>CM029471.1:21601774-22201774 GCA_017140325.1 Eucalyptus leucophloia subsp. euroa
AGGTGGATGAATGCAATGAAGGAAGAGTTGGCTATGATAGAAAAGAACCAGACATGGGAGCTAGTGGAGAGGCCTGAAGATAGGAAGGTGATTGGAGTAAAATGGGTTTTTAAGACCAAATTTAATCCTGATGGCTCAGTGAATAAGCATAAGGCCAGGTTGGTGGTGAAGGGATATGCATAGGTTTGGGGAGTTGATTTCTCAGAAACCTTTGCTCCTGTGGCAATACTTGATACAATTAGAATGATTCTTGCTTTGACAGCTCAACAAGGATGGAAGGTATATCAATTAGATGTAAAATCTGCATTTTTGAATAGAGTGTTGCAGGAGGAGATTTATGTTGAGCAGCCAGAAGGCTTTGTCACACCAGGCCAGGAGGAGAAAGTTTATTTGCTGAGAAAGGCTCTCTATGGCTTGAGGCAAGCTCCCGAGCATGGTACGGTAAGATGGATGAGCACTTGTTGGGTCTAGGTTTCAAGAAAAGCCTCGGTGAATCCACTCTATATGTCAAGAAGTTAGTATCGACTTAGTGGTAGTGTCTCTTTATGTGGATGATATGCTGGTGACAGGGGAGTAATATTGCTCGATTACGCATTTAAGCAAGAGATGATGAAGACGTTCGAAATGACTGATCTTGGTGAGATGTCATATTTTCTAGGAATGGAAGTTAGGCAGACTCAGAATGAAGTTTTTATCTGTCAAAAGAAGTATTTGAAGGAGATCCTAAGGAGATTCAACATGGAGGAGTGCAAGAGTGTGAGTACTCCAATGGGTCATAAGGAAAAGCTTCAAAAGGAGGATGGATCAGCACGTGCAGATGAAAGAGTTTATAGAAGTTTGATTGGCTGTCTTATGTATCTCACTGCAACTAGGCCAGATATCATGTTTCCTGTAAGTGTCTTATCTAGATTTCTCAATTGTGCAAGTGAGTTGCATATGGTAGCTGCAAAGAGGGTATTGAGGTACTTGAGAGGTACTCTTTCATATGTGATTAAGTTTTGTAGAGTTCAGGAGTTTAAGTTGCGGGGGTATTCGATAGTGGCGGGATCAATGGATGATATGAGGAGCACTTCAGGTTATTGCTTTACATTTGGGTCGGCATGTTTTTCTTGGTGTTCAAAGAAGCAAGAAATAGTGGCTCAATTAACTGCAGAAGCTGAGTTCATTGCAGCTATTACAACTGTGAATCAGGCATTATGGTTGAAGAAGCTAATGGATGATCTGCATATGCAGCAAGAAGAAGATATAGAAGTGTTTGTCGATAATCAAGCTACTTTGGCCATTTCACAAAATCCGGTATTTCATGGAAGAACAAAGCATTTTAAGGTCAAGTTTTACTTTTTGAGAGAAGTGCAAAAGGCTGAAGAGGTGAAACTGGTGTACTGCAATTCAGAAAACCAGATTGCAAATATATTCACAAAGTCATTTCATGTTGGTCGATTTGAACTTCTCAAGGCAAAGCTAGGAGTATGCAATACTTGATCCAGGAGGAGAGTGTTGATGTATCAAGACTGCACGTGCTGTTTTTTCTCTTTTTATTTTGTTTAGTCAGTTTGTTAGTGTCCTGTTTTTTAGGAGTTGGTTAGTCAATCTTATCTCCTAGGAATAGTTAGCTGCACGTATCTTAGATATTCTGATCTGTTGCTGATTTTGTGGATCAAGCAAGCCGTTAGTCGGCGACGTGGATTTGTGGTTACGTTTTAGTATGTATTTTGAACCTTTTTTTTTTTTTTTTCAGTTTTCTTGAATACGATGCTCTGTTTTCTGCTGTAATCTGCTTCTGCTGTAAACTCCTTTTTCTGTTCTTTTTGCTGTCTACGTGTTCTCTGTTCTTATCAAAAAAAAGATCACAACAGTTCGTGGTTTATCAAACTTAAAGGAGCTCAAGTGTTTATACATTCGTGATTGCAATGGGCTGCAGGTTGTCGGGGACCTTGACGAGCTAGAGTTTTTGAATCAGTTAACCATTCATAGCTGCGGATAAGTAAAAAGGTAGATCGATGTATCACAAACAGAATTTCCTAAGGATAGCAACATAGATATCTTCGACTGCGGGAAATTAGCTGAGGCTACAATTCGATGTCTGCATCCAGTTTTGCGAGCATTATAAGGTGAGTTGAACCTTCTCCTTTCTTTCTTTGTTTTTCTTCTCACCTTTTTTCTTGATGGATAGCAACGATCGCCTAATTCTATCCCAGTTTACTTACTCCCGTCTCTATATCACTTATACATAGCAAACATTTGATGTGCTAAAATATAATCTGGTATTGCCTTTCTACATAATTTATATGAGGCTCATATACACATATAGTCTATCTCCATCTAATAACTTCTTCTAATATAGTGAACTGGAAAGAGAGATGTGGTATCTTATAAAATCTAAATGAAATGATTCAGAAGGCCATAGACAAAAGTGAACTCAACTTTTGAACACGGACGGATCAGTTGTTCAGAACCCCGTTCTAGCGTGAGGTGGGGGGCATCTTGCGTGATCTCCTCAGCTGTGGGGTTTCGGCTTTTACGGGTTTTGGGAAACATGGCGACCCCGATTGCGGAATTGTCGGCTCTTAGAGGGGCCTGAGACTTGCTCTGCAATGTCATATATTCACAATGAACTTGAAGCAAGAAATCCTTCGTGACAGGTTTCCTAATAAAAACAACTTGTAAAATGAGAATCCGGAACCGCTCTTTTTGGAATGCGGGACTATCCTCAGGAGCTTTACCCAATACCAGACGGAGCACAGATTTCGAGAGGCAAATCGCTGCGCTGATTTCATGGCAAAGAAGGGAAGCTTGCCATAGGATAATCTCAAGATCTTAGGGGAACCTCCATTAGACATTTTGAAGCTACTGGAGCTCGACTGTAGGTGCTGTTTTTTTTTTTTTTTTTTTTTTGGTAAAGGACTGTAGGTGCTGTTGTGTCCCAAAAGCCGTTAAAATGTGCATAGTAGCTTAGTTTCTGCATTTTACGACTACTGGGTCCTCAACCGTTGGTGGAGAATGAAGAAAAGAAGAAGAGAATGATAAAGATCATCTTGTTTCGCCCGAAACAGAGATGGAAATAACAGAGCAGAAAAGAAAATTGTTGCCGAAATTCGCATTAAGACATTCTATAAAATCCGAGACACGACAGCTCGACCGACGGCCTTAAGAAACATGCCTGCTGCTGCATACTCTTCCAACGCCTTGATGACACCATCCCTCAGGAGCTGTGGAAAAAACAGCCAAGATGCGGTCACCATCACGAACGTGACCGTCATCAGACCCGTCAAAACCCTCGGCAATTGCCACTTCGCGCCACACTTCCTTTTCACCACCACCTCAATCACAAAACACGCCCCCGGAGCATTCTAAGATCCTCATTACTCTAAATTTCTTTTTTCCGACTTGCAAAGACTAAGCAAACAAATCTATAGAACGAAGGAAAATACTAAAATTCAAAGACACAGGAATCATGCTCTACTAAAACTTTACCGAAGAGAAATCCACCAACGCTTCTTCAAGGCTCTTCACGAGCCACTTCCAAATTCAATTTGGAATTGGAATCGAAAATACGCCTGATGGCAAAAAAGGTATCCTCATAAATAGGAAAGGTCTTTCCCATCTCAACAAGAAATCATGCTCTATTTTACTTTTATTTAATTTTGGCATACGTTTTGCTGATAACTGTAAACATGTTGCCTTTGATTATTTTTTCTTTGATTTTCATAAGTTAAATTAATGCAAATGAGGATTCTGGTGCTATGGAGGACATCGCTCTGGTGATGCATTTGTTAGTGTTCCTAATTTCACTAGAATCGCTATCAACTTAATATTTAGATCGCTTTTTCCTTTGGGAAGCAATCCTAAGTAAAACTCTAGTGCCTATAGTACTACCACTCAAAACTTGATAACATAGGTATTTCGCTACAATTGAAGTGGGAATTCCATTAGTAATACAAAATGGTATGTGAGCATAAAGAATGTTGCTGAAACAGGTTAGCTTATAGAATGGGTGAAAAAGTCGAATAATTGAGAAAATTCATTTGATTTGCACATTTATTTTGCACAAACAAGATTACATAATTCAACGATTGCTAATTTCATGTTAGGATCAAGTCAATTCTTCGGTGTCATGAAAAGCACATTTTTGAGTGATGGACTTGTCGATATTTTCTGTTAGATTCATATATTTCATAGTTATATAGGATTAGCTAGAAAAATCAAATCTGAAATCCTTTAGAGTCAATTCCATCGTTCTCTTCTAAATTTTTGTTTTCTACGTGCCTGGTGTTTTCTCTTTTAAAGAATTTTACAGGATTGGGAGCGTAAGGCTTGCACGACAAATCAAATGGCTACCTTGCAGATAGAAAGCAAAAAGTATTACGTACTCATTTCGAGTATCGTGGACAATTTTCTCCCTTTGTGTAAAGGAAATACTCTTTGATTGCTGGAATGCTGTAATGAACTTATGTGCTGTTTAAGTTTTAATAGATTGATTGCTGGAGGTGGATTATATTGTAGGTTTATAATTTCTTAAGTAATTTTACTATCTCTGTTTATATATAGAATATAAAAATATTCCTCTATTGTTGATACTTAAATTTTGACTACCCGTTTAATCAGTCATTAATTACATAGAAAATTAAGAATTGATTTTTAACCCCTAGCAAAATAATTGCACAGCATATAGACGTTAGGAGCATTTGCATTACTAGTATTAAAAATTTATAAAAAATAATTGAAAAAAAACTCAAGAGAGAAAAGAAAATGGGAAAAGCGAGGTCGAGCCACCGGGCCGGGGGCAGGCCGGCCCGGCCTCTTTCTTTTTCCTTTCCTTTTTATTTCTCTTGGCCTGGGCCAGCCCACTTTTCCTTTTCCTTTCGCCTAAAACCGGCCCAGCGTTCTCTTCCGCCCCCTCTCTTTCCCTCATGCTCTCGGCGGAAAGCACGAAGCAGAGCAGAGCAGGACGTCGCGGTGTGATCCTCGGATCCAAATCCGGCCGGCCACGGCGGGCTGGCGGTAGCAGAGCCAGAGGCCATGCGCGCCTGCCGCTGGCCATTAAAAGCGAGAGAGGGAGAGTCGGCCAGAGGGGAGTTCGTTCGGAGAGAGAGGAGAGAGGGAAATCGAGAGAGAGAGAGAGAGAGAGCGATTCCGATAGAGAGACGAAGCCTTCGGCAGATCTCGGCTCGGAGACGTTGCGAGGCGGCCGGCCATAGCTCGATTCGTCTCGAGCTCGCCCTCTAGCCGCTGTCTCCGAGCCGGGTAGCGACTCTCGCGATAAAACGCTCATCCCATTGGACCCCCGCTTTGCCATGTTCCGAGTCAGACGTGGAGACTCGCTGTCTTCGGTTCATGCTTGTGACAGGTCTGAATAAGTTGGTTGCGTTGATTCCGAACATTGCTTGCCGATTTCCTTCGAATCTGGATGCGAGTTCGAGCCCCGTGTGGGTTAATGCCTTCTTCTCAATCCATGCCAACTACGTGTTCGATGAAATGCATAAGCCAGATCCATGATTATCATCTCGCATTATCCATCGTTAGAAAAAGCGAACCTATCATATTTGTAGACATTCTTTGTTCTGAACACTGGCCACTTGGTGCATTTGCTTCCTTCCACTCGTCATCGATTTGATTTTTATCATATCCGAGCATTTTACCAAACATACGTTTTTGCCGTTGTGGGCCTTCGATGTGGCTCAATGGAAATGGATGGTGATTCTCGACGAGAAATACGGTCTTTAAATCACTGATACGAATGAGGATTTTAGGTAAAAACTCAAACTACCCACATCTCAAGTTTCTCAATTCACATCCTGTGCGTATTTGTTCTGCCTGATTTTTGTTTGAAAAAAAAAAAAAATTGTTTGATGGCTCATAGCGGTGCTCGGAAGAGATAGTTAATGGCATTGTATGTGGATGGTGGTGCGTGGTGGCTGGACATAGCTTGTGGTTGTGCCCAGGTTACTTTTAACTTGAAGCTTGACTTGTGTTCGTGTGTAAGTTCCTAGAGGTTCTCATTCTGCTGGGGAAGGAGGCTGTGGGCGTTCCTAGGGGGTGAGAGACAATGTTGACATGGCTAGAGTGGTGCGTTATGGGCTTAGTATGGGCCGGGTTTATTTCAGTGAAGAGGGCTTGATGCAAAAGGCCCTACTTGAATCCATGGGGCCAGCTTCGTAAGACCAATCGCAGCCTGCACCCCTAATTCCGGAATTACAAACTTTTTTTAAAATAGTTTTAAGTTTTTTTTAAATTAAAATTTTCAAAATATTAAAATATTAAAAAAATAAGAAAATGCTTGGAAATAGGTCTTCATTGAAATTTTAAGTTTTAGGATTAGATGTGACTTGGTTTCACTTGATTAGTATACATATAACTTAGTCCTAGTGGAGTATCCTTTTGAAAGAAATTGAATATGACTTGGTTTTAACTCACAGGAGGATCATGTATCAGATTTTCTTTTCCACACGTTTGCTTTAAAGTCATTTCAATATTTGGGTGCTTACTTACCACATCGTCTTTCAATAATTTGGTTGTTTATTGCTTTCTTAGAATAGGTTAAAATTAGTTTAGGCTTTGATGAAAACAAACCATACAAAAACATTTGCATGATCATTTAGTGACTTTGATGCCTTTGGGATTATAATTGACAATCAAGACTGTGTGACCACTTAAGTAGCAACCTTCCAAGTTAGAGGAATTAAAACGGCCCTGATAGAAATTAGCGTAATCAAGTGCCCGACCCTAAAATCTTTGGTTGCGTAGGAATTGTAGCGATACTCTCACTTCTCGATTGATTTCTAATTGACCCCAATAGTCTAGTAGTAACTCTTAGAAATACTTAAGTTGTTAAGAACTTAAAAAATGAAATTTAACGTTGCAAGAGATATGAGTTTGGGAGACCCTGCATCTAATCAAGAGCCGTTAGCCTAAATTAGGCGATACCTCTAAACTTATATAGTTTTTTTTCCCTCCAAATGGAAAAGTTAGGTCATGACAGCTATATTATTGCGATTCACCAATTAGTGAATGGAATATAGCAAAACTTCAAATTTCATATTTAGTCCTATCATGGCGAGGTAAGTTCTGAATGATGCATGTTAGGACCGCCTCTGGGTGAATTCTCGTCCTAATCGGGATTTAGGGTGTAGACTCGCTAAGATTTTTATCTTGCCCCATCATAGTTTAAATTTTTCAAGTTCTTAGATGGAGAATTCAGGGCCCGAGGTTGAAGGGTCCGGAGCATAAGTGACTCAATAGTCCTTTTTGGACTAGACTTATGTATATAGACCTGTAGGTTTGACCTAATATGTATATAAAGTGTGTTTTGTGCAAAGGTGTTGGCATATGATTTTACTATCCCAGTGTTTGATGGTTGTTAGGATATCTGTTTAAATTCGCTTCTGCATGTGCATAAAACGAATGGGTCGGTGACACGTCCTGGGAACATCGCATTTTTAGTTAACCACTGAGGGATGTGCGCGTGCCTATGGATTCGGGGTGTGACACGGGAATTGCCGGTTCCTAGAAAAAGGGAATCGAGAACTGGAACCGGTCCCTTTAGAACCAGAAATTGAACCGAACTCCGGTTCCCGGGATCCCTAGTAAATTCCTCAAGGAGTGACGTGAGAGAGAGAGAGAGAGAGAGAGAGAGAGAGAGAGAGAGAGAGAGTAATATATAAATTATCTGTGCAGAAGAGAAATGAAAACAAAGAAGTAATAATACATTGCAAAATTAAAAAAGTTTGATTCCTTGGCTTCGGTTCATCGCATGGCATAATCATCACCGTCCTTTCGACCCGTTGCAGAGTGAAGAGGGTAGAGAGAGAGAATTCAATGGGGCCTGCAACTGCATGCGCCTTTGAACAAGCCGGCCATGTCATATATAATAGATATTGTAAATATCTAGCCATAGCTTACGCACGGGGGCCAGCAACCGTATGCAAGTTTGCTAACTACGTTTTCTCACCTCTTTGGTGCCCTTTTTTTTTTCAAATTTCTCATCGACCAATACCATTTGTTTTTATGGTCTTCTTTCTTCTTTCAAAAATTACAACTTTCTACTTCAACCATTTCTCATCCACCCATAGCATTTGATTAGTTTTCCAATATCTACTCCATTATTTCCTCACACCGTGCCTCTTTCTTTGTTAAGGCACAGAGAGAGATCTTTTTAAGCTGAGCAAACTTACTACTATGGCGAGCTCAGATGAAGGAAGGCTATTGGGACGCGAGTACCAGGTGTTCTTGAGCTTTAGAGGATCGGACACCCGCACTGGATTCACCGACTACCTCCATCATAGCTTGATCAATGCTGGAATCTGCGTCTTCCTAGACAATGAAGAGCTCCGTGTTGGTGAAAGGATCGGTGGATCGCTTCGGCGAGCAATCGATAACACCAAGATCTATATACTCATATTCTCTCAAAATTATGCTTCGAGCCAATGGTGCCTTCGTGAGCTCGTGCAAATCGTGGCAAACACCTCCAGCTTGGGAGGTAATAAAGAGATCCTACCTATTTTCCTTGATGTGGAGCCTAATGATGTTAAGCTGAAAACTCCATTGTATAATGATGCCATACTCAATTTGGAGCGCGAGAAAAAGTTGAGCAAAGAGGAAGTAAATGAGTGGAGATGGGCTCTGAGGGATGTTGATACAATAAAGGGGTGGGAAGCAAAGAAATATACCGGGTAAGCTAAGTGCTTTCAAGATGCTTGTTTCCCCAATTTTCGTTAACACTCGAATCATAGAGGTATAAATTTCGGCATGATTGAGAAGGGACTTTCATTATAGTAATACTAAACAAGGAACCTATGCTATAATTGTCAAAAAAAAAAGAAAATGTGAAATTGATTAACAAGGTCATCTCATCAAATGGGCGAATAATCATACTAATGGCTGCATAGCTATATTAATATTTGATTATGGCACTGGGAGGAAAAAAAAAAGAATGGGCTACTGAAATGTCATACCCATTGCTATCTAATCATTTAATCTTGCAATACAGAAAACATTTCTTCTCTTGAATACACGGTGTTCAATTTCTGTAGTCGTTGCTTGAACAGCAATCACAAAATGTCAATTTCAAATTCATAAATATATCTATTTTGCATGAAGTTATTAAAATAGTCCCAAGATTGTTAAAATTTCATGTTAAAATCAAATCAAAGTTCGGGTTTTGACAGGGTGCACACGTTGCCGAGTGCAAAAGACGTGTGTTTTGGAGTAATGTTAATGTCCAATATGGACTCTTAGAAGATCATTTCGAGATCTTTAAGGTCCCATTATCTGTCCGAATGTTGTGTTTTTTATTAGGTGCTTGAATAAGATTACTTCTAGCTAGGCAAATGCGATTTCGCATTTTCTCCCAGTAACAATCGTTTTCCATTGTGGCAGCCATGGCGAGCTCATCAAATTGGTAGTTGAGGAGGTCGTGAAAAAGCTGAAGACAAAACATAGATCGGTGACTAAACATTTAGTTGGAGTTAAAGATCAAGTAGCAGCAGTAAGTAAATTGCTAGACATCGACTCCGGCGGTGTGCGACTGATTAAAGTAAAACGACAATCGCTAGGATTGTCTTCAACCAACTCTCTTCTCATTTTGGAAAGTATTGTTGTTTCCTTGAAGATGTCCGAGAGAAGTCATCAAGAACTAATGGCTTAGTTGAGTTGCAAAAAAAGTTACTTTCTGAAATCGGCCATAGTGGAACAATGGCCATTGATGAAATTGCTTATGGAATGGAGAGGGCTGGAGACATACTTTGCAATAAGAAAGTCCTCGTTGTACTTGATGATATTGATGATAGAGAACAAGTAGAGAACTTGGTTGGAGAGAGAAATTTGTATCCAGGATCTAGAATATTGATTATCACTAGAAATAAGGATATCCATTCACCAAACTATCAAATTTTAGATTATGAAATGAAGGTGATGAATACAAATAGTGCGCTTGAGCTTTTCTATAGGCATGCATTTAAGGATATGTCTCCTCCACATGATTACAATTATCTTTCAAGGAAAATTGTATTAGCTACTGGGAAACTTCCTTTGACTCTTGAAGTAATTGGCTCGTTCCTTTGCTGCAAAAAAAGGATAGAACAATGGAAAGAGACATTGGACCAGTTGAAAAAAGGACCTCCAAAGAATGTTTTTGAAAAGTTAAAGATCAGCTATGATGCCTTAAGTTTTGAGCAACAACAAATTTTCCTCGACATTGCATGCTTTTTCATTGGTCAAGATAAGACGGATGCAATTTACATGTGGAAAGATTGTGACTTTTACCCACATACTGGAGTTGATCACCTCATTAGCTTGTCTTTGGTAAAGATTTTGGAGAACAATGAGTTTTGGATGCATGATCAACTCAGAGATCTTGGTAGGAACATTGTTCGTATGGAAAATCCAATGAATCCTGTAGAGCGGAGTAGAATATGGATTTACAAGGAGGCCCTTGATGCAATAAAGACAAAAGAGGTCAACCAATTCTAGAGAAATTAATAGTTTTTTACGATAATACCTCTCCACTAACTTAGGATGCTCTATTTATTTTTATAATAATAATAATAATAATAATAATAATAATAATAATAATAATAATTATTATTATTATTATTATTATTATTATTATTATTATTATTATTATTATTATTATTATTATTATTATTATTATTATGATTTTCCTTTATAATACTTTTCCTTTATGAAATTGAATACCGATATCACTCATTTCCTGTTCTTGTATGCAGATAAAAAAGAATGTTCGAGCACTATATCTTGATATACATGCACGAGATTCCCCTAATGTTGTTCTTCAAAGTGAAGAGATTGGCAGGTTTGAACATCTAAGGTTTCTCAACTTAAGTGGAGGAATCTTTGTTGGCAACTTCGAGAATCATCTTACTAAATTAAGATGGTTGTCTTGGAATCATCCTTCGAGAAAAAATGAATGGACTAATTTGTACCTAAAGAACATGGTCATTCTTGGACTTTCAAATGATCTTTACTTAGATGACTCGAGATTACAAGACTTAATCTAGGTATGTATTTTGTTCTATTTATTTGAAAATAATATATGATTGTTCATACATTAAATGTTGCATTAATTTTGACAGATGGCAAGAAAATTGAAAGTTCTTTCTCTTGTAAATTGTGCTAAAATAAACGGAACATTGGACTTCTCTAGATGCCCTGATTTAGAGAGGCTAGCTTTCAAAAGTTGTTCCAATTTGCGGAAAATCGATGGCTCTATTGGAAAGTTGAAGTGTCTGATTGACCTGAGGATTGTGTATTGCGAAAGTATTGAATATTTGCCCAAAGAAATTGGTGACCTAGTGAATTTGAGGCATTTCACTATAAAGTATTGCACAGTGCGTAATTTACCACATTCCATATGGAAGTTGAGATGATTACGTGAGGTGTATTTTATGAAAACCAAGGCAGCATCAGGTGCACCATGGGAGTTACCTAGAGATATTGGAATACTTTAGAATCTGGAAGTGCTCGAAGTGGATGATCCTTATTTAAAAGGTCAAATTCCTTCGGGAATCGGAAGATTGTCCACTCTAAGAATCCTAAATCTATCAGGTACTAATGTTAGTGAAGTTCCAAAGACCATTAGCATGCTTCCTTGCCTACAAAGATTGAAGTTGAGGCAATGTGATAAGATTCAAGAGTTGCCTGTGCTCCCAATAAGTTTAACTCATCTAGAAGTGTCATCTCCATCATTGTGGGTAGTCCCCGATCTCTCGAACTCGACTAATTTGATTGAGTTGGAACTACATGGAGCAAGAGGAGAAGGCGAACTTTGTACCGGTGAATTGTGGTGGATTGGGAAGTTATCCAAACTGAAAAAACTGAGCT
The DNA here is from genome assembly GCA_017140325.1 of Eucalyptus leucophloia subsp. euroa. NCBI lineage: Eukaryota > Viridiplantae > Streptophyta > Magnoliopsida > Myrtales > Myrtaceae > Eucalyptus > Eucalyptus leucophloia. The sequence continues at coordinate 21,613,613 of CM029471.1, forward strand.
TAAGACTTAACAATGTCCATGCTCCTGCAGAGCTAGCTTCCCTACCTCAACTTAATGTACTTTATATGTCTAGATTGGACTTGCAAACCTGTCCGCAACTTCCCTTGTCTTTGGAAAATCTGTACCTTGATACTTCCAATTCAACTCCGTCAAACTTGAGAAATTTGTCTTTTTTCTACCTTTACGATTCACCAATTCAAGAAGTTCAAATCGATGGGTTTCAACTGCCATCTCTAAGGGAGTTGCATGTGGGCCGGTGTGAAGCCCTTGAGAGCATCGGGCTATCATGCATGAGAAAGCTAAAAGTTGTCCAGGTGGGTTTTTGCGGAAAGCTAGTTGAGATCCAATTTTCTTGGGCATCTGAATTGCTTGAGCAATTGCTAATTAATTGTTGTAGGTCCTTCAAAAGGCTAGTTTGCATGGGGGAAGCAGGGCATGATAACAATGAGACCACTAATGAGATGATTAGTTGCGAAGGGAGACTAATCCTTTCAACGAAAGCCTTAAAGAAGTTGCAACGTTTCAACCTTTTAGGTAGCAATGGGATATTCGAGATTCAAGTTGTTGGTAGCTCGGCATCGTGGGAAGATTTCAGTGTTTTCAGGTGTCCTTCGCTGCGAAGTGTTCGTGGTTTACCAAACTTAAAGAACCTTCAGTCTTTATTATTCTCCAGGTGCAGCGGCCTACAGGTTGTCGAGGGCCTCGACCAGCTAGAGCGTTTGGAGCCGTTAAAGGTTTGGAATTGCGAATATTTGGAAAGGTTGATTGACCCGTCAACCACCAAATTGCCAGATGATTGCGACATAAACATCCACCGTTGCGAAAAATTACGTGGGTTTGAGAAAGGATTCGTGGGCCCTCTCCAGTCTTACAAGCGTGATAAGGTGAGTCTAGACCGTTCTCTCTCTCTTTTCTCTTTGGTATTGACGCGGCCATGCCCAAACGTGAATTCAGCCTTTCAAGCAGATTTATAATAATTATGCGAAATCGAAAAACAAAATAAATTAAATCTGGTCTCATTTATTCAACACAGGTTTGTTTTGTTCTGCGCTCGTGTTTTTTCTTCTTCTTCTTCTTCTTTTCCTGTTTTCCATTTCCGTTTTCTCTCCTATTTTGTATATTAAAAAATTTCTATATTTGCACAAATCTATGGGACAAGGTCAGTTTTTATCACAAATGATTGCAAAAATTTCAATGTCTAGAAAAAAAGAAAGAATAGCTCGGAGTTTCTTATTAAATGCTCTTATCATTATATATAGAGAGGACTATTTAGTTTAGCACAGGTTTTACATAGTATACTCCACTTTATTGTCCATTTCTTACTTAATACTATTCATTATGGAAATGAGTTTGGTGATTTGCGATTTTAACCGGAAAGATAGAACATTAAAAGAATTGGATACTCAGTGCAGAACTCAAAACAATTTAGCTAACATAGACGTTACAAGAACATAGTTTATGTGGTCCACCTATCCACTAATCAAGTAACTTATGTCCCTGACTGAAATGAGTGTTTCTTGAATTTGCATGGGGTTAGGGTTGGCCAAGTGGGAGGTGTGTTCCAATAGCACCTCAAATACTTATTTACGATTTTACAGTTTGATTAAAAGCCACTTCAAACAGGAGCAGGAACGGAAACAGGAACAGGAAAGCCGCTTCAAACAGGAACAGGAAAGCCACTTTGAGCAGGAAGTCGAACCGAGGAGAAACCTGGGGAGAGGGTGGCTCCAATGCCTGAGATTCAGCAGTTTGCTGCATTGCGACCTCCCTGTTTTTTCCCCTCTGATTAAAAGCCACTTCAAACAGCAGAGGCGAAGGCAGGGGAGAGTGTCTTTCCAATCCCAGAGCTTCAGCAGATTGTGATGTTGATTGCAGGTAAAGATGGGAAGCTGGCCGATTATTTGACAGCGGAACTGGAGAGCCCCCTCTCTCAAAGAAGTCAGAGGACGCTCGGCAATCAAGTCAGAACGAAGTTGGCCGAAAGCAGAGCTAGAGTGTACAGAAACACTTGAAAATGCAATGGAGGGCGTACTTGCCCATTTGAGTGATCAATGCCAAAGGCGTCTAGCAAAGCAGACCTAGAAGATGTCACCTTCGGCCGGGAATAAAGGCCCTCTTGTCCGTACTGTATTTGTGGCCTTTCTTTTTTGCCTAGAAGGCATTCGTTTCTTTTAATCCGTCTTTTCCTTTTAAGCTCGGGCTTTGGCCTTCAGCCAATATGCACTTAATAGATGTGGTCTTTCTTCAATTTTCAGACGATAGCTTCAGAGATCATGCTTTTCTCTATTCTATTTAACTTATATGTGATCATTCATCTGATGAATAGTGGCATTCATTTTTTACAAATGTTGGTGAAAGTGAAAGTTCTTTTTCTTTGACATTGTTCTCACATAATTCACAACCTGCGACTTCTTTGGAGAGGCTTACTTTCCAACGTTGTCCCAATCTGAGGAAAATTGACAGTTCTACTAGTAATTGAAGTATCTGATCAACTTGAATATCCATGGTTGCCATCATCTTGAAGATTCACCCAAAGAAATCGAAGGCCTCATGAATCTTCAGTGCCTGACTTTAGGGTGGTGCTGTTGAGTAAAGAAACTTCAAGATTCCATATGGAAGTTGAAATCATTACGTAAGTTGTAGTTTTCGGCTGAGTATTTCGAATCAAATTTATCTGCAAGCAATGCATGGCAGTTGCCTAGTGCAATGGAAATGCATGAAGTCATGACTCGAAATTTGAAAGGTCAACTTCTCTAGAATCGAAAGTTTGCCTCTTTTTAAGAATCCTATGCTTGTCGTGCCCTTGCATCAGTGAAGTTCCAGCGACAGGCAGTATGCTTCCTTACCCGCAAACACCTGAGTTAAAAGAATGCGATAAGATTTAAGGCCTGCCAATGCTTCCCACAAAGTTTAAACAATCTACAAGTGTTATCTATATCGTTGCAAGTAGTCCCAGTTCTCTTGAATTTGACTGACTTGGTTCAGCCGGACCTATCTGATGGCTCTAGTTGGAGAGAACGAAGCAAAACTTGCTCGTTAGTAGGGTGGATTGGGAGGTTATTTTAGACTGAATAAGCTGATGTTGAATCTTCTCAATGTCCCTGCTCCTACCGTGTCGGTTTCCTTTCCTCAGTTAAAGGAGCTTCATTTGTCAAGGTTGGACCTGCAAACACTCGTGCAACTTCCACTTTCTCTGTTAAATTTAAGCCTTGATAACTTCAATGCAACGGTGTCACTCCCATCCATATTAGAAAATTTTGTCAAGTACAGAGTTCTCACGATCCTAATAACAAGAAATTCAACTCAACAGGCTTCAACTTCTAAATTTAACAGGGTTGGTTTTGAAAAGCTGTGAAGCCCTTGAGATATTGTTGCCCAAAGCTAGTTGAGACCCAACTTGCCAAGCTCTGTGAATCATTGGAGGCGTTCTGTATCATCTGGTGTGAATCCCTGGAAAGGTTAGCTATTACAGCTGAAGTAGAGTCTGCTGATGAGTTGATTATTTGTGAAGGAAGGAGGTAGGTTTTCTGTCGCTTGTTTTAAGTAAGCTTAAAAAGTTTCAAGATTAGGGGTTGCCCGAACATACCCAAAATTCAAGTGCTAGGTACATTGGAACCGGTGAATGGTCTGTCTCGGATTATCGTTCCGTGAAAAGTGTCCGTGGTTTATCAAACTTAAAGAAGCTTGAGTATTTATACATCCATGACTGTGATGGGCTACAAGTTGTCAAGGACCTTGACATGTTAGAGTTTTTGAATCAATTAACCATTCATCGCTGCGGATCAGTTGAAAGGTAGATGTATCACAAACAGAATTGCCAAAGCATTGCAACCTAGATATCTTCAACTGCGGGAAATTAGCTGAGGCTAAGAAACAATTCGATGGCTCTGTCCAGTCTTGCGAGCATTATAAGGTGAGTTCAAACCTTCTCCTTTCTTACTTTGTTTTTTCTTCTCACCGTTTTTCTTGATGGATAGCAACGATTGCCTAATTCTATCCCTGTTTGCTTACTCCCAAGTCCATATCACTTCTGCATAGCAAACATTTGATGTGTTAATATAATCCGGTATTGCCTTTCTCCATAGTTTATATGAGCCTTATATACACATATAGTCTATCTCCATCTAATAACTTATTCTAATATAGTGAACTGGAAAGAAAGATTTGGTATCTTATGGAATCTAAATGAAATGATTCAGAAGGCCGTTGACAAAAGTTAACTCAAGCTCTGAACATGGACGGATCACTTGTTCAGAACCCTGGTCTAGTGTGAGGTGGGGGGCATCTTGCATGATCTCCTCGGCCGTTGGGTTTCGGGCTTTTACAGGTCTTGGGGAACCATGGTGACCCTGACTGCGGAATTGTGGGCTCTTAGAGAGGGTCTGAGACTTGCTCTGCAATGTCATGTATTCACAATGAACTCGATGCAAGAAATCCTTCATGACAGGTTTCTCAATAAAACAACTTGTAATGAGAATCTGAAACCGCTCCTTTTTGGAATGCAGGACCATCCTCAGGAGCTTTACCCAACACCGGATGGAGCACATACCTAGAGAGGCAAACCAGTACACTGATTTCGTGGTGAAGAAGGGTTGCTTGAAATTGGATAATCTCAAGATCTTAGAGGAACCTCCATTAGACTTTTTGAAGCTACTGGAGTTTGACTGTAGGTGCTGTTGTCTCCAAAGAGCCCTTAGAATTTGCATAGTAGCTTAGTTTCTGCATTTTACGACCACTGGGTCCTCAACCGCTGGTGGAGAATGAAGAAAAGAAGAAGAGAATGATAAAGATCATCTTGTTTTGCCTGAAACAGAGATGGGAATGACGCAGCAGAAAACAAAATCGATGCCGAAATTCGCATTAAGGAACGAGAGAGGCCTCATTTCAAATTTTATCTACCCTTTTCTTCCATCAAATTTAGGCACAGAATGTCTACTTGGTAACATACCCAACTCCCTGATTAATCAGAATCATGAAATGTCACATCAAGACATTCTACAAATTCCAAGATATCACAGCTCGACCGACATCATTAAGAAACTCGCCTGCAGCTGCATACTCTTCCAACGCCTTCTTGATGACACCATCCCTCAGGAGCTGTGGAAAAAACAGCCAAGATGCGGTCACCATCACGAATGTGACCGTCATCAGACCCGTCAAAACCCTCGGCAACCGCCACTTCGTGCCACACTTCCTCTTCACCACCACATCGATCACCAAACATGCTCCGTGGAGCACGAAAAACCACATGACCTCCCAAGTAGGCTTCACGCGCCCCATGTAGAAAAACATCAGCTCGTGCATCAGCCCAGATACCAGGAAGGAGGCCATCACTGCTGGCAGCGCCGCCCACTTGCGCCCGATTGCCGCCGACGCGGCATAGTGGACTGGTTCATATATGGTCACTCGCAGGATGTTGGTGACCATGAGCCACCGTTTGCCCCAGAAGTCTTGAAGTGAAGACGAGAGGTACGGCTCTCGGAACTGCGGCTCCAGCTCCATCCCAAAGGCTGCTCGAGCTGTGGCTTGTATGGATGACAAGATCAGATCAAGGGCAAGGTATAGGTGGCAGCAGTAGATTAACAAGATCAGGTTTGGATGGAAATGGTCGCCGTAGTCGTATACACGTAATAGCATCACAAAAAGCAAAGCTTTTGTGGGATAGTTCAGCAGCAAGATGGTTTTGGGTCTAATGTTTTCAGGATTTTGAGGAAGTGGGTTTTCTTTATGATGGCCATTTTGAGGTGAGCGTGTGTGATCTTTGGTGTTCTGTGTCCTCTGTGGTGATCTTTGGGTTTTCTTTATGACGGCCCTTGAACATTGCAGTTGTATAAATATGAGGACAAGATTTGAGTTGTACCTCTAAAACTTGCCGAGGCCTATGTATTAGCAGAACAAAAGAATGGAATTGTCATTACCGTAAAGGCAGGCATGGCGATTGGCCATTCCCTCTTTTATTTTCTTCTAGAAAGATTATTATTTTTCAGAAGGTACCTTCTCGTCGCTCTCCCATACTCCACCTGAGAAACATATTTGACATTTAACATTCATTTCTTGCATTCTCATATTCTCTCTCTGTCACAAACAAACACAGATATTAAGATACTCATTCCCGTCCATCCTGGATCGTTTCATCATTACTGGTCTTCTCTCCTCATCACAAACTATCTCCTTTCCAAGAGGTAAAATCTATCACGGAATCCCAGAATGCAGCAAACAGGATAGAAACTAACAAACACCGACCAACACAAATAATTAAACGGCAACTAAAATAAAGGATAAAGGGGGCGAAAGAAAGGGAGACAAACACAAAAGCAGCATCACCAACAAATTTGAGCAACTCCATTAATGCAAAGGAAGCAAATACAAGTAGCTAGTAGGCCTTTACTTCACCACTTCCTTGCGCACAGAATCAGATAAAAGATACCATAAGATATAGATGACAAAAACATACGTTGCTCTTGACAACTAGTTCTTATGATCACAGTGCTCATTAAGAGCGAGAGACAGAGACAGAGAAAATGCTCAGATGCACCACTTCCAAATTACTCATAAGGAACAGCAGCTTCTTTCTTCAATCCTATTTTCTTCATGCCAATAACATTTCGAACAAATATTTTGTCTCAATTGTCTAGATGACCATCCAGGACAAAACTGAAGATAAGTTACACAACTATGGTAATACATCAGATACATCAACCTGTGAAACAAGCGAGACCAGGGCCATGTTTAATAGAGTTGGAGAGCGCTTCATGAAGTTGAACTCCAGTCTTTTCGGATGTCAAAAGTGTAGTTGATCTCGAGGTAACACTTGTTGTCATCATCAACAAACTAGAGGTCAAAAACAAAAGCAGAAAGGAAATTGGTAAAACCAATACACACGGAAATCATTGGTGAGAAGATAATCACAGCGAACTTTTCTATCTAGCACTCAAGTTTTTGAAAGATATAACCTCGCACAAATCATCAATGTTGGAGCTAATAACCAACTAATTTTTCTTTCCTACAGATCGATCTTGGTGACAAATATGAATGCAAGGCTGTTGTCAACCAGTGATTCAGAAAAAGCAGGTTTTAAATGTTGAAGGCCAATTTCATGCCTCCTTTTGATGACTGGATATCTAAACAAACCAAGTTGACTACTCATTGCACAATTCTTCGAGCTCCATTACCTATATACATTTAAATTCCCTTTTCCTAGACATAAAGTTTGAATTAGAAGAAATGCCTCACGATTATCTATCAATCATGATCTATGAAAATGCATGCAAGGCAACTTAGCAATCAAGGTACAGGAAGGAGCTGCACAAGTTGACTATTGAAATTTGGAATTGCACATAGTAAACTGACAAGCTGTCATCCGCACAAGTGAATTATAGTCTCAGAAATTTCAGCTTGTCTAAGAGTGTATACCAAGATGCCATCACTTAAGAGTTTAGCACTGACAATCTAAGACTTTTCATCATCTTTTTAACATAACTCATTTACCATTGCTGGTGCATTATATCGAGGGAAAAGGAGAAGTAACTGAGCTAACCTTACTTCTGGCTGAATACGATCCTCTAGCAAATATGCCAGACGGTGTCGTCTCTTCAGGCATTTCATGCATGTAGGGCTCCTGCTGTGGACTGAAAGTTCCGATCATCTCCTTTGTACTGTCAACTGCAAAATTAGACAATGCAAGGTGAGAAGAAACCAGAGCTTAATTTACAAACCATGAAAGTGCAAGGTTGAGAAAAGAGGGGTGTGGCGCTACCTTTAACACCAGTTTTCCATACTGTGTTGCTGCATTTGAGACCCGACACGATGTTGTTGCTGACCTGGAAGGTGAACTTGAGCCTATAACGGCTGCCTTCTTTCAAAGTAAACCACAAGCCTTTGGGCTTTCCATTCTCAGGAATTGGCAGTAGTATATCAGGTCTACCAGGAGAAATTACTGCAAGGCTCACAATCTTGACATCTGGTTCCCGTGTTTCTACATTGCAAAGGAATGATGAAAAGAAAATGATCAGTGAAAATGGAATTCAGATCATCATTAGAAAAAAGGAGTTTTCAATCAATTACTCAATCCAGTCATCAGTCAAGCTCTGGATCAACCAGAAATATGCAGTTCCAAAGCCAGCATTGAATTTGCTAAGGACATCAAGAGACTGTTAACAGGGCATTCATCTCAAACTTGATTTCATTTTCTGAAACAACACTTCAAAAAATATAACAATCTCAGTGATGGCATCGATAGCAAATTCGAACTCGAGGGAAATTTGTGCATTTACTTAAAATTACAAAAAACAGAAAGCCAAAACACTAGGCTCTGCACTCCAACAACCAAGTTCACTTTGAAAGCTACTTTAGAAGAGATTTTCTTTTTCGTTCTTTTTGGTTAAGTCTCATGTGCATACTTTGTCTGCTTTCTATCAAAGACAGATCTCTCACATTGAGACTAAAAGATTCATAAGATAAACTTCCTTATAGACTGATCACCTTACCTCATACAGGAACCAGATTTTAGATCTCACCCTTTCTCAAGACAAAATTAATTTGAATTGAGTGAACAATGGAATATTTGCTGGTTCAGGACAGGAAACGATCAAACAGCTCAGAGTAAAATTTACAAAGTTGCCAGCACTTGTCTACTGGTTAGTTGTTCATCATAGTGTACCGACCAATGAGTGTAGATTGGCATCCCATTGAGCTTTCAAAGAAGTGACGACAATTGCTTGAAACTTGGAATAACGCCACTAAAGCAAATTATGGAACTTCATTTAGTGATTAGCAGATCAAATATGATCAACTTGCCACATAGTTTTACTTGCTCCAAATAAGCAAGAAAACCAAGAGAAAAAAAAAAAAATAATAACAACCACTCGAATATCATAGAGTTAACAGACATCACCGAACAGCAACAAAAGATTTTATTTGGAAAATTAGAACGTGTACCACTCAAACATTCCATCAGCTTGTCATCTTGATAAATCAATATAAAGCATGTTGTGAATGCAGCACAAACATAACAAAGGAGACAACTAGGGACAAGAATGACAAGCCTTCATGCAGAAAGTTAAGTCTGCACAAAATTTTTCAAAAGAAACATGCTGAGCGAAGATGATTTCTCAATTTGTAAGATTCTGCTGTACAACTTATAAATAGTCCAATCTGTAGATGGAGGGCTCACAGAGTTTCATCTAACAAATAGATGCATTAACATTGTTAAATCCAATCCAAGTAGCTGCATTGAGGCCTCCAACAGACAATATGAACTGAATCTAGGATGCTGCACTCTTTCCTGAGACCTTAAGATGCGGAACTCACTTCACAAATGGAACCCCCAAAAGACAGTTGGCTCATATTCCTCATAATCTTGCTCGAAGAATTGTCTCAGCAAAAACTCTTCATAAGGTGACCGTGCTGCAAATAAGTGCCAAACTTGTGTTGCGAACACAAACATCATTACGGGATTGCATGGTATTATCTGAGTCCTGATCTACCAAATGAAGAATGCTCAATATCCAGGATGATGGATGAACCAATAGATTCCATTAGCTATAAGCTTGTGATGATCCTCATGATGCATTTTGATCAAATGGGTGAACGCGCCCCCCCAATCAGTTCTAATCGCCAACTTCCTAATGATTCCCCCAACTACAATCATGGCAAAGCCCAAATTGCTGATCCACCAGCATTCTTCCAAAGCTGGAAAATTACTCCACCAGAGAAAACAACATTGCAACAAGATGATTCCGGCGAGAGGAGCAGGCTTTTTGACTGTGATTGGAACAGACATTTGGGTTTGGGAAGAGAGCCTCAGTGCCATTGGTGTGATGTTCCGCGACATGCCCATACTTAGGCAATGTGTTGTTTCAACAAGCTAAAATAGCTTTCCCTTTAACGGATTGCATCGATACGAACAACATTGACCTTGATTGAAAGTGAGTGAAGCTTGCAGACGAGACAACAAACTTGAAGCTCGTGGAAGGCTTAAAGATTGTGGATGATGAATCTAGCAAAGAAGAGCCAACGGTGAACAGCGAACAGCGGACTGAAGCCCATGAAGAGTGGGCGACGAGTGATGAGGATCAGGCGAGCGGCAAAGACTGGGAGTGGCATGACCAAGGATCAGGCGGGAGCAACGGGGGAGAGGAAGGAATAAAATGTGAAAAATAGAAAATCATTTGGGGATTTTCTTCAATGTTTTATCCAATCGCAAATTTTGATTAAATTACCCTTGTTTAAATTGCCGGAAATGGCCCTCCGATGAGCCTAGGCCCTTATTTGAGACTGACTTGGCTACTTTAGGCCATTTTTTAAAATATAATTCTCTTTAGACCATCTTTTAAGAAAATGACTCCAATACGGACTCTTAATTGAAACTTTCCCTCAAAAATATGATTCAAATTTGAGCTCATAAAATAAATAAGATTCAAGTAAGCTGTCTAAAAGCTTTTTCCCATTTTGTACATAAATTCGATATGAAATTACTGATATGACAATCTAATCATTGTCAACCATCTTACAAAGCACTCCAACGATCTAACATAGATAAAATTGCTCAAAATGATGTCATTTTGAGTAGTTTTATGAATTTTCTGGTTTTTTCTTACTTTCTTTTCTCTCGTTTTACTTTACTCTTCTTTTTTTCCTTCTTTTCTCTTTCTACTCTTCTGATTGTCAATAATTGACGAGGAGGATGTCATTAAGATGACGTTTTACAACAATGATCTTAGGCAGTTAAGGAAGATGCACTGGAAACGAGAAACCGATACACATGACATAGATTTTTTTCTTCTTATAGAAGTCCCAGCATTTGGTAGGCTCAGTCCATTTTATAATTATTTAAAATTTCTTCCATAGATCTAGCTCCTTCGACTAGGAGGCGATTGTCTCTGTCAAGGGACTTCCAGGTTCAGTATATATACCAGTAACATATTGCGAATTCAGACCCTTTTCTCCCTTTTTTTGTCGATAATCTTCCATCCCATGTGAAATTTTCCTTTCATTTCTGGTTACCGTATGCCGTCTTATTTTCTGAAAGAGGAAGGGAAATCTTCAAGCCATCACCATGGCCACACCGCGGTGGCTGTTGGCCAGGCTGAGCGGCCATGGACGACAACCGTCGACAATAATAAATTCAACTTAACTTCTAGACAGTTTTGTAACGATTGTGGGAAATTGAAAAACAATCAAACAAACATTAAATAAATTTGGTCTCACTTATTTTAAAATCCACTACTCCACGTAAAGTTTATTTCATGTTTTGCTCGTGTTTTCTCATTTCTTTCGTTTTTCCCCTTTTCTTTCCTTCTTTCATATATGAGGAAATTCCATATTTTGCAGAAGTCTACGGGAATTCTAAGATTAGGAATTTCATTAAAAGAAAGCTAAACGGATGCAAAGTAGCTATAATGGGTATACCAATTATAAATAACACCTCTAGGTGCTCACAAAGAGTTATTCACACACTTTGTCTCTCGCATAAACAAATGCCTTCCCTTTAAGTATAATCGGTATATCAATATTGCTAACTCTTTGGATCAACACTCAATTGACCGCAACGCATAAGCGAAGACCTCAAGAATGCTCAATATGCTTTCAATTTCTCTTATTTCAAGCACTCGATGACAAGCAACATTGTTCTTATAGTTTGTCCTTGTAGGCATCCAAAAAGCAAATGTTACACTTGAATACACCGGCCATTATGTTCATCCGTGTTCAAGTAAAAAACCTCGTGGAAGAAGACCAAACCTTGGTAGAATTTGCCAACCAACTTTTGGTTTTGGCCACATCTTTTGTCATACAACAAATCAGATGAGTAATGTTAAGTTATCAAAAGCAATAACTATGGAAACCTTAAATTGAATATGAGCCTTTGAGAAGACACTTCTTGATTGTTGATGTCCCATTAATTATCTGATGATTCTGTGGTTAGGCAACCACAATAGAATAACATCACTCCTAGGAAACAGACAAAAAGGATGAGACTGTGTCACAGTGTGACATCCCAGATTTTCAGTTCTGTTTTCTATTGAATAAATCGAGCATTTCATCGACGCGCCTATAGGGCTGTTCTCAGAGCTGATCACTCTCGAGATAACTAGCCTATTTAGAGAAGCCATTAAGGAATTTTAAGGCAATAGACTTGAGAATTTGACCAGGAATCGACTTATCAACCGTGTTCATCTTTAGAGGTCATTACGGCACAGTATAAAATCAGTTTAAGATCAGAGATAAGTTGACTCGACTGAGATGTGTGGCCAACTGTAGGTAACACCACTAAATTGGAAAATTCTCATCAGCCAGCACTAGACTGATTTTCTTATTGTTTTGGTACCCTATCAACAAATCCCGTTGTCAAATCTCGAGGGTACCAAAACAATAAGAAAATCAATCTAGTGCCGGCCAATCGAGGACTTGACAACGGCATTTGTTGAGGTCGAATTGGATTGAATTAAGTACGGGTGTCCAATTGAGGGAGAAGAATTGCAAATTTGTAGCTCCTCCCATGCCTAGCCAAATTGGATCATTTCAAAGGTTGTGAATGTGCATTGGTGTAAGAAGAGCCAAGGAGCAGCTGGTGGTGGTGGATGAGTCAAGGAGGCAAGCTTGTGGAAAAACAAGGCTTGGTGGAGCCCTTGTCCCCTCTCTTCCTCACCAAGCAACCGGCCAGCCATCCTCCCTCCTCTCTTGCCTTTCTCGCAGGCCAAGAGACCACCGGAGTAGCTCCTTACGCCATCGCAGCCACCACCGGAGTTGCACATTGCCGTCCGCCACTCCACCTACACGCGCATGCCCTCCGCCCGTCTCGCCCTCACACTGCTGCAGCCGCCGTCCCTAGCTGTTCATGGACTGCTCATCTCATCCCCGACGCCGTGTGTGGGTGTGTGAGTCATCGGAGCCACCGTGAGTGCTCGCTATGGCCCGATTTGGCCCTTTAACCCTTTCCTGATCAATTCTCGCTCTAAACCGGCTTTGTTCCCTTCTGTTTCAGCAAGAATAGAACAGAAAATAAGTGGGTTTCAGAGGTGTTGTTTGGCTCGTTTTGAGGTAGTCCTGAGCCTCGGTTACTAGGCCTGCCTTGAGGAAAGTCGAGCCCCACGACATTCCTGTCGTTTTGCACCAAACCGCTCGTTAAACAAGTGAGTTTTACTCACTAATCCCTACTTAGTAAGTAATGATACTTAGGAGTTGATTAGATTTAATTAAGTATGATTAGGTGGATAGATTATAGCAGAGTAATTAAATTAGTGCCTTGTCAATGCATGTTAGGCAATTGGTTAGTGACATTAGTAAGTAGACTCGTGTTATTATTTATTGAACGAGTCTCGGAAATTTTCCGAGCCCATTTCAGTGTCCAATTAGGCATTACAGGCCTAAATTTGATTTATTGCATTTATTTAATATTTTTCATAATTATTTAATTATTTATTCATTTTTAGGAAATTAGGTCGGGATAACCGACGACTGAAATTTTATGCCAATTATTGTGGTGCAGTCTGTTTAATTATTTGAATTCTAATTTGTGATGAATTGATTTAATTGTGTTTTTAGGATTTTATTCATAAATTAATCAATTTTGGTAATTGATTGGAAATTAACCGAGCGTCGGTTTACAACGTCAAAAATATTTTGGTAGACCATATAAATGGTGGAATTTTTAAGGGTGAAAATTACTGTATTTTGGCTAAGGCCGACTGTGTACTCATACACAGTTATTTTTATCGGGTATGATAAAAATGATGAATTGTTATATGATGAAAATGGTATACTATCTTAGCCTGGGGGCCCTAATCTATTAGCTTTGCGCGAGCAATTTATTATCAACTTTGGGCGAGCATATAAATAGTACACTATAGTATCAGCTTTGGGTGAGCAACGTATTATTAGCTTTGGGCGAGCATATATAGTATACTAGGATGGCCTAGGGGCCCTAATCTATCAACTTTGGGTGATCACATATACAGTATACTATATTATCAGTTTTGGTCGAGCTATACTATCTATTATTAGTTTCGGGTGAGCAGTCATTGATTAATAGGACCTTATAGATAGTATTAAATGTATCGACTAGGGAAAGGTCGTGGTGACATGTAATCGATTGAGTCGATTGATCGATCATTCAATCTGATTGGGTGATGTGACGTGATTGTGTATATATGATATATATACTGAATTGCAGGATGGAACTGAGGTCAACATAAGTCTTCTAACTCGTGTTGTGTTTAGGCAGCCTTTAGTTCGTATTGGCTTCCTAATAAGGTCTTAGGGGATAGAACTTGCTGAGACGTAGTCTCACCCCATTGTGGGACAATATATTAGGTCCCTAGATAGCAGCACCTTCACCTCCTCGTCCTCCCATGCATTTTGGTATACCCGAAGAAATCACCGAGATAGGATACCATTTCCCGATACACCCCCACCCCGAAGGACTAGAATATGTGCTAGTGAAGTCAACTGTCTGGATTGACGTGAATGAACCCGATAAGGTGCCCTATAGGTATCGGTCATGGTATCGCCACTTTCATAAGAGGCGAAGGGAGGGTCCTACTTCGGAATCTGATGTACCCCAGTTCGTTATGGAAGCTACTTTTGGAAATGGTACAACAAACCATAAAGATGGATTGGTGGTGGATGCAAAGGATCTTAATCTCGAGGATGATTCTGACTCTCCAGTGTACTCAGTTGAGGGCGCTAACTAGAGTGATGAAGAAGGAGAGATCGTTGAATAGGATGAGGAATGGGAGGAAGAGCCTGGAGGGGAACCGGAAGAGGAACCGGAAGAAGAGCCTGAGGAAGAATCTGAAGAGGAGTCGGAGGAGGACTCGAGGATGATCCGGAGTATGATCCTGATGAGGATTGAGACCCCACTCCTATTGGATGACTTGTCTCTATTGAACCTGTTTGAGTAGAAACTGACTTTCTAGTGTGGCTTGTATATGTATATATATGACTGAGTTGTTATATATAAGTGTGTTGGTTTTCAGATTCGAGTTTTTAGTCCTACTTTTCTATCCCATTGTTTTATTGTCTAGGGATTTTATATCTGCTTCCGCATGCGTATTAAAATGAAAGGGTCGGCGATGTATCCTGGGACGTCGCTATTAATCGACCAGGTGAGGGATGTGTGCATGCTCGAGGATCGGGGTGTGACACACGGTATGATGGAATTGTATCGTGAATGAAAGTTACGATTGGATCATTATTTTGCAATTTACCCAATTGAAATGAGATTCCATCATGATAGCCAAGGTGAACTAATCAAGTTAGGTCATTGAGGTGGTTGCGGATAAGTTTAAGATAAACATAAGTCTATTGACTAAACAATCAATTGGGATTAGTGATTGAGTTGTAGTAGTAAAAGAATCATTAGACGTTGACTCTAGCGGTGAGCATCTCATTTAGATTCATGGCACGGGAGTACCAATAAAAGGGCTCTTGCCCAAGGTTGTCTTCATCAACTTTCTACCCAATTTGAGAAATGTTGCTGCCTCCTTGATAATGTTTGAGAAAAGTTGTCAACAAGCGATAATGTTCCATAGTGTGCTTATGCCGTGATTTTGACGTGAAATTAATTGATGGGTCTACGCATAAAGCACGGGTATCTTCAGCGCTACAAGCTGAAATCCTATCTTATCTTCAAACCCTCAAGTGCTTCTCCAAACGAACCGATCTGATCTACGAGCTTGAGTCAGTCTACTTAAGTTGGATAACCTCTCTCGTGGAAGAAGCGATATGCCCGTGGGAAGTCTCGGCACCGGTCACATAAGGCAAGCCTCTCTAGGCCGTCTTTCCAAACCTGAGGATAGTCCATTGTCCTAGAGGAATAAACAGGCTCGCGGATTGGGCCGCAAAGGCCCGTAGATGTAGTTATCTCCCACCTAACTGGATTTCCAACCCCCCCACTTGCACTGTGGGAGCTCATCTGCGTTGATGCCCTTTTTACATGTAATTGGACCCGTTCTTCATGAATGAAAAGCTTGCCTATGACAACAAAAGAAAAAAACAAGATGAATTGCGAAAAAGTTCTGTTAAATTCGCATCAATTAACGTCACCTTCGGGGTTGCCATGTAATTATGTATGAATGTGTTAATCCGTGTTAGACATTGCCAGTTCTCAGTCACCGATGACCAAAACAAGTTAAAGGGTATGGATTATACATTCAAAAATAGGTAACACATATCTCAAGAGTAATTTAAATTACAGGTTAGTTTTACTTTTCGTTGTATAACTTATTTGTTTTGGTTTTAACCCTTGTTTTGGAACCACTCAGCAGTGACAAGGTTGAGATAATTGGCTGCCCGTTAAGATCAAACAGGGGATCATTGTGAAGCCCAGAATGCCAGCAACTTCGGCAATGACGAGTTCGAGGCAAAGCTAAAACCGAGTAGTGGCGAAACAGAGTCCTTATATAGTCGCTTATCCCTCTTTCCAGTTTTATCATTATTCGTGAAAAAGCAACCCGAACTTTCATACTTGCAGTTTTAGATGCCGACATGAGCATTTGCAATTTGTAACTTGATGGTCATGAGTTGAGAAGCAGAGATAAACATTAGCTCAACTGTCTCAATTTAAATTTTTCTTAATTTCGTTTTTTTGCTTCTCAAGGATTAAGGAAAAAGTGGATGTCATGTTTCAAACACAAGGAAAATCAAACTGGACCAAAACATAAAAGTTTCCTTGAAAAAGGAAAATATAAAACTCCAGAGATTAATTAATTGAGTACTGTCGAGGAAAAAGCCATTGCCCGAGCAGGGCAATCAGCGTGCTTTGGGGCTTTTTGTCAACCGACTTTACTTTTCTTTGTCGGCCATATAGCAATGGGGTCGTTCTCGTCGACTACCAGCACTTTGCTTTTCGGTCTTCCAAGCAGTAGTACAATAATTTCAACTTTTGGAAAAGAAAGAGAGCCATTCTTCTTCCTTTCACACATGATGTTGGAAACGAGAGAGCGACTGATCGACCAAGCAAAGCATCCATGGCTAGCTCAGACGCAGGAAGTTGCCAGGGTGATAGAGTAGCAGGTGTTCCTGAGTTTTAGAGGACACTGTTCTCATCCACCAATAGCATTTGACTTTATGGTCTTCGTCGTGATATGTTGCGAATCTCAGCTTTGATTGGTTTCTTATTACTACTCCATTAATGAATGACAGAAAGAGGTCCAACCGTCCAAGCACAACGTTACTGGTAGGATCTCCTGCAGTTGTCGCATTGGAAAATTTAATGAGTTCTTAGTTTCATCTCAGCATCAGGAGCTAAATTCATACATTTTCTAGACAATGCATGACAATCCAACTTTCATTCAGACTAATCAATCCATACTGATGTGTGTAATAGCATCGTCCACACACGTATCAAGGTAGTCTCCATCACACGATGAAGAACATGGTCTCACAGATTGATTTTAGTGTGAGAAGAATTCTATAATTTTAACACGTACTTTGTTGCATCCAAACCAATATAATAATCAAACGGCTGATCACTTAGCTAATCATTACTTAAGGATTTAAATTTGTATTCATATTGTTCTACAAGTTAAAAAAAAAAAAAATCGAAGAACATAGATTTTCATAAAGTAATATGAACACATTTATTGTAGAAAGAAAACGGAAGTACGGAAGCATCTAGAATGGAATAATTGAATACATTTGGAGAAGATAAAATCAGAAAAAGGAAGAGAAGGACAAAAAATATTCATATTCTCTGGGGCCTTCTACCCGAGACCTCCGCTGCCGCCATAGACCAAGAAATAATTCGTGAAAGCTTGACCTAAAGAAGGATCTGAGAAATGACGAGGTTGAATTGAGACAATTCGTGGTCCATTAAGTGTGCCGACATCAACTTTCAGAATTATCGTAAATTCCTCGAGGAGCCACACATCACATATTTGTTATACACTTATTTCATCTTAATTAGTAAAATGCGCACCGTTAAGACAACTTATATTAACAGGTACATAAATCAAATATGATTTAACATGATTCGTGGATTATTTGTTGTTTGAGTGTTGTTGAGTAAAGGATATTTCTGTGATTTTTAAGAGAATCATTAAAAAAAGAAGAAGAAGGAAATTGACAATTTCTCTTGTTAATCATACATAATGAGGCAATTTATTATTTATCAAATCATTTGTAAAATCATCAATTTTCTCCAAAATGTAATTAAAAACACTCTTTCGAAAAGAGAGAACAAATAACAAACTAACCATAGATAAAATAGCAATGAAAATTGAAAAGTAATAATATATGAAATCAGTTAAACAAATGAATTATTAAAGTTTGACTAGAAAATGACATAAATAATTAATGAACTTTGAACCAATATGTAATATCGACCATAAATTTTTAATTTGTTCAATATGATTTTTGAACAGTTGGCAAATGTTTAATTTAATCCCTTATATATTAAAACGGTTAATGTTGGAAGGATTGTTGGAAATCAAGTATTTCACTTAGTTCGGTCAATTGACTCTATTATTAATTACTATTTATTAAAAGAAAGCTTAATCCAAAATTTTAGGCTTATTAATGAAGGTATATTGCATCAATATAAAGAGTATATATGATCATTGTCAAGTAACATAAAATAATATTTTAATATTTATTTCTAAGGAAAATGAAGTAGTCTGGAATTTGTGGGATCAATATAATATTTCAAGTGTAAATCACAAGAAATTAGAGCGGGTTAATTAAAAACCTAAATGGGTCACATGTGTATGTTGTCGTATTTCATGTCATTTAGCTTTGGAGATTGCAGCTCTCAACGAGGTGGATTTGCGAACTTCATAGTTCAAATTTTAAAATTAAATTGTCTCTACGTCCGTACCTCCGGATTTAAAAAGAAAAGAAAAATTCTAAAGTTGATTGTCAGCTTGTGGGGGAGGTCTTCTCTTTGACAATGTCAGGTTAGACTGTCGAGGACAGCTCAGCTTTTAATATCTATTTTTTCGTAAATAACTTTTTCAGATTCAGTATTTTTTTTTTCTTTACTGAATGACGTTATGTAAAGAAATAAAGCTAGATGCTCAAGAAGGAAAATAAGATAAGAAAATTAATCCCTCCTCTGTCTATCTCTCGGATTTTTCACTTTTCGGTTTTTCCTCTGCCTTTACTCGCCAATTCACGAGAATACCCATTCAATCTTCGCTGAGTCCCTCTTTTATCCAGCAAGAAAGAGGAGCCCCTCCATCCTCTCTCTCTCTCTCTCTCTCCCCCTCCAAATCTAGGCCAAATCTATGTCTTTTCTATCTTTCTTTACTTCCAAAATCATATCCTTCCTCTCTTAGCCCCGTTTGGTTCGGCTTTGGGACTCTAAAGTCCATTGGCCAAATGCAAACGCGTTTGATTAAATTTTTTGGACGACTTTGACAAAATGCAATTACATCTCCAAAGGACTCTAAGGGCCCTTAATTTAAAACAGATCTAAAGGTCTTTTGAAAACTTATATTTTCATAATACAAGTTTTGATTACTATTCATCTTCTCCAAAACCACCGCATGGAGAAGCCGATTGGAGGTCGATGATCGCTGGCCAAGGGGTAGTGCACATCGGTGCGCACTGGTGACCATCGCCTGAGGGTCGCCCGACCTCGGCGACCATTGCCGTACCTCAGGCAATGGTCGCCAGGGTCAGGCTACCCTAGTCGACGGTCGCCTGAGGTCACACAACCCCAGGCGATGGCCGAACCACCTAAGCTTCGCCCACCTGGGTTCGGTAGTCGCTTGAGGTCGCGCGAACCCAGGTAGCCGACCTCAAGCAACGGCGTGCGGGGGCCAAATCCGGCAGTTCGGCCGCTAGATCCGGCAGTCCGATAGCCAGATCTAGCCGATCGGTGGCCAACCTTCAAAAAAAAAAATACAAATGTTTTTTTTTAATTTAATAAAAGTCATTTACAAGTGTAAATTTTATCAAACGGTATTTTAATCAAAGTTGTTTCTTAATACACGTTAAAATTATAATTCACCAAACACTATTTACATTTCGAAAAACCCTAATTTTTTCAAGTACATTCCCCAAAAGCTGAACCAAACGGGCCCTTAAACTCGCTAGTCCTCCATTCCTTTGAGTTGACCATATCCCCCATCCCCTTTCCTTAAGAGTTGCATATCTTTTCTAAGTTGATGCCTGATGCGGCATGCTACTTTTAAACAAGAACGTACCTAATTTCTAAACGTAGATGAATGTGGTAAAGAATTGAGATTGCAAGACCCAGACTTTCAAGCTTGCAATTTCAGATGCCAACGTGAGCATTTGCAATCTGTAACTTGATGTTCATGAGTTGAGAAGCAGAGAGAAACATTAGCTCAAAGTGTCTCAACTTAAACTATTTTTAATTTTGATTTTTCGTTTCTCAAACATTAGAGGAAAAGTAGATGTCATGATTCAAAGACAAGGAAAATCAAAGTGGACCAAGACATAAAAGTTTCCTTAAAAAAACAACTATAAAACTCCAGATATTAATTAATCGAGTACTGTCGAGGAAAAAAACAATGCCCGGGCGGGGCAGTCAGCGTAAATTGGGGCTTTTTGTCAACCAACTTTACTTTTCTTTGTCGGCCATATAGCAATGGCGTCGTTCTCATCGAAAAATTGTCCGTGTCCTTCTTTTTCTTTTTTTAATGATTCTTTTGAAAATTACCATTCGGCCTTCCAAGGAGTAGTACAATAATTTCAACTTTAAAGAGAGCCATTTTTCTTCTTTTCACACATGGTGTTGGAAGAGAGAGAGGTAGCTATCGATGGAACAAGGAAAGAAACTATGGCTAGCTCAGACGCAGGAAGTTACCAGGAAGAGAGTAGCAGGTGCCCCGAGCTTCAGAGGACCCGCTCGTATCCGCCAATAGCATTTGACGTTATGGTCTTCGACGTGATATATAATGACTTTCTGCTTTAACTATTTTCTCATGGACCCATTAGCATTTGATTGGTTGCCTAGTACTGCTCCGTTAATGAATGACGAAGAGAGGCCCACGCACAACGTTACTGATGGCATCTCCTGCAGTTGTTACATTAGCAACTTCATTGAGTTTTTAGCTTCATCTCAGCGTCAGGAGCTAAATTCATACATTTTTCTGGACAACACGAGACAATCCAACTTTCACTTGGACTAATTAATCCATACGGACATGTGTAAAGGCTTTGTTCGCACGTATCGGGATAGTCTCCACCACACGATGAATAACGTGGCCTTATAGATTGGTCTTGGCATGGGAATACTGTAATTTTAACACATTTTTTTTTCACACCCAAAGCAATATAAAAACCAAACATTTGATCACTTAACTAATCATTGTTCGAGGATTTAAATTTGCATTGTTCTATAAATTCATTGAAAAATCCAAAGAAATTTATCTTTAGCAATTCACTTTATTCTAGAAACAAGACGGAAGACAATCATGCATACAATCACATCACTAGATTTTAGAAACAACATCTTTTTTTTTTTTTTTTTGACCCAGGAACCCCGCACGGCCGGAAGCCGGAGAGTAAACCCCAGTGCACACGCGCTACCACCACACACGTGCACCGGGTAAGTCGCCGAAAATGCCTCTGCCAGCATCACCCTACTTCACAGGGGACTCGAACGCTCGACCTCTTGTGCGGAGAGGGAGTTCCGAACCAGTAGAGCCACCCTAGCGGGTGGTTAGAAACAGCATCTTTAGCAATGCTAAAACCTCTATTTCCCAGATTGAGCAGTCTAATCAAACCTTTGACGCCACATTATGGGTTGGACTTGGATATAGACATATATAATCCTAGGGAGAAAAATTATTTCTAACTTCCTTTTTTTTTTTTTTTTTTTGGTTGCTTTTATGTCATCTTATGAATAAGGTTGCTAAGCTCGTGCTAAGTGTGAACTGAAGTAAATAAATTAAACAGAGCTAAAAAGTCCCGGTAAAATAATACTTATTTTTCTCAGGAACTAGGAGAAACTCGCAAGTCCATCATTTTCTTGCAAGATAAGTTTAATTTATCCTTTTTTTAAGAGAATCTTGATCCTCACGATGACCCTTTTGGGAGGAGTGATTTCATCCAATATTTACCTTTTTAGTCCTCGCTACATTATCCAAAACGAAGCGAAACTGAAAATGGTGACTCAGACTCATTTCTTCCTCGAATTCACGTCATTTATTGGATGATTTTGAACTAGTGAAAGCACAGCTAATTTTTTCCTCCTGGCCTTCTCTAAAGGACATTGCATTTTGGTCAGATGCATGCATTCGATCAAGTACTGCACACTTCCTCTATGTCATTAGGGTTTTACCACCTCAACATGATCTTGACATTCATAGGCAAATTGACTTCCTCTTCTTCTTTTTCACCCCCTCTAACTCGTTCTTGCGCTTGCCAAGTTTTCCTTTCAATGATTATCTGGTGAAGCATTTTTCTTGCACAGAGAGATAACATGGCGTTCATGCACGGCACGTGGTAAATGACTTGCTAACACATTATATCTTATCAAACGTAACTGAAATGACGAGATTCCAACCTCCAAAAAAGAAAAAAAATAACATGGCCTCAAAATTCGAATTTCCTATAATAATTGGCTAACCATATTGTTATTCCAAACGATTCCTCAATTTTCATTCATATTCATCTCTATAATTCCCTTAAATCCGTTCATTGTTACCAAAGTACTACAAGTATGAAAAGGTCAGATTTTTTCCGCATTATTTTCCATCGCAGACATGTAAATTAACATGTTGACGCCACTAATTGATTTTTTACGCACTATTTTTATTCCCTTCATATATTCTCTTTAAAAGTGTCAGACACGGCCATATTCTACGTTCAGAACATTAGGTCGGTCTCAGTGAATGGCAAAGGCCTAGCAAAGGATCACGCCTCTTCTTTAGGCGCACCCCAGGCTTGCACAGACACACCCGGGGAAAGAGGGAGAGAGATCTGTCTTTCTCATTGACCAATCGCATTTGATTTTATGGCCTTCGTCGTCAAACTAACGACTTCCTGTTTCAACATTTTTGCGTCTGTTAACGATGTGGTTATTTTCTGCATCAAAAGTTGAATTGGAAATGAGAATCCTTTTCGAACACGGGATTATGAAAAGTCAAAAGACCAAGAGATTATTTTCTGCAAAAAAGGACATTATTAAATTCACGTTAATTAATGTCACTTTCGAGCGTGCCATGTAAATGTGTATGATGTGTTAATTCATGTTGGAAATTGCGAGTTCTCTGCCACCAATGACCAAAATAAGTTAAAAGGATATGGATTAATCGAGTAGTGTTGAGGAAAAACCGTTGCCCGTCCAGGGCAAGGCATTCAGGCTCAGGAACACCTGCAGCTCTATCTTCCTGGTGACTTCGTGCGTCTGAGGTAGCCATAGTTTCTTTTCTTGGTCTATCGACAGCTGTCTCTCTTTCTCTCTCTCTCTCTCCCAACACCATGTGTGAAAAGAAGAAGAATGGCTCTCTCTGTTTCCTTTCTGAAAGTTGAAATTATTGAACTCCTCCTTGGGAGACCGAAAAGCGAAGTCCTGAAAAAGTCCTTGGTGCCTGGGCTTCCGCGCACGTCCTGCCATGATCACCTTCTTCGCACGTCGGCCCTGCAATAGGGAACGGCGATGAGGGTAGCGAGAGAATAGCATTGGATTCCGTGGGTTCCTTACATGGGGCCCGCAACTGCAGGCGTTGTATATAAATGTATGGTCAACGTTTGCGAGTGAATATAATAATCAGGGATTCGTGTGAAATGAAAGGTGCGGGAGGGCAGTCTGGCAAGAATCAATTTTGTGATCTCATTCACTGTAGATTGGTGGACCTATACTCACCGCTCTTGGGCTCCATCATTGACAGTGAAATCGCATCTAACATTCTTATAATTTTTTCTAAATTTAAATGGTATTTCGGGTTTTGACGGGAAAGCAAATGGTTCAATTTTGTTTATTTATTTTTCCAAGCACTTTTATTTTTCTAAAAAGCCAGAAAACAAACAGGTCTTACTGCTATTGTAATTGTCTAATTCCCCCGGCAAGCCCCGTTATAGTGTTTTTTACAACTTACTTACGACACTCGTAAAATTTCAGAGGAACTGCTAATTTACTAATTCACATAAAAGTTGAATTTCTTTTAAGTACGTAGTTATTCTTCTAATAGTTTAGTTGAAAATCAAATTAACAGTCACGCTGTTTTCTTACTAGCGATAGCATAAACTTACCAATAATTTTATAAATCTACCGACAGGAGAAAACTTAGACCGGACCTTACAACCGCGCCGAAAGCTGCGCAGTTTTGGCCTTTTGCTGAATTCTGTTCCGTCCGCCACTCACTTAGCCACATCTGCGGGTTTTTTCCTCATTAACAAAGAATTACGCCTCTTCTTCGGGTGCACCCCAGACGCGCCCCCAGCGCCCAGAGAGAGAGAAAGAGATAGATCTGCTAACCTAAGCACGCTGCCGACTGCCATGGCGAGCTCAGATGCAGGAACGTCGTGGGGAAGTGAATATCAAGTGTTCTTGAGTTTCAGAGGACCCGATACTCGCAAGGGATTCACGGATTTCCTCTATCATTCTTTGACCGATGCTGGAATCCGCGTCTTCCGAGACGCCGAAGAGCTCCGTGTCGGTGAAACGATCGATGGATTGCTTATGCAAGCCATCGACAACTGCAGGATCTACATACCCGTCTTCTCTCGAGACTATGTTTCGAGCCAGTGGTGCCTCAGAGAGCTCTCGCAGATCGTGACGAACACCTTAAAATCAGAAGGTAATAAAGAGATCCTACCTATTTTCTACGACGTCGAACCTGACGATGTCAAACTGAAAACTCCGTTATATTGCGATGCCCTGCTCAATTTGGAGCGCAAGAAGAAATTGAGGAATGAGGAAATAGATGCGTGGAGAGAGGCTCTTATGGAGGTTGCTGCGAGAAAAGGGTGGGAAACGAAGAATTACTGTAGGTAAGCCAGCTGCTTTCAAGATGCTTGTTTCCCAGTTTCCCTCAACAATTATGTCATGGATGCAATAAACACCAGTATGATTGAGGTGGGACTTCTGTTATAGTAATACTAAATGATGAACCTGCCCTACAATTTCAAATGCTTAGATATTCATACATCTATTTTTGCACGGAAGTCATTCATACATGTTGGGATGTTAATGTCGAGGTGGACCCTTGGAAGATCACTTCTACATTTGTTAAGATCCAATTATTTATCCGATTAGTACGTTGTCTATCCGATACTTGAATAACATCACTTCTAGCTAGGTAATCATGAGTTTGCACTTTTCCCCTCTAAAATGGTTTTCCTTTGTGGCAGCCACGGCAAACTCGAGCAGACTGTGGCAAGCACCTTCATTTCGGAAAGTAACAAAGAGATCCTACCTATTTATTTCGACGACATTGAACATGACGACCTTAAGCTGAAAGCTCCACCATATTGCGATGCCTTGCTCAATTTGGAGCCCAAGAAGAAATTGAGGAATGAGCAAGTAGATGCTTGGAGAGAGGCTCTTATGGAGATTGATGCGATAAAAGGGTGGGAAGTGAAGAATTTCAACGGGTAAGCCAGCTGCTTTCAAGATGCTTGTTTCCCCATTTTTTCTCAACACTTACGTCATGGATGCAGTAAACACCAGTCTGATTGAGGTGGAACTTCTGTTACAGTAATACTAAATGATGAACCTATACTCCGTTTGTCAATAAATTCTGCAACTGCTCAACAAAGTCATGCTAGGCGAAGAATGGTATTGATAGCTAGGCCCCTAAATTAGGGGCTGCATGGTAATGTTTCTGTTCTTTTTTTGTTTCAGGGAACAGAAAAAAAAAAAAGTGTTTATGTTACGAGGAACAGTTTTTAAACAAAAGAACGCGTTTGGTAACGTTTGTTCCGGAAATAAAAATGAATAGAAACACGTTTGGTAAATTTTTTTTCTTTTAATTTTTTAATATTTTTAGGGAAAAAGCCACCAAAAACCCCCAACTTTGCCTCGAGTGACAGATTTACTCTGAACTTTATTTTGTAACGTGAAAAACCCCCGAAGTTTGCTAACTGTGACACATTTACCCCATTAAGGGTATTTTCGTCTTATTATTTTTGTTTTTTCTTTTTCTTTTTTAATTTTTTTCCTCTCTCTTCCCTTCGCCGGCCGGCCGGCGGAGGGAAGCCGGCGTCCGGCGAGGGGTACCCTCGCCAGATCTGGCGAGGGGTGCTCTCGCCGGCGTCGGGCGTGGCGAGGGGTGCCCTCGCCGGTGTCGGGCGAGGGAGGCCCTAGCCCGACCCAGGCGAGGGCGTGGCGAGGGGTGCCCTCGCCGGCGTCGAGCGAGGCTGCCCTCGCCAGACGCTAGCTTCCCTCCACCGGCTCCGCCATGGCCGGTGGAGGGAAGAAAGAAGAAGAAGAAAAAAAAAGAAAAAAAAAAGAAAAAAAGTTTTGAAAAGTAAAAAGACCAAAATGCCATTATGATTTAGGGTAAATGTGTTACACAAATGAAAGTTCGGGATTTTTTGTGTCACAAATAAAAATTTGGGGTAAATGTGTCACGTTAGCAAAACTTTAGGGTTTTTCACGTCACAAAACAAACTTCGAGGTAAATCTGTCACTCGAGGTAAAATTTAGGGTTTTTGGTGGCTTTTTCCCATATTTTTATTTTATTTTTCATTTTTTCCTTTCTTTTTTATTTTTTCTTCTTTCGGCCGGTCGCCGGCCTCCGGCGACCGGCCGACGGGGCCGGCAGCCTCGCCCAGCCACGGCAAGGCTCGTCGGCCCCTCGGCGAGGCTCGGCCTCGCCTTGGCTGGGTGAGCTCGGCCTCACCTAGATCCGGCGAGAGGCTAAGCGTCGCTGGCCCCGACGAGGCTCGACCTCACGGATCTGGGCGAGCTCGAGCTCGCCTTGGCTAGGCTCGGCCTCGTCCGCGCACAGCGAGGTCGAGCCTCGTCAGGGGCCGGCGACGCTCGGCCTTGCCGGATCTGGGAGAGGCCGAACTCGCCCAGCCAAGGTGACGCTCCGGCGAGGTCGCCGACCCTCGATGGCGCGGCCCTCAACAGCCGGCCACCAGCCATGGCCGAGGCCGGCGACTGGCGAAAGAAAAAAGAAGAAAAAAAGAAGAAGAAAAGAGAAGAGAGAGAAGAAGAAAAGAGAAACGTTTCTTTAAAATCGTTTCTGGAACAAGAAACAACTTTTTTTATTTCTCGTTTCTATTCTTTTTGTGTTCCGGGAACAAAAAAAGTACAAAAGTGTTCCAGAAATATTTTTTTGGAACGTTTCCATGCAGGGCCTTAGTGTTTGATCGTGGGCAGCGGGAGGGAAAATAATGGGATGATGAAATGCCATGCCAATTCCTAACAAATCATTTAATCTTTCAATACGTTTATCATTTCTCCTGTTGAATATGCCATGTTCATTTTCTATGTTCATCGCTTGAATATAAATTAGAAAATCTCTATTTCAAATGCATAAATATTTATACATCAACTTTGCGTGAACGTTATTGTCATAATCCCAAGAAATCTAATCTCACGTAGTAATTAAGTCAAATTTCGGGTCATGACATGGTCCACATGTCGCCAAAGGCATGGAAACATTGAAAAGTACGTTTTGGAGTGATGTTAATGTCCGATATGGACTCTTAGAAGATCACTTCTAGATTGTTAAGGTCCCATTATATCCGATTGTTGTGCAATTTATTGAGTGCTTGAATAGCCACCGCTTCCAGCTAGGTGACCGTGATTTTGCATTTTCTCTCGACTAACATGGTTTTCGATTATGGCAGCCACGGTGAACTAATCAAATTAGTAGTTGGAGAGGTCGTGAAAAAGCTGAAGAAACAGATCAGTGACTCCTGGAGTATATGCGCATTATCGAAGTTATAGTCTTCATATCTACTGAAGTTTATTTCCTCTGCTTCTATCATGTTGCACTTCTTTATAATTCGTACGAAAAATTGTTGAGCAAGCGACTGTAAACATGGAGACGCCATTCTGGTTGCACTTCTTCGTTATTACGGAATTTGCTTTGTCATGTCGCCAGCTACTCGAATTAGGCTTTGTCACGTCGCAAGTTACTCGAATCAGGCTTAAACATGGAAAAAATGATCTGCATACTTGCACCACGAAGATCGACTCAGCTACTCGAATATGGACCATGAGCCTTGTCATTAATGGCTTGCTTCATCAAGCTAAAAATAAATTAGGAAAATTTAATTGCTGACTTTCGACAGCCCAACAAACTTGATTGTGAAAATTGAACGACGAATATTATTTGATGATAGCTAAAAATTCACTCGGGGATATCGGAGTTTCTTACCTTACACAGAATTGTGGATAATCTGGGTAGGTTTTAGCAATATTGTAATATTCTATTGACTAAATGCAGTAAATTGTATTAAACATCTTTTGGTTGGCCAAACGACAGAATGAATCAAGTGGGCGCTTCTTTACTCGATTGATTAAGTGAACATTTTTAAGTCGGAAAAAATTAAGATCATCAGACGTGCTTAATCTTGTTAAGCGCTAATGGGATCACCAAATAAGCTCTAAGTTTAGTCATGTATTATCAATCTAAATTTAATTCCATTAAATTACAAATTTGAGGAAAAAGCTTAATTTTACTTAAGTAGGAAGCACTTTGGAAGAAGCATAAGATCAGATAAGCTACTTTTAAGTGCTTTTCATGGTTATATCATGTTGTCAATAGGGCTAACAATTCACATTCATGTGTCTCAATCGAGTTTTGTAATTGTGTCAAGTCGTGTAATGTAATTGAAAAGTACTATGCTTTTGTTAATTACATTGTAAAATTTCCATATTTTAATTTGTGTCAGTTAATTTAAATTTCGGGTTTGTCATATAATTGTATATGTGCGCGTTAGCTTATGTCAGAAATTGTCGGCCATCTATCACTGATGATCAAAAAGCATGTTTTAAAGTACGGATTATAAGTTCAAATATTGGTAACACATATCTCAAGGATAATTTGGATAATTTCGTTATTTTAATGAAAAATAAATTATTTAGAAAATATTTTTTTTTAAATAATCACTTACAGAAAATGATCAAGTGATAAATATTTCCATCATTCGTAAAAAAATTTAGATATAAATTGTTGCCAGTAACAAAAATATTTTTCCGTTAACTACATACCGCTCGAAAACGCAAGGAAAAGCTCCTCATGGGTCAACCAACCGGCGGGTATGATCAATTGGTGAAGCCCCGCGTACAAGATCTACCGGCAGGGCGTGAACCTCGTCTTTCAGACGTCTTCGGCAACTTCATGCTCAAACTCAAACCTACCGCTACCGGTCGGCCCCCCAAGTCGGGTCCTCCCAATCAGCGAAGTCCGGGAACTATCTCATTGAAAAAGCTAAAACATCACAGGCGATCGGGCCTACCCCTACCTTTGAATCTGCTAGAGAACAGAACCTACCACCTCTAAACGTACGTTTTCAGCACGACATGATGCCTTCGTTGACCCCTTTTGAAAGCATGACGAGCAGCTTACCTAAGCCCACCCATCGCCTTGCAGCAAGCAACCTGGCATCCATTAGATTAGCGGCTGGAACCTTCGAAAAAACATCAGGAACGAGGCATAATAGCCCTTACCCTTTTGTATTTCAAATAATATAAATGATTATTTTTAAGAAAATATTTTTCAAACTATTCATTTTTTACGAAATAAACAAAACTTTCATTTTACTATTTTTCTTTTTGGGTTAATTATTTGTTTTAGTTTTAATTCTTGTTTGTGAACCGCTCGGCAAGTGACAGGGTTGAGATAATTGGTGGTCCATTAGCTATAATTAAGAAGATCAAGCAGGAGACCATTGTAGAGAATAAAGTGCCAAACAACAACTTCAGTCCCAATGAGTTCGAGACTCAGCTTCAACCGAGCAGCGGTGAAGAAGAATCCTTAGAGTTACCTATGCTTATCCTCTTTCAGCTTTTACCAATACTCTTGAATAAGCGGGCTCGACTTTCATACTTGCAATGTGAGATACGAACGTGAGCATTTGCAATTTGTAACCGGATCTTCATAAGTCGACAAGTGGAAAGAAATGTTAGCTTAAATTGTCTCGATACGAATTGTTTTTTTTTTAACTTAATTCTTGTTTCTCAAAGATTAGAGGAAAAGTAGATGTCATGATTCAAATAGAATGAAAATCAAACTACACCAAACATATTTTTCCCGAAAAAAAGTAGACTGATGATCCAACTCTTAATGATATGTTCGCGGAAATGGATTATTTATCAGGTCTGCCACCACCGATGGCGATTTTCTTTTAAAAAAACATGATATTTAATGCAGCACATTTTGTGTATTCAATAATCGATTATCATGACTAATTAACTACCTTAATTAATTGCGTAATGTGTTAAGTAAAAAAACCGTTGCTCGTGCAGGGCTATCAGCGTAATTTGGGGCTTTTTCTTAACCAGGTTTACATTTTTGTCGGCCATTCAGCCATTTGCTTGTTCTCATTGACTGCGGGCGCTTTGCTTTTCGGTCTTCCAAGGAGTCACAATAGTTTCAACTTTTAGAAAAGCAGTCATTATTCTTCTTTTCACAAATGGTATTTTATCAGTCGAATTGTACACTTAGGGCCTGTTTGGCAACGTGCCAAACAATGCCTGATTCTAATTTTTTGTTCCCAAAATCGGTTTGGGACGAGGATCGCGTTTAGTAAAATTTTTGTTCTTAGGAACAAATTTGTTCCCGAGAAAAGCATTAAGAAGAGAATTGAGAATAAAAAAAATATATGATTCTCCGTCCGAAAATCAAAAAAAGAATCAAAACAAGTAAAAGTCTCCTTATTTCCTTCCGACATCTCGCAATTGTCATCCACCACCGCCCACCGCTGTTCGCCACCGTCCGCCGCCGTCCGCGGCCGCGGTCCGTGAGCTCGTCGGAGGCTCGCTGTGCCAAGGCGAGGTCCGCGAGCTCGGGCGAAGGCAAGCCCGACCATCGGCGAGGCTAAGCCTCGCCGATGGCCGTGCCGGTCTCGCCCGGCCCCGCCGAGGCTCGCTCGGCCATCGGCGAGGCTCGCCTAGCCCCGCCCGTCACCGGCGAGGCTCGATCGACAAGGGCCGACCTCGCGAGGGCCGACAACGCTCCGGTGAGCGTCGCCGGTCCGTCGTGGTCCGCGTCCGGTGACCGACCAAATGAAGAAAAAGAAGAATAGGAGAAAAGGGAAAAAAAGAAAAGAAAAAAGAAAAAAAGAAAAAAAAAAAGGAAAAAAGTAAAAAAAAGTATTTAAAAGTATTTAAAAATTATTTAAAAATTAAAAGAAATTAATTGGAACATAATCAATTAGCATAGCATCAAACGCAATTCTATTCCGTAATAAAAAATTTTGGACGGTTATCAAACGCGTTTTTTACTCGAAATCAGTTCAGGGACGAATAAAAAATAATCATTTCTAGTCAAAATTAGCTTTCGGAACAAAATCGTTATCAAACGCGCCTTATTTAGTCGGTAACATACTTTAAAGTTATTTTTGATAAAAAAAAAAACATATTATTAAGTTATCATCGGTTTTCTCTTATTTTTACTTCTAAAATTGCTAACCTTTTTCCTAATCTATCAATCTTCATTTTTTTATTAACAACGTATTAAAGGTATTAAATTTTTTAAGTCGAAATTACCAACTTAAGTCTAAGCGACTTACCATTTTTCTTCATTAAGTTACCAATTAATTTTAACTTAGTGACTTTGTACTCATTTGTTCACTTTTATTTGATTATTTCAATATTACCAACCGTTACTTTTATTTGATTGTTTGGAAATTATTAACTGTTCCAATAATCTACCCAGATTTATTTGCAAAGCTTACACACATGTTAAGGTCACCAACTCTTATATGAAATTACCGGTTATTATATGAGTCCACTTACCAATATTTATTTGATTGTTTCAAAAATACCAGCTATTCCTATAATTTACCGACATCTTTCTTGAGGAGCTTACCACATACTTTTACTTTATATACCCTTCGATAATGTACCAATATTTATTTGTGAAGCTTGAGTAACCAACTCTTATACAATGTTAGGACCTTATTTGAGTTAGTAATCATCGTTTATATGATCGTTTCAGAATTCCAAGTTTTCTCATAATTTGCGAACATTTGTTGGTGGAGCTTAATGGCATGTTATAGCCACCAATTTTATAGGATATTACGTATATTTATCTGAGTCAAATTACCAATGTTCATTTGATTGAATCAAAAATATCAATTGTACCTAAAGGGCCAGGGAGAGCATTAAATTCCAAAAAGGCCATTATCATACCGTTCATCCAATCAAACATATTCCACTCACAAGTTACATCTAATATGTGAATATAAAATGCTAAGGTTGATTGGTTTTATTATTCCCTGCTCAATTATTTCCTCATGACATATTGCGCCGCCTCTTTTTGTAGTGTCATGTTGTGCTGCTCTTCCTGCAAACATTGGTCATACTGACCGAATTACTTAAATCTAGTGTCTAAATTGTTTCCTTATTTTATTTATTTTATTATTTAATCACTCATTTTTTGCAACAAATGGTATAAGAGCCGATACTTGAGCGATGACCCACTCCCAATGTGTATCAGTGTTTAGTGAATATCTCAAGAAGTAATCTGGTGACCGACGTCATTTTTCGAGAAGCCTTCGTGATTTGGTCTAGTGAAAGAGACTGGAGTGAAGGTGAGGGTTATTGTGATTTGGTCTAACAATTGGGTGGGTTGAGGGCGTTTAGTTTTAAGTGTGGGTTCGACTCCACACTTTTACAAAGAGGTAAACATTATTCAAGCATAGAGTTTTTGCTGCTAATGACATACGTGTAATTCCATCATAACTATTTATACCCTAGACTCCTGCTGTATATGGGGGTGGGGTAATATCTTTGTAGTTAAAAGTTTCTAATGTTAGTACCGATACTAATAGTGGAGAGATTGCCTAGTGCGACATGGTGGTTTTTCCCTTTTTGATTTGGAAAGAGTTTTCCATATAAAAATTTATCTGTTTTCTTCTCAATTTTTTCTTGTCAAAGATTCGCATTCCTAACATGGCGAAGTGAGTCCTTTAGAGTTGATTATCCCTCTTTTAGGTTTTGCCAATGCTCATGAAAAGACGATCCCAACTTTCATACTTGCAATGTCAAATGCCAACACAAGCATTTGCAATTTGTAACCTGGTTTTCATAAATCAAACGAGTTGGGAGAAACATTGGCTCAAATTGTATGAGTGTGTGTGTATATATATATTTTAATTTGATTTTTGCTTCTTGAAGATTAGAGGAAAAAGTTGATGTCATGATTCAAACCCATGTAATATTCAAACTATGCCAAACATATTTTTCCCGAAAAAAAAGGTAAACTAATGATACAACTCTTAAGAATCCGTTTCCCGAAATGGATTATTTATCAGGTTTGCCACCGAATTTTCTTTTCAAAAAATATTGTATTAAATGCAGCACTTTTTATATATTCACTTATAAATTACCACAATAAGCTTCTACCCTACAAGATTAATTAATGAAAAGTGTTAAGGAAAGGCCATTGCCCTCGCAGGTCAGTCTAAGTAATTTGGGGCTTTAGTCAACCAACTTTACTTTTTTGTGTCCATACTCTTTGTTAATTTATTAGGGTGTGTTTGGTAACCTTATGTTCTAAATAATTTCGCCGTAAATGATTTTTTTTGTTTGTTTATTATATGAGTTTTTGAGCATTTGAAGGCACTTGGTAACTATCTAAAATTTTTATTCCCGAATAAAAATGCGGTTGGTAAGACCTTTATTTTTTTTGTGATTTATAATTTCTTTTAATTTTTAAATAATTTTTTTATTTTTTATATTTTTAAATAAATTTATTATATTTTAAATTATATTTATATTTTTTAAATTATATTATTTTTTATTTTTTAAATCCAATTTTATTATATTTTAATATAATTTTATGTTATAATTTTATTATATATTTTAATAATTTCATTATATAATTTTAGTAGATTTTTAATTATTTTATAATATATATTTTAATTTTATTATATAATTTATCATATTTTTAATATAATTTTATTATATTTGTAATATAATTTTATTATATTTTTGCAACCGTTTAGAGGAAGAATAAGAGAAAAGAAAAGGAAAAGAAGAAAAGAGAAAAAAAAAAAACATAATTTGGCGCAATTCTCGAGTTGTTCCCATGAAAAAAGAAGCAATTTTTTTTTTTTTAACTTTTTGATTCTGTTCCAAAATTATTCCCTAAACAAAAAAAAGTTAACAAATGAATTTTTGTTTTTTTTTCTCCGGAACAAAAAAAAAAGAATTAGGCATTGGTTGGCATGTTATCAAACGGATCATTAGATATTACATGATAATGTTCTTATTTCTTTATTCTTTGGCTATATTGTTCTTAATAGAAAAAGAATAGAAATCCGTTTGATAATGTCACTTATTTTCTATTCCCCATAATAAAAAAGTGGTCGGGAATAAATTTGAAATGGAAATAAGAAGTAGAAAAAAGTAACATTTTGTTCATGGGAACAACTTCTAAAAATAAATCATTCTTTCTTTTCTTTTTTCTATCTTCTTCTTCCTTGGCGCTCGTTGCCCTCGTTGTTTGCCCCTCGTTACTTGCCGCGTGCGCCTCTCGTTGGCCGTCGGTAGATCGCGCCACTTGTCATCCGCTAGCCATCCTCATGCCGCCGCCTATTGTCGTCCGTCACCCGCCGTCCGATCAAGGCTAGTGGAGGAAGAAGAGAGGGAAAAAAAGAAAAATCTAAAAAAAAATATTAAAAAATTTAAAAAAATTCTATGTCACAAAAAAGCTTACGGGTCATACCAAATGCATTTATGTTCTTTTTTTATTTTGAGAATAGAAATTTTATACAGTTACCAAATACATTAGATTACTTAGAAACTGTATTAGAGAGTGGAAATAGAAAAAAACTATTTCTGAAAAGAAATTGTTCCAACAAATAGATGTTGCGACCTACCCTCGGGGGAGGGAACAAGTTTAGCGGTATTGCCTAAAGGATGGGCCTAAGGCCCATGATTGGGCACGAGCTCTCCCAAGTCCATACCCCTCGTGACATTGGGATATTTTTTGGGAATTTTGCACAAAAAGAGTCACCACTAGCCTATTGGGATCGGCTAGAAACTAAGTGAGACATGGGAGTGTGCCTCATTTCCTATGCAACCAGAGAATCTAGGGTCGGTGACTTGATTACACTAATTGATTAATTAGTGCCATTTCGGTATCTAATCTTGTTTATTTTAACAAAATGATTTTTGGCAAACAGTTTGGATTGATTTTATACCTATCTACTAACATGTAAGGTGATCATGCGGGTACACAATTATTAAAATAACAATCATGGCTACCAAACTCTTAATTGTAGTAAAATTAAATGCTTGCAATTAAACATAGATAGATATGCAAATCAAACATATAATCTAATCAAAAGACGAATAAATAAATACCTAATTATACTAAAGAGGCAAAACATGGCAATTCCTAACCAAACACTACATTTTTGGATTTTCGAAATTTTTTAAAAATAATTTTAAATTTTTAATTTTTTTTAAATAATGTTTTTTGGAGGCCGGACCGGGTCGGGTCGAGTATGACCCGACTCGAACTGGTTGGGTCCAATTTGACCGGATCCGGTTTGATCGGGTCCGGCTCGACCGGGCTTGGCCCGACCGAGTTAGGCCCGACCGTCCCTGGTCGGGCCTAAGTTTAACCCGACTTGGGCCCAACCCAAGCAAAAACAGGAATCGAGTGGGCCAGATCTGTGATCTGGCCCACTCGACAGGCCTCTCTTTGGTCGTGACTTGGTAGGCGCTCCTAGTCGCGACCAGGGGCGCCGAGGAGGCGGCGAGAAGGAGCACGCCGGCGACGGCGCCGCCGTGGCCAGGCAGGGTGAATGGCGCGGCTTCCCTGGCTGCAACGGCGTCTCTCCGGCGGCCAGGGGTCCTAGGGCTCCACGCGCAGGAGCTTCGAAGGGAGAGAGCCTACTCGGGCATTATGACGAACAGGTGGAGGGCATAGGCGAGCCAGGGGGCTTCTGACCTAAACCAGACTCAAGGCGGCAACGGCGGCGACCAAAAAGCAACCAGCAATACACAAGGACCTAATGGGGAACCTACGGAGGCCGAAGCTTGCCCGAAACGGACGGAACGAGCTCCGGCCAGCTCGACTTCAAAAATGCACAGCAGGTGTTCGACGGAATACCAACCTGAGTCCGGCGTGAATGGTGGTTCGGAGACGCGTCGGCGGCGGCGGCGGTCACCGGAGGCGTGTCTGTGGCGGTCGCAGCGGCCGGTTCTCGCCTCCTCCTTGCTCTCTGTACCTCCTTCTTTCCCTTCTTCTCGTTTTCTCTCCCCTTGTTTCGAGCTCCCTGCTCGCTGTCCTCTGCCTCCTGTTCTCTCTGTTCTGGGCTCCGAGGACTAAAGCGGCGATCGGCAGCTCACTGGCGGCAGCTGGACGGCGCCGGGGTGTCTCTTGCTCCTCTCGTCCTCCTTCTCTCAATGTTTTGCTCTCTCCGGTTCTCCCTCTCTCTTTTTTTTGCTGCTTTTTTTTCTCTTCGCTTTTCCATCGTTCGGCTCGCGCGCGTGCCCTCGGCTGACCAACCAGCGGACTCTGACCTGAAGATTGCGCCGCTCGCCTGCCCCCCTGCGGATCCTGCTGTCCCCTGCAGCCGCTTCGCCCCTGCTTTCGGCTACGCCCATTCCCCGTGCAGACAACGGCCGAAGGAGATGACAAAGATGCGGGCCGGGCCGAAAGGGTGAAGGTGGCTGGGCCGCGCAAGGGAAAAAGGGAAAAGGGGCAGCCGGGCCAAGGCCGAATCCTGCCCGACCCGACCCGACCCCCGCGGCCCCCTTTTTTTGTTTTTGTTTTTGTTTTTTGTTTTTGTTTTTGTTTTTTTTTTGTAGTGCTTGAAAATAAAAATTAGGTGTCAACAATAGAAATGTTACCAAACATACTCTTATTAGCAACTTGCCTTTTCTTATTGACAACTAGCACATTGCTTCTTGGTCTTTCGAGGGGTCATATGATAATTTCAACTTTTCTTAAAGAAAGAAAGGGTTATTCTTTTACTTAATTTCTATTTTTTTACTGTTGCAAAAGATTAGGGCTTGTTTATTTTAAGACTAAGCATATGACTGTTAAAAATCTAAAATGTTATTGAAGTTTAAAAAATGAAAAAGATTACATACAAAGTTACTGCCGACATCATAAATTTTAGAAGTTTTAAGGTATTTTGATTTGAAAAAAAAAGAGAGAGTAAATGTGAGAGTGTCGCAAAAAAAAGAAGAAAAGATTAAAAAAATTAATCTAGACACACCATAAATGACTTATAGATAATTATAATTTGACAGGAATGACTACGGAGGCCATCGCGTTGGCAATAATTTATAGCTAAGGAGCAATAAAAATATTTGCTTGTGGGCAGTGGGAAAGAATTGTGAGGATGAAATACCATGCATGCAACTATCTAATCTAAATCTTTCAATATATTGGATATTCCTCCTCTTGAATATGCAGATTTCCAGGGTTCCGTCTCGCAAAATGCGAAATACTATTATGCGTAAGTAAATTTGTAATAGCATTGGTAACTTTCAAAACCTTGTCAATGACTAAATGTTGATCGGCAGCTTATTTAGCTGATAACAAATTAGTAAGTTACTCCACAGTTTTGTAATAGTACCAATATTTATTTGTACTTCCAAAATTACTAGTTGTTTTCATAGTCTATCAATATCGACTCATGTAACTTACTTACGTATTAAAGATGCTAACTTTCGTCTCAAAGGCACACATGACATCCCTCGAACTAGCCCCTTTAGCCTTCCCACTGTCGTCCTTCTCATGGGCAACTTGGACAGTGTTGGTGACAGCGGAGTTGGAAGCCACCGCCGCAAGAACGTCGCTCTGATGCTACTTGTCTCGCGGGCTAATACTTTAGATCGTGAACTTAAATAAGCCATGCTTGACCTAAGTAAGCCTTACTTGCTTTCACTCCGACTCTCAACTCAAGGAAAGACATGTCGTATAATGATGATACAGGCTTCGGCAAATAACAATTTACATAGAGAAAAACAGTTCCTCAATAACCAATTAAGCATTAGTAAAATCTTGATAATAATTTTTTAAATTACTAGCCACGTGCACTAGTTATTTTGCACGTTGTTAACTTAGTAATCGATAAAAATATATTGGCAAACTATCTATAGTATTGGTAATTTACTAACCAAGCTTGTGAAATGCCAAAGAAATTGCAAACTTACAAATCTAATGGAATTTTGATAAATTTCTAGTAGGTAGGCATATTATTAAAAATCAAAGAAGTTAGTAATTTTAATTTATTGAGATGTTTGTAACTTTTTGGCAGTTTGGTACTTTACCAAAAACACTCGGAAATTTTGAAAGGAATTGGTAACTTATAAGTCTCAATAGCATTAAAAATTTACCAACTTGTGAAATTTATCACGTGGAAAATTTTTCTGATTTTTCAATGACGGGAATCCAATTGACAAAAAAAAAAAAAAAAATGACGGGAATCCAAACCTCGTCTCGAAAGTTGGGGCAATTTTGGCCTTTTCCTAACTCCCTTCTGTTGCGCACTTTGTTTAGTCACATCTTTATTATTATTTTTTCCCTCATCAACTAATGGCATTTAACTAACGGGATTTCCTTTGGAGTGGCCACCCTTCCAACACGGAAAGGGGAGGTGAGGAGTTAAATCTCCATCTTTTCGGGGGATGGGTAGGGGTGAGACGGTTCCCGGGTAGAACTGGGAACCGGAGAACCGCACCGCAGGGTCCGGTTCGGTTCCCGGTTCTAAAGAGACCGGTTCCGGTTCTCGGTTCCCTTTTTCTAGGAACCGACGTTCCTGGTTCCGGTTCCGGTTCCCATAGAAACCGGAACCGGAATCGGTCAAATTAAAAAAAAAAAAACCCTAGCCCCTCGCTTCCCCCAACGGATTTCCCTCCCTTTCCGCCGATTCCCCCTTCTCCTTTCTTTTTCTCTCTCTTTCTTTTCTCCCCTTTTTCCTCCTCACGTCACTTCCTGCCCCCCAACTTTTTTCTTTTCTTTCTCTCTCCTCTTTCCCCCTCTTGGCCGAACCCCCTTCTTCTCCTCCTCTTCTTCTTCTTCTTCTTCCTTCCTCTTGCTGCTGCTGCTTCACCCACCACCGCACCGTTGCCCCACTCCCTACTCACCACCACCTCTTCGCCACCGAACCACCACCACCCATCGCTCGCGTCCGACGAGCCGTTTCGCCGTTGAGCCCGACGAGCTGTCGCGCCGTCCGCGCCGCCCCTCAACGCCTCTCGGTCCCTCGACGCTGCTCGACCCCCTCGACCCCCTCGACGCCCTTGACGCTCGCTCGGCCCCTCGACGCCCCCTCGACGCCGCTCGGCCCCTCGACGCCGCACGGCCCCCTCAACGCCCGCTCAACCCCCTCAACGCTGCCCGACGTCCCTTGATACCGCTCGCTGCCCTCGACACCGAAGAAACTCGCCTCCTGCAGCTTCAATCGCAGGTCTAATCTCTTGTTGTTTCTGCTCTTAACCGTTAGATCTAATCTAACATTTTAGCTGCTTTATTTGGTCGATTTCTGAGATGTGAGTGTCATGCTTGTGTGCCCTGATCCAAGTAGATACATAGTGAGGGAAGGGAATTTATGGGGGTTGTGTCACGTAGGTTCTTCCGTATCCTAAAATAAGACCAAGATGGCTGTTTTGGGATCTTCATCTTGCTGTTCAGTGGCTATTGTTGGGGCTGTTCTTGTTCTGGTTTTGAATGGGGCTGATTTGTGCAATGGAGGGAAGACCAGCACTTCCGCTGTGGTTTTTGATTTGGTTTTGATTTTGGCGCGAGTCTTTAGGTACATATTACCCAAGGAGATCATGTGGGAAAAGGAGTGATTGTGTCATGGGTGACTCCGGATGAACCTGGGTCCAGTGCAGTGCGTTATGGAGTGAAAACAGCAAGCACAAGAAAAATGCAAAGGGCAAAGTTAATCATTATAAGTTCTACAATTATATTTCTGGTTACATCCACCATTGCACCCTGAAAAACTTGATGGTAAATTTCTAAATTCCTCCAGAAATATTAATTTTTTGGTGCCTGGTCTGCAAAATTTGGTAAATGTAACTGATGTTTATTCTGTTTACTTGCAGTACACACTAAATACTATTATGAAGTTGGAATTGGACACACGGTCCAACAGTTCTGGTTCATTACTCCTCCAGAGGTTGGCCTTGATGTTCCATATACTTTCAGTCTCATAGGAAAAGTAAATCATATTGTCATGCATAGATAGTCAATGACTCAAAGTAGCTTCAAAAGCTCATTCCTGTGTATGTACTATGAGTCTTTGCAGAATCATTTAGTTTTGATAATCATTTATTATTGCTGTGTTCATTTTCGTGTTTTAAAATGAAAAAAAGAAAAAAGAACCTGTTGGAACCTGGAATCGATCCCGGAACCTGTGACGGGTAGGTTCCAGGTTCTTGGTTCTGACGGGTAGGTTCCAGGTTCCAAAAAATGAGGAACCTATACCTGAGGTAGGTTCCAGGTTCCAGGCGGAACCGAACCGGAACCTGGAACCGTTCACCCCTAGATGGGTGGGAGCGCGTAAGTTTCAGGAGTGAGTTTCGACTCCCACGCCCTACAAGAGGTAGGGCAAAAGTCTGAGAGTGAGTGTAGAGTAGGAATAAAATAAGACTGACAAAAAAAAAAACTAATAGCATTTAATTTTATTGTCTTTTTTTTTTTTTTTCTAAATTACAACTTTCTATTTCAATCATTTCTCATCGACCCATAGCATTTGATGTTATGTTCTTCTTTCTTTTTTAAAAATTACGACCTGCTGTTTCATCCATTTCTCTTCTCAACCCATGGCATTGATTTTTCCTATAACTACTCCATTATCTCCTCATTACGTGTTGAGGCGGCAGTGAGAGAGAGTAATAAATAAATAATTTTTGCAAAAGAGAAATGAAAATAGAAAAGTAACAATATAATGCACGGAACGTGATGGCTGTATGTATTAAGAAAGTTTAATTTTTCGGCTTCCGCAACTGGGGATTGCAACTGCAAAGGGGCCAGCAACAGGGAATGGTGAAGAAGGCATAGAGAGTAAGCAATGTTTGAATCCTCGACTCCCACAACTGCATGCGGGTTTCGTCGACCAGAGCATTTGATTTCATGGTCTTCGTGGTAAAAGATTATGATTTTCGGTTCAGACCAGTCTCTCTCTCTCTCTCTCTCTCTCTCTCTCTCTCTCTCTCTCTCTCCCAACACCATGTGTGAAAAGAAGAAGAATGGCTCTCTCTGTTTTTTTTTCTGAAAGTTGAAATTATTGAACTCCTCCTTGGGAGACCGAAAAGCGAAGTCCTGAAAAAAGTCCTTGGTGCCTGGGCTTCCGCGCACGTCCTGCCATGATCACCTTCTTCGCACGTCGGCCCTGCAATAGGGAACGGCGATGAGGGTAGCGAGAGAATAGCATTGGATTCCGTGGGTTCCTTACATGGGGCCCGCAACTGCAGGCGTTGTATATAAATGTATGGTCAACGTTTGCGAGTGAATATAATAATCAGGGATTCGTGTGAAATGAAAGGTGCGGGAGGGCAGTCTGGCAAGAATCAATTTTGTGATCTCATTCACTGTAGATTGGTGGACCTATACTCACCGCTCTTGGGCTCCATCATTGACAGTGAAATCGCATCTAACATTCTTATAATTTTTCTAAATTTAAATGGTATTTCGGGTTTTGACGGGAAAGCAAATGGTTCAATTTTGTTTATTTATTTTTCCAAGCACTTTTATTTTTCTAAAAAGCCAGAAAACAAACAGGTCTTACTGCTATTGTAATTGTCTAATTCCCCGGCAAGCCCCGTTATAGTGTTTTTTACAACTTACTTACGACACTCGTAAAATTTCAGAGGAACTGCTAATTTACTAATTCACATAAAAGTTGAATTTCTTTTAAGTACGTAGTTATTCTTCTAATAGTTTAGTTGAAAATCAAATTAACAGTCACGCTGTTTTCTTACTAGCGATAGCATAAACTTACCAATAATTTTATAAATCTACCGACAGGAGAAAACTTAGACCGGACCTTACAACCGCGCCGAAAGCTGCGCAGTTTTGGCCTTTTGCTGAATTCTGTTCCGTCCGCCACTCACTTAGCCACATCTGCGGGTTTTTTCCTCATTAACAAAGAATTACGCCTCTTCTTCGGGTGCACCCCAGACGCGCCCCCAGCGCCCAGAGAGAGAGAAAGAGAGATAGATCTGCTAACCTAAGCACGCTGCCGACTGCCATGGCGAGCTCAGATGCAGGAACGTCGTGGGGAAGTGAATATCAAGTGTTCTTGAGTTTCAGAGGACCCGATACTCGCAAGGGATTCACGGATTTCCTCTATCATTCTTTGACCGATGCTGGAATCCGCGTCTTCCGAGACGCCGAAGAGCTCCGTGTCGGTGAAACGATCGATGGATTGCTTATGCAAGCCATCGACAACTGCAGGATCTACATACCCGTCTTCTCTCGAGACTATGTTTCGAGCCAGTGGTGCCTCAGAGAGCTCTCGCAGATCGTGACGAACACCTTAAAATCAGAAGGTAATAAAGAGATCCTACCTATTTTCTACGACGTCGAACCTGACGATGTCAAACTGAAAACTCCGTTATATTGCGATGCCCTGCTCAATTTGGAGCGCAAGAAGAAATTGAGGAATGAGGAAATAGATGCGTGGAGAGAGGCTCTTATGGAGGTTGCTGCGAGAAAAGGGTGGGAAACGAAGAATTACTGTAGGTAAGCCAGCTGCTTTCAAGATGCTTGTTTCCCAGTTTCCCTCAACAATTATGTCATGGATGCAATAAACACCAGTATGATTGAGGTGGGACTTCTGTTATAGTAATACTAAATGATGAACCTGCCCTACAATTTCAAATGCTTAGATATTCATACATCTATTTTTGCACGGAAGTCATTCATACATGTTGGGATGTTAATGTCGAGGTGGACCCTTGGAAGATCACTTCTACATTTGTTAAGATCCAATTATTTATCCGATTAGTACGTTGTCTATCCGATACTTGAATAACATCACTTCTAGCTAGGTAATCATGATTTTGCACTTTTCCCCGCTAAAATGGTTTTCCTTTGTGGCAGCCACGGCAAACTGATAAAATTGGTGGTTGAAAGAGTCGTCCAAAAGCTAAAGACAAAACAGAAATCGGTGATTGAACGTTTGGTTGGAATTGATGATCGGATATCAGAAATAAGCAACTTATTAGACATTAACTCCAGTGGGGTACGATTCATTAAAATCTATGGCATGGGAGGTATCGGTAAAACGACTCTCGCCAAGGTTGTATTCGAACAATTTTCTCCACATTTTGGAAATAGTTGTTGTTTTCTTAAAGATGTTCGAGCTAAGTCGTCGAGAACTAATGGCTTAGTTGAGTTGGAAAAAGATTTATTAGCCAAAATTGGCCATCCTGCAGGAACAAGGAACACAGACGAAATGAATTATGGACTAAAGAGGACTGGAGAAGCACTTTACAATGAGAAAGTCCTCATTGTGCTTGATGATGTTGATAATAGGGAACAAGTGGAGGAATTAATTGGAAAGAGTACTTTGTGTTCAGGATCTAGAATATTGATTACAACTAGAGATGAAGGAGTTTTGCCAACCAATACATCCAACTATCCAGTTTTAAATTATGAAATGGAGGTGATGAGTACTAATCATGCCATTGAGCTTTTTAGTTGGCATGCATTCAATAAAGACTCTCCTTCACCTGGTTACAATGATCTCTCAAGGGAAATCGTATCTACTACTGGGAGACTTCCATTGACTCTTGAAGTAATTGGTTCATTCCTCTACCGGAAAGTGCGAGGACTATGGATAGAGACATTGCATGAGTTAAAAAAATCACTTCCCAAGGATGTTTTTGCGAGGTTGAA
Organism: Eucalyptus leucophloia subsp. euroa; assembly: GCA_017140325.1. Lineage (NCBI taxonomy): Eukaryota > Viridiplantae > Streptophyta > Magnoliopsida > Myrtales > Myrtaceae > Eucalyptus > Eucalyptus leucophloia. The sequence goes on from CM029471.1 coordinate 21,657,529, forward strand.
GATCAGCTATAATGCCTTAGATTCTAAGCAACGAGAAATTTTCCTTGATATTGCATGCTTTCTTATTGGTGAGGATAAGACAAATGCAATTTACATGTGGAGAGACCTTGAACTTTCCCCGGACTATGGAGTTGATGTCCTCATTCGCATGTCTTTGGTAAAGATTGTGGAGAACAATAAGTTTTGGATGCATGATCAACTTAGAGATTTTGGACAGGAAATTGTTCATCTAGAAAATCCAATGGATCTCAGAGCGCGGAGTAGGATATGGACTTGTAGGGAGGTCCTTGATGCAATAAAAGCAAAGGAGGTAAAGCACTTCTAAAAAGAACTAATAGATAAAAGTTCCTCTACACTGAGGATGCTTTATCTACTTCCTTTCTTTTTATAATCCTTTTCCTCTTTGAAATAGAATACTGTCATCACTCACTTCCTGTTCTCATTTGCAGATGGACTGGAATGTTCAAGGACTATCTCTTGATTCATATGCACAAAGGTTTGATGATAATGTTGTTCTAAGTAAAGAGATTGGAACATTTCAGCGTCTAAAGTTCCTTAAATTACTCGGAGGAACCTTTGCAGGCGACCTAGCAAATTTTTTTCCTAACTTAAGATGGATTTCTTGGTATTTTCCTCCGCAAATCAATAAATGGACGAACATGTACCTAAATAATGTTGTCGTTCTTGAATTTACAGGGATTGGCTTGTTAGATGATTCGAGATTGCAGGGCTTAATCGAGGTGTGTAATATGCTCATTTCTATTTCCATTTTCTTTTAAAGTGAATGTTGGTTGTTTGTCCATTGAATGTTGCATTCATTTTGACAGAGGGCAAGAAAATTGAAAGTTCTCTCTCTTAAAAGTTGTCACTGCATAAAAGAAGCACCAGACTTCTTTGGATGCTTGAATTTAGAGAGGCTTGCTTTTGAAGATTGTTCTAATTTGAAGAGAATGGACAGCTCTATCGGGAAATTAAAGTATTTGATTGACCTAAAGATTGATGGGTGCTTTTGTCTTAAAGAGTTGCCTGAAGAAATCGGGGACCTAGTGAATCTGAAGTACTTCTTTGTACAACGGTGTAAAGTAAAGAAACTCCCAGATTCCATATGGAAGTTGAAATCACTACGCGAATTGCACTTTTCAAATCACTTTGTTGCATTAGTTTCAACAGATTTATGGGAGTTACCTGGGGCCATTGGAAAGCTTCAGGAGCTGGAAGTGCTTCTAGTCAATAGTTTCAATTTACAAGGTCAACTTCCTTTTAGCATCGGAAATCTGCCCTTTCTAAGGATTCTAAATCTATCAAATACCTGTGTTAGTGAAGTTTCAGAGACCATTAGCATGCTCCGTAACTTGAAAAGGTTGGAGTTGATGGCATGTCATTATATTCAAGAGTTGCCAATGCTCCCAACAAGTTTAACACATCTACGAATGTCATCTGCATCGTTGCAAGCAATCCCGAATCTTTCTAACTTGAGTAATTTGGTTGAGTTGGATCTAAGTATAGTGGAGAAGGACGAGATAAACTGGTATGGGAGTTCCACTTGTGATTGGCAAGTACACCAGCTGTGGTCGAGGTTGTGAATGTGGGAAAACCTAATAGCATCCAGCATGAGGAAACTGTCACGTACTGTCTAGTTAGAGCAAACTATTCCCATCTTAAAAAAAGATGACCGAAATATGGACGGAAATATCAATTTTGCAGGCAGAGAAAGAGAAAGTAGAATGGCAGGGGGCCTGGGCACGAGACCAAAATTGTTTTGTGGGTCATGCTTCCATGTTCTAATGGGGAACTGAATTTTATTTTCTTCTGTCTCGATGAGTTATGGTGGATTGGGTGGTTATTCAAACCGGCTAAGTTAAGCTTGGGACCTCACACTGTCCTTGCTCCTGCTGAGCGACTTCCTTTTCTGCTAGCTCGACTTGATCGTTTGGATTGGACCTTGTAAACCTTTCGGCAACTATCCTCTCTCGGCAGAAGCTACGCCTTGATAATTTCAATTTAATTGTGTCCCTCTCTCTGAACCTGGTCAATTTGTCTGCTTTAGCTGTCTCTAATCTCCAATGCAAGATTTTTCAACTCATGGGCTTCAAGTTCCACATCTAATGGAGTTGCTCGTCGAAAGGCGGGTAACCCTCGAGAGATTCAGGCTATCAAGCATGAGGAAGGCAAAAAAATGTCCAAGTGAGATATTATCTGAAGCTAGTTGAGATCCAACTTTCTCGGGTGTTCAAATCACTGGATGCATTGTCTGTTGAGTTGCGCGAGTCCTTCGGAAGGCTACTCTATGTGGGGAAGCCGGGCATGATAATAATGATTCTTCTAATGAATATTAGTTGTGACAGGAGACTAAACCTTCCATTGAGAGTCTTAAATAAGTTGCAGATTCTCACGTTGCTTGGAAGCAGGGTACATCAGAATCAGGGGAACACTTCAACCTTCAGAAATGCCATTATATGCAAAGACTTGGTGGTTTGTCAAACTTAAGAATCTCATTTCTTTACATATCCGTGATAGCGATGGGCTACAGGTGGTCAAGGGCCCTGATGACCTAGAGTTTTTGAATAGTTTACAAGTTCATGGATACGGATCATGGGAAAGGTTAATTGATGTAACAAGAACCCAATTACCTGGTACGTATCTCCGTTGCAGGAAAGACTTTTGGTGCTTCCTCGAGTCCTACAAGCACCATAAGGTGAGTCTGACTGAACATCTCTCTCTCTCTCTCTCTCTCTCTCTCTCTCTCTCTCTCTCTCTCTCTCTCATATTAACATTTGATTAACTGAAGAAAGAGAGATTTGGTACTTCAGTTTACTTATTGTTATAGGAACAAAAAAGATATCATCGACAAGTAAAGATGCATTCAAATTGATGCCACTTGCTCTGACAACGATATCAATTTGGCGTACCTGCAAGAATTATTTTCTCAATTGTGTTTTCTCATTATCCTTTTTTGGGTTCCCCTTACCTTTTCCCCTTTTTCCCCTTTTTCTTTCCTCTTCGTCCATAAGAAAGTTTCAAAATAAATTGGTATCAGAATAAGCGGAAGAACTTCATTAATCCTGAAGAAATGTCATCATTCTGTTCTTATTATTACCAAGTGTCCTTTATGTTCTGTCCGTCTTTTCAAGTGGAGTCTATCCGAACTTCGTTCATCTTCGTTCTTCATCTTTTGATAGGTAGGAATTTCATTTTTCTCTAGTGCTTCAAGTTCGCTCTAAGGATTCATTGTTTCTCGAGTACATAATCATACTTTAAAGCCAAGTACGTTGGTTTGCCATGCCTTAGCGGGTGGCCTTAAATTCATTATTTCGGTATATTCGTTCAGATAGCCTGGATGGGAGGCTTGATGATTTTGCTTAGTTTCTCCGACTCGTGTGTTTGTTCTTGATGGTCTTAGTGTGAAACTAGTCTCATTTTGTTGGAACCGAAGCCCACCGTCCTAAGATCGTCCCCCCATTTTTTTGGCCAATTGATTTAATAGCTATTGATGATCATTTTGATATATATGTTATTATTTAATGACCCCAAGTGTTATGAATAGTTTTTGATTCCGTCTTCTTGTTTAAGGCAATTGATATATTCATCTTCATGCCATCTGCTGGCCCGGTGTTTGCGGCCTGTAACTGGGGAATTTTGGCTTAAGTGGCTTTTCGATATCCTTGCTTGTGCGTTAAGTCAAGTGTCATAATTATTCTATATTGTTTTTCCCTTTTAATAATGCATTTCGAATGGTTTTCTTTTGGTATATGAAGGTGGTACGCTGCTGTCCAGACCATGGACAGCCGGCGTCTCTATCCCTTTGACGTCATTAAATCCTTTGTGCAAGCTCCGAGGCAACTCTCACGGTTCCTCATGTCTCGTGGATGTATCGGGATGAGTTTTGAATGTTTTAATGTCATCATCAAGTTGAAAGAATGTGTCGACGCCCGCTGCTCACACTGGTAGGCGTACTGGATACGGTTGATTTCTCGTGCCTTTGATTTCATCTCGCCTCCCGGGTTGGCCTCTGTTGGCCCTCATGATCCATGGACTCGTCGGGATCGCCTCGGGCTATTTCAGATCCATTTTTACACTAAAAGAGAGGTGAGCGCACGCTGTCCAGGTCAAGAAGTGGCTGGAAAGCGGGCCTTTGACTCTTGTCCCGGCTTTAAGAAGGGCTCCGAGTGATCCCAGTCCCCCTTTTGCAAGTTAGCATCATTTCCGTGTCGTTTTGCATGCTTGTAACATCTTTTATTCAAGTTCTAGCCTTGTATTTAGTTTTTTTGCTCATTTATACCTATTTAGCTCAGTTTAGATCCTGAATTATTTTTATCATTATAAAAAAGGGAAAGGGATAAAAAAGATTTTTAAAAATGCATTTAAACAAATATTGCATCGTTGGACTTGTTGTAATTTGGCTCAGTTTCGTTCTATTTAGTTTAATATTTGTGGCGTCATCAACGAGTTTAGGAAATGTGCATTCCTTTGTCGCGGATGGACTCCACTTAAGCTCGCTCACGGCTTCTTTCTCTCTAGGTTACGGCATATGTGCAAGAGGAAGTAGAAAATGAAGCTCTCAAGTTTTCTCTATTTCACTCTACGGAAGTCACGGCCGAATGGAGGAGATGAAGTGGAGTGTCCGAACCCCGACGCACTCTTCCTTTTGCCCCTTTTATAGAGCCACGTTTGAACCTGCCGCTTTCCCTCTATTTCCCTTGCAAGTTTCACATTTTTTATTCCGGTTTTCCCCTGCAATTTGCAGCGGGTCTGACTAGCTCATTTACCTTTTGGATGATCTCTTCTAGCTGTTGAAATGCTTCGGCTTTTTCTTGTACATTTCTGTCCCGACCCTCTCGAAGCAGTCCTGATGTATGTCCGGGGGGGACAGATTTAGGGGTAATGTTGAGCAGGTGTAAACGGTCCTGATATTCGAGATTCTCTCCCTCATTCAACGCAAGTTCTCCAAAACCTTTATCTCGTGTAGCGTTGAAAGGTTCTTTTGATTTGATTCTATGAATTCTATTCTATCTTGAAATCACCACTAGCCTAGTTATCTAAATAGTGCCATTTTGATACTTGAATTTGATTATGTGTTGACTAGGTGTCTCATACGATCTTTGCCAAATTATGAGTCCTAAGGTCCCTTTTCACTAAATATCGATGCAAGATTGTTCATTTGATCTTGATTCTAGAGTGAATTCAACTACTCAAATGAAGATAAACGAAGCATAACATGAAAGCGAATGTAAGGAAATCAAAACAACACATTCAAGCGATAATAGACAAGTAAAAATAAAGTGCAGAAAGTAATCGGATACAAGTTATACAAAAAATATTACATGGCTTTATTTTAAACCCTGAGCCCTGACCCCCGTGAGCTTGACTCATACAAGTCGAGTAAAGAATATGCAAGCCTCATTATTAAGTCTGGAGACATAATCCATGAGCTAATTCTTACCAGCGAAATCAAAGTCCAATATCGAAAACCGAGTCTTTATAACTCGGTGATAGGATATGGATCATACGGACGGTATCTGATGGGCAGAACCTAGCATCTATTTAAAAAACCAGTTTCCCTTTTGTTGCAATCCTAAGTCTAAGCTAACCTAAAACATTACTACTTCACTTGAAGAGGTTTTTCTAAACTATGGAACTAGGCTTAAATGAATTTATTCAAACTAAACCTATCCCTCGAATTATTCAAACTACAAGACTAAATATAGCCTAAATAAAAATTTAGAATACAAACTATGAAAGTAATCCTAAGCTTAATGGTATCTAATGACCTCTCTAAACTCCTCCGAATTGAAGCCATTGTTCTCCCACCATCACATTGCAGCCGTTTCTGATCCACATTCAACAAAACCAGCAATTAAACATTGAGAAGTACAATCCACACTGAGCAAGTCACAATCATCAATCAAAGCAAGCAAATGGAATCAATTCACACTTAATGAAAAGTCAAAGATAAATCCCCTGTTTTTCTATAAACTGACCATTATATTCTTACGTCCTAGCCTAATCAACTGATTTCGCATTTTATTGATTCCCATGGATTTGCATCTTAGGACGTCCACTTTGATTCATTAGTGGACAACCTTTCGAGATAAGGACCAGGAAAAAAGAAAGGAAAATTACCAAAATGCCCCGGCTGGTGAAATTTTCCCCTGTGCCTTTATTTCACCTACCAAACCAACATGGAAAATTATGAAATTTCACTCATTGGAAATATCGGGGTGTCTCCAAAAACTTTCTAGTTCATCATTTCTTTCAGATTTGGCCCAAATTTTTATGTAATTACAGAAACAGCTCAACAGGTCAGATTGATTCTGAAATTTGCCCTGTATGTGAGTCGGTATCTTGGAAAATCAGCTGATTTAGAAAATCGATCCAAAAAATTATGAAATTTATCTTGTTTGAAAGATTAAGAAATCCTATAAAAAAAATTTAGTTTATGAATTTTCTATCATTTTACGTTAAGGCCTTTTAATTTCCAAAGTACCAAGACATGTTCATGAGGACTCTAACATCAAACTTTCCGATCAATTTTCCAAGATTTAGATCTAGATTTCAAGGTGAATTAACCTTGCAAATGATGTCCAAAATTTTCACATGATCTATCAAATTGAAGCTCAAGACGTCTTCTTCAATTCATTATTTGATAATTTTCTATAATTCTTCCATTAACTAGGTTAAATCACCTAATTAACAGGACTGACTAGTGGACTCCGAACCTAGAACGTTCCTAACATGCTTGAATCAATCAATGAGCGTTCTGTTACGAAATCGCACGTTGATTCCACAAAAAATAACGCTTGCAAACTATTCACCAGATAGAATATAGTAGTAAAAGAACAAAATTAGATTAATACGCCAGAAAATTTGTTATCAAAATTCACCAAAATCTGGGCTACGTCTCTGCGCAGAGGCACTCTGCGAATCCACTAGACTTCAAAAAAAAATTTGAATACAATGATGATCTTCTCTCAAGATCAGAGTACAAAAAGATTGAGAACCATCATCAAGAAAAAACTCACTTTTTTCTTCTCTCTTTTTCTTGCCTCTCTATTTCCTTTTTTAGCGTCTTGACGGCTAGGGTCTTGTCATCGCTAATATAAAGGTATCACTTTTAACCTAAAAGCAAATCCGATAGAAAAGACAAAACATCCCCTAAAAACAAATATTTGGCTTCATCTATAACGATCTCCCACTTGAAGACAAATATACCCAAGTACCAAGCAACTTTGCATCCATCTTCTTCAAAAAATAGTAGTTAAAAAACTTGTGCCTCTGTGATACTCTTCATCAATCAACATGGAGTAATACCAATGGTAGTAGTACAAAAAATATGCTTCTCTCTGTCTCCTACCTTGGTCATCATGTCAGTTGGATTCTTCGAGCCATCAATCTTCTGTAGTTTTAACTCATTATCTTTCAATACTGACCTGATAAAGTGATAACGTTTCTTGATATGTCTAGTCCTTGAGTGATAAGCTGCATTCTTTACTAAGTGCACTGCATTTTAACTATCACTCCACAGTGTACTGACTGGCTATTTTCGATGTAACTCCTCCATATAATCTTGTAACCACATGATTTCCTTGGAGGCTTCTGTGATCGCCACGTATTCTGCCTCTGTCGTCGATAAAGCCACTACTTTTTGTAGTTGAGATATCAAACTCACTGCTGTACCTATAACTGTAAAGATATATCCAGTAGTACTCTTACCACTATCTCGATCACCTGAATGATATGCATCTACATAACCCTGCAACTCTAGAGATGTACCACCATAACAAAGTGAGTAATTGGAAGTATCTGCTAGATATCTCAATATCCATTTTACTGCATTCCAATGCTCTCTGCCTGGGTTCTGCATATATCAACTCACAACTTCCACTGCATGTGTAATGTCTGGTCTCATGTTCACCATGGCATACATCAAACTCCCCACTGCTGATGCATATGGAACTACCACCATCTCATCTTTCAAAACCTAAGTGCTTGGACACATATCCTTGGAAAGTTTGAAGTGACTCGCTAGAGGAGTTGCAACCGGTTTTGCCTTATCCATGTTAAATCTCTTTAACACCTTGTTCACATAGTCTTCCTACGATAACCATAATTTCTTATTTTTCCTATCCCTGATGATTTTCATGCCTAAAATATTATTGGCCTCTTCCAAGTCTTTCATAGCAAACTGTGATGATAACATCTTTTTCACTTTTATGATTCTCTTCATATTGGAACTAGCCACTAGCATGTCATCCACATATAAAGAAAGATACACAATGTCATCATCATCATACTTGCGAAAATAAACACAGTGATCATACTCACAGTGTGCAAATCCTTTTTCTTGCATGAAACCATCAAATTTTAGGTACCATTGCCGTGGAGCTTGTTTCAAGCCATACAAACTTTTCTTCAAGTGACATACCATGTGCTCCTTACCTTTGACTTCAAAACCGTTAGGTTGTTCCATGTATAATTCTTCATTTAAGTCATTGTGTAAAAATGATGTTTTTACGTCTAACTACTCGAGATGAAGATCTTCCACTGCAACTATACTCAGCAAAACTCTAATTGATGTCATTTTCACTACAGGTGAAAATATCTCGGAGTAGTCGATCCCTTCTTTTTGAGAAAAGCCCTTGACTACAAGTCTCATCTTGTATCTAATACTACCATCTACTTCATTTTTAATTATGTACACTCATTTGTTTAATAAAGCTTTTTTACCTGTCGGCAACTTGGTCAACTCCCAAGTTTTGTTATGAAGTAACGAGTTCATCTCGTCTTTCATAGCACACTCCTACTGCAAGTGAGACGTGTCTACCTTTGCCTCATCGTAAGTCTCCGGTTCTCCTGAATCTGTATATAAGGCATGGCTCATAACAATATTAGCTGATGGATCAAAAATTACCTTTGGCTTTTTCACACATGTAGACCTTTTCAAGACAGGTACTTTAGGGTCGTTCGTTTGCTCCGAATCACTGCGTTCCTCTTGAACTACCTCTTCACTGATAATAGGCTCATCTTGAACTTCTCTTTCAAGTGCACTTTGATCTACTTGAAACATCTTCACGGGCATTGTGTCTAATTCAACATATTCTGATTGTACTACCTTCTCATGCTCTGTCTCTGTCTGACAATCCTTGTACATCTTTTCTTCATGGAATACCACATTGCGACTGCGGATGACTTTGTTATTCTTATAATCCCAACGCCTATAGCCATACTCATCGCTACTTTATCCGATAAAGACGCACTTTTGGGACTTAGCATCAAGCTTTTTCTATCCTCCTTGTCAATCAAAGCATATGCAATACAACCAAACACCTTTAGATGAGAATAATTAATCTTTTTACCTGATCACCGTTCTTGTGGTATTTCTCCATCCAACCCACTAGATAGACTTCTGTTGATAAGATAAACAGCTCCATCAACTGTGGCAGCCCATAAGTGTAGCGGGAGACGCGCGTGTAGCCTCATGTATCTCGTACGTTCTAGAATAGTCCTGTTCATTCTTTCAGCTACACCGTTTTCTTGAGGAGTTTTAGGAACAGTCTTTAGCCCGTGTATGCCTTCTCGACTCAGATATTCTACAAATTCCTTACTTGTGTATTCTACACCATTATCAGATTTCAGAGCTTTAATTTGGTAAGCTGTCTCTTTTTCTACCATGGTCTTCCACATTCTGAACATCCCGAATGCTTCTGATTTTTCTCTAAGAGTATAGACCCAAGTCTTCCTTGTCACATCATCAATGAATGTGACAAAATATCTCTTACCACCATAAGAGAGTTCCTGAGCAGGTCCCCATACATCAGTATGAACCAACTCTAGCTTCTGGCCTTTATTTTGTCGCCCATTCAATTGAAAACTAACAGCCTTCTGTTTTCCATAAATGCAACTCTCACAAAAATCTAACTCAACTTTTTGCAAACCTGGAAGTAATTTCCTCAAGTGTAACTACTTTACAGCTTTTTCACTAAGATGTCCTAAACAATAATGCCAAAGAGTAGACAAATTACCTGTAGCCATTGTAGTTGCAATCATATCACTGATATTGTCTCCTTGGAGAAGGTAAAGTGTACATATACGCTTTCCCTTTGCTACTACTCTTACCCCTGAGGTTATCTTCCACTCTCCGCATCCAAAGGTTATTACCAAACCTCATTTGTCAAGTTTATTGGTTGAAATCATATTTTTCTTTAATTCCGGAATATGCCTAGTTTCACGCAAAACTAGACATCCTCCACCTGAGATGTTCATAATCACGGTTCATTTCCCAATAATGGGACACATGTGGCCGTTTTCCACAACCACTTGTCCGAAATCTCCACTAGCATAATCATCAAATATGTCTCTTTGCGAGGTGCAATGAAAAGAAGCACTGGAATCAATAAACTATTTACCTGTCGCCAAGTCAAACCCTGCAGACAAACACAAGTTATCTAGCAAATATTCATCGTTAACCACATTAGCTCCCTGATTCTTATATTGCTGCTTCCTTTTGTAGGCTTCACACTGAAACCTCCGATGTCCGATTTTGTGACAAAACCAACACCCATCTTTTGCAACCTGTCTCTTACCCCTTGATTGTGATCTGCCACGCCTACTGAATTTTCCTCTACTTTTACTTCTTTCACGGTTCTCCACTGTGAGTGCCGTTGAAGATGTAGATGCAGAAAAATTATCTCCACCTGAGACTTTCCTTTGCATCTCTTTATCCATAATACTACTCACAGCATCATCAAGAGTTAAATCATTTTTCATGGTGCTCGAAATTCCCTGCACTGCGGTATTGTAGCTTTCTGGAAGAGAACATAAAAATAATAAAACTTGAAGTTTCATATCTAAATTTATGCTTGCGGATTCCAATTGACCCGTGACCTGCGTGAAACTATTAATATACTCTACCACAGAACCCCTATCAGATAACTTCATATTAACCAGTTTCTTCAGCAAAAATACCTGATTTGATGTGGACGGCTTTTCATAAATATTCGTTAGAATATCCATGGCTTCTTTTGCAGTTTTTGCTTTCGCGGTGTGGTACCCTGTCTTTTTCGTCAACCCTAGACGAATCGCACCTAATGCCTTTCGATCAAGAATTTTCCATCCGACTTCTGCTGTCGGATCCACTCCTGCCATATCGGGTTTCCAACCCTCAAGTGGTGCATAGAGATCTTTTTAATAAAGATAATCCTCTATTTGTAGTTTCCACCATCCGAAATCCTCCCCATTGAACTTATCGATTCTGATTTTATCTTCCGCCATGCTGTTTGCTTGCAATCGAACGTCACCGAAAACCCTCGATGTTCTCGATTAGCCAACCTAGGCTCTGATACCAATTGTTACGAAATCGCACGTCGATTCCACAAAAAATAATGCTTGCAAACAATTCACCAGACATAATATAGTAATAAAAGAATAGAATCAGATAAACACGCCAGAAAAATTTGTTATCGAAGTTCACCCAAACTTGGGTTACGTCTCCGCGTAGAGGCACTCTGCGAATCCACTAGACTTTGAAAAAAGTTGGAATACAACGATAATCTTCTCTCAAGATTAGAGTACAAAAAGATTGAGAACCATCATCAAGAAAAAACTCACTTTTTTCTTCTCTCTTTTTCTTGCCTCTATATTTCCTTTTTTAGCGTCTTGACGGCTAGGGTCTTGCCATCGCTAATATAAATGTATCACTTTTAACCTAAAAGAAAATCTGATAGAAAAGACAAAAAAAGCCCTTAAAACAAATATTTGGCTTCATCTATAACACGTTCCTCGCCTAACAACCTACTCAATTGGCGTCATAACACTCTTATCCAACATTATTCAGCATACATCTGTGTCATCAAGAATTTTGAAGTAAAAATCACGTGGATCTGCATGGAATCATCATCTGTACATACCAGTAATCAATTATAAGCACATATGAACTTGCATCATCAATTCACCACCAAATCAATCATCAAGTCGACACCAAATCAGACTTAGAAGCTCACCACTAGTGGGAGAACAATTTTCCTTGATAAATCTAGACTCAATCCAAAGCATATCATTCAAAAGGGTTTTTATCCTAAAGCTCCTCTAGGAGAGGTTATCATCATACATCATATAGCAACGAAGTTTACATTTCAGCAGCTTTAGGACTTAATACAATGATTATTTTGCTGAAAAATCATCGCTCATTCAACGTAACATTTTCCCGGCCATCACTCATCTTCATATAATGAGCATATCACGAAATCAAATCAAATTCGGTGCGAATCCACCTAGTATTGACGTGAAAAATAGTAAGCTTCTATTCCAGCAACATCGATCTCAGCCAACATATGATTTTTACCCAAATTTCATCACATTAGCGAACACAACCGAAGGCGGGAATTGAATTTTAACTTCCAGCGACTTCAAAGCATAACAATAAAATTATTTCATGCAAATTCAACACGACACAGTCATGTCACCTGCCCATATCAACGTATGGGATGGATGTAGCGTGAAATCATGTCGCGACTCTCCTGATGGGGAAGATGGATTTAGAGGTAATGTTGAGTTGGGGACCCACGGTCCTTAACCGGTGCGAGATATCCTCAACCCTTACCTCCAATGACGTTGGGATTTTTCGTTTTAATTAATTAACCTATGAAAATTCTATCATGAAAAAAAGTCGCCACTAGCATATTGAGGTTGGCTAAGAGCCAAATAAGATACATGACTATACATCACTTTCTACGTAACCAAAGATCTAGAATTGGGACTTGATTATAATTAGTGTCATTTCATTACCTCAACTTCATTATTTGTCAACTAAAGTGTCTACACTGTCTTTTTACCAAATTATGAATTCTAAGGTTCTTGTTTGTTAAGTGTCTATGCAATGTTTTTAATGTTTATTATGATCCTAAAATGAAACCCAACCATTTAACTAGAATAAGCAAATCATGACATAAAATCAACATAAAAGAATCACAGCCAGTTCTTTTTTTTTTTTTTTGGACGAAAGTGCGATTGATTTCATTTACTTAGGAAAGTTCGGATCCATAACTTCAAGAACATCAGCACATAATATATATACTAAGGCTGTCGGAGGATAAACGACCCAATTGCTCGGAAGGATATTCTCTCTTTGGGCTTTCGCAGTCCAGTCCGCTGGTTTGTTGGCCTCTCTGCTACAATGGGCCAAGGAAAGGCCCTTAAATGCTTTTAAAGCTTCCTTGATCCGGTCCACAATTGGCTGTAGCTTCCAAGTGAAGTCTTCGACGAAGTGAACAACATGCACGAGCTTCGACAATCTGAGTGAAGTTGAAGTCTTTCGTTCGTGCGATTTGAGAGAAAAGTTAGGGTTTCCAGCAGAGCGAGGGCTTCCGCTTGTTCCGCCGAATCGGCCTCCACCAGCTTCGAAAACCCATCAAGTAAGCGTCCCCGTGAGTCCCTGCAGAGGCAGGCTATGGCTGCTTTGTTTGCTGTGCGTCCCTTGTTTTCTTGTCGTCTCGTGGACGCTCCGACGGGCCTGATGTCATTGCTTCGTATCTGGTGAAGGGGGCGTTTGCTTGAGCATTCCCTGTTTTCGTCCCGTCTCGTGGTCGCTTCTACTAGGCCCGATGTCGTTGCTTCGCATCCGGTGAAGGAGGCGTCGATGTTGACGCGGAGAGAGTCCTCTGGCGAGGGTTGCCACCGAATCAGGTTAGCCTCTCGCTGTTGCTTCTTTTCTGCTCTTTTGTTGTAGGTGTCGAAGTTGGTTTGTAATGTTGCTGCTCTGTATAGGGTCTGTTTAGGGTGAAGGGGCTTGTTCTCGAAGATGTGCTGATTTCGATCTTGCCATATGCACCACAAGGTAGTTGCAATTTGGTTAAATTTTTTGGCGCGCTGAGGGTCTTCTTTCTGGATAAGCAACCATTCATCAAATCTGGTTAATCCGACCCTGTTTATCTTGATTTGCAGCAATTCGTCTTTCCATATGTGTGCTGTCCAGGGGCATAACAACAGGGCGTGTTCGATTGTCTCGACTTCATGATGACACACAGGGCAGAGCGATGCAGGTACTATTTTCCTTTGGTTCAGATTGTCCATTGTAGATAGTGTGTTTTGGCATGCGTTCCATAAAAATTGCTTAACTTTAGGTAGAGTTCCAGCATGCCATATGTATTTCCATAATTCTGGCTTTGTCTGGTGGGATGATGTTGCTATTTTTTGAGGTACTTTTGTTGTGCGTCCCCTTGTGGTAAAGTAGCCACTCTTTACTGAGTATATCCCTGATTTTCTTTGTGTCCATATAAGTTGATCTTCTGCTGTGGGTAAACCGATAGGAGTAGCAAGGACTTCCTTCACCCTTTGTTCATCAAACAGCATGCGAATCAATGGTTCATTCCATGTACTCTTCCCCTGTTCCATAAGTCCCTCTACTCTCTCAGGTTCATCTCTTGTTGCCGGGCCTCCAATTGGTCCACTTCTCAGCCATTTATCTTCCCGTACCAAAATTTTCTGCCCATTCCCAACGGACCACATCACATTTGGGCATATAGATTCCCGTCCCATAATAATGCTTCGCCATCCCCATGAGGGTCTTGAACCGATTCCAACTTTCTAAAAGTCGCGATTCGGGTAATATAAACCCTTCATTAGTCTACTCAACAAGGATTTAGGTTGCTGTGCAATATGCCAAGCCTGTTTTCCTAGCATGGCCTCATTGAAAGCTATCAAATCTTTGAAGCCAAGCCCTCCTTCCTCTTTTCTGAGTTTTAAAATCTCCAATTTCTTCCAATGAATCCCAACAGATTTCTTCCCATTCTTCCACCAGAAATTTGCGATTTTCTTCTCAATTGCTTTACATATGGAAACTGGGATTTTAAAAATTGACATGGCGTATTGTGGAATAGCCTGCACCACTGATTTGATTAAAATCTCTTTCCCTGCTTTAGACAATAGATTCTCCTTCCGACTTTCTAACTTCTTATTCACTCTAGCCAAAATCCACGCAAACATATCTTTCTTGGATCCTCCCCAATCTGAAGGAATACCTAGGTATTTCCCTGTTTTGTCTATCTCAGGGACCTTCAACACTGCTGCCATGTTCTTTCTTAGGCTTATAGGGCAACCCTTGTTGAAAGAAATGCCTGATTTGTTTAAATTAACAGCCTGTCCTGATACGAAGCAGTATTGGTGTAAAATTTCTGCCAAATTTTGGCATTCCACTATAGAACCATGAAGGAAAAAGATTGAATCATCCGCGAACAGCAAATGAGATAAGATAGGGCAGCCACTATTCAGTTGAATTCCTCGAATTGTGCCATCTTCTACTGCTTTTTTCATCAAATGGGAGAGGACATTTGCTGCTAGGATAAATAGGTAAGGGGATAAAGGATCACCTTGGCGGATTCCTCGTGTAGGCTTGAAGAAAGGCTGAGGCTCGCCATTGAAATTAATGCTGAATGAGACAGTAGACACACATTGCATCACCCATTGCACCCACTGCTCACAAAAACCCATATGAAGTAAACATTCTCAAAGAAAATCCCATTCTATTCGGTCGTAGGCCTTTTGCATATCTACCTTTAGCACCGCTTGGAATTTACTTTTCCTCTCCCGAGTTCGCAGCTTGTGGAGGACTTCTTGCACAATAAGAATATTGTCTTGAATCTGCCTCCCCCCTACAAAGGCACTCTGTTCTTCTGCTATGATGCTTGGTAGCATGGGCTTTAGTCTATTTGTCATCACCTTGGATATTATTTTATAAGCGAAGTTGCATAGGCTAATTGGCCGGAATTGTTCAAGCTTTTCAGGGTTGGGGGTTTTGGGAATGAGTGTAATTTGGGTTCTGTTTATATTGGGGTTGAGGTAACCCATTTAAAAAAAATTCTGCACCTCACTGAAAATGTCTTTGCTTATGGGATTCCAATGGTTGCGATAAAATAGTCCGTTCAGCCCATCAGGCCCAGGAGCCTTAGATGCCCCTAGCTGTTGCATTGCTGTTGTAATTTCCTCCATAGTGACTGGTTCTACTAATTTTTTATTCATATGCCCATTCACTAATGTTGGAATTTGTTGAATGACAGGTTGTAGGTGACGCTGCCCCACTGATTTGTATAAGTCACCGAAATATGATGCGATGGTGTCCTTCAAGGCCTGCTCCTCCTTCACCCATTCATTCGCTCCATTTTTGAGTAAGGTAATTCTGTTTTTAGCTCTCCTCTGAATCGTAGTCGCGTGAAAAAACTTTGTGTTTCTATCTCCCCATTTTAACCACGTGATTCTAGAGCGCATACCCCAGTACATCTCCTCTTGACTCCATAGTTTTTCAATTTCTTGAGTGATGCTTCTTGCTATTTCGCTTTCTTTGTCCATATGAGGGTCATTAGTTATCCTTTGTAGCTCATTCTTCAGCTCATTAGTTCTGACTTTTGTATTGCCGAAGCTGTTCTTACTTCAACTCTCTAACGTTTGTGCCACTTTCTGTAGCTTCGCCACCATACTCAAATTTTGGGAAGCCAATTCAGCCCATGTTTTGTTGACAAGTTGCCCACATTCCTCCTTTTCTTACCAGAATGCCTCATATTTAAAAGCCCTCTTTTTCCTCTTCGTTCTCCAGTTAAATGAGAGTAGAAGCGGACTATCGTTCGAACCAATGGCTGGAAGTGCTGAACAATCGGCATTAGGAAATGCAATCCTCCATTCTATATCACATAGCGCTCTATCCAGTCGTTCCTTGACAAATTGCTCCCCTATTCTGTTGTTTTTCCAGGTGAAGGCGCAGCCCTTGCTTTCGAGATCCATAAGCGAGCATTGGAGCAGAAAGTCCCTGAAAGCTGTGAGCCTGTAAGTTTCAACCCTCTTCTTACCCTTTTTCTCCCAATGGTACAGTATTTCGTTGAAGTCCCCCAAGCAAAGCCAAGGTAGGCGGTGTCTGGTGCTGAGTCTGAATAGAGTCTCCCATAGCAACACTCTTT
The DNA here is from genome assembly GCA_017140325.1 of Eucalyptus leucophloia subsp. euroa. Taxonomy (NCBI): domain Eukaryota; kingdom Viridiplantae; phylum Streptophyta; class Magnoliopsida; order Myrtales; family Myrtaceae; genus Eucalyptus; species Eucalyptus leucophloia. The sequence goes on from CM029471.1 coordinate 21,674,466, forward strand.
CATGGAATTCATTAGGAGCATGGACAAAGGTGATATGCATTTGTTGCTTTGTGTCCTTGATTAGGCTTTGGACAGTAATATAGTGTTTCGACCAAGAGCCTATTTGTAACTCCACCTGCTCATCCCAGAAGAGAGCTAGACCTCCTGCATAGCCTTCCGGATCTACCACAAAACTGTTTTGGTATCTCAACCTTCTCCGTATGCGTTGTACTTTTTGTTCTTGATTTTTTGTTTCCATTAGAAAGATAACACTGGGCCTTTCCTGGGTCACTAGGACCCTCAAAGCCTGAATTGTCAGGGGTGTGCCCAACCCCTGACAATTCCAGCTTAATAGTTTCATGGATAACCCGGTGGCTTATTAGGGCTAGCCACCAAAGCCCACTGATTTGGCTCCTCCACCACATGAATTGGAGTGTCCACCAGCTGTGTATTGTCAATATTCTGAGGTTTTGAAGATTGGGCACCATACGGGCAAAAACGCTTGACTTTTTTGCCATTCGTGGATTTGGAATTTCTGGATTTGGATTTGAACAGTCCCTTTTCCCCTGATAGTGTTGCTTCCATATCCACAGCTGCCTCTTTGAGTTGTTCCTCATACAATACCATAGCAGATTCAGCATCAACACAACTACTCCCTCTCTTCTGTGGCCCTCTTTCCTCTCTGATGAATAACTCTATTTGCTGATTGTTCTCCTGTTCTACATGTTGACCTGGATTCTGTTCGTACAAGTGCTGTTCAGTCTCAGGTACTGCATGGACTGGTGTTTCGGGCACATACTCAACTTCTTCCAGTATGATCTCCTGCTTGCCATAAAATATCTTCCCATACGGGCTAAGTTCGCGAGCCTCCGCTTTAAGCCAATGTCCAGATCTTCCCGGTAAGTTTGCTGCCAACCCTGTTTGTTCATAGGGAATCTCACTGCAAAAAGTGGCATAATGGCCGATCTTTCCACACGTATAGCAATAGTGCGGAAGGTGTTCATACTTAAATTCAATCCACAATCTCTTTCGCTCCAGATTAAGTAAAACACCAGTTTTCAAAGGCATTTCCAGGTTTAACTTGACCCTTGCCTTCCCAACTTTATAATTACTATTTCCTTTTGTTTCTATCTTAACCTCGATCACTTCTCCCAGTTTTGCTGCAATGTTCCTAATAACATCATAAGTCACTCTTCTATATGGGAGACCATAGAAGTACACCCAAAAATCACAGCATGTAAAATCATAGCATAAGTCAGGAGTGTCAGGGTCACATTGCTTGAGCACGAGTAGGTTACTAGAAAAGGACCATGGTCCCTGATCTAATACTCTTTGTTTCTCAGCTTCGGATTGAAAATTGAAGGAGTAGTAGCCCGGTTCAAGTATTGCACAGGTAACATCATCTACTTTCCAGACTTTCTTCATTGTATTAAAGAAAGTGGTAAAGGGCGCATTCGGTTTAGTGTAAAATTTCCCAAATAGGGTTTTCCGGCATTCAGATAGTTTTTCTTCAGGGATATCACCTGGAATCGCAACAACATCCTCTTCCGACCACAAGTTGCCAAGGCTTTTACACAGTGCAGCGACCCTCCTTTCTTCTTCATTGTGGCCAGCCATGTTCTTTCTCCAGATTTGAAGAGCGCCGCACTACGAGCTCAGATTTTGGAAGCAGCAGGGGTGTCGATTGAAGGGAGCTCAAAAGTAGATGCAATAGAAGAGGTTTCGGATGTGGAGTGAGCAGAATCAGATTTATGGGTTTCGAGCAGCGGATTTGGGGGAGAAACGGGAGGGTAGGGATTGGGTATATGGGTATTAGGGTTTCGATGTTGGGGGAGTAGTGTATCGGGACATCTCTATAATGGAAGGGATGAGGTTGAACATGGTGGGTGAGTGTGTATGGGAATTAACGCTTTGTCTGTATACAGATTGAAGGATTACCTGAGTTGATGATGAAGATGGGGACTACCCATTCGGTAGGGGAAGACTCGCCATTTGGGAGCGCGAGAGAGCGAAACCTTTCATCAAATAAAGTAATAAAAGAATGAGTAAAAGATAAAGTGCAATAAAGTAACCCAATATGAGTCAAATAAAGAATATAGCATTGCCTCTTTATTACGCCCAGGATAACAACCCCATGAGACAAACTAATTTTTCTAAACCTGAACTAAACTTATAAAAGACCACGAAATTTCGTCAATCATGTGTGTACTAATTAAATAAAACCAAAATAAATCTGATATTAAAATCTAACAACCTAAGGAAAAATTATTTTTCTAACTATTTCGATTTTTATTTTTTTATTTTTTATTTTTATTTAGACACAATAGGGGCCCACACTCTTGTCTCATGAGTTTTGGATCTTAAACTCGGGAGATCATTGGGCTCCCACTTTAATTCATAAGGACTTTCAAAGCCCAATTTCAGATACAATCCTTCCAATCCCATTGTCCGTTAAAACTATACTAAACCCCAATCTAGGCCCTTTTCTATCATGACTACACACAGCCACGCTAATCATACCGAACAACAACACCCCCCTCTCTTTTTCCTTTTAATTCTAATGAGCCTATCGTCATTTTTTTTTTTGGTAAGGGAGACTATCGTCATTTTTATCTCTCTTTTCTCTATTTTCTTTTTTTCATTATTTTTTTCATTTTGTTTTAATAGTTCCCTTTTTTTTTTTTTTTTTTTTTTTAGACAGAGAAACCGAACTTGCAGCCGATAGCCGCACCGTAAACCCCCTGGTGACGTTAGCGCAGGACCCACCACCACGGCGTCACACTTAAGAGACCTAGCGCCTCCACTGGGTTTCGAACCCCTCACCTTTAGGCGGAGGATCAGCGGGGCCTTATCCAGCGAAGCCACCACGGCCGGTGGTCCCTTTTCTTTTTCTTTTGTGACTTTTTATTTCATTTTTTCTATTTGTTTATTTCTTCAATCTATCGTCTTGTCCAGCCAGCGTACCAAACCTATGCAAGTTTTATACGCTAAATAAATACCACAATATCTTTATCATCATCTATGATCAATTATCCCAACATTGCAACGAAATTATCTAGTTTCCCTTTTTAAGTCTTAGAATTTTTCAAAAAGTTTTCCTTAATACACTACATTGTAAGCGTCTTTAGAATGTAATATTTGAAGTAGCCGGGCACTCCTTATTTTCTGCCTCGGGAAAAGGGATTTGGCTAGCCAATTTCCAAGATTTATCCATATTTTTTTAGATTAAAAAAACATTGCATGAGTGCTATATAAAATTGAGAGTTTCGTGGTGTCATGCTTCTTATGCACGTTTGTCTCTTTTATTTTTATATTGCTAAGTCAAGATATAGTTCTATCTCACTTCTTATCCTTTCTAAAACTAAGAAAATGTAACAAATCATTTATCCGCTCTAATAAAGCTAACCAACAATTAGTCTCCGTAATCATCCATTCCGTCTGCTTTTCGATTTTATTTAGGGATTAGGTACTATTTAGGCTAGTTGTTGCACATCCTCACTGGTCCACCTTCCTAAGCGATCTTAAAGAAGCACTCCTCCACATTGGCCTAGTGTAGAGCCGTCAAATGGGTGAGTCGGGTTGAAAATGGTCCGACCTATATTGACTCATTTAACTCATACCCAACCCGACCCAACCCGATCCATATTAGTAAAACACATTTATAACTAATCCCACCTATGAAAACTCGTATCTAATTATTTAAAGTTCATTTAAACCCACTTTTACAATGCATTAGTTTTCATTGACTTATTTTTTTCCTATATTTGCTTTACTTTTTCTAACTATATTTTTCTTATTGAAATTTGAAAAAAATAAAGCTTAAATAGTCAAAGTAAATATAATTAATATTGTAGCTAATGAAGATGATTACTTTTCAAAATTTATATTTCTTGATTACCCCGATTATGTTCATCACATATATACACACACGCAATGGCAATCTCACAAATGGATCCTCTTTTAGAGCATATAGCTATATATATATTTTTTTTGGTAAGATAAGATGTATATAAACTTTTACCAATGGAACTTTACAAAAAGTAAGTCTCGGCACCGAAAAAACTTACACTCATAATGTCAACAAGTCACTGTGAGTGGAAGGGCGCTAAGAGTAAAAAGAAAGAGGGACAATTACAAGAACGACAACCCTCTACCAAGAATGAACTAAATCCGACACCTATAAAGAAAAAAGAGAGGGATCCAGTCCCCAACTTCTTTGTAATCTTCTATTCCTTGGAGTGTCCGCGACTTGTTTGAAGGTGAGAGCCTTGTCCTTAACAACTTTGGTAAGATGATGCTTCAAAGTCGGCACGAACAAAGTCTGCCCACAGAATAGTAAATTGTTCCTTGCCTTCCAAATAATATGACAAAGAGCAGCAAAGGAGAACCGAGCAATAGCATGGTAGAAATCATCAGCATAAAGGAAATTAATGGCCCAACATAAATTCTCCACCCACAACCTCTTTTGCCACGAGAAGTTACAGCTCGAAGCCCAAAATGTTGCAAGTCTAGAAGAGATATGGCATTAAAAAAATAAGTGGTCTCTAGAGTCCAGAACAGAGTTGCAAAAACCACAAGAGACATTAGCAATTTGACCATGGGAAAGTAGCAAAGCCTGAGTGGGTAACTTGTTCCTAGATATGAGCCATAAGTGGAATTGATACTGGGGAATAAGTGTTTTATGCCAAACAAAGGAGAACCAAGGCACCACATTGCTCTTCCTACGAATTGTATCCCAAGCTGAAGAGATCGAGAAAATACTAGATGAGTGCTATAGCCAAGTTAACTTGTCGGGAGTCTGATTGAGAAAAGGTAAAGGATGCGACCAAGTTTGGAGAAACGCTTTGGTCTTTTGACCTAAGGTGGAGAATAAATCCTCTAATTTCACGTGCCTGGGTAGCCCCGATCGGTAGATAAAAGAGTCCATGACGAACAAATTTAGAGGACCACGAGGATGCCAAGGATCAAACCAAAGAGAGATGGATCAGCCATCACCCACCTCCCATTTAAAGTATCGTTGGAATTCACTTCTAAGATCCAACAATTTTCTCCATGCCTAGGAACAAAAGGTAGGTTTTTTAACAACCCAAAAGTTCTTATTTTTAAGAAAGGTTGAGTGTATCCATTTACACCAAAGTGATTCCTTATCTATAAATAGGATCCAGATATATTTCAACATCGCTGCTGTGTTACAATCACGAAGATTGCAAATGTCAAGGCCACCTTCTTGTTCTGGGAGACAAACATCGTCCCATGCTACTTTAGCTCCCCCCCAACCTAAGGCTAGGGCCTTTCCATAGAAATTGCCGCAGAAGTTGCTCAATACGATCTAACGCCACTCTAGGTAACATAAAGATGTTGGCCCAATAGACTTGCATCGAGTGAAGGACTAACCTGATTAGTTGAAGTCGGCCCGCAAAGGATAGAAATCGTTGTGCCCAGGATTGGACTCTTGAAGTTATAAGATTTACCAAGGCATTGCAATCAGACTTGGTAAGCTGAGATGACACAATAGGAACTCCAAGTTAATTGACCGGGAGTACTCCTTCCTTGAAACCGAGAGTCTGTAGAATAGCTTATCGCGAATGGAATGTACCCCCCGCAAGGAAGACTTCACTTCTGTTCAAGTTCGGTCTTAAGCCACACTAAGAGGAAAAAATATGAAGCCCCTCTTTAAGAAAAACCACTGAAGCCACATCCACTTCGCAAAAGAGGAAAACATCATTGGCAAAAATAGGTGGGAGAGAAAGGTATGCTTGCAACTCCAAAAATATTTGAAACCTTGTAGTCTAGATTGATGATAGAGAATCCCAAAATACGTCCATCACTAGAGTAAACAAGTAAGGCGACATCGGATCTCCTTGGTGAAGGCCCCATCCACTCGGAAAGAAACCATGGAGCTCCCTGTTGATTGAGATAGAGAACTTCGGAGTTCGAACACAATTCATAATCAACCTAATCAAATGATCAAGAAAAACAAAAGCTTGGAGAGTTGCTTCAAAAAAGGCCCAATCAATGGTGTCATATGCTTTTTGGAAGTCAACCTTAATGGCACACTTCAGCAAGTAAGGATCAACATGGAAACCACTAAATAGCTTGAGTTAGGAGAATGTTGTCACTAATTCTTTGGCCTTTAATAAAAGCATTCTTAGAGGGGCTGATCATAGAAGGTAAGACGACTGCCAATCTACTAGCTATGATCTTGGTTATAACTTTGTATATGGTGTTACAACAAACAATTGGCCTATAATTAGAAACTGATGATGCATTAAGAGTCTTAGGCACAAGTCTTAGGCATAAGGGCTATACTAGTGTTGTTTACATCTCGCAAAAGATTCCCAGAGCCGAAGAAATCCATGACCGCCTCCAACATTGAAGGCCCAACTATGTCCTAGTTGAGTTTGAAGAAATCAACATTAAAACCATCAGGACCAGGGGCTTTACCCACAGCTAAGGAGAAGAGGTTGTCATGTATTTCCATCTCCGATACAGGTCAAGAAAGAAAGATAACCCGTTCGTCTCTCAAAGACTGCCGCAAGGTCCCTTGAATCTCCTGGACGGATGGGCATGAAGAGAAGTCCGAAGGGGCCAAGAGATTCTGGAAATAAGACACAAAAACCTGTTGTACAACATTATGATCATTCACAAGATTGCCTGAAGTGTCCTTGACCGAGAGAATTCTATTTCTCAAGTGCCTTTTATTGACAAAGTGGTAGAAGAATTTAGTATTTTGGTCACCCTCCTTCAGCCACCTTGCTCTAGACTTTTGTTTGTAGAAAGACTCCTCTTGCATTCTAAGATCCGAGAAATTCCGAAGTTGACTCCTTTCCAATTCCGCAAGGGATAGGTTACATGGATCGTGAATCAGAGCCTCCTGAGTGATCCGTAAAGCTTGTCTCGCATTCGCCGTTCTAGCAGAAATGTCCGAGAAGGATTCTCTATTAAGCTGCTTCAGGCGGCCTTTCAAAGTTCTAAGCTTGCAGTAGAGCTTAAACATGGGTGTACCCAATGCCGGGGTGTCCCACACATGAGCAAGAATATCACGGAACTCCGGATGCTTCATCCAGAAATTGAAGAACTTAAAAGGATTTGAGAAAGATGAAGGAGCTGCAACTCATATGACCATAGGACTATGGTCCGAGATACCCGGAGCTAGGAATGAAGCCTCCGAGTAAGAGAATTCTTGGCACCATTTAGTGTTAACTAACACCATGTCTATTTTTCTCAATTTCCTATTAGCACTCGAGGATGAAGACCAAGTATAATGAAAACCGACATACCTTAAGTCTTCCAGCTCCGCCTAGGCTAAGCAATGGCCGAAATCATCAAAGGAGCGAATCCTGGCGTTTGAGCTTCCTAAGTAGTCCGAGGGGTCTTGAATGACGTTAAAATCCCCGGCCACCACCCAAGGACAATCCAACTAGTTGGAACTGAGTTGAATAAGCTCATCCCATAGCAGCCACCGAGTAACAAAAAGTGTGCTCCCCATAAATGATAGATAAATAGAATTCCGATCCTGTGTTTATGAAACTAAGATTTCCATGTATTGCTTGGGCATTAGAGGAGGAGACAATAAAGTTCACCAGGCTTGAGTCCCAGCCGACCCAAATTCTACCCGGGGGAGTACCTATAATTCGAAATCCAATTCCAGCCCACCAATAGGCATGTCGAGATGGAAGGAAATAGCGATTTAGGAACTTTCATTTGCAAAATACCAACACAACAGATGTTATTGGTTCTAACAAAGCTTCTTACCTCAGCTTGTTTGAGAGGGGCCATAAGACCCCTTATATTCCAAACTCCTATGTTCATATGCTAATATATACAAAGAAGGAAAAGGGAATTACCGCCTCTTAGCTGCCCGCCTCCTATTGGTCCTCGCCTTCAAAAAGGACTTGGGAACATAGGACACGGGAGAAGGGTCCTGTGACTAGCAAGGTAGCTAATTAGAAGCCTTTAGAGCATCAATAAGCTTCTTTGGAGATTGGTCCGAGGGACAATTGAGCTGTCCGATAAAGGGTCTTCCTCATCCGAACTACTGACGTTGCTAGCTTCTTCTATAGAATCTTCAACCGAGCTTGGAGAAGAGGCTGGGATGGTTGGGTTTGATCGCAGAGCTTCACTGGAAGAAGCATGTTGAGCCACGACTTCATCAAGTTGGGACAAAATTTGCTTCTTCTATATCACCTTGGATACCGAGGGCTGGGCCAAGCTAGACGCTTTCCCCTCAACAAGAGAAGGGCCTGCTTCCTTTGACCGAGTGAGGTGCTTCATCCTTTTGGGAGGTGCTAACTTCCATCCCTCCTCCGGAGGATTCGGGACCGACAAACCAGGGGCTGGATCAATTACCGGGGAAGGAGCAGCTCCAGTTAAAGCTTGCTAAGGGGCCTCAATAGGGTTAACAACAGGAGCATGGGCATCACGGTCTGCCACGATCTGGTGAACTATCGCAGGAACCGGGGGTTCTTGGGAGGGGCACTTGTGGCCAAAAGTACCACATTTTTGACAAGACACAGGTCTCCATTCATATTCAACAACAATAGAACGACTCTCCCCATTTACAACAATATCCACTGAGTCGCAACGCTCATCCCTTGCAGATATCTCAATGCAAACCCTGGCAAATGAAATCATTTTCATCTGCTCAGCCCTATGATCAACATATAAAGGTTTTTCAATGACACTAGCAATTGCGCTTATCCCAAGAGCCGACCGGAATGCATAAGGGACGTTCTTCAATCTTACCCACACCGAGACAGAGGAGTGGTGATCCTTCTTTAGCTCAAGGAGCGGATGCCATTGTTGAAGAATGAGAGGAACTTTAGCAACGGTTAGAAGTCCTTCTTCAAGAACTTTCCTTCTGAATTCTTGGTCTGGAATGTGAAAGAAGAAGCCTTGTTCATTGGCCATGACATCGTGGAGTTGATGTTCCCATGTGTGTTTAAGAGCAGCTTCTGTGAGCTTAAATGGGAGTCTCTTTCCCAAAAAGTATCTCACAAGACATTCATGCCACTTTGGATCTGTGGCCTGCAGAATTTCATACGAAAGAAACACCACCGGTTTTTTATCAACCAAAGAAGTGGCCACATAGGAGAGGTTGTACCCTTTAACAGCAGCCTTAGCAACATTAGCCCACGACCAAGCTAGAGTGGGTTTTGAGCCTCCCGCCTGCTGTCTTTGGGTCTGGGGTTTCTCCGAGTGAGCAACAGCAACAGTGGAAGCCCGAGCAGAACCCAAAGGGATCGAGTTCTCAGCTTCTACGACAGATTTCCCCCTATCCGAAGGAGGACGGGATTTTCTACCCCGACTCCAGCCCCGAATCCCAGCTTTCTGGGCCTCCACCGCTATCCCTTTCTCTTTCGAGGGCGTGTCCATATTCAAGACAAGCCCAGCACACCAGAGAAAAGAAGAAAACGCAAACCCTAACAGGACTAACAGGAGTTGAGCATTGTTGCTCGAACTGAGCACGCCACAGAAAAAGCTTCGATGGAGAAGGAGGAAGGCACCAGGCGAGTCCCACCCCCCCCCCCCCCACACTTAAAATCAGAGCTATCAGTCCAGCGGATCGATTGGGCTTAGCAGAACAGCCGCACGGAGGAACAGGAACCAATTCGCCCAGCTAGAGAGAAAAGGGTGAGCATATAGCTATAATTTCATGAAGCAATATATCAAGAACATAGTTCACAAGCTCAATTCTCACCCTCATTTCATCTTTTAATTAGTAGAATGCGTACATGTTAAGACAACATATGTTAATAGGTACATAAATCTAATATGATTAAACATGATTTGTGGATTTTTTTTTTTTTGAGTGTTATTGAGTAAAAGATACTTCCGTGATTTTCAAGAGAATCATTAAAAGAAGAAGAAGAAGCTGACAATTTCCCTTGTTAATCATACAAAACGAGACAATTTATTATTTATCAAATTATTTATGAAATCATCGAATTTTCTTCAAAATGTAATTTAAAACACTCTTTCGAGAAAGAGAGAACAAATAACAAACTAACCATAGAAAAAAAAAGTAATAATATATGGTTTCAAGTAAACATATAAATATTAAAGTTTGACTGGAAAAATGACATAAATGATTTATGAACTTTGATCAAATATGTAATATCGTCCATAAATTTTTAATTTGTTCAATGTGGTTTTTGAACGGTTGGCAAATGTTTAATTTAGTCCATGATATATTAAAATGGTTAATGTTGGAAGGACTATTGGAAATCAAGTATTTCACTAAGTTCAGTCGATGGACTCTATTAAAAATTAATTGCGATTTATTGAAAGAAAGTTTAATCCAAAAGTCTAAGCTTATTAATGAAGGTATATTGTATCAATATAAAGAGTATATATGACCATTGTTGAGTAACGTGAAATCATAGTTTAATATTTTATAAGAAAAATGAAGTAGTCTAGAATTTGTGGGATCAATATAATATTTTGAGTGTAAATCAACAGAAATTAGACTAGGGTTAATTAAAAACCTAAATGGGTCGCATGTGTATGTTGTCGTTATTCATGTCATTTAGCTTTGGAGATCACATCTCTTAGCGAGGAAGGTGGATTTGCTAAATTCATAGTTCAAGTTCTAAAATTAAGTTGTCTCTACACTCGTACCTCCGAATTTAAAAAGAAAAAAATTCTAAAGTCGATAGTCAGTTTGTGGGGGAGATATTCTCTTTGATCATGTCAAGTTAGACTGGCGACGACAGCTCAGTTTCAATATTTATTTTTTTGTAAATAACTTTTTCAGATTCAGTAATTTTTTTTCCTTTAATGAATGACGTTATGTAAATAAATAAATCTAGATGCTCAAGAACAAAAATAGTATAAGCAAATTAATCCCTCCTGTGTCTATCTCTCGGTTTTTTTACTTCTGGTTTTTCCTCTGCCTCAACTCGTCAATTCACGAGAATACCCATTCGATCTTTCGCTGAGTCCTCCTTTTATCCAGCAACAAAGGGAAGCCCCTCCATACTCTTTCTCTCTCTCCAAATCTAGGCCAAATCTATGTCTTTTCTTTCTTTACTTCCAAAATCAACTCCTTCCTCTCCTAAACTCGCCAGTCCTCCATTCCTTTGAGTTGACCATATTCCCCATCCCCTTTCCTTGTGTGTTTCGGGTAGAGTCGCATATCTTTTCTAAGTTTAGGCCAAAGTGGCATGCTACTTATGAACAAGAACGTCCCTAATTTCTAAATGTAGACGAATGTGGTAAAGAATGAGATTACAAGACCCAGACTTTCATACTTGCAATGTCAGATGCCAACATGAGCATTTGCAATTTGTAACTTGATGTTCATAAGTTGAGAAGCAGAGAGAAACATTAGCTCAAATTGTCTCAACTTAAATTATTTTTTTAATTTTGATTTTTCGCTTCTCAAAGATTAGAGGAAAAGTAGATGTCATGATTCAAACACAAAGGAAAATCAAAGTGGACCAAAACATAAAAGTTTCCTTAAAAAACTATATATATAACTCCAGAGATTAATTAATTGAGTACTGTCGACGAAAAAGCCATTGCCCGAGCAGGGCAATCAGCGTACTTTGGGGCTTTTTGTCAACCGACTTTAATTTTCTTTGTCGGCCATATAGCAATTTGGTCGTTGTCATCGACTTCCAGCACTTTGCTTTTAGATCTTCCAAGGAGTAATACAATAATGTCAACTTCTAGAAAAGAAAGAAGCCATTTTTCTTCTTTTCACACATGGTGTTGGAAGAGAGAGAGGCAGCTATCGATAGACCAAGAAAAGAAGCTATGGCTAGCTCATACGCAGGAAGTTACCAGGAAGATAGAGCGGCAGGTGCTCCTGAGCTTTAGAGGATCCTATTTTTCATCAGCCAATAGCATTTGACTTTATGGTCTTCGTCGTGATATATCACAATTTTCTACTTTAACTATTTTCTCATAGACCCGTGATGGCATTTGATTGGTTGCCTATTACTACTCCATTAATGAATGACGGAGAGAGGTCCAAGCACAACCTTTCTGATAGGGTCTCCTCCAGTTGTTACATTAGCAACTTCATTGAGTTCTGATCGTCATCTCAGCATCAGGATCTATATTCTTATTGTCACCCAGTCATGGCAAGGCCGACCTTGCGGAGGCTAGGCGAGGCTATCCCAAGGTCGGTGATAAACAAGTGGAAGAAGAAGAAGAAGAAGAAGAAGAAGAAGAAGACGAAGAAGAAGAAGAAGAAGAAGAAAAGAAAAAACGAAAAAAAGGAAAAAATGTAATAAAATGATAAAAAACTAAAAGAAATTCTAAGTGACAAAAAAATTTGAGAATCGTACCAAGCATATTTCTATTCCAGGGATAAAATTTTTGTATAATTACCAAATGCTTTCGAATACTCAAAAACTAATTCAGAGAACGAAATAAGAAAAAAAAAATCATTTCTAGAAAAAATATTCTGAAAAACAGAATTGTTAGTAAATTCACTTTAGCAACTTGCTTTTTCTCATCGGTTGCAGCACTTTGCTTTTTAGTCTTCCGAGGACTCGTATAACAATTTCAACTTTTCTTAGAGAAAGAAAGCCCTTAGTCTTCTATTGACAAAGGTGTTTGCTCGTTGATATGGATGCTTCCTCTGTTTAATGGCTGATTCGATAAAGGGGTAAGCTGCTTTCAAGATCCTGATTTTCTTAATTTCTTTTTTTAACTGTAGCAAAAGATTAGTGCCTTTTTTTTTTTTTTAAAGACTAAGCTAATGAGTGTTGATTGTTAAAGTTATTAAAAGCAATAACTAGGAAATCCTCAAATTCAAAACTAACTTAGAGAAGACACTTGTTGATTGTCGATGTCTCATTACTTATCCAATAATTGTGGTGATGTCCCATTAGTTATCCAATAATTGTGTAGTCAAGTAGGTGCAATGGAATCACATCACTCCTAGGAAACGAACAAAAAGTATGAGATTGTGTTGCAGTTTGAAGGAATTGTATCTCGAATGAAAGTTATTATTAGATTGTTTTTCACAATTTACCCCGATTAAAATGACTTTCCATCATGACAGCTGAGGCAAACTAATCAAATTGGTCATTGAGGTGGTTGTGGATAAGTTAAAGAAAAACATAAGTTTGTTGACTGAACATTTTATTGGGATTAATGATGGAGTTGTAGCAGTATGAGAATTGTTAAATGTCGTCTATGGCTGTGTGCATCTCATTCAAATTCATGGCACGGGGGATTTGATAAAATGGCTCTTGACCAAGGTCGGCTTAATCAGCTTTATACCCGATTTGGGAAGTGTTGTTGCCTCTTTGATAATGTTTAAGAAAAGTCGTCAACAATCGATAATGTTCCATGGCGTGCTTCTGCCATGATTTTGACGTGAAACTAATTGATGGGTCTTCAGCGCTACAAGCTGAAACCCTAACTTGACTTCAAACCCTCAAGTGCTTCCCCAAACGAACCGATCTGATCTACGAGCTTGAGTCAGACTACTTAAGTTGGATAACCTCTCTCGTGGAAGAAGTGATATGCCCGTGGGAAGTCTCGGCACCGACCACATAAGGCAAGCCTCTCCTGGCCTTTTTTCCAAACCTGAAGATAGTCCATTGTCCTAGAGGAATAAACAGGCTTGCGGATTGGGCCGCAAAGGCCCGTAGATGTAATTATCTCCCGCCTAACTAGATTTCCAACCCCTACTTGCACTTTGGAAGCTCATCAGCTTGGATGCCCCTTTTTATGTAATTGGACCCGTTCTCAGTGAATGAAAAGCTCGTTTATGACCCAAAAAATAAAAAGATGTGTTGACACCTAAATTTTGGTGACCCTTTTAATTACAAAATTAGGGATTAATTTTAACCCTTAAAAAATATTAGTTAATTAATTAATTGCATAACATATAGTTTTAGGTGCATTTATTTTAATTTGCATTTATATTGGGCCGGTGACAAATGGGTTCAAATTGATTGTTCAGAATATTAATTTGGTGAATTGGACTAAGCCCACGAAGGGTGTAAATCAGCTCAAGCCCGTATCCCGGAAAGATTTTACGGATTGATTTGTGCGAGATTTCAAATTTTAGAAGAATCCTTTTGCAATCCTAAATCGTATTAAAAGCAAATATTGCATTTGAAAAAAGGAATTTTCGTGGATACGGATTTGAAAAAATTAAAACCCTAATTTTTGGCCTATAAAAAGGTTACTCGCGTAGGGTTTCAGGAGGCCACACATATCAAATACACGGCCATCGAGAGAACAACGTGAGTAAGGGCGAGACTTGGATTGAAAGAGAGACTTCTTTTTGCGTCTTTGGGTCAATAGATCAACAGAGGGGTGGGGGTTTCCTCTGACGAGGTGCATAGAGTGAGCACGTGAAAGAAGGAAAAACTAAAAAAGGCTGCTGATCCCCCAACTACGCAACGACGGGCGGCACCCATACCAACCAACAGCCTCGTGACACTCACACTGAGAAGCTGCTGCTTCGGCTGTTGCGAATTTAGGAGCCCCAGAAATTCACAAGCCTGGCCGCACGCAACTCGTGATCCCTCGCCATGAAGCCCAGCAGTCCCTTCGGCGTGCTGCAGTGTTCTTCATTCTAGACTCTAACAAAATTCCCTCCGCTACAGTACTGAATCAACACCACATCACCGCTACAGCAACTTCTCCATGCAAGCCCAGTCTTCTTCGCTGCCGTGGCTGGTGTTGTGGGTCGATAATCCTCAATTGGCCGTGAATCAGCCTTTGGTCAAGTTTGATTTTGCAGGTCTTCTCAGAGTACCCAACAGAGACGTCCACACGACAAACCCGAAGGGAGAGGACACATGCCTCCACTTTTCATAAAATCCACAGAAGAAAAATTCTGGGCATAAACATTCCTAGTGAAAGAGGGTTTCTAAAGCGGTCCCGAAGCTTCCTTGTTGATCATCAAGACGAGAGCAGCCACGTCTCAGTCCTATTGACAAAGTCAAACCACCGAGCATCACTCACGCCGCCTCCCGTTGCGGCACCAAAGCTGCTGTCCGGGCGTGCCACAAGCTTGATGCTCTAAGTCCCAACAATTCCAAGCGAGGCTTCTGTCCAGCAGGCGACCCTCAGCGAAGTCCAATACTACTCGACAAGGCCAAGACTTTGTGCCATCAACTGCTGTCCCGAGCCGTGAGTCCCTACGTGATCTCTCTAATCATCCGTGGACCGCCATCGTTGATACCGCCGAGAAGCTGATTGCCAAGTCATCCGTTGAGCGGATTCCATTCGATTCAAATTTGGCAATATTATTTGCGGAATTAGGTAATTATCTTATCTAAATTTGATTTGGATATTTTATTGCCTAATTTATGCTTTTTAATATCCTACATGCATATTTGAATTATCGGCGTATTCTTAATTATGATTTATTGCCTAATTTGCAACCGCACACGGATCTTTTATTTCATCTATAAGGCTTTAGATGGAATAATTAATCACGCGGGAGTAAAATTGATATCTTGATCTTTAAGGCTTAAGATCAATTTATCGATTTTATTAGCGAAATAATCAAGTTGGATTAGATGTCTCAAATTCGAGCGATGGATAGTATCTTTGGTGATTGCGAATGATTTGGTGTTTATCTTTTAATTGCTTTATTTATCTCGAAAACACAAAAAAATTGCATATTTCATTTTAAGTTTAAATTGATTTAGATAGATTGCATCTTAGGTTAGAGATTGCTAACTTAAGATAATATTTTGGTTTAAATTAGGGTTTTAGCCTGACCTAATCCTTAATATAAGTTTGATAGAATCTTAATCTAGCTAGATAATTTTCACATTTTCCTAATTTCGAATTTCATGAAAAATACAAAAAATGTCATAGGTTAAATTAGTTTTATTATTTAGGATAAAATGCATTCTTTTAGGAAAAAGAAAAATGCCATATGCACATCGTTAGAGTTAGATTCACTGAGATGCATGTCATTTAATATTTTTGCTAGGCCCATTTAATTAGAAATTACATGTCATTAGAAGTAGGTTATTTAGTTAACATTGCATTGCATATTGCATGATTTTCATTAATTAAGTGAAAACAAACAAAAAAAGAAATTGCGTGTTAATTAGAAATCATATCTAGGGTTATTGATGTGGATTCTAATTTAACATTGCAGATGCTTTCGTTGCTTTGAGGTAAATTTCTTTTGCAATTTATTTATTGCTTTTCTTGGATGTTAAATTGGTGGTTTGTGCATCCGCATTGTCACCTCACATGTTAGGGAAATAGATTTAAAATCAATCCAAACTGCTTGCCAAACATTTAAAAAAAAAAAGGTACCGAAAGGGCGTTAGAGAAATCTAGCGTAATCAAGTCCCGTACCCGAAACATTGAAAAGGAATGTGATAGGAATCTTTTAGATTTTCTAAACTGGTTCTATCATCCCACCTGTTGGAAACAAGACTTGGAAAGAGAACTGAGAACCATGACACCAAATCCTGAAGTTCACACCATCCTGTTCTTTAAACGTCCATGGAATTTCTTTAGAAATAATGGCGGTATTCTCGATGCACCACTCGAAATAGGAACCACAGCCTATAAACCTCATTCGAACAACCGAGAAGCCCGGATTCACAAATCTTATCCAAGATCTGTTAGATTGTGTGAACATGAATACCGAGAACTCCAGAGAATTCTATGCCAAGAAAACAAGACCATTCCTGCAGACATTTGGAATAATGTACCCACTACGTGGGATCATTATGACCTAACACCTGGAGCTAAAGACGCACTCAGACAATACAGAGAAGCTGCATCGTCCCAAGAGCACGAAATGACAAATGAAGATGACATTGTCCAGTCCACTCAAGATCCCTATGCACGCTTTGGAGGTCCATTGTCCCAGAATCCCTACGAACAAGGACCTTCATCCTCATCCCAACATATGGACACAGCTTACTATGCACAGCCCTCCAACTGGCCACAGCCAAGCTTTCCTGACAACACTGATGAAAACACAGACTGGGCAGCAGAAGAAGCATCCCATTGGGCTCATGAAGTCTCCTCATCACAAAGGCTGAACCAAATTCTTTCACCTCAAGACCTTGAAGCCCTCCAGCAGAAGTATGAAGCACATCTCCTAGAAGACAGTTCAGATAACGACTCAGTATGTAGCTACAATGCTCGTGATGGACGAGATCGTTGAGTCCGTACAATTTCACTGTAGCAAAGTACTTGTTCACTTTTTTGTAGCACTAGGCTAGGGAATGTCTTGTTCACGGTACGTTAATGTTCATAGTGTGCGAATAATTCCCTCCCGGAAAGTTCCGGAGCCTCTGTTTGTTTTTGGACCCGTGAGTTGGTCCCTGTGTGTCCTTGTTGTCCCTTTATTTTGCCTATATAGGGCATTGTCGTTGTATCGTTTTGAGCGAGAGTCCCACGAAGTAAAAAGTGTGCTTTGTGAAAACCCTCTATGGCTTTCTAAATCTCTCTTCTTCTCCGGCTGGTAGGATCCTTCGAGAAATACAGCTTGGGTAGATTAGAAACGTTTACGTCCCGGCATCCTCGAGTGTCTCTAGGCTCGAACTAAAGGGCTGAGTGATTTTCTGCTAAAAGGCTGTCCCTGAAGGGCTTGAACGGGAGTTATTCGCCCAATGTGGGATGCATACCTGCAGGAAATTTACTCTCCTTCCCTGGTTCTAAGTCTAGGTCCATCCAGAAAATCACTCAGCCCTTTAGTTCAGAGCCTAGAGACACTCAGAGGATGCCAGGACAGAAACGTTTCTAATCTACCCAAGCTGCATTTCTCGAAGGATCCTACTAGGCTGGAGAAGAAGAGAGATTTAGAAAGCCATAGAGGGTTTTCACAAAGCACACTTTTTACTTCAGGGGACTTTGCTCAAAACGATACAACGACAATGCCCTATATAGGCAAAATAAAGGGACAACAAGGACACACAGGGACCAACTCACGGGTCCAAAAACAAACAGAGGCTCCGGAACTTTCCGGGAGGGAATTATTCGCACACTATGAACATTAACTGTACTGTGAACAGTACATTCCCTAGCCTAGTGCTACAGTAAAAGTGAACAGTACTTTGCTACAGTGAAATTGTACGGACTCAACGATCTCGTCCGTCACGAGCATTGTAGCTACATACTGAGTCGTTATCATCGAACCGTCTTCTAGGAGATGTGCTTCATACTTCGCCGGAGGGCTTCAAGGTCTTGAGGTGAAAGAATCTTTGATTCAGCCTTTGTGATGAGGAGGCTTCATGAGCCCAATGGGATGCTTCTTCGCTACCCAACCAGTGTTTTCATCGTTGTTGTCGGGAAAGCTTGGCTGTGGCCAGTTGGAGGGCCGTGCATAGTAAGATAGTCCATATGTTGGGATGAGGATGAAGGTCCTTGTTCGTAGGGATTCTCGGGACAATGGACCTCCAAAGCGTGCATAGGGATCTTGAGTGGATTGGACAATGTCATCTTCATTTGTCATTTCATGCTCTTGGGACGATGCGCTTCTTCTGTATTGTCTGAGTGCGTCTTTAGCTCCAGGTGTTAGGTCATAATGATCCCACGTAGTGGGTACATTATTCCAAATGTCTGCAGGAATGGTCTTGTTTTCTTGGCATAGAATTCTCTAGAGTTCTCGGTATTCATGTTCACACAATCTAACAGATCTTGGATAAGATTTGTGAATCCGGGCTTCTCGGTTGTTCGAATGAGGTTTATAGGCTGTGGTTCCTATTTCGAGTGGTGCATCGAGAATACCGCCATTATTTCTAAAGAAATTCCATGGACGTTTAAAGAACAGGATGGTGTGAACTTCAGGATTTGGTGTCATGGTTCTCAGTTCTCTTTCCAAGTCTTGTTTCCAACAGGTGGGATGATAGAACCAGTTTAGAAAATCTAAAAGATTCCTATCACATTCCTTTTCAATGTTTCTCCCGAGCATGAATATCCTGGTGAGATTAGCAATGAATCTTCTGGTGGGGATTTCAATGGCTATCAGGTACTTATTGGTTAAGTACCATAACAGGGTTTTGAGCTGATCAGGAAAATCATCTTCTTTCTAGATTAGGGGATGAATGAAAGGATAATTTGAATTTAACCCGAAAGGATAAAGAATCGAACCTCCATTGAATCTGAAAAGGTCTGTGTGGCATTGCCACATGAGGTTTCCCAGTTTTCAGCAAGACTGTCATTCTGGATTTGCTGAATAATCTCCTGGGGATATGCCTGGCTTGGCGAGTCTTTAATTTTCTCAATTTTGTATTTGACGCCATAATGGAGCATATGAAAGGCAGGCCTCTTGATGTACATGTTGATCTCAGTTGGTGCTTTGGGTCTTGACAATAAATCAGCAAGGACATTCTTTTTCCCAGGAATATGTATGGTTTCAAAAGAGTATTTTGAAAACCATTCAGTCCATCGAAGCAGTTGAGGGTTTGGAATCTGTTTCTGTTTAAACTTGATCATCTGAGGGAAAGATGCCATGTCTAGTTCGACCAGAAAGTGATGGCCGATGAGATGAAACTCAAACCTTTTAATTCCATTTTTGACTGCTAGGATTTCTTTAAAAGTGGAATGGTAATGCATTTCAGCTTGAAAACTTTCCACTCTTGTAGGCACAAAGATGTTTCTTACCATCAATTTCTTCAAATAGGACGGCTGCCCGATGATTCGTCACCGGCGTCGGTTGGAGAATTCTTTTGCACGTTGATGGTATTTGTAATGGAGGGAGATTCTGCATAATCTCCTTAAGCTCAGCAACAGACTTTAGTTTGGATTTTTCCCCAAGGTGGGGAGTTCTTTTTTAGCATGGCTTGCAAAGGAATCAGCGAAGCTTTGCAATGTGTGGGACAAAAACCCGAGATAATTAATTATCCCAAGAAATTGCTGAACTTGCTTTTTGTGAAGTCATTTTCGAAACTTCAATAATTCTTGTGCAATGTGTGGCCCTGGATAGTATGTACCTTTGTTGAGGTGCATACCAAGAAATTCAATTTCTGTCTGGGCGATATTCATTTTCCTTTGAGAGAGCATAATACCATGCATTTTAACAATTTCTGCAAATTTCTCAAGGAGTTGGCAGTGGCTCTGTTCATCAGGACTGTAGAGTAGGATATCGTCGATATACACTGCTGCAGTTGACAGAATGGGTTGGAAGATATGGCACATGGCCTTTTGGAAAAGAGATGGGGCAACCTTTAAGCCAAAAGGAAGAACTTTCCATTGAAAGTGCTGGTTTGGAATACAGAATCCTGTTTTGGTTCTGTCTTCAGGATGAATGCCCAATTGCCAAAATCCGGCTTTGAGGTCGAATTTGGAATAGATATGGGCCTTAGTCAAGCCACTAAAAAGAAAATCTCTGGATGGTAAAGGGAACTTATCATCTTGGAGGAAAAGATTAAGAGGTTGGTAGTTAATTACCAGTCTCATTTTCCCTCTGTTCTGCTCGGCTCGCTTATTGACATAAAAGGCTTCACAAACCCATTGAGAATCAGAAACTTCAATAAGGCCTTGTTGTAGTAGTTCTGAGCATTCTCTTTGAGCTAAAGCCAAGTGTTCGGTTTCATTCCCGCATGACTCGCCTTTGTCGGGTTGATGTCTTCATTTTTCTTGAAGGGGAGGCGAACAAAGAACTCTGGATTTTCCCATAAGGGATGAGAACACTTTTGAGCAAACTCTGAGTGGGATTCCGAGCATGATTCTAATAATTTTTGCATGATTGGATCTAACAGACTCATCTGGATGGAAAAGAGTCTCTGAATATCAACAAACTCAGAGAAATGATTTTTATATCTTAGGCCCTTTCCAGGAATGATGCGTAGTTGAGAGATTTGAGTCATGATGTCCCACCCAATTAGCAAATCTTTATTAGGGAGGTTTGATCCAAAGATTTTTTCTTTTATGGAGCACTCGGGAAAAAAAGCTGGACAATGGTGAAGTAGTTCGACGTTTGTGGAGAAAGTATCTCCGGGCGGAGTTGAAGTATCGGATATGAGGAGTCCAATATTCTTCGACGAGAACTTTAGTGTCCGAATGGAGGAACTTGCTCCGGTATCAATGAGAGCAATAACGTTGATGGGTTTGGCGTACTTTGAAGTGAAGATTTTTACGGGGAAATGGGGGCGATGAGTTTGACTTGAGAATATGTCGGGATTTGGTTACGAGGATGTGGGGGATATGTGAAAAATGTCTTGATTCGACTCGTCGAGTCGGTCTCGTTGGAAGATTGGTAAAGGGGATAACACAAAGGGTCTGCTCTGATGGTTCTTCATCAGCAGAAAACAAGGATTCAATGTCATCATTTTCAAGGGACATACCTGTTTCATTTTCAATCAGATGATTCTGACCCTTTTTCGCCTGAGGACAATTTTTGGCAAAATGTCCTTTTTTGTTGCAAATGTAGCAACGGCTTGATTTCTTATGGCCTGTGTGGTCATTTCTCTTGCGTAAGTATCGCCATTTCTTCTTTTTCCGGAAATGCTTGGAGCCATGCTTGGATTTTTTAATCGAGTACTTCTTGAAATGCTTCTTCTTCCTGGAGTAATGGCCACAAGTACCATCACAATCCTGCCTGGAGCATTTGATTTTTAGCTTCTAATGAGAACATGCCGATTCAAGATGTTTATCATCTGTGATGTATGTTTGGACCATTCGGCATTTAAGCATAATTCTTCCAAGGCATAAATGGATTTCTTGCTGAAGTTCTCCCATGGCAACGTCTTGTATCCTTCTTTGTTTTCCAAAGAAAGATCTTTCAACCATCCGTGATAGCTCTTTGGGAATAGAAGTAATGAAGACATGCTTTAGATTTGGATCTGCTCCAATCTGGTAAAAGAGCTGAAGCATTAATCGGTAATGCTTATCAAGATGCTTTTTCTGAAGGGAGCAGCATCTTCTTTCGAAGAACTCTCTCCTTTTTAGCTCTTTGAGATCTCCGGGAGTTCCCACAAAAGTATGATATAGGTAAGTCAAAGCATGGCTGAAATTGGGTGACAACAGAAATGTAAGCTGGTCTTGTTCTGTGAGTCCTTGCCACCAAAATTTAAGGCTCCCTATGAACCTTGTAGCAAAATTGTAAAGGACATCATTCATATCATGGTTGGTGATGGACTGTGTACACAACCACGTATGAAACTCTTCAAGTCTTTCTGGCCATTTTGGATAAGGAATATCATCAATGGAGAAGAACTGTTTTGATGCCATGGACACATGCCCGGCATGATTGTTCCTGGTGGGATTACTTGTCTGCCCAAATTCTGGATCAGAATAGTTTGATTGCATGTCGTAATCCGAAGGAGTGTCAGCCATGAATATTTGCGAAGTTGGTGGAATGGTAGGGGGAGAATCAATTATTTGGTCAGAAAAGGATGAAGAAGAAGAAAGAGATACTGATTCTGATGTAGTATCAAAAGTATCAGAAGTTTGTTCATTGAACAGAATCTGTTTCTTCGGGATAACAGGATCAGGCTCATCTTTGTTGGGTAATAGGATCAACTTGCTTACCTAAATCCTTCAAAAAGGATTCCAATGGATTTGACAACATCATCTGGTCCGGCCTTTCTCTTATGACGAGTGAGCTTGATTACTAGGTGGTGTTTTCTCCTTTCCTTTTTCTTTCTTCAAAGCTTTGAGACGGCTTCGTATGTCTGAGTCTTTTCTGGAAGGATCTTCTGGTATATTGGCAAAAACAGATACTTGTGGTCCTGGGGATACATACCCGGTTTGAACAGGAGGTGCCAATGGATCAAAGGGTCTGAACCTTCCTTCTTCCGTTTGAATCTGCTTTCTTAAGTTTGTCTATTTCCGGTTTTGGACTTTCAAGATAATGGTACCCAAGATGTTGTCCTGATTCCAAGGCTTGAAGCCTTTTCTGGAATTCAGATAGTATCTTCTTGGTACCTTCATCATATCTTCGGAGATCTTGTTGCACATTTCCAATCTTGGAATCAATAACCTTAAAGGCATTGTTTTGTGCCAACAAAGTTTCTGATTGCCATTTTAGAACGGCTTCAGCAGCAGGGGTTTTCTTTTGTCTTCCATGTTCGTCCACATCTGTGGGGGTAGGTACTTTAGGAACATGGCGGTATCTACCATGTGGATCAATAAACTCTTCTGTAGGTGAATCCATGGTATCAGAGCCACGGTTTCGTTTGTGATATTATCCATTCCATGCGCTTGATAGGTGAATCCAGTGCTGAGAAGATCTTCACACACTATGACAGATCCAGAAATTCTCGAAGCACCCATTTCCCTTGCTCCCTCTTCTTCATCTACAGCTCTCTCTGAATTTCGTGTTTCAAATGCTTTTAAGATAGATTATCTTTATGAAATCTCTCTTAGCAATGAAACCAAGATCTCAGAAACTCAGCTTCCTCTGATGAACCCCTACTCAGCTTTTGCTAAACCCACTTCATCATTCTCACCTATCCGCTCCATTCGTCAACTCATCCACCAAACCCCGAAGCAAGTAAAGGAGTATGTTCAGTCCTCCAAATTCGACCAGCATCCCATCCCTGCTACTGAAAAGGAGTACTTTGTTACTCTTCAAATCCCTCCAGAATTTCCCAGACAATGGGTCCAACAAGGATATTCTCATGTTCACTATGGAGCTGTTCGTCTTGCTCTCACCTTCCATGGTCGTAAAGGCCTACCAGTAGTGGCCAGAATCGCGTTGTTAGATACCAGGTTTTTACAATACCAACATGCTTGCATTGGTACTGTTCAAACCACTTTGAATGCCGGAACAGTCTTTGTAACTCTGTATCCAAACTTCAACATCGCTCTCTCAGACCCCCAATTTCTCTCTTTTATGAAAGTTCAAGTACAGCTCACTGGAGCCCCCAAACTGCTGAATCAGAGCTGCAACCTTGCATTACCGGATGGTTTATCGAGTGCGAAACCATGCTCTCGACCTCAACTTCAACAATGGTAATGAAGACGCATTGTTCATCTCCATGCAGAATGATCAGGCATCCTGCATCCATGTCCCCCGACAGATCCCAAAGGATACGTTGGCCAAGCTCCTTCCAGAGACTTGGATTACCAACTATGAAAAGCTACACCAGCATAACAAGCCGTTCCAGTCTATGGACTCAGAGTTCGTAAGGAAAAAAGATGGAACTGTTTCCATCAAATTTGGCAAAGAAAAGGAAGAAAGTCATTTTATCTTCCAAACTCTCTTCATGATTGAACCTTGTGTTCCAGAATCCATTTCTGAACCAGATCCAAAAAAGCATGTGCGACACTTCAAAAGTGATGGACATCCTGTCCATTACTATAAAGATAAGCATGGTCATTGTTTTTGGGATCCTTTTTGCCAATGTTCCTACTGCATAAATTCTCCTGACGAGGTAGATCCGCATGCAAGATCTCCTCCACGACGGAAAAAATCTAAGGATAAGATGTACCAAAGGTACTTAGACGGAGACACCTCCGTAGGTACCCTTGGTGAGTGTGATAAATACCAGTTCATGGTATCTTATGCACCACCTCCACCACCAGAATTTAGTACCACATCCCAAGTCTCACCAGATTCACCAAAATCACCACCACCTTCTCCTCCCCAGAAAAAGCAAGCTCTTTCTCCATTCTACAAGCCAATCCTTAAATGGGCCAAGAAACACTCTTACCCCCTCGAAGTTCCAGCAGAAACACCACCCACTTCTTCTATTGCCATGTTCCAAGATACTGACTTTCCTCCTCTTGTCAAGGAAAGTTCTAAACTCTCGTTCCCTGCTACAGAAGAGTTTATTGATCCACATGGTAGATACCGCCATGTTCCTAAAGTACCTACCCCCACAGATGTGGACGAACATGGAAGACAGAAGAAAACCCCTGCTGCTGAAGCCGTTCTAAACTGGCAATCAGAAACTCTGTTGGCACAAAACAATGCCTTTAAGGTTATTGATTCCAAGATTGGAAATGTGCAACAAGATCTCCGAAGATATGATGAAGGTACCAAGAAGATACTATCTGAATTCCAAAAAAGGCTTCAAGCCTTGGAATCAGGACAACATCTTGGGTACCATTATCTTGAAAGTCCAAAACCGGAAATAGACAAACTCAAGAAACAAATTCAACTTCTGGAAGAAGGAAGGTTTAAACCTTTTGATCCATTGGCACCTCCTGTTCAAACAGGGTATACATCCCCAGCACCACAGGTGTCTGTTTTTGCCAATATTCCACAAGATCCTTCCAGAAGAGAATCAGATATACGAAGCCGTCTCAAAGCTTTGAAAAAAGAAAAGGGGAAGGAGAAAACACCACCTACAGAATCAAGCTCACTCGTCATAAGAGAAAGGCCAGACCAGATGATGTTGTCAAATCCATTGGAATCCTTTTTGAAGGATTTAGGTAAGCAAGTTGATCCTATTACCCAACAGCATGAGCCTGATCCTGTTATCCCGAAAAAACAGATTCTGTTCAATGAACAAACTTCTGATACTTCTGATACTACATCAGAATCAGTATCTCTTTCTTCTTCTTCATCCTTTTCTGACCAAATAATTGATTCTCCCCTACCATTCCACCAACTTCGCAAATATTCATGGTTGACACTCCTTCGGATTACGACATGCAATCAAACTATTCGATCCGAATTTGGACAGACAAGTAATCCCACCGGAACAATCATGCCGGGCATGTGTCTATGGCATCAAAACAGTTCTTCTCCATTGACGATATTCCTTATCCAAAATGGCTAGAAAGACTTGAAGAGTTTCATACGTGGTTGTGTACACAGTCCATCACCAACCATGATATGAATGATGTCCTTTACAATTTTGTTACAAGGTTCACAGGGAGCCTTAAATTTTGGTGGCAAGGACTCATAGAACAAGACCAGCTTACATTTCTGTTGTCACCCAATTTCAGCCATGCTTTGACTTACCTATATCATACTTTTGTGGGAACTCCCGGAGATCTCAAAGAGCTAAAAAGGAGAGAGTTCTTCGAAAGAAGATGCTTTGCTCCCTTCGAAAAAGCATCTTGATAAGCATTACCGATTAATGCTTCAGCTTTTTTACCAGATTGGAGCAGATCCAAATCTAAAGCATGTCTTCATTACTTCTATTCCCAAAGAGCTATCACAGATGGTTGAAAGATCTTTATTTGGAAAACAAAGAAGGATACAAGACGTTGCCATGGGAGAACTTCAGCAAGAAGTCCATTTATGCCTGGACGAATTATGCTTAAAGCGTCGAATGGTCCAAACATACATCACAAATGATAAACGTCTTGAATCGGCTGTTCTCATCGAAGCTAAAAATCAAATGCTCCAAACAAGGATTGTGATGGTACTTGTGGCCATTACTCCGGAAGAAGAAGCATTTCAAGAAGTACTCGATTAAAAAATCCAAGCATGGCTCCAAGTATTTCCGGAAAAAGAAGAAATGGCGATACTTACGCAAGAGAAAGGACCACACAGGCCATAAGAAATCAAGCCATTGCTACATTTGCAACAAAAAATGACATTTTGCCAAAAATTGTCCTCAGGCGAAAAAGGGTCAGAATCATCTGATTGAAAATGAAACAGGTATGTCCCTTGAAAATGATGACATTGAATCCTTGTTTTCTGCTGATGAAGAACCATCAGAGCAGACCCTTTGTGTTATCCCCTTTTACTAATCTTCCAACGAGACCGACTCTGACGAGTCAGAATCTGAAGACATTTTTCACATATCCCCCACATCCTCAGAACCAAATCCTGACATATTCTCAAGTCAAACTCACTGCCCCCATTTCCCTGTAAAAATCTTCACTTCAAAGTACGCCAAACCCATCAACGTTATTGCTCTCATTGATACTGGAGCAAGTTCCTCCATTCTGGACACTAAAGTTCTGCCTGAAGAATATTGGACTCCTCATATCCGATACTTCAACTCCGCCTCTGGAGATACTTTCTCCACAAACGTCAGAACTACTTCAGTTACTGTCCAGTTTTTTCCCGAGTGCTCCATAAAAGCAAAAATCTTTGGATCAAACCTCCCTAATAAAGATTTGCTAATTGGGTGGGACATCATGACTCAAATCTCTCAACTACGCATCATTCCTGGAAAGGGCCTAAGATATAAAAATCATTTCTCGAGTTTGTTGATATTCGAGACTCTTTTCCATCCGGATGAGTCTGTTAGATCCAATCATGCAAAAATTATTAGAATCATGCTCGGAATCCCACTCGAGTTTTGCTCAAAAGTGTTCTCATCCCTTATGGGAAAATCCAGAGTTCTTTGTTCGCCTCCCCTTCAAAAAAAATGAAAACATCAACCCGACAAAGGCGAGTCATGCGGGAATGAAACCAGAACACTTGGCTTTAGCTCAAAGAGAATGCTCAGAACTACTGCAACAAGGCCTTATTGAAGTTTCTGATTCTCAATGGGCTTGTGAAGCCTTTTATGTCAATAAGCGAGCCGAACAGAACAGAGGGAAAATGAGACTGGTAATTAACTACCAACCTCTTAATCTTTTCCTCCAAGATGATAAGTTCCCTTTACCATCCAGAGATTCTCTTTTTAGTGGCTTGACTAAGGCCCATATCTATTCCAAATTCGACCTCAAAGCCGGATTTTGGCAATTGGGCATTCATCCTGAAGACAGAACCAAAACAGGATTCTGTATTCCAAACCAGCACTTTCAATGGAAAGTTCTTCCTTTTGGCTTAAAGATTGCCCCATCTCTTTTCCAAAAGGCCATGTGCCATATTTTCCAACCCATTCTGTCAACTGCAGCAGTGTATATCGACGATATCCTACTCTACAGTCCTGATGAACAGAGCCACTGCCAACTCCTTGAGAAATTTGCAGAAATTGTTAAAAGGCATGGTATTATGCTCTCTCAAAGGAAAATGAATATCGCCCAGACAGAAATTGAATTTCTTGGTATGCACCTCAACAAAGGTACATACTATCCAGGGCCACACATTGCACAAGAATTATTAAAGTTTCCTGAAAATAACTTCACAAAAAAGCAAGTTCAGCAATTTCTTGGGATAATTAATTATCTCGGGTTTTTGTCCCACACATTGCAAAGCTTCGATTCCTTTGCAAGCCATGCTAAAAAAGAACTCCCCACCTTGGGGAAAAATCCAGACTAAAGCTGTTCTTGAGCTTAAGGAGATTATGCAGAATCTCTCTCCATTACAAATACCATCAACAGGCAAAAGAATTCTCCAAACTGACGCCAGTGACGAATACTGGGCAGCCGTCCTATTCGAAGAAATTGATGGTAAGAAACATGTTTGTGCCTACAAGAGTGGAAAGTTTTCCCAGGCTGAAATGCATTACCATTCCACTTTTAAAGAAATACTAGCAGTCAAAAATGGAATTAAAAGGTTTAAGTTTCATCTCATCGGCCATCACTTTCTGGTCGAACTAGACATGGCATCTTTCCCTTAGATGACCAAGTTTAAACAGAAACAGATTCCAAACCCTCAACTGCTTCGATGGGCTGAATGGTTTTCAAAATACTCTTTTGAAACCATACATATTCCTGGGAAAAAGAATGTCCTTGCTGATTTCTTGTCAAGACCCAAAGCACCAACTGAGATCAACATGTACATCAAGAGGCCTGCCTTTCATATGCTCCATTATGGCGTCAAATACAAAATTGAGAAAATTAAAGACTCGCCAAGCCAGGCATATCCCCAGGAGATTATTCAGCAAATCCAGAATGACAGTCTTGCTGAAAACATGGAGAACCTCATGTGGCATTGCCATACAGACCTTTTCAGATTCAATGGAGGTTCGATTCTTTATCCTTTCGGGTTAAATTCAAATTATCCTTTCATTCATCCCCTAATCTGGAAAGAAGATGATTTTCCTGATCAGCTCAAAACCCTGTTATGGTACTTAACCAATAAGTACCTGATAGCCATTGAAATCCCCACCAGAAGATTCATTGCTAATCTCACCAGGATATTCATGCTCGGGAGAAACATTGAAAAGGAATGTGATAGGAATCTTTTAGATTTTCTAAACTGGTTCTATCATCCCACCTGTTGGAAACAAGACTTGGAAAGAGAACTAGAACCATGACACCAAATCCTTAAGTTCACACCATCCTGTTCTTTAAACGTCCATGGAATTTCCTTAGAAATAATGGCGGTATTCTCGATGCACCACTCGAAATAGGAACCACAGCCTATAAACCTCATTCGAACAACCGAGAAGCCCGGATTCACAAATCTTATCCAAGATCTGTTAGATTGTGTGAACATGAATACCGAGAACTCCGAGAATTCTATGCCAAGAAAACAAGACCATTCCCGAGACATTTGGAATAATGTACCCACTACGTGGGATCATTATGACCTAACACTGAGCTAAAGACGCACTCGGACAATACAGAGAAGCTGCATCGTCCCAAGAGCACGAAATGACAAATGAAGATGACATTGTCCAATCCACTCAAGATCCCTATGCACGCTTTGGAGGTCCATTGTCCCAGAATCCCTACGAACAAGGACCTTCATCCTCATCCCAACATATGGACACTATCCTACTATGCACAGGCCCTCCAACCGGCCACGACCAAGCTTTCCGACAACACTACGATGAAAACACGGTCCGGGCGCGGAAGAAGCATCCCATTGGGCTCATGAAGCCTCCTCATCACAAAGGCTGAACCAGATTCTTTCACCTCAAGACCTTGAAGCCCTCCAGCAGAAGTATGAAGCACATCTCCTAGAAGACAGTTCAGATAACGACTCAGTATGTAGCTACAATGCTCGTGACGGACCAGATCGTTGAGTCCGTACAATTTCACTGTAGCAAAGTATTGTTCACTTTTACTGTAGCACTAGGCTAGGAAATGTACTGTTCACAGTACAGTTACTGTTCATAGTGTGCGAATAATTCCCTCCCGGAAAGTTCCGGAGCCTCTGTTTGTTTTTGGACTCGTGAGTTGGTCCCTGTGTGTCCTTGTTGTCCCTTTATTTTGCCTATATAGGGCATTGTCGTTGTATCGTTTTGAGCAGAGTCCCCTGAAGTAAAAAGTGAACAGTACTTTGCTACAGTGAAATTGTACGGACTCAACGATCTATTAGTGTGTGAAGATCTTCTCAGCACTGGATTCACCTATCAAGCGCATGGAATAGATAATATCACAAACGAAACCGTGGCTCTGATACCATGGATGGACCTAGACTTAGAACCAGGGAAGGAGAGTAAATTTCCTGCAGGTATGCATCCCACATTGGGCGAACAACTCCCGTTCAAGCCCTTCAGGGACGACCTTTTAGTAGAAAATCACTCAGCCCTTTAGTTCGAGCCTAGAGACACTCGAGGATGTCGGGACGAAACGTTTCTAATCTACCCAAGCCGCATTTCTCGAAGGATCCTACCAGGCTGGAGAAGAAGAGAGATTTAGAAAGCCATAGAGGGTTTTCACAAAGCACACTTTTTACTTCAGGGGACTCTGCTCAAAACGATACAACGACAATGCCCTATATAGGCAAAATAAAGGGACAACAAGGACACACAGGGACCAACTCACGGGTCCAAAAACAAACAGAGGCTCCGGAACTTTCCGGAGGGAATTATTCGCACACTATGAACAAGAATCGTACGTGAACGGACATTCCCTAGCCTAGTGCTACAGTAAAAGTGAACAGTACTTTGCTACAGTGAAATTGTACGGACTCAACGATCTCGTAAAGTAAATCTCAAATTACTTTACCTGGGTTTCTAATCGACCCACCAAAAATAGATTAGTGGCGACTCCTAATTGAAAAATCATTTGCATGTTATAAACTTGAACCTAAGTCAGGAATTGGTATGGGCTTGGGAGAGCCCGAGTTAAGTCTAAGCTTAACAATCCATTAGCCAAACCCTAGGTGGTTCACATCCCGAAAAATTGGTCGCGACAAGATGAATTACAAAAAGGTCATTATTAAATTCCCATCGATTACTGACCAAAAAAAAAAATTCCCATCGATTAATGTCAAATTTGGGTTTGCCATGTAATTGTGTTTGAACGTGTTAATTCGTGTAAAAAATTTCCAGTTCTCTATCACCAATGACCAAAACAAGTTAAAAGGGCATGGACTATATGTTCAAATATTGGTAACAGATATCTCAAGGGTAATTTAAATAACAGGTTAATTTTACTTTTTGTTGGGTAACTTATTTGTTTTGGTTTCAATCCTTGTTTTGGAACCACTCAGCAGTGACAAGGTTGACATAGTTGGCGGCCCATTAAGATCAAACAAGAGATCGTTGGAAGCCCACGGTCCCAGCAACTTCAGCACCGACGAATTCAAGACAGAGCACCAACAAAGCAGGGTCCGTGGAATCGCTTATCCCTCTTTCGAGTTTTAAAAAGCGACCCGGACTTTCATACTCACAAGTCACAATATCAAATGGCAACATGAACATTTGCAATCGGTAACCTGATGTTCACAAGTCGACAAGCAAAGAGAAATGTTCGCTCGAGTTGTCTCAATAGAAATAGTTTTTGAATTTTTGATTATTTGCTTCTAAAGAATTAGAGAAAGTAGATTCCATGATTCAAACGCATAGGAAAATCCAACTGGACCAAAACATTTAATATATATATATATATATATATATATATATATATATATATAAGTACAGAGATCAATTAAATGAGTAGTATTGAGGAAAAACCTTTGCCGTGCAGGGCAAGGCAATCAGCGTCCTTTTGGGCTTTTTGTCAGCCAACTTTACTTTGCTTTGTTGGCCATATAGCAATGGAGTCCTTCTCATCGACTTCCAGCACTTTACTTTTCGGTCTTCCAAGGAGCAGTCCAATAATTTCAACTTTTAGAAAAGAAAGAGAGCCGTTCTTCTCCTTTTCGCACATGATGTTGGGAGCGAGAGAGCGACCGATCGACCAAGCAAAGCAACTATGGCTAGCATAGACGCAGGGAGTTACCCGGAAGATGGAGTAGCAGGTGTTCGCGAGTTTTAGAGGACACTGTTCTCATCCACCAATAGCATTTGGCTTTATGGTCTTCGTCGTGATTTGTTGCGAATCTCAGCTTTCATTGGTTTCTTATTACTACTCCTTTCATATATGACGGAGAGAGGTCCAACCCTCCAAGCACAACGTTACTGATGGGATCTCCTGCAGTCGCATTGGAAAATTTAATGAGTTCTTAGTTTCATCTCGGCATCAGGAGCTAAATTCATACATTTTTCTAGACAATGCAAGACAATCCAACTTTCACTTGGACTAATCAATCCGTACCGATTGTGTAATAGCATCATCCACACGTATCAAGATAGTCTCCATCACACGATGAAGAAGGTGGCCTTACAAATTGATTTCAGCGTAAGAAGAATTCTATAATGTTAACACATATTTTGTTGCATCCAAACCATTAGAGTAACCAAAGGCTGATCACTTAGGTAATCATTGCTTGAGGATTTAAATTTGTATTCACATTGTTCTACAAGTTGTTAAAAAAAAAAAAAAATTGAAGAACAGAGATTTTCATAAAGTAATATGAAAACATTTATTGTAGAAAGAAAACGGAAGTACGGAAGCATCTAGAATGAAATAATGGAATACATCTTGAGAAGATAAAATCAGAAAAAAGGAAGAAAAGGACAAAAATATTCATATTTTCCGGGGCCTTCTGCCCGAGACCTCCACTACCGCCATAGACCGAGAAATAAGTCATGAAAGCTTGATATGAAAAAGATCGGAGAAATGACGAGGTTGAATTGAGACAATTCTTGGTCAATTAAGTGTACCCAGATGAACGAAGAGAATTATCGTAAATTCCTCAAGAAGGCCCCATTTATTTTTATACACTCATTTTATCTTAATTAGTAGAATGCGTACGTGTTAAGATAATATATGTTCTTAACAGGTATATATCAAATATGATTAAACCTGATTTGTGGATTCTTTTTGTTTGAGTATTATTGAGTAAAGGATACTTATGTGATTTTCAAGAGAATCATAAAAAAGAGAAGGAAACCGGCAATTTCTCTTGTTGATTATTTATCAAATCGTTTGTGAAATCATCGAATACACTCATTTGAGAAAGAGATAACATATAACAAACCAACCATAGATAAAATAGCAATGAAAATCGAAAAGTAATATGTATGGAGAAAGAGAGAGAGAGAGTAATAATTAAATTATGAGAACATATGAATTATTAAAGTTTGCTTGAGAAATAAATTTTGATTCAATGTGTAATATCATTTTTTGAATTTATAATTTGTTCAACGCAGTCTTCAAACTAGAGTCTAATGTATAATGTTGTCCTAAATTTTTAATTTGTCCAATACGATTCAAGAATTATTTGTATATATTCAATTTAGTCATAAAATTATATAGAATTTTTTAATGCGAGAAGGACAATTGGAAATCTTGCATTTCACTAAGCGTTTGATTGATCGACTCTATTGATGATTAATTATTGTTTATTAGCAGAAAATTCAATCGAAAAACTTAAACTTATAGATTTATAGAGATTGCATGAATATAAAGAGTATATATGATCTATTGTCAAGCGATGTGAAATAATATTTTAATATTTATTTCTTAGGAAAGTGAGGTAAGATGGAATTTATGGGATCAATATAATATTTCAAAATCGAACCACAAAAAAAATTAGACCAGGGTTAATTAAAAACCGAGATGGGTCGTGTCATTTTGCTTTGGATATCGCAGTTCTCCATGAGGAAGGAGAATTTTCTAAATTCGTAGTTCGAATTCTAAAATTAAATTGTCTCCCCATATGTACTTCCGAATTAAGAAAGAATATCCTAAAGTTGATTGTCAGCTTGCGGGATCTTCGATAATGTCAAGTTGACTGTAGTCGACAGCTCATTTTTCAATCTCTACTTTTTCGTAAATGACTTCTGCAGATTCAGAACCGCTAAATTCCAAGAACGAAGGAGGGACTGAGAGACTCCAGTGAAATTTGGTGACAAAGTAAGATCACATGTATAATTTCAAAGTCATCCTAAAAGAAAAAGTCACGGAGGCATATTGATGAGCCCACATCGAAGTAAATTACTATCATTATTTAAAAATATTTGTTATAATATTTATTTTTATGAAATAAATAAATTCTAATTATGCAAAAATCCATCAAGAGAACTATTATAAATTCAACAAAGAGGGACGTCATCTACTGATTATACATTTGTTTTTGTCCACTTAAGTCATGGAAGCACCGTTGAGTCTCATCGCAAGTTACTATTTAGACGTAGAACCTCGGGGGTTGACGAGTAATTATTTAGATGTAAAATCTCGAGAGCTGGCTATTAATCCATCCCTAGGACCTCACTTAAGTCATGGAATGCAATGAAAGGGTTTGAACTCTTGACCTCGGCGATGAGGGAAAACTCTCACACCATTTGCGCTGCCCATGGGCGGGTGATAATGTCTTGTTAATCATACATAATGCAACAATTCATACAATTCATTATTTATTGAATCTTTTGTAAAATCATCGAATTTTATTCGACATGAAATGAAGAACACTCGTTTTAGAAAGAGAAAACAATATCAAACAAACCACATATAATAAAAAATAGCAATGACAATTGAAAAGTAATATATTTGTTTGGGGGGGGGGGGGAGGAGGGAGAGAGAGAGAGTAATAAGTAATAATATGTGCAGAAGGGCAAATGGAAAGAGAAGTAATAACGTAGGGAAAGAGGCAACCGTATGAACTCTGAAAGTTTGATTTCTTGGCTTCCGCGCATGTCGTGCCATAATCATTAGTCACCGTTCTTTTGACCCATTTGCACATGGGGCCGGCAACTGAGTGCACGACAGTCGATGTAAATAAGATAAGATAGATAGATGGTACGGAAAGAGTCACGTTTGATTCCTTGGCTTCCGCCCGTGGGGCCTGCAACTGCATGCGCGTTTGCTAACTTTTGTGCTGTCGGCCGCTTTTTTAGCCACATCTTTTGGTGTTTTTCTCATTAACCAATAGCATTTGATTTTATGGTCTTCATCGTACAAAATTACGACTTTCTGGTACAACCATTACCCCACATAGCCATTAGCATCTGATTGGATTCCTATGTGCATTATTTTCTCTGTTAAGAGAGAGAAAGAGTGACGAATAATGTAATAATATGTGCAGAAGGGCAAATGGAAAGAGAAGTAATAACGTAGGGAAAGAGGCAACCGTATGAACTCTGAAAGTTTGATTTCTTGGCTTCCGCGCATGTCGTGCCATAATCATTAGTCACCGTTCTTTTGACCCATTTGCACATGGGGCCGGCAACTGAGTGCACGACAGTCGATGTAAATAAGATAAGATAGATAGATGGTACGGAAAGAGTCACGTTTGATTCCTTGGCTTCCGCCCGTGGGGCCTGCAACTGCATGCGCGTTTGCTAACTTTTGTGCTGTCGGCCGCTTTTTTAGCCACATCTTTTGGTGTTTTTCTCATTAACCAATAGCATTTGATTTTATGGTCTTCATCGTACAAAATTACGACTTTCTGGTACAACCATTACCCCACATAGCCATTAGCATCTGATTGGATTCCTATGTGCATTATTTTCTCTGTTAAGAGAGAGAAAGAGTGACGAATAATGTAAATAGTCTAAGATCATCGAAGAAAAAAAAAAAAACAAAGAGAGGGAGTTAGTAAAGACTACATCTTTACTCAATTAGCTATTTTGAATTCTACGAGAAGAATATTTATATGCAAACAATGCACATAGCAATTAAAATAAAGATTTGATTTTTGTGAGTAATTTCATCAGTTGTGTGATACAATTTTTATTTTTACATTATGTATTTTCATTTTTACTCATCAAATTCAGGTATAAGGACATTCACGTAAAATCCCAAATGACAAGAAAAAAAGGTGTTGTTATTATTATTATTATTATTATTATTATTATTATTATCTTACCGAGTAAATTATTCGTGCAAAAGCTTAACAAAAATAGAAAAGTTAATACTATATGGAAAGTTTGATTTCTTGGCTTCCACACATGCCATGATCACTGGTCTTTCCGACCTACTGCACATGAGGCCTGCGACTGCACATGGGTGGGGAAGAGGGTAGAGAGAGAATCACGTTTTGATTCCTAATGGTAAAACACATGAGGCCGCTTGAGCTGGGCTTTATCAGCTTTTTTTATTTTTTTGGTGGACGGGCATTATTAGTTTAAATTGCTACACTTTTTTTTATTGTTTGGCGGAGTGGCAACAGCACCCTCATCCAAAATGGCCCTTCTGGCATCCACTCCTATCAACGGCATGTAGAACTTTTTTATAAAACAAGAAACGAAAGGTTCCGTGGCCGGATCAGTACCGGTTCTACCTAGATCGGGTCTCCGGAAGAACTGACAGCGCAAATGTTCAAATTGGGAAGGTTAAACCGGGACCTCACCCCTACTTTTCAATATCTATGTTGAACGGCATTTCACGTCTCCTTAGCTTAAAAAACTGTGGTTCCAGCAGCTCAATAGGCCGTGGATTTTTAGCACTAGTGATACCAGTAAAAAGTATTCAAAAAATGGACGTATTAAAGGATAAAGAAAAAGGGAGATAAATTGCGAAATAAAATTCGTAGGTATAGAGTTGCCATGAGTGCAAGCTGCAAACTGCATCCCCACAACAGCTGGACGATCAACTCGCGCCGATAGCTGGGCTCCGTTCTGTCGGCCATTTGCTTGGCCACATCTTTAGTTTTTTCTTTTTTTTTCCCCTCATCGACTAATAGCATTTGATTTTATGGTCTTCCTCATAAAAAATTATGACTATGTTTCAACCACCATTTTCTCATCGACCCATAGCTTATTGGTTTCCCTATCATTTCCTCATTACCTGTGCACGCGGCTTCTTTCTCCGTTACGACCGTGGGAAACTCTTCATCTCAGAGAGAAAGACAGAGACGGAAACAGGAGCTGAGCAAACTACTTCTATGGCAAGCTCAGATGCAGGAACTTCGTCA
This sequence comes from Eucalyptus leucophloia subsp. euroa, assembly GCA_017140325.1. Taxonomy (NCBI): domain Eukaryota; kingdom Viridiplantae; phylum Streptophyta; class Magnoliopsida; order Myrtales; family Myrtaceae; genus Eucalyptus; species Eucalyptus leucophloia. Next base: position 21,711,280 of record CM029471.1, read on the forward strand.
GGAAGCAACTATCGAGTGTTTCTGAGTTTCAGAGGACCCGATACTCGCAAGGGATTCACCAACGTCCTCTACCGTGACTTGAATGATGCTGGAATCTGTGTTTTCCTAGACGATGACGAGCTCCCCCCCGGTGCGACGATCAGGAGATCCCTAGAGCAAGCGATCAACAACTCTAAGATCTACATACCGGTCTTCTCTCAGAACTACGCTTCCAGCCATTGGTGCCTCTCTGAGCTAAAGCAAATAGTGGAAATCACCTTCAATTCGGAAGGTAAGAAAGAGATTCTACCAATTTTCTTAGATGTGGAAACTGATGACGTTAAGCTGAAAACTTCACGATACGGCGATGCCATCCAAAAACTGGATCGAGCAATGAGCAAGTAAATGAGTGGAGAAACGCTCTCATGAAGGTCGGTACGATAAAGGGGTGGGAAGCGAAGAACTACAAAGGGTAAGCTTGCTGCTTTCAAGATCGTTTGTTTTCCCAATTTTCCTTCACACTTAATCATAAACGTAAAAATTTTCAGTAGGATTGAAGTGGGACTTTAATTATAGTAAATACGAAATGATGAACCTATGCTACGTTCGTCAGAAAATGTGAAACTGCTTAACAAGATCATCTTATATAATAGGCAAATAATGATATTAATAGCTAGGTAGCTAAATCGATATTTGATTGGGGGCACTGGGAGGATAAAAAATGGGACGATGAAATGCCATCCTCATTCCTATATAATTATTCAATTTGTTGAACATTTCTCCTCTTTATACACCACGTTCAACTTCTGCAGTTATCGCTTGAGCATAAATCATTGGATGTCAATTTCAAATGCATAAATATTTCTGCATCTATTATGTGCGAACTTTATTAACACAATCCCAAAATTGCTAATCTCATGTTGAAATCAATTCAAATTTCGAGTAATGTCATGGCGCGTGAGTTGCCAAGTACATAAAAAGTATGTTTTGGAGGGATGTTAACGTCTAATATGGAGTCTTAGAAGATCAATTCTAGATTGTTAATCTCCCATTATCTATTCAATTAATGTGTTGTTTATTCAGTGCTATAAAAACATCAATTCCAGCTAGGTAATCGTAATTTCACATTTTTTTCTCACTAAAATGATTTTCCATTGTGGCAGCCATGGTGAACTGATAAGGTATGTAGTTGAGGAGGTCATGAAAAAGTTGAAGACAAAACATAGATCAGTGCCTAAACAATTACTTGGAATTGACGATCGAGTTTTAACAGTGAACGAATTGTTAGACGTCAACTCTGGTGGTGTACGGTTCATTAGAATTTATGGCATGGGGGGTATCGGTAAAACGACTCTCGCCAAGGTCGTATTCAACAAACTGTCTTCTCATTTTGGAAAGTGTTGTTGTTTCCTTGAAGACGTTCGAGTGAAGTCATCAAGAATTGATGGCTTAGTTGAGTTGCAAAAAAAATTACTATCCGAAATTGGCGCTCATGCCGGGGTAAAGAACATTGATGAAATTGATGATGGAATGCATAGAATTGGAGAAGCACTTCAGAAGAATAAAGTTCTCATTGTACTAGATGATGTTGATAACAGTGACCAAGTGAAGACATTAGTTGGAAATGGTACTTTGCATTTGGGATCTAGAATATTGATTACAACTAGGAATAGAGATGAGTTGCAAACAGATTATCAAATTTTAGATTATGAATTGGAGGTGATGACTGATGGTCCTGCACTCAAGCTTTTCAGTAGGCATGCATTTAATAGAGACTTTCCTTTAGATGACTACGTTGTTCTTTCAAGGGAAATTGTATATGAGACTGGAAGACTTCCGTTAGCTCTCGAGGTAATTGGTTCGTTTCTCTCCCGCAACAAAAACCAAAAAATTTGGGAAGAGACGCTGGCAAAGCTGAAAAAAGCACCCCATGAGGATGTTTTTAGAAAGTTGAAGATTAGCTATGATGCCTTAACTTTTGAGCAACGACAAATTTTCCTTGATATTGCATGCTTTTTTGTTGGTGAGGATAAGGCAAGTGCATTTTACGTGTGGGAAGATTGTGAGTTTTATCCACATACTGGAGTCCGTGTCCTCACTAACATGTCTTTGTAAAAAATTGGGGAGAACAATAAGTTTTGGATGCACGATCAACTTAGAGATCTTGGAAGGCAAATTGTTCAACAAGAAGATCAGAAGAACCCTGAAAAACGAAGTAGGATATGGATTTGCAAGGAGATCCTTGGTGCAATAGAGACAGAGCAGGTAATATGATTCTGGATGGAACCAATAGTTTCTCTACTGAAAAATATCCTCTACGTTCAATGGGGATGCTCTTTTTTCTTTCTTCTTTTCCCATTTTAATCATTGTCCTCTCGATTAGAAAATCTTTCATTATTTGCTTTCCTTTGCAGATGAAGAAGGAAGTTGTAGCACTGGATCTTGATCTACGAAAAAGTCATTCAGATTTTGTTATTAAAAGTGAAGAGATTGGAAGGTTCAAAAGTCTATAGTACCTCAAATTAAATGGGGGAGCCTTCGTGGGTAACTTAGCAAATAGTCTTACCAATTTAAGCTGGATTTTTTGGAGTCATCCTGATCTGACATCCGACTTGACCAACATGCATTTAAAGAACGTGGTCGTTCTTCAATTTTCAAACAATGACTTCATAGATGATTCAAAACTGCAGAGCTTTGTCAAGGTATGTACTATGCTTATTTCTAATCTATTTTCTTATAAAGTAATGTTTGATGGTTCATCCATTGAATATTGCTCTCATTTTGACAGATGGCAAGAAAATTGAAAGTTCTTTCTCTTAAAGGTTGTGATAAAATAACCAGAACACCAGATTTCTTTGAATGCCCGAATTTAGAGAGCCTTGATGTGGACCGTTGTTCCAATTTGAGGGAAATTGATGGCTCTATTGGGAAGTTGAGCTGTCTAATTGACATTAAGATTGTTTATTGCCCTTGTCTTGAATTTTTGCCTGAAGATATCGGGGACCTTGTAAAACTGGAGCACTTCACTATACAGCGGTGTGATGGAGTGAAGAGGCTCCCAAAATCCATATGGAAGTTAAAATCATTACGTGAGGTGCACTTCTCAACTGGCTGGGATTCTTATTTAGCAAATTCATGAAGTTGCTTAGTAATATTGGAATGCTTCATAAGCTGGAAATGCTTCAAGTCAATGCTAACTATTCGAAAAGTCAACTTCCTTATGAAATCGGAAGTTCGCCCTTTCTAAAAAGTCTAACTCTATCGATTACTGATGTTGATGAAGTTCCAAAGATCATTGGCAAGCTTCCTTGCCTGTGAAGATTGGAATTGACGGCATATCATAAGATTCAAGAGTTGCTGGCACTCCCAATTAGTTTAAATCTAAAATTATTGTGTGTTGTTCTAGATCTCTCAAACTTGACTAATCTGGCTGAGTTGGATCTAGATGATAGCGGAGAAAAAGGAGGTAAACTTGTACCGGTGATTTATGGTTGGATTGGGAGACTGTAAGCCAACTAAATTGAACTTGAGACTTCACTATGTCAAGCTGCCCTTCCTCTCAGACCTTTCAGCAACTTCCGTTGTCTTTGCAAAGCCTAGGCCTTGATGATTTCCATTTAATTGAGTCACTCTATCTAAACCGGGAGAAATTTTATCACATTTAGAGCTCTCTAGATCTCCACTGCATGCATATAAACTCAGATGGGCTTTCACTTCCACATCTAGGGGAGTTGCTTGTGCAAAACTGTGAACGCTTCCATGGATTCAGGCTATCAAGTATGGGGAAGCTGAAAAATGTCTGACTAAGCTTTTGCCCGTCGTTAGATGGGATCGAGTTTCCTTGGGTGTTTGAATCACTGGAGGCATCGTTATTTATTGCCAGTCCTCGAGAAGGCTAGTCTATATGGGGGAAGCAAGGCACGGTATAATGAGTCTACTGATCAGTTGATTACTAGTGAGGCAAGACTAGTCCTTCCATCGAGTGCTTTAAATAAGTTGCAAAGTTTCGTGCTGTCATCTTGTGGGCAAATACACGAGATTCAAGTTGTCTGTACATTGGAATCGGGGGAACACTTCGAGGTTTGAGATTGTCGTAAACTGCGAAGTCTTCATGGCTTACCAAACGCGAAGAATCTCAAGTCTTTTTCCATCAATTCATGCAATTGCCCAAGGGTTGTCAAGGGCCTCAACAAGTTGGAGTTTGTGGACCCTGTGGATCCCTAGAAAGGTTGACTGAAGTATCAAGGACCAAACTTCCAAATGATAGCTGCATATATATGTCCGGTTGCAGGAAAGACTTTCGGGGCTGCCGCTCGTCTTACAAGCACCATAAGGTGAGTCTTACAGAACACTCTCTCTCTCTCTCTCTCTCTCTCTCTCTCTCTCTCTCTCTCTCTCTCACATAGTTAACATTTGATTTGGTGTTTCAGTTTACTTATCGTTATCGGACCAATAAAGATGTCATTGGCTATGAAAGATGTATTCCAGTTGATCTTACTAGTTTTGAGACCAATCTAAAATTGGCGCATTTGCAATTTTATTTTCCCAATTGTGTTTTTTCATTTTCCTTTTCTCGTTTTCTACTCCTTTTTCCCCATTTTATTCCTTTCCGTCAGTGAGAAATTTTCAAAATTTTAGATAAGCTAGACGGCAAGGTCAATGGTAACAAAACAAGTGGAAGAACTTCGTTGATCCAGAGGAAATGTCATCGTTTAGTTTCTTACAATTTTAAAAAAGTGCCTTTTATGTTCATACGTCCTTTTAAATAAGGTGTGAATTGTTCAGATAACTTTGTATCTTTACTTGAAATAATATCGATTTCTTGCTTATACTTTGGAGATGAGGTTGGTACTGTTAAGAAACAAAGCCAGAACAGAGAAGCTGATAAAGGAAGAGAAGCTGACCTGACAAAAACAGAGCAAGCTCGGAGGAAACTGAAAACTGAGCTGGCAATCCTCGATCCAAGCTGAGATGGCAATCCTCGTGAAGGATCTGGTTATACAACAGATTAAAACCAAGATCAGAAGCTGATCAAGCTACACGAGTGGCTGAGATTAATCGTTCTGTTAATAAGAGTTGTTAAATCTGTTGTAAAGGAAGTTTGAGAAGGAAAAGTCTTAGTATAAAAAGGGGCTGAGGAAAATGTAAAGTGATATAGAGTGAATTGTTTGTTTTTCCAATAAGAACAGGGAATCTCTTTGATCTGAGTCTTCTCTCCAAGTCTTCGATAAGAGATCTCTCTTTAGTTTCTCTTTTTTGATCTTCTTCATATCTTAGAAGTTCTGTGAGATAGAACTAGAAGAAGGTTGAACAGATGTATAATGGAGTTTACAATGGATTGATTCAACAATTACAGTTTACAGAAGCTTTCTCACATACAGGTTATATTCTAGATTCTGTTTCTTCTCAGGTACTTTGCAATTTTCATAGATAAGAGAGGAAGCTAAAAAAAAGAATCATATATCCGTGTCACATATCGTAGACATTCTGCTCATCATATGCAAAGAACGCATTCTTAGAGCATAACTCACATGGTCTACCAATTTAACTCAAGTGGAGTCGAGTTACATACTTAGGATGATCCTTTGTTGTTAACTGCTAAGTCACTTATACTCGATCATGTATGATGTGCATGGAGACTTACTAATTGAATCGACAAGTAACATAGGGCAGGTCTGAAGGTTCTGATCTTCAGAACTTGACTAGATAAGGTGAGTCCGAGCCATTCTCTCTCCTTTGCTTTACAGTTTTCTTGACGCAAGCATCCACAAACTTGAATTCAACTTTTAAGCGGATTTGCAAATAATTTTGGTAAATCCAAAATCAATCAAACAAACATGAATTAAATTTGATCTCACTTATTTTAAAACCCACTCAACACGAGTTTCTTTTATTTTCTGCTCGTGTAATCTCATTTTCTTTTCCTTTTTTCAGTTCTTTTCTTTTAATGTATTGAGAAAGTTCCATATGTGCAGCAAATCTACAGGACAAGGTCAGTTTTTACAACAAATGACTGGAAAAACTTCAATGTCCGGAAGAAACGTATAGAATAGCTTGAAGTCTCCCAATAAAACTTTCTTTTCATTTTATGTGGAGCAAATTGTTGGAAATATATCTTGAAGATTCCGATTATGTTGATTGTAATCCAGTCAATTGTGAATTAGTTTTGGGAAATAGGAAAATAGGAAAATAGAGATTCATTTATTATTTTTTCCTGTTTTATTCATTTCATCTCTTACACTATATATTTACCAATGTAATGTAAATGCATATAATGAAAACACAGAGAAAAAGTCTTTTCCCAAATCTCCATTACACTTTATGTCATGGTATCAGAGCAGATACTCCTGGCTTAGCTTCCGCACATTATTGAATTGCCACCAATTTTTTCTGGGTTGTTGTCGCATCAGCTTTACCTGTGAAACAGACCAGCAAATCGGTAAGGAATTCAAATTTTTGGTGCCATGACAAACAATGTTGAGAACTCCTCAACAGAGGAGACACCTACCTCAGACCCACCTGTTCTTCCTCGTGAAGAAAGACTTTCTGTTCAAACATCAGAGGAAACTCTCTCTGCAAGGATGATTTCGACGTTAGGACAGACTTCCGGCGCAGCTCAGTGGCATTCTACCTTCCCTCCAGCGTATGGACAGGTATGGGCATAGTACCCTTTTGGGCCATCGCCAGGACAGGTGTGGCCTCAATATCCATTTGGGCCATCGCCACCAGTAGCAGGCTCAACAGAAGCTTCTGGCCAGACGAATCCAGCCCCCGAATTCGGACCCATTCCGGGTCAAGGACTCGGATCCATCCCGGGTCAAGGGACGAATCCCTACCCGAGATTTCAACCCAGATATGCGTCGTCGGGTCAGGAATCCGGATCTAATCCGGGTCAGGGAACGAATCCCTACCCGGGATTTCAACTCGGATACGCGCCGCTGTTCTTTCCGGTTGGCAGCGGCGGCCGGCTCGAATCCGGCGACCCTCTTTACACATCACCGGCGGACGGTCCCGAACTACGCCTCATCAGCCTTCAACTCACCGGACCGGGAAACTACTCCTCGTGGGCTCGGGATCTCCGGCGAGCTCTTGTAACAAAAGACAAAGATGGGTTTGTTGATGGATCTTTGCCGTTCCCGACCGACGAACGCCTTCAACGCCACTGGCGGAAGTGCAACCAGTTGGTTCGCACATGGATCGGCAACACTCTCGCCCCCGACGTTGCTGCTGGATTGCCGCCTACAGAGGACTCCAAGCAGATCTGGGACGACATTAAGGAAATGTATGGCCGGCTCGATCGAGCACGGCTCTTCAGTATTAACCAAGCTTTGACCGAATTGAAGCAGGGGAACCTCTCGGTTACCGCTTGCTTCAACCGGCTTTCCTCCCTATGGAATGAACTAGAATCAGCCGAAGAAAAACTACAAGGACCCGAGGCGACATTAAAACAGTACAAAGAGATCCGAGAAAGAGAAAAGGCTACTCGATTCTTACTGATCCTCAATGAGTCGTTCTCGGCCTTTCGGTCGCAGATCCTCGCGATGGATCCTTCGCCACCGCTCGGCCGCATCTATCAGTTGGCCGTGCAAGAGGAACACCATCGTGTGGTTGCTGCCGATCACACTCGAGTAGGAGAGGGTATGAGCCTCACTGTCCTACCTTCCGGGGAGAAGACCTCCGGCGGAAATCGCCTCACAAACCCTACGGATCTAGAGAAACAGAGAATTGTGGCTGCGGCGAGGCAAAATGGGGGAAATCCTAAGATATTGCGAACGGACGGTTTGGATCAAAAGGGGGGATCGGACGGCTGGGATCTTGGCGCTGGAATGAACGGCCGCGATCGACGCACTGGATCGGACGGCTGGGATCTTGGCGTTGGAATGAACGGCCGCGATCGACGCGCTGGATCGGACGGCTACCATCTGTCCGCGGCTTCAACGGAGATGGACGGCTGGGATCGTGCCACGTTAGCACCTTTTTATGAGAAAGGATATGGGCCGAGGAATACCACATTTGCAAGAAAGGTTAGTGGGCAAACTTCGCATTTTAAAAATAAATATTGCGATTATTGTAAACGCCCGCACCATACTGTTGAGACTTGTTGGAAGCTGCATGGAAAGCCTAATGATAGAGACAAAAAAAGGGAATCAACAGTCTCACAAGTCTTTACACAAAGGGCCGATGGATCACCGCATCAAACAATAACCCAAGAGCAATATCAGAACATTGTTCAAATACTAGATCAATTCAAGATTAGTGACAAGGGTGCAGGGTTCTCAGGTACTTTCCTTTCCAACAAGAATTCGATTTCAGTTGATGTATGGATAATTGATTCAGGTGCTAGTGACCACATAGTATGCAACAAAAATCTGTTTTCTCACATATACAAAATGCCAGAATTCCCTGTCACGGTGCGCCTTCCAAATGGGAACATCACAAATGTTACCAAAATTGACACCGTAAATCTTGGTCAAAATTTTATCCTCAGAAATGTTTTGTATATTCCAGATTTTGAATTCAATCTTCTATCTGTCTCAAGAGTCTGCGAGGATAACCCTTACCATGCAATATTCAATTCAGACAATTGTCTCTTTCAGGACCATTCGACTGGCAGAGTGATGGGCTTGGGTAGTATGGCACAAGGATTGTATTTCTGGAACAATTCCCCAGGAGATTTGGATTTATTAAATAAGCATGCTTCTTGTAATGCCATCAGTAAAAATAAAAATTTCCTTTCTCATCAACGATTGGGTCACAGTGCTTCTTTTCCTAACCCAAAATGTCAAATATGTCCTTTAGCTAAACAATCTCGAGTATCTTTTCCAAAAAGTACATCCCGTACAACAAATCCTTTCTCATTGCTTCATATGGACATCTGGGACTCTATCATACCCCTCACCGTGACGGATCTCGATTCTTTCTTACAATTGTTGATGATTACACTCGTGCCAGCTGGGTGTATCTTATGCAATCGAAAAGCCAAACTTTTGGTAATTTGTCAAAATTCCTTTCCATAATTAGGAATCAGTTCGACAGATCTGTACAACGAATTTGTACAGTAACGGGCGTGAATTTTTCACTACTGATTGCAACACATTATTATCTTCTCATGGCATACTTCATGAGAGCTCCTGCACTTACACTCCACAACAAAATGGAGTTGTTGAGCGCAAACACAGACATCTGTTAGAAGTAGCCCGTGCCCTAAAATACCAAGCTTCTATTCCAGAAGATTTTTGGGGAGATTGTGTGGTCACAGCAGCTTACTTGATTAATCGCATGCCAACTCGGATTCTTAATGGTAGGACCCCTTTTGAGATGCTTTACAACAAACGGCCTGATAATAGTCATCTTAAAGTGTTTGGTTGTTTATGCTATGCCACAAATGTGGGTCCTCGAGATAAAATGAGCCCTCGGGCTACTCAATGCATTTTCATGGGATATCCTCCTCTTCAAAAAGGATATAGAGTTATGGAAATATCTACAGGGACTTTCTTCATTAGCAGGGATGTTGTTTTCCACGAAGATGTATTTCCATTTGAAGACATGGTTTCTTCATCACAGCCCTCTTTACAATCAGGGCCAGACATACATTTTTTGTCTGATGAATATTTATCCTCAGCACCAGGGTTTCTTATTGCACCAGGACCAGACATATCATTAGGACCATCTCCGTCTGTTCCAATGGATTCTACACTGTCAAACTTATCTGAGGACATTTCTCAATCTCCTTCAACAACAGCTGTATCACTAGTTATTCCCGAATCATCATATCGTCCAGCACAAAATGTAATCGATCAGCCTCGACGTTCTGGACGGCACACTCGTCCACCTACATGGACCAAAGATTACATATGTTCTGCAAGGAGTTCTTCAGGTACACAACATCCTATCACCTCATATGTGTCATTTAATCAGTTATCACCAGGACATATGTGTTGTATCAGCCGTATATCAGAAGAACAGGAACCATCATCATTTGCTGAGGCAACACGAGATTCTAAATGGCGACAGGCGATGGAATCTGAACTTACTGCTTTAATTGAGAACAACACCTGGGATATTGTCCCCTTGCCTCCAAGAAGAAAACCGATTGGCTGCAAATGGGTCTATAAGATAAAATTCAAAGCAGATGGCTCTATTGAGCGCTATAAGGCTCGTTTAGTTGCCAAGGGATTCACTCAAAAAGAAGGTTTTGACTATCATGAGACCTTCTCTCCAGTAGCTAAAGAAGTCACTGTACGTTCATTCTTGTCCGTTGCAGCCATACAAAATTGGTCCCTTCATCAGATGGATGTGCATAATGCTTTTCTCCACGGTGATCTAGATGAAGAAATCTACATGGATATTCCTCAAGGATTACGCAGACAGGGGGAGTCTCGGGTATGTCGTCTTCGCAAATCCTTATATGGATTAAAATAGGCATCTAGACAATGGTATGCCAAATTCACTGCTGCACTAACCAATGCAGGTTTTGAGCATTCTAAGTATGATTATGCCTTGTTTACACGTACTACAAAAGACTCATCAATTTATTTGTTGATATATGTCGATGACATACTTGTTATGGGAAATAATGATTCTGATGTTGCCAAGTTCAAAAGGTATTTGCACTCCACCTTTCACATTAAAGATTTGGGACCACCAAAATATTTTCTCGGCATTGAAATTGCTCGATCTAATGAAGGAATTTGCCTTAGTCAAAGGAAGTTCATCTTGGAGATTGTTTCTGGAGTAGGCTTATCAGGATGTAAACCAGCAGTCATCCCAGTTGAGCAAAATGTGAAGTTGACGACACATGATTATGACATTAGTTCCCCTTCAACCATTAAGGATTCAATACTCAGAAATCCTTCTGAATATTAGCGACTTGTTGGAAAACTGATATATCTTACAATGACAAGACCTGACATTTCATATGCAGTACAAATACTCAGTCAGTTCATGCATATGCCAAAGGAATCACATATGGATGCAGCGTTGAAAGTCGTGAAATATCTGAAGGGATGTCCAGGCCTTGGAATACTTCTATCTCGTGACTGCAATATGAAGATGACGGCCTTTTGTGACACAGATTATGCCACTTGTCCAATGACCAGAAGATCTATTACTGGTTTTTGCATAAAGCTGGGAAAGTCACTAATTTCTTGGAAGACAAAGAAGCAGTCAACTGTATCAAAGACAAAGAAGCAGTCAACTGTATCACTATCATCTGCGGAATCAGAGTATCGGGCCATGGCAAAGGCTACCTGCGAAATAATCTGGATACGAGGACTACTCTTGGATCTTGGAATACAGGTCAGTGGACCAACTGAATTGTTTTGTGATAATGATGCTGCACTCAAATTAGCGGCAAACCCGGTTTTTCATGAAAGAACAAAACACATAGAAGTGGATTGTCATTTCACTCGGGATAGAATCAAAGATGGAGTCCTCGTGACAAAAGGAATTGGAACAACGGAGCAACCTGCAGACATTTTCACTAAAGCATGTCAGAGACAACATAGGTACCTACTGAGCAAGCTTGGTATCCTTGACATCTACAGGCCACCAGCTTGAGGGGGAGTGTTGGAAATATATCTTGAAGACTCCGATTATGTTGATTGTAATCCAGTCAATTGTGAATTAGTTTTGGGAAATAGGAAAATAGGAAAATAGAGATTCATTTATTATTTTTTCCTGTTTTATTCATTTCATCTCTTACACTATATATTTACCAATGTAATGTAAATGCATATAATGAAAACACAGAGAAAAAGTCTTTTCCCAAATCTCCATTACACTTTCTGTCACAAATTGTATAATTTAGCATAATTTTTACGTAATAGACTCCACTTTATTGTGCGTTTCTTATCTAATACCATTAATGAAGATGAGTTTGGTGATTTGCTATTTTCACAAGAATTAGATACTCATTGCACCACTCAAAACAGCTTTGCTAGCGGAGTTGTTTCAAGAAGACAACTTACATTGTCTGCCCATCTAGTGATCCAGTGACCTATGTCCTTGATGGAATTGGGTGTTCATTGAATTTTTGCATGTGGTTGGGGTCAGCCAAGTAGGATGTGCGTTCCAATAGCACCTCAGATACTTATTTAAGATTGTATAGTCTGATTAAAGGCCACTTTACACAGGAACAGGAAAGCGACTTCGAAGAGGAACAGGAATCGAAGGAGAGGAGAAGGCTGGGGAGAGTGTCATTCCAATGCCTGAGCTTCAATAGTTTTCTCCACTGCGTCCTCCTGGTTTTTTTTTTTTTTTTTTTTTTTTTTTTTTTTTTTTTTTTTTTTTTTTTTTTTTTTACGTTTGATTAGAAGTGACTTCAAATAGGAATTAAAGCAGAGGAGAAGGCTGGGGAGAGTGTCGTTCCAGTGCCTGAGCTTCAACATAATGTGATGTTGGTTGCGCATAAAGATGGCAAGCTAGAACTGGAGAGGACGTTCGCCATCAAGTCAGAACGAAAGTTGGCTGAAAGCAGAGCTGGAGCGTCTTAGAAGCACTCGAATTGCTATCACCGTTGGTCGGGAATAAAGGCCACCTTGTCTGTAAAGTGTCTGTAACCTATTGCTTTGCCTCCAAGGCATGTGTTTCGTTAATTAGTATTTGCTTTTGAGCTCTGGCCTTGGGTCCCAACCAATATGCACTTGAAGAATGTGGCCCGTTTATCAATTTTCAGATGACTGCATAGATGATTTGAAACTATGTTTTTTATTATTCTATTTAACAGATATGTGACTGTGCATCTTATGAATGGCTGTGTTCGTTAATTACCGATAGCAATGAAATTAAAAGTTCTTTTTCTTCTTTGTTGTTCTCGCGTAATCACAATGCCGTGGAGGCCATCGCTTTGGTGATGCTTTTGATAGTGTTCCTGATTTCACTAGAAGCACTATCATTTGTCTTATAGAAGATGAAGAAAGAAAAATAGAATAAAAAGCTCATTTTCCCTTCATTTGATGATCTTTTTTGAAATTTTATTTCCTTTTCTCCAATCCACTTATGTTGCTTACTGTATATTCGCTCAATGGCATGGTGACCCATCTATGTGGAGACACCCATCATTTAGTAAGCTACTTTTAGTGGAATAATTGAATACCATGCATCTTCCTGTCTAATCATTTGATCTTTCAATTAATACATTAGATATTTCTCCTCTTGAACACAAAAATGTCCAACTTCTGGTCTTAAACATCACTAATAAACTGCTAATCTGCGATTCTTAAATATTTGTACATTTATTTTTCTGAAACACGATTAACATAATTTGAAGATTGCTAATTTCATGTTGGGATCAAGTCAATTTTTCAGTGTCATGACATAGTGCAGCACGCGGCACCTTGCCATGTGCCTGAAAAGTATGTTTGAGAGTGATGTGTTTTTTGATATTTTCTGTTAGTTTCATATATTTCATGGTCACATAGAATAAGCTAGAACAATTAAATCCGAAATCATTTGGTGTAAGTTTCATCATTCTCTTCTGGCTCTATTTATTTTACGAAATATTAATGATTTAGAAAAGATTTTCCTAAAATCGATCATTTGTATCGCCTGAAATAATAGGTTAATGAAAAATATTTTAATTATTGTCAATAATTTATATTTAAACATTTCTATTGACAATGAAAATATTTTGCATTCATTCATTTTTGTAAATTAGATAACCGATCATCTTTTGGAAAACATTTTCTAAGTCATTCATGTTCTGCGTAACAAACGGAGTCTAAATATGGTTTTCTACATGCTTAATGTTTCTCTAAAACTTCACAAGATCGAGAACGTAAGGCTTGCACAATAAATCATATGACTGATGTCCTCAAACGCATACGTTCCCGTCTACCAATAGCATTTGATTTGAAGGTCTTTCGTCATCGACTTTTTTGTGTTACCAGCCATTTTATGTCGAAACCAGCGCAGCCTGGCTGGCAAGGTCGTCAATTGTGAGCTTTTAAATAGCCTTGTTGGTTAAAAGATAGTGACATAGCAGCACTCCAACAACGACACCTTTGTTTGAGCAAATTACTATGTGACAGAAAATTGGATTTCAACGGAATGACTTTCGTTTGAGACAAAAAGTAGAATTGAACTTGTAAAAAGCTAAGCTTTTCCGATCTTCCGCTTATATTTCCGTTCCGTAGGCCATTTATTTGGGCATATTTAGTTTTTCTCATTGATCAATAGCATTTGATTTTATGGTCTTCGTCCTCAAAACTGACGACTTTCCGTCTCAGCCGATTTATGTCTGTTGATATGTGGTTATATTCTGCATCAAAAACTAAATTAGAAATAAAAGTCCTTTTTCAACAGAAGAGATAATGAAAAGCAAAAAGAACAAGCAGAATAGAATGATTATTTTTCTTAGCCATCACATAAAAAAACAAGAGAACATTAAGGATGTGGAATCCTATTTGATGACAGCTAAGCAGTGTACTAAGCGCTGGCCAACGAAAGTATGTGATTATCATCTTCCAGCGAGACAATCGTTCGAGGTTTTATCCAACAGAAGCCGGCTCAGCCTGGCCGGCATGAGCTTCTAGCGAGACAATCGTTCGAGGTTTATCCATGTTTGCAGAAGGATGGATTGCCATTAGATTATTTTGTACCTTCGCCGTAAGTGACAAGGGAGAGACTTAAATTTCAGAAAGGCCAGGGAATTATCTTTCTATGGGGTGTCTAAGTCATACCATCCATCTAATCGAACAAAATCACTCACATACGAGTTTTCTTTATAATACAAGATGTATGTATGAAAGGAAGTTAGAGACCCTATGAATCAATCCAATCTAGATCTAATCTTAAATTGATCTGTACAAAATCGTAATCGGATCAAATCCTCTATCAAAGCCGCATATCTTCCAACAGATTTTACAGTTTGATTAAAAGCCACTTCAAACAGGAGCAGCAACGGAAACAGGAACAGGAAAGCCGCTTAGAACAGGAATTCGAACCGGGGAGAAACCTGGGCAGAGTGTGGTTCCAATGCCTGAGCTTCAGCAGTTTGCTGCATTGCGTCCTCCCCTGTTTTTTCCCCACTGATTAAAAGCCACTTCAAACAGGAACTGAAGCAGAGGAGAAGGCTGGGGAGAGTGTCTTTCCAATGCCAGAGCTTCAGCAGATTGTGATGTTGATTGCGGGTAAAGATGGGAAACTGGCCGATTATTTGAAAGCGGAACTGGAGAGGCCTCTCTCTCAAGGAAGTCAGAGGACGCTCGCCATTAAGTCAGAACGAAGTCGGCCAAAAGCAGAGCTAGAGTGTACCGGAACACTCGAAAATGCAATGGAGGGCATACTTGCCTATTCGAGTGATCAATGCCAATGGCGTCTGGCAAAGCAAACCCAGAAAATGTCACCTTTGGCCGGGAATAAAGGCCCTCTTGTCCGTACTGTATTTGTGGCCTGTCTTTTTCGCTTAGAATGCATTCGTTTCTTTTAATTCGTCTTTCCTTTTATGCTCGGGCTTTGGAACCATTATGCACGTAAAATAATGTGGTCTTTCTTCGATTTTCAGACAATAGCTTCATAGGTGATTCAAAACTACGGAGCTTAATCAAGGCGTGTCATGCTTTTCTCTATTCTATCTAAATAATTTGTGATCACTCATCCGATGAATAGTGGCGTTCATTTTTTACAAATGGCAGTAAAAGGGAAAGTTCTTTTTTTTTTTTACATTGTTCTCACTTAATCGGAACCTGCGACTCCTTTGGATGCACAAATTTAGAGAGGCTTATTTTCCAACATTGTCCCAATTTGAGAAAAATAGACAGCTCTATTGGGAATCATAGTATCTGACCAACTTGAATATCAATGGTTGCCATCATCTTGAAGATTCGCCCAAAGAAATCAGAGATCTTGTGAATCTCAGTGCCTGACTTTAGGGTGGTGTTGTTGAGTAAAGAAACTACAGGATTCCATATGGAAATTGAAATCGTTACGTAAGATGTAGTTTTCGGCTGAGTATTTTGAATCAAATTCATCTTCAAACGATGCATGGCAGTTGCCTAGTGCAATGGAAATGCTCGAAGTCATGACTCAAAATTTGAAAGGTCACTTCTCCAGAATCGAAAGTTTACCTTTTTGGAGAATCCTATGATTGTCATGCCCTTGCATCAGTGAAGTTCCAGCGACAGACAGTATGCTTCCTTACCTGCAAACACTTGAGTTAAAAGTATGCAATAAGATTCAGGAACTGCCGACACTTGTCGCAAGTTTAAACAATCTATTAGTGTTGTCTATAACGTTGCAAGTAGTCTTCGTTCTCTCGAATTTGACTAGCTTGGTTCAGTTCGACTTGTCTAATGGTTCAAGTTGGAGAGAAGGAAGCAAAATTTGCCGGTTAGTAGGGTGGATTGGGGGGTTATCCAGACTGAATGAACTGGGCTTGAGTCTTTTCAATGTCCCTGCTCCTATTGAGTAGGCTTCCTTGGTTAAAGAATCCTCATTTCTCGAGGTTGGACCTGCGAAAACTTGTGCAACTTCCTCCACCTCTGTTAAATTTGAGCCTTGACAACTTCAATTCAACCGTGTCACTCTCATCCAAATTAGAAAAATTTTGAAGTTTAGAGCTCCCACGGTCTCAATGCAAGAAGAATACTCAACAGCCTTCAACTTCAAAATTTAACAAAGTTGGTTCTGAAAAGCTGTCAATCCCTTGAGATATTCATACTACCAAAAATGAGGAAGCTCAAAACCGGTCCGAGTTTGCTCAGAGCTAGTTGAGATTCAACTTGCCGGGCTGTATGATTCATTGGAAGCATTTTCTAGCATATGGTGTGAGTCCTTGGGAAAGGTTAGCTTATACGGGTGGAGTATGCAAATGAGTCGATTATTTGTGGAGGGACACTAATTTTTCCATCGCGAGTACTAAATAAACTTAAAAAGTTTCTGCCTAGGGGTTGCCCGAAGATACTCAAATTCAAGTACTGGGTACATTGGAAAAGGGGAAGGATCTGACGTCTCGGATTATTGTTAGGCGGAAAGCGTTCGTGGTTTATCAAACTTAAAGGAGCTGAAGTGTTTATACATTCGTGATTGCAATGGACTGCAGGTTGTCAAGGACCTTGACGAGCTAGAGTGTTTTAATCAGATAACCATTCATCGTTGCAGATAAGTAAAAACGTAGATCGATGCATCACGAACAGAATTTCCAAATGATAGCAACATAGATATCTTCGACTGCTGGAAATTAGCTGAGGCTACAATTCGATGTCTCCATCCAGTCTTGCGAGCATTATAAGGTGAGTTGAACCTTCTCCTTTCTTTCTTTGTTTTTTCTTCTCACCTTTTTTCTTGATGGATAGCAACGATCGCCTAATTCTATCCCAGTTTGCTTACTCCCGTCTCAGTATCACTTATACATAGCAAACATTTGATGTGCTAAAATAGAATCTGGTATTTGCCTTTCTACATAGTTTATATGAGGCTTCTGTACACATATAGTCTATCTCCATCTAATAACTTATTCTAATATAGATAACTGGAAACAGAGATTTGGTATCTTATGGAATCTAAATGAAATGATTCAGAAGGCCATAGACAATAGTGAACTCAACTTTTGAACACGGACAGACCAGTTGTTCGGAACCCCGGTCCAGTGTGAGGTGGGGGGCATCTTGCGTGATCTCCTCAGCTGTTGGATTTCGGGCTTTTACGGGTTTTGGGGAACCATGGCAACCCCGATTCTGGAATCGTGGGCTCTTAGAGAGGGTCTGAGACTTGCTCTGCAATGTCATATATTTACAATGAACTTGATGCAAGAAATTCTTCACGACAGGTTTCTTAATAAAACATGTAAAATTAGAATCCGGAACCGCTCTTTTTGGAATGAAGGACTAACTTCAGGAGCCTGACCCAATACCAGACGGAGCGCAGATTTCGAGAGGCAAATCGCTGTGCTGATTTCATGGCAAAGAAGGGCCGCTTGCAATAGGATAATCTTAAGATCTTAGGGGAACCTCCATTACACATTTTGAAGCTACTGGAGTTTTGACTGTAGGTGCTGTTGTGTCCACGGAGCCGTTACAATTTGCGTAGTAGCTTAGTTTCTGCATTTTACGACCACTGGGTCCTCAACCGCTAGTGGAGAATGAAGGAAAGAAGAAGAGAATGATAAAGATCATCTTGTTTTGCCTGAAACAGAGATGGGAATGACAGAGCAGAAAAGAAAATTGATGCCGAAATTCACATCAAGGAACGAGAGAGGCCTTATTTCAGATTTTATCTACCCTTTTCTTCCATCAAATTTAGGCACAGAACGTCTATTTGGTAACATACCCAACTCCCTGATTAGTCAGAATCATGAAATGTCACATCAAGACATTCTACAAAATCCAAGACATCACAGCTCGACCGACATCCTTAAGAAACTCGCCCGCAGCTGCATACTCTTCCAACGCCTTCTTGACGACTCCATCCCTCAGGCGCTGTGGAAAAAACAGCCAAGATGCGGTCACCATCACGAATGTGACCGTCATCAGACCCGTCAAAACCCTCGGCAACCGCCACTTCGTGCCACACTTCCTCTTCACCACCACCTCGATCACCAAACATGCTCCGTGGAGCACGAAAAACCACATGACCTCCCAAGTAGGCTTCACGCGCCCCATGTAGAAAAACATCAGCTCGTGCATGAGCCAGAAACCAGGAAGGAGGCCATCACTGCTGGCAGCGCCGTCCACTTGCGCCCGATTGCCGCCGACGCGGCATAGTGGACTGGTTCATATATGGTCAATCGCAGGATGTTGGTGACCATGAGGTTCCACCGCTTCCCCCAGAAGTCTTGAAGTGAAGACGAAAGGTACGGCTCACGGAACTGCGGCTCCAGCTCCATCCCAAAGGTTGCTCGAGCTGTGGCTTTTATGGATGATAAGATCAGATCAAGGGCAAGGTATAGGTGGCAGCAGTAGATTAACAAGATCAGGTTTGGATGGAAATGGTCGCCATAGTCGTATACACGTAATAGCGTCACAAAAAGCAAAGCTTTTGTGGGGTAGTTCAGCAGCAAGATAGTTTTGGGTCTAATGTTTTCAGGATTTTGAGGAAGTGGGTTTTCTTTATGATGGCTATTTTAAGGTGAGCGTGTGTGATTTTTGGTGTTCTGTGTCCTCTGTGGTGATTTCTTAAGGGGCGTCTGTTGGATCTTGATGGGTAAGCAAGCAATGGCCAAGAAGCGTGGAAGAGAGATTGGAGGATGTGAAGATAAAGGCCCTTTGCCAAAGGCAAAAAGGAGGAGCTTGGAGTTGCCAAGCCATGAAATGATGAAGCTAGTTTGGCCTATAAGATTCACAGCTGATAGATTGAGAGGAAGATAAAGACAGAGAGCCGCAACGGGAAGAATCGATGAGAGCCTTCTAGTGCCTTTTGGGATGATCCTGCCCACTGAGTAGCAATAGCACAGAGATATCAAGCTGTGATGCATACCTTGAAGAAGTTGTAAATCTCTCCTTCCGTGCTCTCTCTCTGTCTCTCTCTCTCTCTCTCGCTCTCCCCCCTCCCTGTTCCTTAATTTTCAGCTATACTGTCTTTGGATCTCTTCCCGTTCCTTAATTTTCAGCTACACTGTCTTTGGATCTCTTCGCTAGACAGTTGAACATGATAGAGTTTTGCGCGAGTTTGATGGTCAGAATATTGACAAGAAAAGGTCAGTTGCATCTTCAATAAGCAAAGAGTCAGGAAGCTGCTTGCCTGCTTCTTTTATTTATTGTTTCTCATCTTAGCAATGCTTAAATGGACCTCTCTCTTTTCTAGCGCAGGAATAAAAAAAATGGTCGGTACTTTATTCATTTTATTGCCGCGTGAGATGAACCAGCAAATTTTTTATGTCAAGTCAACGAAACCTAAAGCATGTTATGTGCGGCTGCTTTTGTAATATATGTAATATAGCCAAGGATACACAGAAGAATGGTCAAACGAACAATCTTCTTTCCCTTGATAGTCTTCAGAAAAAAGATGGTGTTGCTGTTACTGAAATCTTAGGTCAGACATGAAAGACTTAGGTGTGTGTAAAGTTTATAAGGTTTTCTGCGCAATTTGAGAGCAGGCATGAAAGACTAAGGGTGGGTAAAGGTTGTAAGGTTTTTCTGTGCGACGGAAGAATAATCCCCTCTGATTCTGAACTGAGCGCTCGCAGATCTTGGGCTGTTTTTATAGACAGACAAGATTCAAGGACAGAATCAACCGACACAGCCCTTGCACATTGCAGTTGTATAAATATGATGACATGATTTGACTCTTTATCTCTAAAACTTGCCAAGGCCTGTGCATTAGAGAACAAAAGAATGGAATTGTCATTACTGTAAAGGCAGGCATGGCGATTGGCCATTCCCTCTTTTTGTTTCTTCTAGAAAGATTATATTTTCAGGGTGTACCTTCATTTCGTCGCTCCCCCATACTTCACCTCAGAAACACATTTGACATTTAACATTCATTTCTTGGATTCTCATATACTCATCTGTGTCACAAACAAACACAGATATTAAGATACTCATTCCCATCCATCCTGGATCGTTTCATCATACGAGTCATACAGGTCTCCTCTCCTCATCACATACAGGTCTTCTCTCCTCATCACAAACCATCTCCTTTCCAAGAGTTAAAAGCTATTTCAGAATCCCAGAATGCGGCAAACAGGATCCAAACTAAGAAACACCGACCAACACAAATAATTAAACGGCAACTAAAATAAAGGGGGTGGGAGAAAGGGAGACAAAAGCAGCATCACCATCAAATTTGAGCAACTCCATTAATGCGAAGGAAGCAAATACAAGTAGGCCTTTACCCACTTGCTTGCGCACAGAATCTGATAAAAGATACCACAAGATATAGATGACAAAAACGTACATTGCTCTTGACAACTAGTTCTTATGATCACAGTGCTCATTGAGAGCGAGAGACAGAGACAGAAAATGCTCAGCTGCACCACTTCCAAATTACTCATAAGGAACGGCAGCTTCTTTCTTCAAACCTATTTTCTTCATACCAATAAAATTTTGAACAAATATCTTGTCTGAATTGTCTAGATGACCATCCTGGAAAAAACTGAAGATAAGTTACCCAACCAGGGTAATACATCAGATACATCAACCAGCGAAACAAGCGAGACCAGGGCCATGTTTGACAGAGTTGGGAGAGCGCTTCATGAAGTTGAACTCCAGTTTTTTCAGATGTCAAAAGTGTAATTGATCTCGAGGTAACACTTGTTGTCATCATCAACAAACTAGAGATAAAAAAAACAAAAGCAGAAGGGAAATTGGTAAAAACAATAACACACGGAAATCATTGGTGAGAAGATAATTACAGTGAACTTTTCTATCTAGCAATCAAGTTGTTGAAAGATATAAACCCGCACAAATCATCAATATTGGAGCTAATAACCAACTAATTTTTCTTTCCTACAGATCAATCTTGGTGACAAATATGAATGCAAGGCTGTTGTCAACCAGTGATTCAGAAAAAGCAGGTTTTAAATGTTGAAGGCCAATGTCATGCCTCCTTTTGATGACTAGATATGTAAACAAACCAAGTTGACTACTTGTTGCACAATTCTTCAAGCTCCATTACCTATATACATTTAAATTCCCTTTTCCCAGACATGAAGTTTGAATTAGAAGAAATGCCTCACAATTATCTATCGATCATGATCTATGAAAATGCATGCAAGGCAACTTAGCAATCAAGATACAGGAAGGAGCTGCACAAGTTGACTATTGAAATTTGGAATTGCACGTAGTAAACTGACAAGCTGTCTCGGAAATTTCAGATTTTAAAGAAGTCTAAGATGCTCCATCACTTAAGAATTTAGCAACGATAATCTAAGACTCTCCATCATCTTTTTAGCATAACTCATTTACCATTGCTGGTGCATTATATCGAGGGAAAAGTAGAAGTTACTGAGCTAACCTTACTTCTGGCTGAATACGATCCTCTAGCAAATATGCCAGACGGTGTCGTCTCTTCAGGCATTTCATGCGTGTAGGGCTCCTGCTGTGGACTGAAAGTTCTGATCATCTCCTTTGTGCTGTCCACTGCAAAATTAGACAAGGCAAGGTGAGAAGAAAACAGAGCTTAATTTACAAACCATGAAAGTGCAAGGTTGAGAAAAGAGGGGCGTGGCGCTACCTTCAACACCAGTTTTCCATACTATGTTGCTGTATTTGAGACCTGACGCGATGTTGTTGCTGACCTGGAAGGTGAACTTGAGCCTATAACGGCTGCCTTCTTTCAAAGTACACCACAAGCCTTTGGGCTTTGCATTCTCAGGAATCGGCAATAGTATATCAGGTCTACCAGGAGAAATTATTGCAAGACTCACAATCTTGACATCTGGTTCCAGTGTTTCTACATTGCAAAGGAATGATGAAAAGAAAATGTTCAGTGAAAATGGAATATAGATCATCATTAGAAAAAAGGAGTTTTCAATCAATTACTCAATCCAGTCATCATTCGAGCTCTGGATCAACCAGAAATATGCAGTTCCGAAGCCAGCATTCAATTTGCTAAGGACATCAAGAGACTGTTAACAGGGCATTCATCTCAAACTTGATTTCATTTTCTGAAACAACACTTGGAAAAATATAACAATCCCTGTGATGGCATCGATAGCAAATTGGAACTCAAGGGAAATTTGTGCATTTACTTAAAATTACGAAAAACAGAAAGCCAAAACGCTAGGCTCTGCATTCCAACAACCAAGCTCACTTTGAAAGCTACTTTAAAAGAGATTTTCTTTTTCGTTCTTTTTGGTCAGCTCTCATGTGCATACTTTGTCTGCTTTCTCAATCAAAGACGGATCTCTCATTGAGACTAAAAGATTCATAAGATAAACTTCCTTATAGACTGATCACCTTACCTCATACAGGAACCAGATTTTAGATCTCGCCCTTTCTCAAGAAAAAATTGATTTGAATTGAGTGAACAATGGAATATTTGCTGGTTCCGGACAGGAAACAATCAAACAGCTCAGAGTAAAATTTACAAAGTTGCCAGCACTTGTCTACTGGTTAGTTGTTTATCCGGGGTTATGTCATTAATATACAGCATAGTGTACCGACCAATGAGTGTAGATTGGCATCCCATTGAGTTTTCAAAGAAGTGACGACAATCGCTCGAAACATGGAATAACGCCACTAAAGCAAATTATGGAACTTCATCTACTGATTAGCAGATCAAATATGATAAACTTGCCACATAGTTTTACTTGCTCCGAATAAGCAAGAAAACCAAGAGAAAACAAAAAATAACAACCACGCGAATATCTTAGAGTTAACAGACATCACTGAACAGCAACAAAAGATTTTATTTGGAAAATTAGAACATGTACCACTCAACCATTCCATCAGCTTGCCATCTTGATAAATCAATATAAAGCATGTTGTGAATGCAGCACAAACATAACAAAGGAGACAACTAGGGACAAGAATGACAAACCTTCATGCAGAAAGTTAAGTCTGCACAAAAATTTTCAAAAGAAACATGCTGAGCGTAGATGATTTCTTAATTTGTAAAATGGTGCTGTACAACTTATAAATAGTCCAATCTGTAGATGGAGGGCTCACAGAGTTTCATCTAAGAAATAGATGCATTAACATTGTTAAATCCAATCCAAGTAGCTGCATTGAGGCCTCCAACAGACAATATGAACTGAATCTAGGATGCTGCACTCTTTCCTGAGACCTTAAGATGCGGAACTCACTTCACAAATGGAACCCCCAAAAGACAGTTGGCTCATATTCCTCATAATCTTGCTCGAAGGATTGTCTCAGCAAAAACTCTTCATAAGGTGACCGTGCTGCAAATAAGTGCCAAACTTGTGTTGTGAACGCAAACATCAATACGGGATTGCACGGTATTAACTGAGTCCTGATCAACCCAATGAAGAATGCTCAACATCCAGGATGACGGATGAACCAATAGATTCCATTAGCCATAAGCTTGTGATGATCCTCATGATGAATTTTGATCAAATGGGTGAACGCCCCCCCATCAGTTCTAATCGCCAACTTCCTAATGATTCCCCCAACTACAATCATGGCAAAGCCCAGATTGCTGATCCACCAGCATTCTTCCAAAGCTGGAAAATTACTCCACCAGAGAAAACAACATTGCAACAAGATAATTTCGGCGAGAGGAGCTGGCTTTTTGACTGTGATCGGAACAGACATTTGGGTTTGGGAAGAGAGCCTCAGTGCCATTGGTGTGATGTTCCGCGGCATGTCCATACCTAGGCGACGTGTTGTTTCAACAAGTTAAAATAGCTTTCCCTTTAACGGACTGCACCAATATGAACGACACTGACCTCGATTGAAAGTAGTGAAGCTTGCAGACGAGACTATGGCCTTGAAGCTTGCGGACGACTTAAAGATTGTGGATGATGAATCTAGCAAAGAAGAGCCGACGGTGAATGGCAAAAGGCAGACTAAAGCCCATGAGGAGTGGGTGAGGAGTGATGAGGATCAGGCGAGCGGCGAAGACCGGGAGTGGCGCGACCATGGCGAGACCAAAGATCAGGCGAGAGCAACATGGGAGAGGAAGGAAGAAAAGGTAAAAAATAGAAAATCAGTTGGGGATCTTCTTCAATTTTTTATCTAATCGCAGCTTTTGATTAAATTAGCCTTGTCTAAATCGCCGAAAATGGCCCTCCGATGAGCCTAGGCCCTTATTTGAGACTAACTTAACTATTTTAGATCTTTTTTGAAACATAATTCACTTTAGGTTATTTTTTGAAAAAATGATCTCATTTCGGACCCTTAATTAGAAATTTCTCTCAAAAATATAATTCAAATTTGAGCTCATAAAATAAATAAGATTAAAGTAAGCTTTCTAAAAGCTTTTTCCCATTTTGTACATAAATTTAATATGGAATTACTGACGCACGATTTAGTCATTACTACCGTTTGTTCAACTTTGGAGAAATGGCACAGATTTCCCAAGATCCTCGAGAGAATGAGCATTTTGGGAAGGAAAGTGTGTGCTTTGCAAAGCTATTTCAAAGTAAAAAGAAAAATGAAAAAAAGAAAAGGAAGGAGGAGATGCAGCTGGTGATTGTGGGGGTGCGGCTGATGGCGGTGGGTGCTAGTGGTGGCGGGGAGGCAATGGCGGTGGCGGGAGCAACTCGCCTAAGATCGCCTCGACAACGCCCGGTGGTGCCGACCTCGAGGCAATGCCCCGAGTCACGCGACCCGGGCGTCGCCCGAGGTCGCGCGGCCTCGGTGACGCATCTTGAGGTCCGGCCGACCCAAGGCGTCGCCCGAGGTCCCGCGGCCACGAGCGGCGTCGCTTGAGGTCGAGCGACCCAAGCGACGCCGCTGTCGCGCGACCCGAGCGACGCCACCCGAGGCCGTGTGACCTCGGGCGGTGTCGCCCGGGTCGCTCGACCCAAGCGATGCCCGAGGTCACCCGACCTCAGGCCACCTCACCTGAGGTTGCGCGATCTCAGGCGAGGCATCCCAGCAGCCTACTTGCGGCTGAGTGCCGTCAACCGTGAAACTCGGCCGACTCTCAGGCGAGGGAAGAAGAACCGAACGGGAAAGAAGACGGTGAAGAAGAAGAATGAACAGTAACTCTCAGAATGCCAAAGCTGAAAGCAGCCCTACCCTAGCATTGGGCTTTTAGCATGTGAAATGCTCACATTCCACCAATGAACATTTAAAAGTTTTGCCAAACACAAAATTTTTTCCCCAAGGGGCTTTCGGAGCCCAAAACCCCTTGGGAAAGTCCAACCAAACGGGGCCATTGTCAACCATCATACAAAACACATCAACTATTAAACATAAATAAAATTGCTCAAAATGATATCATTTTAAGTAGTTTTATGAATTTTCTAGTTTTTTCTTACTTTCTTTTCTCTCGTTTTACTTTATTCTTTTATTTCCCTTCTTTTTCTCTTTCTACTCTTCTAATTGTCAATAATTGACGAGGAGGATGTCATCTAGATGACGTTATACAAAAATAATCTTAGGCAGTTAAGAAAGATGCACTGGAAACAAGAAACCGGCCGGCCACGTACATCCCCCGCGAGGGGTGTATCCCGTCATTTCCCTGTACCACGCCCGAGCAGATCCCGGGGAAGGTGTTGCGGGGATCATGGTGGGATCCAAACCCCCCCCCCCCCGGTTGTGGCCAGAGAGCCCTGTGGGAGTTTCTATCCCGTTGTATTACATCTTAAGAAACCCAATTCAGGATGAAGCCTTTTAAGGACTTGCTCAGGTCTGAGAAACCGATATACATGACATAGTTTTTTTTCTTCTTATGGAAGTCCCAGCATTTGGTAGGCTCAGTCCATTTTATAATTATTTAAAATTCCTCCCATAGTCTAGCTCCTTCAACAAGGATGCCATTGTCTCTGTCAAGGGACTTCTAGGTTCGGTAGATATACCTGGAACGTATATGCGAATTCAGACCTTTTTCTCCCTTTACTTGTCGATAATCTTCCATGCCATGTGAAATTTTCCTTTTCATTTCTGGTTACCGTTTGTCGTCTTCTTTTCTGAAAGAGGAAGGGAAATCTTCAAGCCATCACCATGGCCGCACCGCGGTGGCTGTTGGCCAGGCTGAGCGGCCATGGACGACGACCATCGACAATAATAAATTCAACTTAACTTCTAGACAATTTTGTAGTGATTGTGGGAAATAGAAAAACAATCGAACAGACATAACTTAAATTTGGTCTCACTTATTTTAAAATCCACTACTCCATATAAGTTTATTTCATTTTCCACTCGTGTTTTCTCATTTACTTTTGTTTTTCCCCTTTTCTTTCCTTCTTTCGTACAGGAGGAAGTTCCATATTTTGCAGAAGTCTACGGGAATTTTAAGATTAGGTATTTCCTTAAAAAGAAAGCTAAAAGGATGCAAACTAGTTACAATTGGTATACCAATTATAAATTAGACCTCTAAGTAATTAGACCTCTAAGTGTTCACAAAGAGTCATTCGAACACGTTATCTCTCACATAAACAAATGCCTTCCCTTTAAGTATAATCCATAGATCAATCTTGCTAACTTTTAAGATCAACACTCAATTGACCACAACGCACAAGCGAAGACCTCAAGAATGCTCAATATGCTTCCAGTTTCTCTTGTTTCAAGCACTCGATGACAAGCAACATTGTTATCATACTTTGTCCTTATAGGCATCCAAAAAAGCAAATGTTACACTTGAATCCACCGGCCATTATGTTTGTCCATGTTCATGTAAAAGATCTCGTGGAATAAGACCAAGTCTTGGTAGGATTTGCCAACCAACTTTTGTTTTTGGCCACATCTTTTGTCGCACGACAAATCAGATGACTAATGTTAAGTTATCAAAAGCAATAACTATGAAAACCTTAAATTGAATACGAGCTTAAGAAGACACTGGTTGATTGTTGATGTCCCATTAGTTATTTGATGATTCCGTAGTTCAGCAGCTACAATAGAATAACATCACTCCTAGGAAATAAACAAAAAAGATGAGACTGTGTCGTAGTATGATGGAATTGTATCATGAATGAAAGATATGACTAGATTGTTTTTTTAGCAATTTACCCTGTTAAAGTGAGTTTCCATTGTGACAGCCAAGGTGAACTAATCAAGTTGGGTCATTGAGACGGCTGCGGATAAGTTTAAGATAAACGTAAATTTGTTGATTGAACAATCAATTAGGATTAGTGATCGAGTTGTAGCAGTAAGAGAATCATTAGACGTTGACTCTAGTGGTAAGCATCACATTCAAATTCATGGCATGGGGTATCAATAAATTGGCTCTTGCCCAAGGTCGTCTTCATCAACTTCCTACCCAATTTGGGAAGTGTTGCTGCCTTGTTGACAATGTTTGAGAAAAGTCATTAACAATCGATAATGTTCCATAGCGAAGACCTAAGTAGGTCTTTAAACTGCTCCATTGGTAATGACGGGGTACCCTTGGGGAGTCTTCCCCTAGTGGGGTATCGCTAAACTAGGCGGGGTCGCCCGCTTTGTAAGGGCCCCGATCGTAAAAAACTAAGGGGGGGTATCGGCAACTCCCTTGCCAAGAAAAATATAGTAGTTGGGTTAACACCCGTAAGACTAGACCTGAGCAAGTCTTTAAACTGCTCCACTGGTAATGACGGAATACCCTTGGGGAGTCTTCCCCGGTGGGTATTAGCTGAACCGAGCAAGGTCACCCCCCCCCCCGCGACCGTAAAAAACTAAGGAGGGTATTGGCGCTCCCGTTCCAAGAAAAATATAGTGGCTAGGTTTAACACCCGTAAAACTGGACTTGAGCAGGTCCTAAAACTGCTCATGGAGGTAAAGGTGGGAGAACCGCCCTAAGGTGGGAGACCCCATACTTGCCCCATCCCCTTGGTCAGGTGGATAGAGATAGGCCGGGGATTTGGGGGTCTATAGGCAGTGAAGGTGAGTAACCAATCTCAGAAACACTGTGTTTGTGGAAACACAGGCTACAACTGGGAAGTGTTGCTACCTCGTTGACAATGTTTGAGAAAGTCATTAACAATCGATAATGTTCCATAGCGTGCTTATGCCGTGATTTTGACGTGATACTAATTGATGGGTCTGCGCATAAAGCACGGTGTCTTCAGCGCTACAAGCTGAAACCCTAACTTGTCTTCAAACCCCCCTGTACTTCTCCAGACGAACCGATCTAATCAACGAGCTTGAGTCAGACTACTTAAGTTGGATAGCCTCTCTCGTGGAAGAAGTGATCTGCCCGTGGGAAGTCTCAGCACCTGTCACATAAGGCAAGTCTCTCTTGGCCTTTTTTTCCAAACATGAAGATAGTCCATTGTCCCAGAGGAATAGATAGGCTTGCGAATTGGGCCGTAAAGGCCCGTAGATGTAATTATCTCCCACCTAACTGGATTTCCAAGCCCCCACTTGCACTGGGGGAGCTCACCTGCTCTGATGCCCTTTTTTCATGTAATTGGACCCGTTCTTTATGAATGAAAAGCTTGTCTATGACAACAAAAGAAAAGAAACAAGATGAATTACCAAAAAGGTCTATTAAATTCGCATCAACTAATGTCACATTCGGGGTTGCCATGTAAGTATGTATGAACATGTTAATCCGTGTTAGAAATTGCCAGTTCTCTGTCACCAATGACCAAAACAAGGGTATGGATTATCCATTCAAACATAGGTAACACATATCTCAAGGGTAATTTAAATTACAGGTTAGGTTTACTTTTCATTGGGTAAATTATTTGTTTTGGTTTTAATCCTTGTTTTGGAACCACTCAGCAGTGACAAGGTTGAGATAATTGGAGGCCCATTAAGATCAAACAGGGGATTATTGTGAAGCCCAGAATGCCAGCAACTTCAGCACCGACTAGTTTGAGACAAAGCTAATACCGAGTAGTGGCGAAACAGAGTCCTTATAGGCTCCGTTTGGCAACCACTTTGCCAAGTATCTTTGAGCCCCTAAAGATCATTAGGCTAAAGTGGGGGTGTTTGGCAAAAACATTTGAAGCCCCATTTGGAGAAGGCCAGCCTTCAGAAGGCTGAAAGCCCAAGGCAGGGGAGGACCCGCCTTGGGCTTTCGGCTTTTTCGGCATGCCCCCTCGAGGTATTGTTCATTTTTTTTTAATTTCCAAAATTATCCTTACGAACATTTTATTTTCCCGTGTTTTGCCCTTGTGAGGAGCATTGTTCATCTTCTCCGTCGAGGGTGGTGCCGGTCGTAGCTGCTCGGGTCAGTGCTCATCTTCTCCATCGAGGTGGCCCCGACGGCAACTGCTTGGGTCGCGCGACCACCGGCGAGGTCGCGCGACCCCGGCGCAGCCCTCACCGAGATCACGTGACCTCGGGCGAGGGT
Organism: Eucalyptus leucophloia subsp. euroa; assembly: GCA_017140325.1. Taxonomy (NCBI): domain Eukaryota; kingdom Viridiplantae; phylum Streptophyta; class Magnoliopsida; order Myrtales; family Myrtaceae; genus Eucalyptus; species Eucalyptus leucophloia. Next base: position 21,741,040 of record CM029471.1, read on the forward strand.
TGCGTAGTGTCGGCGACGGCTAATCGGGGTCGCGCGACACAGGCGCGACCCTTGCCGAGGTTGTGTGACTCAGGCGCGGCCCTCGCCGAGGTCCTCGACCTCCGGCGAGGGTTGCGTAGCCTCGCGATGGCCAATGGACAGTTCTCGAAGGTCCGGGTGACGTCGCGCGACCTCGCCGCCCCGGATCCGGGGTCGCCGGAGGTCGCGACGGCGTCGCGCGACCTCGCCGCCCGATCCGGGGTCGCCGGAGGTCACGACGGCGTCGCGGCGACGCCCGCGACCTCGCCGGCCCAAATCCGAGGTCGCCGGAGGTCACCGGAGGTCGCCGAGGGTCGCCGCCGGCCGCCGAATGCCGCCTGCCCTTGTCGGTTTTCATTTTTTTATTTGTTTTGATAATTTTTTTTTTTTTTTACAAAAGTCATTTGTCTCCCAAACACTATTTTGCTCAAAGGTACTTTACAAAAGGTTTTTAAATTATAATTTACCAAACACAGTTTGCATTTTTAAAAACACCTTCAACTTAAAGGTCTTTGCATTTTCCTAAAGACTTTCCCCAAAAGTCTTCCCAAACACACCTATAGTCGCTCATCCCTCTTTCCAGTTTTATTAGTATTCGCGAAAAAGCGACCCGAACTTTCATACTCGCACTTTTAGATGCCAACACGAGCATTTGCAATTTGTAACTTGATGTTCATAAGTTGAGAAGCAGATATAAACATTAGCTCAAATTGTCTCAATTTAAATTGTTTCTTAATTTCGATTTTTTGCTTCTCAAAGATCAAAGGAAAAGTGGATGTCATGATTCAAACACAAGGAAAATCAAACTGGACCAAAACTAAAAAGTTTCGTTAAAAAAGAAAATATAAAACTCCAGAGATTAAATAATTGAGTACTGTCGAGGAAAAAGTCATTGCCCGAGCAGAGCAATCAGCGTAATTTGGGGCTTTTTGTCAGCAGACTTCACGTTTCTTTGTTGGCTATAGAGCAATGGGGTCGTTCACTTTTCGTTGTCGGCCGTATAGCAATGGGGTCGTCCTCATCGACTACAGCACTTTGCTTTTCTGTCTTCCAAGGAGCAGTACAAAAATTTGAACTTTTAGAAAAGAAAGAGAGCCATTCTTCTCCTTTTCACACACAATGTTGGAAGTGATAGAGCGACCGATCGACCAAGCAAAGCATCCATGGCTAGCTCAGACGCAGGAAGTTGCCAGGGCGATAGAGTAGCAGGTGTTCCTGAGTTTTAGAGGACACTGTTCTCATCCACCAAGAGCATTTGACTTTATGGTCTTCGTCGTGATATGTTGCGAATCTCAGCTTTGATTGGTTTCTTATTACTACTCCATTAATGAATGACAGAGAGAGGTCCAACCGTCTAAGCACGACGTTACTGGTAGGATCTCCTGCAGTTGTTGCATTGGAAAATTTAATGAGTTCTTAGTTTCATCTTAGCATCGGGAGCTAAATTCATACATTTTTCTAGACAATGCAGGACAATCCAACTTTCACTTGGACTAATCAATCCATACCGATGTCTGTAATAGCATCGTCCACACGCGTATGAAGGTAGTCTCCATCACACGGTGAAGAACGTGGCCTTATAGATCAATTACAGATCGATTTTAGTGTGAGAAGAATTCTATAATTTTAATACATACTTTGTTACATCCAAATCAATATAATAATCAAACGGCTGATCACTTGGCTAATCATTACCTGAGGATTTAAATTTGTATTCACATTTTTTTTGGTAAATAATTTGTATTCACCTTGTTATACAAGTTGTTAAAAAAAATCGAAGAGCATAGATTTTCATAAAGTAATATGAAAACATTTATTGTAGAAAGAAAACAGAAGTACGGAAGCATCTAGAATGAAATAATTGAATACATCTTGAGAAGATAAAATCAGAAAAAGAAAGAAAAGGACAAAAATATTCATATTTCCTGGGGCCTTCTGCCCGAGACCTCCGCTGCCGCCATAGACGGAGAAATAATTCGTGAAAGCTTGACCTAAAGAAGGATCTGAGAAATGACGAGGTTTTTTTTTATTTGGTCGAAAATATAGCTGGCATTTTTTATATAACGTCTGAAAATAGAGTCTCAACATCAGAACATAAGATTAACATGAGAGAGTGCGGGGGTGGCTAATCCAAATCGGGAGGGAGATCTGCGGCTTTGTGTGCCTTTGCAATCCAATCAGCTGCTCGGTTGTTTTTAGGGGTGAGCAGCGGTCTAGGGTTGACCCTGGACCGACCCCCGGACCGGCCCAACCACGCCGATTCGGTCCGGTTCCCAAGGGGACCGGGTCGGTCCTTGGTCCTGGAATTCCGGGACCAACACTGTGCGAGTTGGTCCTCGGTCCTAAGAGTTTTGGGTCGGTCCAACCCCGGACCAACCCCGTATATTATATTATATTATATTATATTATATTGGCAAGAATCGCGTTGTTAGACACCAGGTTTTTACAATACTAGCATGCTTGCATCGGTACGGTTCAAACCACTTTGAATGCCGGAACAGTCTTTGTTACTTTATATCCAAACTTCAACATCGCTCTTTCAGACCCCCAGCTTCTTTCCTTTCTGAAAGTCCAAGTACAGCTCACTGGAGCCCCTCAAACTGCTAAATCAGAGCTGCAACCCTACATTACCGGATGGTTTATCGAGTGCAGAACCATGCTCTCGACCTCAACTTCAACAATGGTAATGAAGATGCGTTATTCATCTCCATGCAAAATGACCATGCATCCTGCATTCATTTTCCCAGACAGATCCCGAAGGATACGTTGGCCAAGCTCCTTCCAGATACTTGGATCACCAACTACGAGAAGCTACACCAGCATAACAAGCCTTTCCAGTCCACGGACTCAGAGTTTGTAAGAAAAAAATATGGAACTGTTTCCATCAAATTTGGCAAAGAGAAGGAAGAAAGTCCTTCTATCTTCCAGACCATCCTCATGATCGAGCCATGTGTTCCAGAATCTATTTCTGAACCAGACCCAAAAAAGCATGTTAGACACTTCGATGGTGATGGACATCCTGTTCATTGCTATAAAGACAGGTATGGTCATTGATTTTGGGATCCTTTTTGCCAATGTTCCTACTGTCTAAACTCTCCTGATGAGGTAGATCCTCATACAAGATCTCCTCCCCGACGGAAAAAGTCCAAGGATAAGATGTACCAAAGGTACTTAGACGGAGATTCCTCTGTGGATACTCTTGGTGAGTGTGATAAATACCGGTTCATGGTATCTTATGCACCACCGCCACCACCAGAGCTCCGTACTACATCCCGAACCGCGCCAGATCCACCAAAATCACCTCCACCTTCTCCTCCTCAGAAAAAAACAAGCTCTCTCTCCATTCTATAAACCAATCCTCAAATGGGCTAAGAAACACTCTTACCCCCTCGAAGTCCCAACAGAAACACCACCCACTTCTTCTATTGCCATGTTCCAAGATACTGATTTTCCTCCTCTTGTCAAGGAAAGTTCTAAACTCTCGTTCCCTACTGCAGAAGAGTTTATTGATCCACATGGTAGATACCACCATGTTCCTAAAATACCTACCCCCACTGATGTGGATGAACATGGAAGACAGAAGAAGACTCCTGCTGCTGAAGCCGTTCTAAACTGGCAATCAGAGACTCTGTTGGCACACAACAATGCCTTTAAGGCTATTGATTCCAAGATTGGAGATGTGCAACAAGATCTCCGAAGATACGATGAGGGTACCAAGAAGATACTTTCTGAGTTCCAGAAAAGGCTTCATGCCTTGGAATCAGGACAACATCTTGGGTACCACTACCTTGAAAGTCCACAGCCAGAAATAGAAAAGCTCAAGAAACAGATCCAACTTCTTGAAGAAGGAAGGTTCAGACCTTTCGACCCCTTAGCACCTCCTGTTCGAACCGGGTATGTACCCCCAGCACCACAAGCATCTGTTTTTGCCAATATCCCAGAAGATTCTTCCAGAAGAGAATCAGATATACGAGAACGTCTCAATGCCTTGAAGAAAGAAAAGGGCAAGGAGAAAAAACCACCTGCAAAATCAAGTTCAGTTGTTATAAGAGAAAGGCCGGACCAGATGATGTTATCAAATCCATTAGAATCCTTTTTGAAGGATTTGGGTAAGCAAGAAATTGATCCTACTACCTAACAACCTGAGCCTGATCCTATTATTCCAGAAAAGCAGATTCTGCCTGCTGAACAAGATATCTCCACCACATCAGACTCAGCATCCCTTTCCTCTTTCTCATCCTTTTCAGACCACACAGTTGATTCTCCCCATATTATTCCACCAAATTCACAAATATTCATGTTTGACACTCCTCCAGATTATGACTATGAAATGGAGATGGAATCAAACTATGCTGATCCAGAATTTGGACAGACAAGTAATCCGACCAGAAACGATTCCACCAGACATGTGTCTATGGCATCAAAACAATTCTTCTCCATTGACGACATTCCTTACCCAAAATGGCCAGAAAGACTTGAAGAGTTTCATACTTGGTTGAGCACACAGTTCATCACCAACCATGACATAAATGATGTCCTTTACAATTTTGTTACAAGGTTCACAGGAAACCTTAAATTTTGGTGGCAAGGACTCACAGAACAAGACCAGCTTACGTTTCTGTTGTCACCAAATTTCAGTCATGCCTTGACTTACCTATATCATACTTTTGTGGGAACTCCCGGAGATCTCAAAGAGCTAAAAAGAAGAGAATTCTTCGAAAGAAGATGCTGCTCCCTTCAGAAAAGGCATTTTGATAAGCATTATCGATTAATGCTTCAGCTCTTCTACCAGATTGGCGTAGATCCAAATCTAAAGCATGTCTTCATTACCTCTATTCCTAAAGAGCTATCGCAGATAGTTGAAAGATCTTTCTTTGGAAAGCAAAGAAGGATACAAGACATTCCTATGGGAGAACTTCAGCAAGAAGTTCATTTATGCCTTGAAGAATTATGCTTAAAGCGTCGTATGGTCTAAACATACATCACAGATGACAAACGACTTGAAGCAGCTTGTTCTCACCAGAAGCTAAAAATCAAATGCTCCAGACAAGACTGTGATGGTACTTGTGGCTAGTATTCCTGGAAGAAGAAGCACTACAAAAAGTATTCCATAAAGAAATCCAGACATGGCTCCAAGCATTTCCGAAAAAAGAAGAAATGGCGATACCTACGCAAAAGGAAGGATCACACGGGCCATAAGAAGTCAAACCGTTGCTACATTTGCAACAAGAAAGGACATTTTGCCAAAAATTGTCCTCTGGCGAAAAAAGGTCAGAATCATCTCATAGAAAATGAAACAGGTTTTTCCCTTGAAAATGATGATATTGAATCATTATTCTCTGTTGATGATGAACCAACTGAACAAACTCTTTGTGTCATCCCTTTTTACCAAACTTCCAGTGAAACCGAGTCTGACTCAGAAAATGAAGATATTTTTCACATATCTCCCACATCTTCAGAACTGAATCTTGACATATTCTCAAGTCAAACTCATTGTCCTCATTTTCCTGTTAAAATTCTCACTTCGAAGTTTGCCAAGCCTATCAATGTCATTGCTCTCATTGATACTGGAGCAAGTTGCTCCATTCTGGACACTAAAGTTCTACCTGAAGAATATTGGACTCCTCATATCCGATACTTCAACTCCGCTTCAGGAGATACTTTCTCCACAAGTGTCAGAACTACTCCAGTTACTGTCCAGTTTTTCCCCTAGTGCTCCATAAAGGCAAAAATCTTTGGATCAAGCCTTCCCAATAAAGATTTGATAATTGGATGGGATATCATGACTCAAATCTCTCAACTTCGGATCATTCCTGGAAAGGATCTTAGATTTAAAGACAAATTCTCTGAGTTCGTTAATATTCAGAGACTCTTTTCTATTGAGATGAGTTTATTGGATCCAATCATGCAAAAGTTGCTTGAATCTTGCTCAGAATCCCATTCAGAATTTGCCCAGAAATGTTCTCATTCTTTATGGGAAAACCCTGAGTTCTTTGTTCGCCTTCCCTTCAAAAAGAACGAAGACATAAATCCTACCAAGGCGAGTCATGCGGGAATGAAAGCCAGAACACTTGGCTTTAGCTCAAAGGGAATGCTCAGAATTATTGCAACAAGGCCTTATTGAAGTTTTTGATTCTCAATGGGCTTGTGAAGCCTTTTATGTCAATAAGCGCGCCGAGCAGAATAGAGGAAAAATGAGACTGGTAATTAATTACCAACCTCTTAATCTTTTCCTCCAAGATGATAAGTTCCCTTTACCATCCAGAGATTCTCTCTTTAGTGGTTTAACCAAGGCCCATATCTATTCCAAATTCGACCTCAAAGCCGGATTTTGGCAATTGGGCATTCATCCTGAAGACAGAACCAAAACAGGATTCTGTATCCCAAACCAGCACTTCCAGTGGAAAGTTCTTCCTTTTGGCTTAAAGGTTGCCCCATCCCTTTTCCAAAAGGCCATGTGTCGCATTTTCCAACCCATTTTGTCAACTGCAGCAGTGTATATCGACGATATTCTGCTCTACAGCCCTGATGAATAGAGCCACTGTCAACTCCTTGAAAAATTTGTAGAAATTGTGAAAAAGCATGGCATTATGTTTTCTCAAAGGAAAATGAATATTGCCCAAACAGAAATTGAATTTCTTGGTATGCATCTCAACAAAGGTACATACTATCCAGGGCCACACATTGCTCAAGAACTGCTGAAGTTTCCTGAAGATAACTTCACAACAAAACAAGTTCAGCAATTTCTTGGGATAATAAATTATCTCAGGGTTTTTGTCCCAAACATTGCAAAGCTTTTGATTCCTTTGCAATCCATGCTGAAAAAGAACTCCCCGCCTTGGGGAAAGATCCAGACTAAAGCTGTTGCTGAGCTTAAGGAGATCATGCAAAATCTCCCACCATTACAAATACCATCAACAGGTAAAAGAATTCTTCAAACTGACGCCAGTGATGAATACTGGGCAGCCGTCCTATTCGAAGAAATTGATGGTAAGAAACACGTTTGTGCCTACAAAAGTGGAAAGTTTTCTCAGGCTGAAATGCATTACCATTCCACCTTTAAAGAAATCCTAGCAGTCAAAAATGGAATTAAAAGGTTTGAATTTCATATTATCGGCCATCATTTTCTGGTCGAACTAGACATGGCATCTTTCCCTTAGATGACCAAGTTTAAACAGAAACAGATTCCAAACCCACAACTGCTTCGATGGGCTGAATGGTTTTCAAAATACTCTTTTGAAACCAAACATATTCCTGGGAAGAAGAATGTCCTTGCTGACTTTTTGTCAAGACCCAAAGCACCAGCTGAAATCAACATGTACATCAAGAGACCAGCTTTCCATATGCTTCATTGTGGAGTCAAATACAAGATTGAGAAGATCAAAGATTTGCCAAGCCAGGCATATCCCCAGGAGATTATTCAGCAAATCCAGAATGACGGTCTTACTGAGAACATGGAGAGCCTCATGTGGCAATGCCACACAGAGACCTTTCGATTCAATGGAGGTTCGATCCTTTATCCTTTCGGGTTAAATTTGAATTATCCTTTTATTCATCCTCTTATCTGGAAGGAAGATGATTTCCCTGATCAGCTCAAGACGCTATTATGGTACTTAACCAATAAGTACTTGATAGCAATTGAAATTCCCATCAGAAGATTCATTGCCAATCTCACCAGGATATTCATGCTCGGAAGAAACGTCGAAAATGAATGTGATAGAAATCTCTTAGATTTTCTAAACTGGTTCTATCATCCTATATGTTGGAAACAGGACTTAGAAAGAGAACTGAGAACCATGACACCGAATCCTGAAGTTTACACCATCCTGTTTTTCAGACGTCCATGGAATTTTTTTAGAAATAATGGCGGTATTCTCGATGCACCACTTGAAATAGGAACCATAGCCTATAAACTTCACTCGAACAACCGAGAAGCCAGGATTCACAAATCTTATCCAAGATCTGTTAGATCTTGCGAACATGAATACCGAGAACTGCAGAGAATTCTATGCCAAGAAAATAAGACCATTCCTGCAGATATTTGGAATAATGTATCAACTATGTGGGATCATTATGACCTAGCACCTGGAGCTAAGGACGCACTCAGGCAATACAGACAAGCTGCATCGTCCCAAGAGCATGAAATGACAAATGAAGATGACATTGTCCAGTCCACTCAAGACCCCTATGCACGCTTTGGAGGTCCTTTATCCCAGAATCCCTACGAACAGGGACCTTCGTCCTCATCCCAACACATGGACACAGCCCTACTATGCACAGCCCTCCAACTGGCCTCAGCCAAGCTTTCCTGACAACACTACTGATGAAAACACAGACTGGGCAGCAGAAGAAGCATCCTCATCCCAAAGGCTGAACCAGATTCTTTCGCCTCAAGACCTTGAAGCTCTCCAGCAGAAATATGAAGCACATCTCTTAGGAGACAGCTCGGATGACGATTCAGTATGTAGCTACAATGCTCGTGACGGACGAGATCGTTGAGTCCGTACAATTTCACTGTAGCAAAGTACTGTTCACTTTTACTGTAGCACTAGGCTAGGGAATGTACTGTTCACAGTACAGTTACTGTTCATAGTGTGCGAATAATTCCCTCCTGGATGTTTCCGGTGCCTCTGTTTGTTTCTGGACCCGTGAGTTGGTCCCTGTGTGTCCTTGTTTCCCTTTATTTGCCTATATAAGGCATTGTTGTTGTATCGTTTTGGGCAGAGTCCCCTGAAGTAAAGAGTGTGCTTTGCGAAAAACCTCTATGGCTTTCTAAATCCCTCTTCTTCTCCAGCCTGGTAGGATCCTTCGAGAAATGCAACTTGGCTAGATTATAAACGTTTCCATCCTAGCATCCTCTGAGTGTCTCTAGGCTCTGGATTAAAGGGCTGAGTGGTTTTCTGCTAAAAGGCTGTCCCTTAAGGGCTTGAACGAGAGTTGTTCGCCCAATGTGGGATGCATACCTGCAGGAAATTTACTCTCCTTCCCTGATTTTTTTATATATTCAAACCTAAGTAAAATGTCTGTTATATTATATTATATTGAGATATTCTATCAATAGCACTAATAGTAATTTCAATTTAAAAATTTTGTTGAGTATTAATTATGTATCGATTGTTTTGTTTTCAGGTGTTTAGAAATTCAAGTGAATTAACAAGATGTGAATTTATAATTCATGATTTATATTAAGTATTTTGAACTTTTTATGGTTTAATTGTATTTTTCTAATGAATTTCAGCTACACTTTGCTTTTCAATTGTGTCAAATCGTAGAAGTTTTTGAAGAGTAGAGTAGTACTATAGTTGCTACAGTGATTTGCTACTCAAGTGGCGTGAAGCTCATTTTTTGGTTGAGTGGACTCTACATGATTAAATGCAGGAAAATGCTTTTGCATATGGTGTTATGAATATTAAAGATAGATGATTACAAGAACTTTCCATCTTATCTCATATCTCGATGAGCAATTAGCAAGTACGGAATTTTTATTATTGTGTCATCTTAAATTTGCTAAATATGTACTGGTATTTATAATTTAGTTGCACAATACCGCATTGTCGATGGATGTGTAATTTGAATTTGTAGGTTTGCTTTTTTAGGGAGTATAAAAAGTAAGACGAAAAAAATTATCGATCGGTCCCGGGTTGACCCTGGAACCGGACCGAACCCATTGGGTCGGTCCGGTCCTTGGTCCCAGGCTCAATCGGGTCGGTCCTCGGTCCTAAAAATTTAGGACCGACACTGTACGGGTTGGTCCTAGGGTTAAGGGGTGACCCGGACCAACCCGGACCATGCTCACCCCTAGTTGTTTTGTCTGGGTTCGTGGGCCAAATTGACGGAAGGGATGTGTTTAAGGAGTAACCTGCAGTCTTCCACGATGGAGCGGGCCTCCTATGGGCTTTCAATCTGGCCCATAATGCTATGCACGGCTTCAAGGCAATCGGCCGATCTGGAGCTGCTGTTCACTTTCAAAGTCTTCTCCCGTTCGTGCGTGTTGAGTTCGTCGGAGTGTTCAAGCAAAGTAACGCCTCCCTGATAGCTAGGGTTTCGGCTGCAAGAGCTGAGATCGCACAAATCGACTTCGCAAATCCATCGGTGAGAAGACCGTTGCTGTTCCGGAAGATCCCCGCCACCGAGCCCTCCTTCGTGGAGCAACACCAGGCGCTATCAACGTGGATTTTACAGGTGAGTGGCTGGTGGGTTTTGCTGTTCGTTGGAGTTAGGTGGTTTATGGGTGGTTTTGGGCTCTTAAACAGGAGCATCATGGAGGTTGCGTCTTCAAGTGCCCGCCTCGGGATTCGGTGGACGGCCATGGAAGATAAAAGCGTTTCGTTCCTTCCGGATTCGCAAATGGTGCCAGCAACAAGAGATTTGGTCTGAGGTGCAGCCACCGAGGTAAGAATGTCTCGGATCCATTTGTCTATACGGGTTATCTTTGTCGGGGAGGTGTCGATTTTTAATCTTGGGTCTGACCAGATGTCCTTTGTCCAGCTACATAAGGCGAATAGATGCTCCACCGTTTCGGGTGTTGCCGACGATCGTGCATCTTGGGTCGGTATTATCTTTCGCCCGAATAGGTTTTCTTTGGTGGGCGGGCGTTATTACATATGCTCCAAAGTAAAAACCTGACTTTAGGGCAAGTTGGGAGCTTTCAGATTTCGTGCCATAATGATTTGGGAGTCTGATAGGAAGTAGAAGGCTGAGTTGTGGTTGCAAGCTCTATTTTTTGTCCGAGCCAATTGTAGCCGCTTTTGACCGTGTAGAAGCTTGTTCTGTTTGCTGTCCAAATTAGCTTATCTGGGTTTGAAGTGAAACTGAGAGGGGTTGCTAAGATTTCTCTGGCCACCTTTTGACTAAATAGCCGATTCAGTTTCTGCTCATCCCATTCTCTGTTTGTTTGGTATAGCAATTCAGCCACTCTTTGTGGATCGTTTCGATTTGGTGGGCCCCCAATCTTTCCCAAGTTTGGCCAGCGGTCTTCTCTTATCCGGATTGTTTCGCCATCTCCTACCTCCCATTTAATAGCTGGTTCGATCACCTCTCTAGCCATTAGGAGGCTTTGCCATCCCCAAGATGGGCGATAGCCTTTTTGCGCACTCCAGAAAGTAACTCTGGGAAAGTATAAACCCTTTAATGTTCTGCTCCATAAGGCATCCGGCGCTTGAGATAGCCTCCATGCTTGTTTCCCTAGCAAAGCTTTGTTGAATGCTATAAGATCTCTGAAGCCTAGGCCGCCACCATCCTTTCTTGTTTTCAAAAACTCCCAATTCTTCTAGTGGACTCCTTTCTTGGCTGAGTTTTGTTTCCACCAGAAATTTGATGTGCACTACTCTATAGCTCGACAAATAGAGATTGGGATTTTAAAGAGAGACATGGCATATTGTGGCAAAGCTTGGACCACTTGTCTTGATAAGTATCTCTTTACCCGCCTTTAAGATTAATTTTTACTTTCAGCCCTCCAATTTCTTTTCTACTCGAGCTAGTATCCAAGAGAACATCTCGTTTTTTTTGGTCTCGGCCCCAATCTGAAGGTATTCCAAGATAGGAACCTATTTTTTTCTATGATAGGGACTCGTAATTCAGATGCTAGGTTTGATTTCAGGAGTTGAGGACAGCCCTTTCCAAAGAAAAGCCCTGACTTGTTGAGGTTGATGGCTTGACCCGAGGCAAAACAGTACTGGTGAAGAATATTGGCTAGGTTTTGTGCTTCAGTAATTGTGCCTTTAAGGAAGAAAATGGCATCATCAGCAAATAGTAGGTGGGACAATGTGGGGCAGGTAGAGTTTAGTTGGATGCCGTTGATGGTATGGTCTTCAATGGCTTTATTCATGAGGGTTGATAAGGAATTGGCCATGAGAATGAAGAGATATGGGGATAGTGGATCCCCTTGACGGATACCTTAGGATGGCTTAAAAGGAGTGCATAGATCTCCATTTACTTGCACACTATAAGAAACTGATGTGATGCATTATCTAATGAGACTCACCCATTTTGCACTAAAGCCCAATTTTAGCAGATAATCACAAAGGAAATCCCACTCCACCCTATTAAAGGCTTTTTGTATGTCAAGTTTAAGGACTGCCTAGAAATGTTTTTGTCTTTTCCTTACCCTCAGCTGATGAATGACCTCTTGAACGATGAAAATGTTATCTTGGATTTGGCGACCGCTAACAAATGCACTTTGTTCTTGGGAAATTATGTTCGGGAGAAGGGGTTTTAATCTATTGGCTAGAACTTTGGCAATAATTTTATAACTGAAATTGCAAAGACTGATGGGCATATACTGAGTTATACTTTCAGGGTTTGCTACTTTGGGGATGAGAGTGATATGGGTCTTATTTAGCTCAAGATTGAGAGTACCTTGGCTGAAGAAGGAGTCCACCATTTTAAATATGTCGTCGCGTGCCACTGGCCATTGGCTTTGATAAAATAAGCCGTTAAGTCCATCCGGTCCCGGGGGCTTTAGTGGCTCCCATTTGGAAGACTCGCCTCTTTTACTTCTTCTTCCGAGATAGGCTTGATTAGGCTCTTATTCATTTCCGTTGTGACCAGTTGTGTGCATTGATCAAGAATTGGTGATAATTCCTCTCCCCGAAGTTGTAGTGTATAATGTTTGATAAAAGGCCCTTATATGATGTTTTATGGTTGTAGGCTCGCGACGAGGTTGAATTGAGACAATTCGTGGTCCATTAAGTGTGCCGAGATGAACGAACATAATTATCGTAAATTCCTCGAGGAGCCACACATCACATATTTGTTATACACTCATTTCATCTTAATTAGTAATATGAGCACCGTTAAGACAACTTATGTTAACTGGTACATAAATCAAATATGATTTAACATGATTTGTGGATTTTTTTTTTTTTTTTTGAGTGTTATTGAGTAAAGGATACTTCTGTGATTTTTAAGAGAATCATTAAAAAAAGAAGAAGGAAATTGACAATTTCTCTTGTTAATCATACGTAACGAGGCAATTTATTATTTATCAAGTCATTTGTAAAATCTTCAAATTTTCTCCAAAATGTAATTAAAAACACTCTTTCGAGAAAGAGAGAACAAATAACGAACTAACCATAGATAAAATAGCAATGAAAATTGAAAAGTAATAATATATGAAATCGGGTAAACAAATGAATTATTAAAGTTTGACTAGAAAATGACATGATAATTAATGAACTTTGGTTCACTATGTAATATCGTCCATAGATTTTTAATTTGTTCAATTTGATTTTTGAACTGTTGGCAATGTTTAATTTAGTCCATTATATATTAAACTGGTTAATGTTGGAAGGATTATTGGAAATCAAGTATTTCACTAAGTTCAGTCAATTGACTCTATTAATAATTAATTGATATTTATTAAAAGAAAGTTTAATCCAAAATTTAGGCTTATTAATGAAGGTATATTGCATCAAAGAGTATATATGATCATTGTCAAGTAACATGAAATAACATTTTAATATTTATTTCTAAGGAAAATAAAGTAGTCTGGAATTTGTGGGATCAATATAATATTACAAGTGTAAATCACAAGAAATTAGACTGGGTTAATTAAAAACCTAAATGGGTAGCATGTGTATGTTGTCATATTTCATGTCATTTAGATTTGGAGATTGCAGCTCTCAACGAGGAAGGTGGATTGGCGAACTTCATAATTCAAATTCTAAAATTTAATTGTCTCTACGTCCGTACCTCCAGGTTTAAAAAGAAAAAAAAATTCTAAAGTTGATAGTCAGCTTGTAGGAAGGTCTTCTCTTTGACAATGTCGACTTGTCGAGTTAGACTGTCGACGATAGCTCAGCTTTTATTATCTATTTTTTGTAAATAACTTTTTCAGATTCAGTATTTTTTTTCTTTACTGAATGACGTTATGTAAAGAAATAAATCTAGATGCTCAAGAAGGAAAAAAAGATAAGAAAATTAATCCCTCCCGGGTCTATCTCTCGGATTTTCACTTTTCGGTTTTTCCTCTGCCTTTACTCGCCAATTCACGAGAACGCCAATTCAATCTTCGCTGAGTCCCTCTTTTATCCCGCAAGAAAGAGGAGCCCCTCCATCCTCTCTCTCTCTCTCTCTCTCTCCCCCCCCCCCCCCCCCCCCAAAAAAAAAAAAAAAAAATCTAGGCAGATCCATGTCTTTTCTTTTTTTTTTTTTTGGTAAAGGTAATTAAATTAAAAGGAGGGGAAGCTTACAAAAGATCGGAACCATAACCCACACTCTGACCAATGGCGGCAAAGTGAGGGGGATCCGATGTAAAAGAGCACAAGGCTACACGATAAGTGACGAAACTCCTAAGGAAAAGAAGACAAAAGGAGACAACCTCCGAACCTCCTGCACTCTACCTAAAGGCAAAGAAAGGAATACCACCAGATACGGAAAACAAGAAGGATCAACAGGAGACCGAGGAGAAGACCGTCGGATCAAAGCCCCATCCATGTCTTTTCTATCTTTCTTTACTTCCAAAATCAACTCCTTCCTCTCTTAAACTCGCCTCGCCAGTCCTCCATTCCTTTGAGTTGACCATATCCCCCATCCCCTTTCCTTGAGAGTTGCATATCTTTTCTAAGTTGATGCTTGACGCGGCATGCTACTTTTAAAGAAGAACGTACCAAATTTCTAAATGTAGATGAATGCGGTAAAGAATTGAGATTGCAAGACCCAGACTTTCATGCTTGCAATTTCAGATGCCAACATGAGCATTTGCAATTGGTAACTTGATGTTCATGAGTTGAGAAGCAGAGAGAAACATTAGCTCACATTGTCTCAACTTAGATTTTTTCTTAATTTTGATTTTTCGCTTCTCAAAGATTAGAGGGAAAGTAGATGTCATGATTCAAACACAAGGAAAATCAAAGTGAACCAAGACATAAAAGTTTCCTTAAAAAAAGCAAATATAAAAACCCAGAGATTAATTAATCGAGTACTGTCGAGTAAAAAGCCATTGCCCGGGCAGGGCAATCAGCGTAAATTGGGGCTTTTTATCCACCAACTTTACTTTTCTCCGTCGGCCATATGGCAACGGGTCGTCCTCGTCGACTTCCAGCACTCTACTTTTCGGCCTTCCGAGGAGTAGTACAATAATTTCAACTTTTATAAAAGAAATTCTTCCTCTTTACTCGCTTGGTGTCGGGAGAGGGAGAGAGAGAGAGAGAGCCATGGATAGACCAAGAAAAGAAGTTATGGCTATCTCAGGCGCAGGAAGTTACCAGGAAGATAGAGTGGCAGGTGTTACTGAACTTTAGAGGACCCGCTCTTTACCGCCGATAGCATTTGACGTTATGGTCTTCGTCGTGATATAATATGACTTTCTGCTTTAACTATTTTCTCATGGACCCATCGGCATTTGATTGGTTGCCTATTACTATTCCGTTAATGAATGACAGGGAGAGGCCCAAGCACAACGTTACTAATGGCATCTCCTGCAGTAGTTACATCAGCAACTTCATTAAGTTGTTTATTTCATCTCAGCGTCAGGAGCTAAATTCATACATTTTTCTGGACAACGCGTGACAATCCAACTTTCACTTGGACTAATTAATCCATACGGACATGTGTAAAAGCTTTGTTCGCACGTATCGGGATAGTCTCCACCACACGATGAAGAACGTGGCCTTACAGATTGGTCTTGGCATGGGAATACTATAATATTAACACATTTTTTTGCACAATATAAAAACCAAACATTTGATCACTTAACTAATCATTATTCAAGGATTTAAATTTGCATTGTTCTATAAATTCATTGAAAAAATCCGATGAAATTTATCTTTAGCAATTTACTTTATTCTGGAAACAAGACGGAAGACAATCATGCATATAATCACATCACTAGAATTTAGAAACAGCATATGCTAAAACCTCTATTTCCCAGATTGAGCAGTCTAACCAAACCTTTGACGCCACATTATGGGTTGGACTTGGATATAGACATATATAATCCTAGGGAGAAAAATTATTTCTAACTTCCTTTTTTTTTTTTTTTTTTTTTTTCTTTTATGTCATCTTATGAATAAGGTTGCTAAGCTCATGCTATGTGTGAACTGAAGTAATTAAATTAAACAGAGCTAAAAAGTCCCAGTAAAATATTGCCTATTTTTCACAGTAACTAGGAGAAACTCGCAAGTCCATCATTTTCTTGCAAGATAAGTTTAATTTATCCTTTTTTTAAGAGAATCTTGATCCTCACGATGACCCTTTTGGGAGGAGTGATTTTATCCATTATTACATTTTTAGTCCTTGCTACGTTATTCAAAACGAAGCAAAATTGAAAATGGTGATTCAAACTCATTTCTTCCTCGTATTCACATAATTTATTTCGATGAATTTGAACCAGTGAAAGCGCTCCTAATTTTTTTCCTCCTGACCTTCTCTAATAGACATTGCATTTCGGTCAGATGCAAGCATTCGATCAAGTAGTGCACGCTTCCTCTACTTCATTAGGGTTTTACTACTTCAACATGATCTTGACCTTCATACGCAAATCGACTTTCTCTTCTTCTTTTTCGCCCCCTCTTAAATCTTTCTTGCGCTTGCCAAGTTTTGCTTTCAATGATTATCTGGTGAAGCATTTTTCTTGCAGAGAGAGATAACAAAGCATTCATGCACGGCACGTGGTGAATGACTAACACATTATATCTTATCAAACGTAACTGAAATGACGAGATTCCAACCTCCAAAAAGAAAAAAAGATAACAAGACCTCAAAATTCGAATTTCCTGTAATAAATGGCTAACAATATTGTTATTCCAAACGATTCCTCAATTTTCATTCATATTCATCTCTATAATTCCCTTAAATCCGTTCATTGTTACCAAAGTACTACAAGTATGAAAAGGTCAGATTTTTTCCGCATTATTTTCCATCGCAGACATGTAAATTAACATGTTGACGCCACTAATTGATTTTTTACGCACTATTTTTATTCCCTTCATATATTCTCTTTAAAAGTGTCAGACACGGCCATATTCTACGTTCAGAACATTAGGTCGGTCTCAGTGAATGGCAAAGGCCTAGCAAAGGATCATGCCTCTTCTTTAGGCGCACCCCAGGCTTGCACAGACACACCCGGGGAAAGAGGGAGAGAGATCTGTCTTTCTCATTGACCAATCGCATTTGATTTTATGGCCTTCGTCGTCAAACTAACGACTTCCTGTTTCAACATTTTTGCGTCTGTTAACGATGTGGTTATTTTCTGCATCAAAAGTTGAATTGGAAATGAGAATCCTTTTCGAACACGGGATTATGAAAAGTCAAAAGACCAAGAGATTATTTTCTGCAAAAAAGGACATTATTAAATTCACGTTAATTAATGTCACTTTCGAGCGTGCCATGTAAATGTGTATGATGTGTTAATTCATGTTGGAAATTGCGAGTTCTCTGCCACCAATGACCAAAATAAGTTAAAAGGATATGGATTAATCGAGTAGTGTTGAGGAAAAACCGTTGCCCGTCCAGGGCAAGGCATTCAGGCTCAGGAACACCTGCAGCTCTATCTTCCTGGTGACTTCGTGCGTCTGAGGTAGCCATAGTTTCTTTTCTTGGTCTATCGACAGCTGTCTCTCTTTCTCTCTCTCTCTCTCTCCCAACACCATGTGTGAAAAGAAGAAGAATGGCTCTCTCTGTTTCCTTTCTGAAAGTTGAAATTATTGAACTCCTCCTTGGGAGACCGAAAAGCGAAGTCCTGAAAAAAGTCCTTGGTGCCTGGGCTTCCGCGCACGTCCTGCCATGATCACCTTCTTCGCACGTCGGCCCTGCAATAGGGAACGGCGATGAGGGTAGCGAGAGAATAGCATTGGATTCCGTGGGTTCCTTACATGGGGCCCGCAACTGCAGGCGTTGTATATAAATGTATGGTCAACGTTTGCGAGTGAATATAATAATCAGGGATTCGTGTGAAATGAAAGGTGCGGGAGGGCAGTCTGGCAAGAATCAATTTTGTGATCTCATTCACTGTAGATTGGTGGACCTATACTCACCGCTCTTGGGCTCCATCATTGACAGTGAAATCGCATCTAACATTCTTATAATTTTTTCTAAATTTAAATGGTATTTCGGGTTTTGACGGGAAAGCAAATGGTTCAATTTTGTTTATTTATTTTTCCAAGCACTTTTATTTTTCTAAAAAGCCAGAAAACAAACAGGTCTTACTGCTATTGTAATTGTCTAATTCCCCGGCAAGCCCCGTTATAGTGTTTTTTACAACTTACTTACGACACTCGTAAAATTTCAGAGGAACTGCTAATTTACTAATTCACATAAAAGTTGAATTTCTTTTAAGTACGTAGTTATTCTTCTAATAGTTTAGTTGAAAATCAAATTAACAGTCACGCTGTTTTCTTACTAGCGATAGCATAAACTTACCAATAATTTTATAAATCTACCGACAGGAGAAAACTTAGACCGGACCTTACAACCGCGCCGAAAGCTGCGCAGTTTTGGCCTTTTGCTGAATTCTGTTCCGTCCGCCACTCACTTAGCCACATCTGCGGGTTTTCCTCATTAACAAAGAATTACGCCTCTTCTTCGGGTGCACCCCAGACGCGCCCCCAGCGCCCAGAGAGAGAAAAGAGAGATAGATCTGCTAACCTAAGCACGCTGCCGACTGCCATGGCGAGCTCAGATGCAGGAACGTCGTGGGGAAGTGAATATCAAGTGTTCTTGAGTTTCAGAGGACCCGATACTCGCAAGGGATTCACGGATTTCCTCTATCATTCTTTGACCGATGCTGGAATCCGCGTCTTCCGAGACGCCGAAGAGCTCCGTGTCGGTGAAACGATCGATGGATTGCTTATGCAAGCCATCGACAACTGCAGGATCTACATACCCGTCTTCTCTCGAGACTATGTTTCGAGCCAGTGGTGCCTCAGAGAGCTCTCGCAGATCGTGACGAACACCTTAAAATCAGAAGGTAATAAAGAGATCCTACCTATTTTCTACGACGTCGAACCTGACGATGTCAAACTGAAAACTCCGTTATATTGCGATGCCCTGCTCAATTTGGAGCGCAAGAAGAAATTGAGGAATGAGGAAATAGATGCGTGGAGAGAGGCTCTTATGGAGGTTGCTGCGAGAAAAGGGTGGGAAACGAAGAATTACTGTAGGTAAGCCAGCTGCTTTCAAGATGCTTGTTTCCCAGTTTCCCTCAACAATTATGTCATGGATGCAATAAACACCAGTATGATTGAGGTGGGACTTCTGTTATAGTAATACTAAATGATGAACCTGCCCTACAATTTCAAATGCTTAGATATTCATACATCTATTTTTGCACGGAAGTCATTCATACATGTTGGGATGTTAATGTCGAGGTGGACCCTTGGAAGATCACTTCTACATTTGTTAAGATCCAATTATTTATCCGATTAGTACGTTGTCTATCCGATACTTGAATAACATCACTTCTAGCTAGGTAATCATGATTTTGCACTTTTCCCCGCTAAAATGGTTTTCCTTTGTGGCAGCCACGGCAAACTGATAAAATTGGTGGTTGAAAGAGTCGTCCAAAAGCTAAAGACAAAACAGAAATCGGTGATTGAACGTTTGGTTGGAATTGATGATCGGATATCAGAAATAAGCAACTTATTAGACATTAACTCCAGTGGGGTACGATTCATTAAAATCTATGGCATGGGAGGTATCGGTAAAACGACTCTCGCCAAGGTCGTATTCGAACAATTTTCTCCACATTTTGGAAATAGTTGTTGTTTTCTTAAAGATGTTCGAGCTAAGTCGTCGAGAACTAATGGCTTAGTTGAGTTGGAAAAAGATTTATTAGCCAAAATTGGCCATCCTGCAGGAACAAGGAACACAGACGAAATGAATTATGGACTAAAGAGGACTGGAGAAGCACTTTACAATGAGAAAGTCCTCATTGTGCTTGATGATGTTGATAATAGGGAACAAGTGGAGAAATTAATTGGAAAGAGTACTTTGTGTTCAGGATCTAGAATATTGATTACAACTAGAGATGAAGGAGTTTTGCCAACCAATACATCCAACTATCCAGTTTTAAATTATGAAATGGAGGTGATGAGTACTAATCATGCCATTGAGCTTTTTAGTTGGCATGCATTCAATAAAGACTCTCCTTCACCTGGTTACAATGATCTCTCAAGGGAAATCGTATCTACTACTAGGAGACTTCCATTGACTCTTGAAGTAATTGGTTCATTCCTCTACCGGAAAGTGCGAGGACTATGGATAGAGACATTGCATGAGTTAAAAAAATCACTTCCCAAGGATGTTTTTGCGAGGTTGAAGATCAGCTATAATGCCTTAGATTCTAAGCAACGAGAAATTTTCCTTGATATTGCATGCTTTCTTATTGGTGAGGATAAGACAAATGCAATTTACATGTGGAGAGACCTTGAACTTTCCCCGGACTATGGAGTTGATGTCCTCATTCGCATGTCTTTGGTAAAGATTGTGGAGAACAATAAGTTTTGGATGCATGATCAACTTAGAGATCTTGGACAGGAAATTGTTCATCTAGAAAATCCAATGGATCTCAGAGCGCGGAGTAGGATATGGACTTGTAGGGAGGTCCTTGATGCAATAAAAGCAAAGGAGGTAAAGCACTTCTAAAAAGAACTAATAGATAAAAGTTCCTCTACACTGAGGATGCTTTATCTACTTCCTTTCTTTTTATAATCCTTTTCCTCTTTGAAATAGAATACTGTCATCACTCACTTCCTGTTCTCATTTGCAGATGGACTGGAATGTTCAAGGATTATCTCTTGATTCATATGCACAAAGGTTTGATGATAATGTTGTTCTAAGTAAAGAGATTGGAACATTTCAGCGTCTAAAGTTCCTTAAATTACTCGGAGGAACCTTTGCAGGCGACCTAGCAAATTTTTTTCCTAACTTAAGATGGATTTCTTGGTATTTTCCTCCACAAATCAATAAATGGACGAACATGTACCTAAATAATGTTGTCGTTCTTGAATTTACAGGGATTGGCTTGTTAGATGATTCGAGATTGCAGGGCTTAATCGAGGTGTGTAATATGCTCATTTCTATTTCCATTTTCTTTTAAACTGAATGTTGGTTGTTTGTCCATTGAATGTTGCATTCATTTTGACAGAGGGCAAGAAAATTGAAAGTTCTCTCTCTTAAAAGTTGTCACTGCATAAAAGAAGCACCGGACTTCTTTGGATGCTTGAATTTAGAGAGGCTTGCTTTTGAAGATTGTTCTAATTTGAAGAGAATGGACAGCTCTATCGGGAAATTAAAGTATTTGATTGACCTAAAGATTGATGGGTGCTTTTGTCTTAAAGAGTTGCCTGAAGAAATCGGGGACCTAGTGAATCTGAAGTACTTCTTTGTACAACGGTGTAAAGTAAAGAAACTCCCAGATTCCATATGGAAGTTGAAATCACTACGCGAATTGCACTTTTCAAATCACTTTGTTGCATTAGTTTCAACAGATTTATGGGAGTTACCTGGGGCCATTGGAAAGCTTCAGGAGCTGGAAGTGCTTCTAGTCAATAGTTTCAATTTAAAAGGTCAACTTCCTTTTAGCATCGGAAATCTGCCCTTTCTAAGGATTCTAAATCTATCAAATACCTGTGTTAGTGAAGTTTCAGAGACCATTAGCATGCTCCGTAACTTGAAAAGGTTGGAGTTGATGGCATGTCATTATATTCAAGAGTTGCCAATGCTCCCAACAAGTTTAACACATCTACGAATGTCATCTGCATCGTTGCGAGCAATCCCGAATCTTTCTAACTTGAGTAATTTGGTTGAGTTGGATCTAAGTATAGTGGAGAAGGACGAGATAAACTGGTATGGGAGTTCCACTTGTGATTGGCAAGTACACCAGCTGTGGTCGAGGTTGTGAATGTGGGAAAACCTAATAGCATCCAGCATGAGGAAACTGTCACGTACTGTCTAGTTAGAGCAAACTATTCCCATCTTAAAAAAAGATGACCGAAATATGGACGGAAATATCAATTTTGCAGGCAGAGAAAGAGAAAGTAGAATGGCAGGGGGCCTGGGCACGAGACCAAAATTGTTTTGTGGGTCATGCTTCCATGTTCTAATGGGGAACTGAATTTTATTTTCTTCTGTCTCGATGAGTTATGGTGGATTGGGTGGTTATTCAAACCGGCTAAGTTAAGCTTGGGACCTCACACTGTCCTTGCTCCTGCTGAGCGACTTCCCTTTTCTGCTAGCTCGACTTGATCGTTTGGATTGGACCTTGTAAACCTTTCGGCAACTATCCTCTCTCGGCAGAAGCTACGCCTTGATAATTTCAATTTAATTGTGTCCCTCTCTCTGAACCTGGTCAATTTGTCTGCTTTAGCTGTCTCTAATCTCCAATGCAAGATTTTTCAACTCATGGGCTTCAAGTTCCACATCTAATGGAGTTGCTCGTCGAAAGGCGGGTAACCCTCGAGAGATTCAGGCTATCAAGCATGAGGAAGGCAAAAAAATGTCCAAGTGAGATATTATCTGAAGCTAGTTGAGATCCAACTTTCTCGGGTGTTCAAATCACTGGATGCATTGTCTGTTGAGTTGCGCGAGTCCTTCGGAAGGCTACTCTATGTGGGGGAAGCCGGGCATGATAATAATGATTCTTCTAATGAATATTAGTTGTGACAGGAGACTAAACCTTCCATTGAGAGTCTTAAATAAGTTGCAGATTCTCACGTTGCTTGGAAGCAGGGTACATCAGAATCAGGGGAACACTTCAACCTTCAGAAATGCCATTATATGCAAAGACTTGGTGGTTTGTCAAACTTAAGAATCTCATTTCTTTACATATCCGTGATAGCGATGGGCTACAGGTGGTCAAGGGCCCTGATGACCTAGAGTTTTTGAATAGTTTACAAGTTCATGGATACGGATCATGGGAAAGGTTAATTGATGTAACAAGAACCCAATTACCTGGTACGTATCTCCGTTGCAGGAAAGACTTTTGGTGCTTCCTCGAGTCCTACAAGCACCATAAGGTGAGTCTGACTGAACATCTCTCTCTCTCTCTCTCTCTCTCTCTCTCTCTCTCTCTCTCTCTCTCATATTAACATTTGATTAACTGAAGAAAGAGAGATTTGGTACTTCAGTTTACTTATTGTTATAGGAACAAAAAAGATATCATCGACAAGTAAAGATGCATTCAAATTGATGCCACTTGCTCTGACAACGATATCAATTTGGCGTACCTGCAAGAATTATTTTCTCAATTGTGTTTTCTCATTATCCTTTTTTGGGTTCCCCTTACCTTTTTCCCCTTTTTCCCCTTTTTCTTTCCTCTTCGTCCATAAGAAAGTTTCAAAATAAATTGGTATCAGAATAAGCGGAAGAACTTCATTAATCCTGAAGAAATGTCATCATTCTGTTCTTATTATTACCAAGTGTCCTTTATGTTCTGTCCGTCTTTTCAAGTGGAGTCTATCCGAACTTCGTTCATCTTCGTTCTTCATCTTTTGATAGGTAGGAATTTCATTTTTCTCTAGTGCTTCAAGTTCGCTCTAAGGATTCATTGTTTCTCGAGTACATAATCATACTTTAAAGCCAAGTACGTTGGTTTGCCATGCCTTAGCGGGTGGCCTCAAATTCATTATTTCGGTCTATTCGTTCAGATAGCCTGGATGGGAGGCTTGATGATTTTGCTTAGTTTCTCCGACTCGTGTGTTTGTTCTTGATGGTCTTAGTGTGAAACTAGTCTCATTTTGTTGGAACCGAAGCCCACCGTCCTAAGATCGTCCCCCCATTTTTTTGGCCAATTGATTTAATAGCTATTGATGATCATTTTGATATATATGTTATTATTTAATGACCCCAAGTGTTATGAATAGTTTTTGATTCCGTCTTCTTGTTTAAGGCAATTGATATATTCATCTTCATGCCATCTGCTGGCCCGGTGTTTGCGGCCTGTAACTGGGGAATTTTGGCTTAAGTGGCTTTTCGATATCCTTGCTTGTGCGTTAAGTCAAGTGTCATAATTATTCTATATTGTTTTTCCCTTTTAATAATGCATTTCGAATGGTTTTCTTTTGGTATATGAAGGTGGTACGCTGCTGTCCAGACCATGGACAGCCGGCGTCTCTATCCCTTTGACGTCATTAAATCCTTTGTGCAAGCTCCGAGGCAACTCTCACGGTTCCTCATGTCTCGTGGATGTATCGGGATGAGTTTTGAATGTTTTAATGTCATCATCAAGTTGAAAGAATGTGTCGACGCCCGCTGCTCACACTGGTAGGCGTACTGGATACGGTTGATTTCTCGTGCCTTTGATTTCATCTCGCCTCCCGGGTTGGCCTCTGTTGGCCCTCATGATCCATGGACTCGTCGGGATCGCCTCGGGCTATTTCAGATCCATTTTTACACTAAAAGAGAGGTGAGCGCACGCTGTCCAGGTCAAGAAGTGGCTGGAAAGCGGGCCTTTGACTCTTGTCCCGGCTTTAAGAAGGGCTCCGAGTGATCCCAGTCCCCCCTTTTGCAAGTTAGCATCATTTCCGTGTCGTTTTGCATGCTTGTAACATCTTTTATTCAAGTTCTAGCCTTGTATTTAGTTTTTTTGCTCATTTATACCTATTTAGCTCAGTTTAGATCCTGAATTATTTTTATCATTATAAAAAAGGGAAAGGGATAAAAAAGATTTTTAAAAAATGCATTTAAACAAATATTGCATCGTTGGACTTGTTGTAATTTGGCTCAGTTTCGTTCTATTTAGTTTAATATTTGTGGCGTCATCAACGAGTTTAGGAAATGTGCATTCCTTTGTCGCGGATGGACTCCACTTAAGCTCGCTCACGGCTTCTTTCTCTCTAGGTTACGGCATATGTGCAAGAGGAAGTAGAAAATGAAGCTCTCAAGTTTTCTCTATTTCACTCTACGGAAGTCACGGCCGAATGGAGGAGATGAAGTGGAGTGTCCGAACCCCGACGCACTCTTCCTTTTGCCCCTTTTATAGAGCCACGTTTGAACCTGCCGCTTTCCCTCTATTTCCCTTGCAAGTTTCACATTTTTTATTCCGGTTTTCCCCTGCAATTTGCAGCGGGTCTGACTAGCTCATTTACCTTTTGGATGATCTCTTCTAGCTGTTGAAATGCTTCGGCTTTTTCTTGTACATTTCTGTCCCGACCCTCTCGAAGCAGTCCTGATGTATGTCCGGGGGGGGGACAGATTTAGGGGTAATGTTGAGCAGGTGTAAACGGTCCTGATATTCGAGATTCTCTCCCTCATTCAACGCAAGTTCTCCAAAACCTTTATCTCGTGTAGCATTGAAAGGTTCTTTTGATTTGATTCTATGAATTCTATTCTATCTTGAAATCACCACTAGCCTAGTTATCTAAATAGTGCCATTTTGATACTTGAATTTGATTATGTGTTGACTAGGTGTCTCATACGATCTTTGCCAAATTATGAGTCCTAAAGTCCCTTTTCACTAAATATCGATGCAAGATTGTTCATTTGATCTTGATTCTAGAGTGAATTCAACTACTCAAATGAAGATAAACGAAGCATAACATGAAAGCGAATGTAAGGAAATCAAAACAACACATTCAAGCGATAATAGACAAGTAAAAATGAAGTGCAGAAAGTAATCGGATACAAGTTATACGAAAAATATTACATGGCTTTATTTTAAACCCTGAGCCCTGATCCCCGTGAGCTTGACTCATACAAGTCGAGTAAAGAATATGCAAGCCTCATTATTAAGTCTGGAGACATAATCCATGAGCTAATTCTTACCAGCGAAATCAAAGTCCAATATTGAAAACCGAGTCTTTATAACTCGGTGATAGGATATGGATCATACGGACGGTATCTGATGGTCAGAACCTAGCATCTATTCAAAAAACCAGTTTCCCTTTTGTTGCAATCCTAAGTCTAAGCTAACCTAAAACATTACTACTTCACTTGAAGAGGTTTTTCTAAACTATGGAACTAGGCTTAAATGAATTTATTCAAACTAAACCTATCCCTCGAATTATTCAAACTACAAGACTAAATATAGCCTAAATAAAAATTTAGAATACAAACTATGAAAGTAATCCTAAGCTTAATGGTATCTAATGACCTCTCTAAACTCCTCTGAATTGAAGCCATTGTTCTCCCACCATCACATTGCAGCCGTTTCTGATCCACATTCAACAAAACCAGCAATTAAACATTGAGAAGTACAATCCACACTGAGCAAGTCACAATCATCAATCAAATCAAGCAAATGGAATCAATTCACACTTAATGAAAAGTCAAAGATAAGTCCCCTGTTTTTCTATAAACTGACCATTATATTCTTACGTCCTAGCCTAATCAACTGATTTCGCATTTTATTGATTCCCATGGATTTGCATCTTAGGACGTCCGCTTTGATTCATTACAGGACAACCTTTCGAGATAAGGACCAGAGGGGCAAAAAAAAAAAAAAAAAAGGAAATTACCAAAATGCCTCGGCTGGTCAAATTTTCCCTTGTGCCTTTATTTCACCTACCAACCCAACATGGAAAATTATGAAATTTCACTCATTGGAAATATCGGGGTGTCTCCTAAAACTTTCTAGTTCATCAGTTCTTTCAGATTTGGCCCACATTTTTATGTAATTACAGAAACAGCTCAACAGGTCAGATTGATTCTCAAATTTGCCCTGTACGTGAGTCGGCACTTTGGAAAATCAGTTGACTTAGAAAATCGATCCAAAAAATTATGAAATTTATCTTGTTTGAAAGATTAAGAAATCCTATAAAAAAATTTTAGTTTATGGCTTTTCTATAATTTTACGTTAAGGCCTTTTAATTTCCAAAGTACCAAGACATGTTCATGAGGACTCTGACATCAGACTTTCCGATCAGTTTTCCAGGATTTAAATCTAGATTTCAAGGTGATTTAACCTAGCAAACGATGTCCAAAATTTTCCCATGATCTATCAGATTGAAGCTCAAGACGTCTTCTTCAATTCATTATTTGAGAAGTTTCTATGATTCTTCCATTAACTAGGTTAAATCACCTAATTAAAAGGACTGACTAGTGGACTCCGAACCTAGAACGTTCCTGACATGCTTAAATCAATCAATGAGGGTTCCTCGCCTAACAACCTACTCAACTGGCTTCATAACACTCTTATCCAACATTATTCAGCATACATCTGTATCATCAAGAATTTTGAAGTAAAAATCACGTGGATCTGCATGGAATCATCATCTGTACATACCAGTAATCAATTATAAACACATATGAACTTGCATCATCAATTCACCACCAAATCAATCATCAAGTCGACACCAAATCAGACTTAGAAGCTCACCACTAGTGGGAGAACAATTTTCCTTGATAAATCTAGACTCAATCCAAAGCATATCATTCAAAAGGATTTTGATCCCAAAGCTCCTCCAGGAGAGGTTATTATCATACATCATATAGCAACAAAGTTTACATTTCAGCGGCTTTAGGACTAAATAAAATGATTATTTTGCTGAAAAATCATCGCTCATTCAACGTAACATTTTCCTGGCCTTCACTCGTCTTCATATAATGAGCATATCACGAAATCAAATCAAATTCGGTGCGAATCCACCTAGTATTGTCGTGAAAAACAATAAGCTTCTGTTTCAGCAGCATCGATCTCAGCCAACTTATGATTTTTACCCAAATTTCATCACATCAGCGAACACAAGCGAAGGCAGGAATTGACTTTTAACTTCCAGCGACTTCAAAGCACCGCAATAAAATTATTTCATGCAAACTCAATACGAAACAGTCATGTCACCTGCCCATATCAACGTATAGGATTGATGTAGCATCAAATCATGTCGCGACCCTCCCGATGGGGAAGACAGATTTAGAGACAATGTTGAGTTGCGGACCAATGGTCCTTAACCGGTGCGAGATATCCTCAACCCTTACCTTCAGTGATGTTGGGAGTTTTCGTTTTAATTAATTAACCTATGAAAATTCTATCATAAAAAAAAAGTCGTCACTAGCATAATGAGGCTGGTTAAGAGCCAAATAAGATACATGAGTATATCTCACTTTCTACGTAGTCAAAGATCCAGAATTGGGGACTTGATTGTAATTAGTGTCATTTCATCACC
Source organism: Eucalyptus leucophloia subsp. euroa (assembly GCA_017140325.1). Classification (NCBI taxonomy): domain Eukaryota; kingdom Viridiplantae; phylum Streptophyta; class Magnoliopsida; order Myrtales; family Myrtaceae; genus Eucalyptus; species Eucalyptus leucophloia. The sequence continues at coordinate 21,769,098 of CM029471.1, forward strand.
TCAACTTGATTATTTGTCAACTAAAGTGTCTACACTGTCTTTTTGCTAAATTATGAATTCTAAGGTTCTTGTTTGTTAAGTGTCTATGCAATGTTTTTACTCTTTATTATGATCCTAAAATGAAACCCAACCATTTTACTAGAATAAGGAAAGCATGACATAAAATCAACATAAAAGAATCACAGGTTCATCAAATAAAGTAACAAAAGAATGAGTAAAAGATAAAGTGCAATAAAGTAACCCGATATGAGTCGAATAAAGAATATAGCATTGCCTCTTTATTATGCCCAAGACAACAATCCCATGAGAGAAACTAATTTTTCTAAACCTAAACTAAACTTATAAAAGACCACGAAATTTCGTCAATCATGTGTGTACTAATTAAATAAAACCAAAATAAATCTGATATTAAAATCTAACAACGTAATGAAAACTTAATTTTCTAACTATTTCGATTTTTATTTTTATTTAGACACAATAAGGGCCACACTCTTGTCTCATGAGTTTTGGATCTTAAACTCGGGAGATCAATGGGCTCCCACTTTAATTCATAAGGACTTTCAAAGCCCAATTTCAGATAGAATCCTTCCAGCCCATTGTCCGTTAAAACTATACTAAACCCCAATCTAGGCCATTTTCTATCATGACTACACACAGCCACGCTAATCATACCGAACCCCTCCTTTTTTTCCTTTTAATTCTAATGAGCCTATCGTCCGTTTTTTTTTTTTTTTTTGGGTAAAGGGTAAATATGAGCCTATCGTCATTTTTATCTCTCTTTTCTCTATTTTCTTTCTCTCATTATTATTTTTTCAGTTTCTTTTTATAGTTCCCTGTTCTTTTTCTTTTGTGACTTTTTATTTCATTTTTTCTAAATGTTTATTTCTTGAATCTATCGTCTTCTCCAGCCAACGTATTGAACCTATGCAAGTTTTATACGCTAAATAAATACCACAATATCTTTATCATCATCTATGATAAATTATCCCAACATTGCAACGAAATTATCTAGTTTCCCATTTTAAGTATTAGATTTTTTTTTTTTAAATTTCCTGAATACACTACATTGTAAGCGTCTTCGGAATGTAATATTTGAAGTAGCCGGGCACTCCTCATTTTCTGCCTTGGGAAAAGGGATTTGGCTAGCCAATTTGCAAGATTTATCCTAATTTTTTTGGATTAAAAAAACATTGCACGAGTACTATCTAAAATCAAGAGTTCCGCGGTGTCATGCTTCTTATGCATGTCTGTCTCTTTTATTTTTGCATTGCTAAGTCAAGATATATAGTTGTCTCACTTCTTATTCTTTCTAAAATTGAGAAAATGTAACAAATCATTGATCCAATCTAGTAAAGCTAAGTCTCCGTAATCATCCGTTCTGTCCGCTCGCAAATCACTATTCATTTTATTTCTCGAGTAAGTTTGAATTAAATTCTTTCTTATCTTTTATACATTTCTATTCCACTTTTCGATTTTATTTAGGGATTAGGTACTATTTAGGCTAGTTGTTGCACATCCTCACTAGTCCACCTTCCTAAGCGATATTAAGGAAGCACTCCTCCACATTGGCCTAGTGTAGAGCCGTCAAATGGGTGGGTTGAGTTGAAAATGGTCTGACCTATATTGACTCAATTAACTCATACCTAACTCAACCCGACCCGATCCATGTTAGTAAAACAAATTTATAACTAATCCCACCTATGAAACTCGTATCTAATTATTACCCACATTTACAATGCATTTATAACTAATCAAAGAGAGGTTGACTCCATACGAAGAGATGAAGCGCTTGTGGAAAGCATCCAGCAATTGAGGGCTATAGTAGAGGAGCTTAGTGGCTGAATGATGGAGAATGGTATGAGGATTGATGGTGATTGAGAGCTACCCCGGAGAAGGCTGCAACATCAGCGAGACGCCTCTAGAACACAACATAAAAGGCAACGGCATTATGATGATGATGAGGCCGACATGTAGGATGATTGAGATGCTCAATTTGGAAGGTGGAATGGAGCTCGAGGGTTTTGACACCGAGAAGATAATGAACTTGGCAATATCAAGATGAAGATTCCCTCTTTCCAAGGGAAGAATGATCCCGATGCGTTTCTAGAGTGGAGAAACGCATGGAGATGGTATTTGATTGCCAACGATATTCTGAGCTCAAAAAGATAAAAATTGCAGTTGTTAAATTTACTCATTATGCTATAATTTGGTGGGATCAACTTGTGACTAGTAGGAGGCGCAATGGTGAAAGACCGATAGAGACATGGGATGAGATGAAAGTGGTGATGAGGAGGCATTTTGTACCAAGTCATTACCATCGAGATTTGTTTCAAAAGTTACAAAATCTCACACAATGCAATAAGAGCGTGAAAGAGTATCACGAGGAGATGGAGATTGCCATGATCCGCGCTAATGTGGTGGGGGATCGTGAGGCCACAATATCAAGATTTTTGAGTGGTTTGAGCCGAGACATAGCAAGGGTGGTGGAGCTGCAACACTATGTTAAATTGGAGGAATTTGTGGAAAAAACCATCAAAGTTGAGTGGCAATTGAAATTGGACCGAAATCACAAGAGTGAAGGAGGTTCAAATCAGAATTGGAGATCCAATTGGAAGAGAGATGAGAAGCCGAATTAAAGAGGAAACAACACCAAAACCGAAACCTCAAAGGAGAAGGAGAGGGACAGTAAAGTTGGAACAAATCCGGTTTCAGGTAAAACCGAAAACCCTAACACTAGAACTTGTGAAATTAAATGTTTTAAGTGTTTGGGTATGGGTCATATGACGAATCAATGCCCTAATAGATGGGTGATGATCATGACTGAACATGGAGATGTTGAGTTTGAAAGTACGAGGGAAGAAGAGGACGATGAGATGCCACCATTAGAGGATTGTAGTGATGGAGAAGTGGCTATAAAAGGAGACTTATTAGTTGTTAGATGTTCTCTTAGTGTGCAAGTAAAGGAGGAGAAGCATCATCAACAAAGAGATAATTTGTTTCATACAAGATGTGTGGTGAATGATAAGATCTGTAGTTTGATAATTGATGGAGGTAGTTGTGCAAATGTGGCAAGTTGTATTACGATGGATAAGTTGGGTTTGAAGACGAAAAAGCACCCTAGGCCTTATAGACTTCAATGGTTAAATGATAGTAGAGAGGTGAAAATGTCGAAGCAAGTTTGAATCCCATTTGAGATAGGGAGATATAAGGACAAGGTAGAGTGTGATGTTGTACCTATGCAATATGATCATGGCAATATGATCGAAAAGTACATCATGATCGGTATACTAATCGTTATTCATTGGTGATGAATCAAAAGACTTATACCTTGGTACCAATGACACCTAGTAAGGTGTATCAAGATCAGTAAAAGTTATAACGAGAAGCCAAGAGAGAGAGAAAAGGTGAGAAATCCGAGGGCTTGCATGGTGTGTATGAGACGCAAGGAAAAGGAGAGGCCGAGAGAAGGATTGTGGTAAAAACCAAGAGAAAAGAAGAGAGGAAAGAAAATAGGCAAAATAATTTTTATGCAAAATCGAGTGAGGTGAGGAGAGCTTTAGTTCTAGACCAACCAATGCTTGTACTTTTGTACAATAAGGTTTTGTTTTCTTCTAACGATCTTGACCCAAGTTTGCCTAATCCTATTGTATCTTTATTGTAGGAAATTGAAGATGTCTTTCCTGATGAACTTCCTGGAGGGATACCACCAATTCGAGGCACTAAACATCAAATCAACTTGATTCCTGGTGTACTATTACCTAATCGATCCGCTATCGAAGTAATCCCGATGAGACAAAGGAACTTCAGCGACAAGTTAGCGAACTATTGGAACGAGGGTATGTGAGAGAGAGTTTTAGCTCGTGCGCTGTTCCTGTTTTGTTGGTGCCAAGGAAGGATGGAATTTGGCGAATGTGTGTTGCTAGCCGAGCAATTAATAACATTACGGTAAGGTATCGACATCCTATTCCTAGGTTAGATGACATGTTGGATGAGTTGCATGGTTCTTGCATTTTCACTAAGATCGATTTGAAAAGTGGCTATCATCAAATTAGGATGAAAGAAGGTGATGAATGGAAAACTGCATTTAAGACCAAGTATGGATTATATGAGTGGTTAGTCATGCCATTTGAATTAACTAATGCACTGAGCACGTTTATGCGACTTATGAATTATGTTTTGTGTGCTTTTATTGGTTGATTTGTGGTTGTCTATTTCGATGACATCTTGATATATAGCCGAAGCCCTGATGACCATATTGAGCATGTGCGAGCTGTCTTGTAGGTTTTAAGGGCCAATCAATTATACGTTAATCTAAATAAATGCTCTTTTGTTACTAACAAATTATTATTTCTAGAATTTGTTGTTAGTGCTGATGGTATACAGGTTGATGAAGAAAATGTCAAAGCAATCCGTGAATGGCAAACGCCTAAGACCGTAAGAGAGGTGCGTAGCTTTCATGGATTGGCGAGTTTTTATCGGCGATTTGTGAGAAATTTCAACACCATTGCTGCACTTTGACTGAGGCTATCAAGAAGCACGTGGGTTTCATGTGGGGAGAAGAGCAAGAAAAAGCATTTAATCTGCTAAAAGATAAGTTGACTAATGCTCCTTTATTATCTTTGCCGAATTTCAGTGCTACTTTTGAGATAGAGTGCGATGCAAGGATGGCTTCCTATAGCTTATTTTAGCGAGAAATTGAGTGAAGCAATATTGAATTATCCTACCTACGATAATGAGATGTATGTTTTAGTGCGAGCTTTGGAGACTTGGCAACATTATTTATGGCCAAAGGAGTTTGTGATCCACACCGACCACGAGACCTTGAAGTACTTGAAAGGCCAACAGAAGTTGAATAAAAGACATGTCAAATGGATGGAGTTCATCGAGACTTTTACATGTGTGATCAAGTACAAGAAAGGTAAGGAAAATGTGGTAGCCAATGCACTTTCTCGAAGGTATGTGATTCTAACTATTTTAGAAGCAAAAGTGTTTAGGTTTTGAGCATATCAAGGGCTTATATATTGATGATGATAACTTTGGGAGAGTATTTGAAGCATGTGAACATACTGCATTTAATAAATTCTATAGGCATGAAGGTTATCTTTTCCGTGAAAACAAGTTATGTTTGCCTAAGTGTTCTTTGCGTGAATTGTTGGTGTGAGAAGCGCATAGTGACGGTTTAATGGGGGCATTTTGGCATTGGTAAGACTTATGAAGTATTGCATGAACATTTTTATTGGCCACATAAGAAGAGAGATATCACACGTGTCTGTAAGAGATGCATTGCTTGTAAGCAATCGAAGTCTACAACTAAACCGCATGGCTTGTATACACCATTACCTATTCCAATGCATTCTTGGACTGATATTTCTATGGACATTGTGTTAGGATTGCCTAGGTATAAATATGGTAGAAATTCTATTTATGTGGTTGTTGATTGATTTTCAAAGATGGCTCATTTTATACCCTGTTATAAAACTGATGATGCATCTGATGTTGCTGATTTGTTCTTTAGGGAGGTTATATGTTTGCATGGCATGCCTAGATTAATTGTTTCAGATTGAGATTCTAAATTTCTTAGCTACTTTTGGAAAACATTGTGGAAAAAACTACGAACATGATTGTTATATTCTACTACTTGTCATCCACAGACCGATGGTCAAACCGAGGTAGTTAATAGAACTTTAGGGGTATTGTTGCATGCTATTATTAAAAGAATATAAAATCTTGGGAAGATTGTCTACCACATGTTGAGTTTGCATATAATAGGAGCATGCATTATGCTATTAAATTTACACCATTTGAGGTTGTCTATGGTTTTAATCCATTAACTTCATTAGATTTAACCCCTTTACCTATTGCTGAGCGTGTGGATTTAGATGGAGCAAAGAAAGCTGAATTTGTCAAAGCGTTGCATGAGAAGACGCGCGCAAATATTGAGCACAAGATTGAGCAATATGCAAGGTAAGCTAACAAAGGGCGCAAGGAAGTGGCGTTTGAACCCGGTGATTGGGTTTGGGTTCATATGCGCAAGGAGCGATTTCCTGAGTAGCGACATTCTAAGTTATTACAGCGAGGGGATGGACCATTCATGGTGTTGGAAAGAGTTAACAATAATGCCTATAAGCTTGATCTTCTAGGTAAGTATGATGTTAGTGCTACATTTAATGTTTTTGACTTGACTCTTTTCGATGCAAGTGATGATTTGAGGGCAAATCCTTTGCACGGGGGAGGAAATGATGTGGACATCGAGCTATATCGAGGAGAAGGTGCTAGGGACCCATTGTCTGTTCTGACTGGTTTAATCACTCAAGTGCGGGCCAAGCAATTTGGGCAAGCTGTTGGCGTCATGGTTCGTGATCTTTGGCTTTGAGATGAACTTGGATTAAATCTTGAAGAATCTTGGAAATCTTTGCGTAATTTTTGGCGTAGAGATGACCTTGGATCGAATCTTGAAGAATCATGGAAATCTTGATACAATTTAATTATATGGTCATCAAATATTTGACCAAGTCAAATATATATCTTCTTGTTTATGTATATTCTAGAATATTACGCATTAGATTTTTAGGGTTGGTCTTAGGTTTTGTGTGGCGGCTAAAAGGCCTATATTAAGGATTGGCCGACTTTCTTTAGGGACAGACATATTTTATTTTTGAAAAAAATTGAGAGGTTCTCTTTTACTGTTGTTTTGAGGACTTGACCTTATCAAGGTTTCCTTGTGACGATCAATTTGATTTATCGAGCGAGATAGCGAATTCTTTTACTCGTGGCGTCTATAATGTTGGTTGGTTGGTTGACACGTATTCGTCAATAGGTCACGTTCATACCGAGGTTGCCAATCACATGTTTGATTGAAGGTCGAGGTTCACAATTTGCACCATTCAGGCCTTCATAGAATGATCTTTCCACAACGATTCACATCAGAGGGACAGAAGAAGCGGAGAGGGTTGGCGAGATTTACATGGAGAGAGAGGCGAGAATCGTTAGAGTAAGGGTGATGGCGTTGCTTTGTCTCTACAGATAGAGGCAGAGAGGAGAGATGAGGTATAGGTTGAAAGGGAAGAAGAACACTCAAGTACTAAAACTTGCCATAGGTGGACACATATGTGACATCCCTCGACGGCCCCCAATTCGTTAGGGTTGCCACAGTTCGCTTACCTTTCACTTTCCTTAATAACATGTCACTCTGATACCATTTCAATTTCAGCAGGTCCATACAACCTGGGGCTTTACATCTTTTAGATCGGTCCCTTGCGCAATTCATATAATGGAAACACCTCCATCAACTCCCTTCCCTATATTCAGAAAACGATGCATACCAACTAAACATTTATAGGTAAAAGCCGAACACTTTTATTTACTTAAACTAGATGGACATCATTCATCGGTACATCAAAATGCCATGGTTTTCTATATTTGGTTATACTTCAAGAGATGACCGACATTTCCTCCAACAGTCGTATACTTAAAGTCCATCGATCAGTGTCGGTATTCAAAAGTTCCTTCCTTTGCTATCCTCCTCCTCGCGGTCATATCCAACCACTTGATCCCTCTACTGGTGGCAGTGACAGTAGAGAAATCTTATCTAGTCTGGAATGTTATTCCCCAAAAGGGGTGAGTATAACTACTCAGCAGTAAAGATCCACCAAACTACTCATTGCATCACACAGAACAATCAAGGCATCATAACAAAGCACGTATCATTCATGCATTCAAGCATAACTTACCTTGCAGCCATGCATATGTCATCATACCATATGTGCATATATCATTATGCACTCATCATTAAGCATTCATGCATATATCACTATGCCATATGTGCACATACCACCATGCACTCATCATCAAGCATTTATGCATATCCATGCCATATGTGCATATACCACCATGCAATCATGCATCTCTCACCATGCCATCGTGCATATACCACCATGATTCATATCATTCATGCTATCAAGCATACATCACCATGAGATCCATTCATGCCTTCATGATCACATTTTCAATATTAAATAACATTAATTTACTTTCATAAGCAGATCATGCATCATGCCATATGCATACACCCATGCACATGATTCATTTTCAATTCTTATCTTTCACAAGAATCTGATCAGTTTTTCTTTCTAGGGACCAATGTTTGTATCCCACAATTTATCGCTTGCATCCAACCAGGCATCACGAGGAACCTCCGGACATGTATTCAAAATACAACTGGGCATCCGGCACCCCAACATTCCGGGTATCTCACATCCCAACTAGCATCACGAGGAGTCCCCCCGGCACACACCTCCAGGGCTTCCGGGATTATGTACCGACATTCCACCAAGCATTCTCCATGGAATTACGTACCGTATACCACTGGGCATCTTGAAACTCCCGAGGACATCCGGGCATGTATCGTAATACAACCGGGCATCCGGCACCCCCACATTCCGGACATCTCGCATCATAACTAGCATCACAAGGAATCCTCCCGGCACACACCTCCAAGGCTTCCGGGATTACGTACTGACATACCACCAAGCATTCCCCTTGGAATTATGTACCGTATACCACCGGGCATCTCGAAACTCCTGAGGACATCCGGGCATGTATCGTAATACAACCGGGCATCCGGCACCCCCACATTCCGGGCATCCCGACACTCCCGGGGCATCATCGGCTCACACCTCCGACGGTATCCTCATTTATCATAATTTATATTCACATTTTTATGTCTCAATATCAACATGGCACAGGATTTGATGGCAACAAAGTCAATTTCAGTTTTTGATTTTATATGTAATGCCAAATATCATCACATGTGCAGCAAGATTCAATCACTTAAAACAATATAATTCATGGGGCTCATACAAAACAGAATAGTCATGCACTACAGCCTTTGAAATTCGCACAATCCAGCTTGCACAGTTTTAGAAAATATTTTAATTAAATACCCAAATGACCTTAAAAAATTATGAAATTCGAACATGTACATAAAGGCATATATTTCATGCAGAACACTACACCAAAAGATCCCCATATAGTTCAATACAGACCACGCATCACAGCACTAAAAATTTTGTCCATTCCACTTGCACAGTTTTTGAAACATTTTTGGTTAAATAGTCAAATGAACTTCAAAAATCACGAAATTTGAATATGTTGTAGGCAAGACATAAACAAAGATATTTCATGCATAACACTTTTCCAAAATAATCTTATACAGAATGGTATAGACCACGCATTGCAACATTACCAAGTCCGAACACATCAGATCACACAGTTTTAGAAACATTTTCGATTAAATACCCAAATGACATTCAAAACTTATGAAATTTGACTATGTGATAGCCAAGACCATAATTTAAAAACTTCATGAGACATCAAAGTCAGATTCGTCCTAGGTAATTAAATATAGGCGGTTAAGACTTTTGTTCTTAGTACCGAAATTTCCAGATCTAACCATCTCCGAAAGACCACGATTTCACCTACCTAATCTTGTTTTTTTTCTCTAAATTTTTGATATGTTCTACCTCAAGAAGTACACTAAAACTTTCATTAAGAGATCAAGGTGATATTTTCACAAGAAGGTTACTTTACAGACCACGAAACCACTGAAGGTCAGCACAACGAATTCCAGATCTAGTCTCTCCAAAGAAAATCATTTCACTAACAATTTCTTGTTCGTTTTGCCTCAAATTTCATGAAGAAATTGAAACAAGATTCTGACTAAAAAGTCACATACAACACACAATCTCATGGACGGTCGGACTGGTCTTTCCAGAAACAGCATGCATGGCCAATGAATCTCTCTCCATAGCTCCGAAATTTCATCCCATCTACCACAACCAAGACTTACCATCTACTACACATACACACAGCAATGCAAAGAGTAGGGTTTAGGACTTCACTTGCCTCAAATCAAAGGAAAACACAGCAAGAACGACGGCGAGACTAGGCGGGCTCGACGGCATCTCCTCTTCCTCTCTTCCTCTCTTTCTCCCTTCTTTCTTTGGACGGTACTCTCTCTCTCTTCTCTCCCTTCTGGTCGAAATCCCCCTCCCCCTTTTCCTTTTAGGTTGAATAAAACCCTTGCATGCTTCCTCATTTTGCATGGGGGACACTTGTTCCCAAGAAGGAGACAAGTGTCTCCCTTGCCGAAGACACTTGGAGGAAGCCATTCGGCTCCTCCCCCCCCCCCCCATGCGTCGACAACTCCATGGGCTCTATGGGCCGGGCCTCTTGACCCACTTTAGGCCCAACACACTTAGGCCTAAGGTCCAAACTTAAATGGCCCAAGTTTATTTTTTTATAATACATCTTAATCCTCATTTAAATAAATACCTAATTGCATAATAAAATGGCCAAAACACTTTGTGACATTAATCCATAAAATCAAATCTATAAAGTGCATAGTCAAGGACAAAGTCTTCTTTAACAAATTGTCCTATAGCACCAACCTTTATCATCCATTAACATAAGATGTATTTCTACCCAAATAATTCTCCACTAAAATACTCGGCATTAATCTATTAAAATTCTTTGGTCTAAAGGCCATAACATAAATCAATAACACTTCCATCACCTACTCATGGTTTATGGTATATCCAGGGGTTGTCATGAAATTTTAGGATGCCACAACATAAGTATTAAAACTTTCAAAATGTACACTTAAGTGCCAATGGTAAGAATTTCCGGCCAAAAGTTGATGTGATTTTTTTTGACAAAATTTTTAATTGATGTGGCAATTCTTTTTTAAAAAATAATTCACGTGGATAGGGCGATCGTAGTTGCACCATCCATTTAGAGTACGTGACACAGTGCTAAACGACGCGAGAACTGTTTATGACCCACCTTCATAAATATGAGTTAAGATATAATTTTGATAGCTTTAGCCTGGTGTATTCAGAATTCTATTCCTAGAGTGCTCCAATTAAGGCTTAATTTCAAAATTATAAAGGAAATAATCAAACTCCATTTGCCACGTAAGCCAATACTCCGTCGGTCATGGTTATTTAACTTAGTAACCAAACGTAGCGTACAATACCGAGGTATATAAAGAAATTACTCTTCTTACAAATTATAGATTAATCAGACTTCAATAGAAAATTTGTCCCCAAGTCATATTATTTCAAAAATATTCGCAAAAGTATTAGTGCTTCCATGTAAAAATAACTATTTTCTATAGAAGATAATTATCTCAACTAATATTTTTCATAAAGTAAACAATTGATAAATAACTAGTGACATATTGAAAGATAGTTCATCAATAATCACCTATGCCTTAATAAATTCATTATAACATTCACACTAACTCATGAGCCACACAGATACAGTTTCAACGAAATTGGTTGCGTAAGTTAATACATTTGAAAGCAATTCATCATTAAGCAGTTAAATGTTAGTGACCTCATGAGCTGCACTTTCAAAGTTTGCAGCATCCGAGTTGTTTTCATGGATTAAATTCATCACGGTAAATTAGAAACCACAATAGAAAATAATAAGAATTTGATGATAATATATGATATTGGCTAATTCTTTAGAGGGACAGTACTTTAGGGTGTGCATGACAATGCATAATTTCTGTTCTAAAAACAGTTTTTCTATTCCAGACTGTAAGAGAAATTCGTTTGGTGGCATAATATTATTTTTTTATTTCTGGAACAAATTTCTAGTCTAGAAATATATTTAGAACAAAAATGAGAAGTAAAATTTTTTTACTTATTTATTTTTGGAACGGAAATGAAAAATAAAAACATTTTTCATCGTTTGTCCTCTCTACTAGTCGGTCACCCACCCACTATCTACTACCACTCTCAGCCACTGTCGCCTGTCGCTACGGTTCAACGATTGCCGCCATATGCCGTCCCCCAAAAAAGAGAAATTTTGTATTCTATTCGAGGAACAGAAATTTTACGTTGTTATCAAACACGAATTTTTGCTCAGAAACTCATTCAGAATTATAAATTAATTTTTGGCCAGAATCGTTATCATTTGTGCCCTTATTGACCAAACATGTAAAATTACAAGAGGTTACTGATAACTCTATAAAAATAGAGTTATTTTACCTATTTTAGGCAGTAATTAATGCATTATCTGTGAGAAAATATTTGGATTTCCTTCTGATTATTTGAATTTTCCTTATTTATGCAGAATAATGAGATATAGAGAGGATAAGGAAATAATGTCAACTATCAGGAATTCAAATAAAAGCAGCAGTGGAAGATAGATATCAAATCAGGAAATTCTTGATTTTGTTCTCTAATGTTATCTGCAAGCGTTTGGAGATAGATATCTTGGATATATCCTATAAATAGAGACAGAGAGAGCAGCTAGGGTTTTTAGAGAGAGAGGAGGAGTTAGATCGTTTTTCATTCTTCTCCGAGAGTTTTTTTTAAGTATTTTGAAGAGAAGACAAAAGTGGTGACAGAATTCTTGTCCTTTGATTCAAGATGCTGGGTTTGATCTATATTTTTATTTTTATTTCTTATTCTACTATGTTCTAATTTTCTTTTGTTAGGGCTACGATGTAGCCTAACCATGATGATATGAATTTCATGATTTTTATGTTTTACAATTGATTTCATTCATGTGAGTTATATATTATTGTGTTTACTGCTTTTGAGTGACTGGCCACCACTTGAATGATCTGATGTGCATGTTTGATACTGAGAGGTGATAATATGCAATTGCTCATTATAATATATAACCATGAATTAAACGTGGATAGAAATATACCGCGTTATTTGTGTAGCTTTCGGTGATAAGGTGATCCAAAAGACTCATTGTAAACCGGGAATATTCATAGTTTTTAATGCACTCATGTTTATTTTAATTCACATAGAGATATAGTGGATTAATAAGCTGAGTAGGTTTGCTATACCTAGAGATATGATAGTAAATAGATTAGGAAATTCCGCTATCACATGTTTGATATCGTTCTTGTATTCACAACAATCTGAAATTCATATCTAGTGGTTATGGTGAAATCGGATGCTCTAAAATATTTATCTGATTGATTTTACTGCATTTAGTCTTCAAGTTTTGTTTTTAATTCATTCTTAATTATATTTTGATTTGTTAGATAAATTTTAGAATTAGTCTATTTTAGTATTTAATTGGTTTATTAATCATCGATCTCTATGGGACGATACTTTATCTCATCATTATATTACTTGTTCGATACGTGCACTTGCGTTTAGAATTTTACGAACAAGTTTTTGGCGCCGTTGCCGGGGATCGTTTGTTTAATACTAATTAATATTGATACCAGATAATTCTAAGTTTAATCTAGCATTTGTTTTATTTTTTAGGGTGTACATCGGTTTATGACACGTAGCCAACAAGGGGAACTTGTTGAACTTGATCCAAAAATTGAGCGTACATTCAAAATGCGACTAAGAGAACAGAGAAATCACGCTAAGATGGCAGACGGTGATAATGAAAATCCACGTAGACTTTTAAGAGATTATACTGCGCCAACAGTTCAAGGCGCCATATCAAGTATCAGAAGACCTGCAATTCAAGCAAACAACTTTGAGATTAAGCCGTCACTTATTCAGATGCTTCAACAATCGGTGCAATTCAGTGGGCTACCAAGCGATGATCCAAACGCTCACATCGATGCTTTTCTTGAAATCTGTGACACCATTAAATATAATGGAGTTACAGAGGATGCTATTAGATTGAGATTATTTCCATTCTCTCTTAGAGATAAAGCTAAGAGTTGGCTTTCTTCTCTTCCTACAAGATCAATTACTACATGGAATGATATGGCTCAGAAATTTCTTGGTAAGTTCTTTCCACCTGCAAAGTCTGCGAAGATGCGTAACGATATTACTAATTTTATGCAGATGGATAATGAATCATTATATGAAGCATGGGAAAGATTCAAAGAATTTCTTAGGAGATGCCCACATCACGGACTACCCGTATGGATGCAGGTACAAACTTTTTATAATGGCTCTAGTGCAAATCTTCGTTCTATGATTGATGCAGCTGCAGGGGGGACTTTAAATAATAAAACACCAGAAGAAGCCTACAATTTATTAGAATAGATGGCGTCCAATAGTTATCAGTGGCCTACTGAGAGATTACCAATGCGAAAAGTTAGCGGAGTTCATGAAGTAGATGGTTTTGCTGCAATTGCTGCACAATTTGAAACAATCAACAAAAAGCTTGATAATATGAGTGTTTCAGCCATGAAAATTCACACTTTGACATGTGATTTTTGTGGTGGAGGACATGTTAGCACAGAGTGTCAGGTAGGTAATACTTTTAAACAATCTCATGAAAATTCTAACTTTGTTGGGAATTTTAACAGGTCACAGAATAATCCCTATTCCAACACATACAATCCGGGATGACGCAATCATCCAAATTTTTCATGGAACAATCAGAATGTGACGAGACCACCGGGATTCAAACAATTAGAATAGACAAAGTCAAGTTTGGAAGACATAGTCACCAAACTTGCTAACACAACTCATGACTTCATCAAAAGCACGAATGTGAGATTTCAAAACCAAGAGGCTTCAATCAGAAATCTGGAGATGCAAGTGGGTCGGTTAGCAAGCATGATGTCGGGGAAGGCAACGGGGTTATTTGCCAAGCAACACAGAGAAAAATCCAATTGAAAACATAAAGGCTATTACCCTGAGAAGTGATAAACAAGTAGGAGAAGAAGAGATTTCCAGAGACAAAGAAGAGGTGATCAATAAACAATCAAATGAGACAAGTAAGAGTAAACTTTTTCCAGATAATCCCAAGCCATATGTGCCGCCAGTTCCATTCCCTCGGCGACTCCGAAAGCAGCACAAAATGAATAAGCAATTTTCTAAATTTCTTGATGTATTTAAAAAATTGCATACTAACATTCCTTTTGCAGATGCTTTAGCGCAAATGCCTAGTTATGCAAAATTTTTGAAGGAGATTTTGGCAAACAAAAGAAACTGGAGGATTATGAAAGCTGTGAAGTTAAATGAGGAGTGTTCAGCTATCCTACAAAACAAATTGCCTCCGAAATTAAAAGATCTAGGAAGTTTTACTATTCCTTGCACTATTGGGGATTCTTACTTTGAAAAAGTATTATGTGATTTAGGTGCAAGTATTAATCTGATGCCTTATTCTGTTTTCAAGAAATTAGGATTGGGCGAGGTAAAAGCAACCACAGTGTCACTTCAACTGGCTAATCGATCAATTAAATATCCGAGAGGTATTGTGGAAGATGTTTTGGTAAAAGTTGACAAATTTATCTTTCCTGCAGATTTCATAGTTCTTGACATGGAGGAAGATTTTGAGGTACCACTTATCTTAGGTCGACCTTTTCTAGCAACAAGAAGAGCTCTTATTGATGTACAACATGGGAAGTTGATCCTTAGAGTTCGAGATGATCTTGTTTCATTTAATGTTTTTAAAGCAATGAAATATCCCTCTGATAATAATTCTTGTTTTAGAGTTGAGACAGTTGACAAGTTGGTGAATAAGGTTTTCCAGGAAAATATTTTTGAAGATCCACTTGAAGCATGTCTGATTCAACCAAGGGACAAAGATATTCATAATGAGGAGATAAAGGAGTACGCAAATTTCATGGAGGCAATTCCACCATATTCAAGGCAAAAGGCAATTAAATTTGAAGAGTTGGGACAACACATTACAAAGCCTAAACCATCAATTGAAGAGCCTCCAATTCTTGAACTCAAACCCTTACCTTCTCATTTGAAATATGCTTATTTAGATGGAGTTTCTTCTTTACCAGTAATTATATCTTCTTCTTTGACAGATTTGATGGAGGAGAAATTGCTCAGAGTATTAAGAGAACATAAAATAGCTGATATCAAGGGAATTAGTCCTTCAATTTGTATGCACAAAATTTTGATGGAGGAGCAATATAAACCCACTATCCAACCTCAGAGGCGTTTGAACCCGAAGATGTAAGAAGTAGTGAAAGCTGAGGTAATTAAGCTACTTGATGTAGGTATCGTCTATTCTATCTCTGATAGTTCTTGGGTAAGTCCTGTACAAGTTGTGCCAAAGAAAGGTGGTATAACTGTTCAGAAAAACGACAACAATGAATTGATTCCAACTAGAACAGATTCTTTGGGTGGCGTGTGTGTATGGATTACAGAAAATTGAATGATGCCACCAGAAAAGATCACTTTCCTTTACCATTTATTAATCAGATGTTAGAAAGACTTGCAGGGCATGAATTTTATTACTTTTTGGATGGATATTCAGGGTATAATCAGATTCCTATTACACCATAAGATCAAGAAAAAACTACTTTCACTTGTCCTTATGGTACTTTTGCTTTTAGAAGAATGCCCTTTGGTCTTTGTAATGCACCAGCTACTTTTCAAAGATGCATGATGGCTATTTTCTCTGATATGGTTGAAAAATATATTGAGATTTTCATGGATGATTTTTCCGTTTTTGGCCTATCATTTGATTCTTGTTTAAATAATTTGGCTTTGGTCTTACAAAGATGTGAGGAGACTAACCTTGTTTTGAATTGGGAGAAGTGTCACTTTATGGTGCGGGAAGGAATAGTGCTCGGGCATAAAATTTCTCGAAATGGAATAGAAGTCGATCGAGCCAAAGTGGAGGTCATTGCAAAATTACCTCCGCCAACATCTGTGAAACTTGTCAGAGGATTTTTGGGGCATGCAGGATTTTACAGGCGATTTACAAAAGATTTTTCAAAAATTACTAAACCTCTTTCTAATCTTTTGGAAAAAGATGCTCCATTTAATTTTTCTGTTGAATGTATGCAGGCTTTTAACACTTTAAAGGAGAAGTTAATTTCAGCACCAATCATGGCAGCACCAAATTGGGATTTACCTTTTGAGCTGATGTGTGATGCTAGCGATTCTGCAGTAGGAGCTGTTTTGGGATAAAGGGAGAATAAAATTTTTCAAACCATATACTATGCCAGTCGAACCTTGTCAGGTGCATAATTGAATTATTCAACAATAGAAAAGGAACTTTTGGCAGTAGTATTTGCTTTTGATAAATTCCGTTCTTATTTAATTGGCTCAAAAGTTATAGTTTTTTCTGACCACTCTGCTCTTAAGTATCTGCTTGAAAAGAAAGAATCAAAACCCAGGTTGATCGGGTGGATTCTATTGCTGCAAGAATCTGATTTGGAAATCAAAGATAAGAAAGGGATTGGAAATCTAATTGCAGATCACTTATCAAGAATTCCAAATTCAAAGGAAGAGGTAATACTAATTTTGGAAGAGTTCCCTAATGAGAAAATTTTTTCCATCAAGTCAATTCCTTGGTATGCTAACTTTGTAAATTATTTGGTAAGTAATGTTCTTCCTCCTAAATTATCATATCAACAGAAGAAAATTTTTGGGAAGAACCTTTCTTGTTTAAAGTATGTACAAATCAGGTCATAAGGAGATGTGTTCCGGATGACGAGAAGGCAAACGTTCTACATCATTGTCATGATGGAGAGACAATTGTGGCCATTTTGGTGCCACAAAAACTGCAGCTAAGATTTTACAATCTGGATTTTATTGGCCTACACTTTTTAAAGATGCATACTCCTATGTAGCTTCATGTGATAGGTGTCAGATAACTAGAAATATTTCAAGAAAAAATGAGATGCCTTTAAACAACATTATTGTGTGTGAATTATTTGATGTTTGGGGTATTGATTTCATGGGACCCTTTACACCTTCTTATGGAAATTTATACATTTTAGTGGCTGTGGAGTATGTGTCTAAGTGGGTAGAAGCTATAGCATTACCAACAAATAATGCTAAGGTTGTGGTGAAATTTTTGAAGAAAAATATTTTTACCCGATTCGGCACTCCTAAGGCAATCATAAGTGATAGGGGGACACATTTTTACAACAAGCAATTTGAAGCACTTTTGAGTAAGTATGGAGTCACACATAAGGTTGCAACCCCTTATCATCCTCAGACTAGTGGTCAAGTAGAGATTTCAAATAGGGAAATCAAGAGAATTTTATAAAAAACAGTGAATGCCTCTAGGAAAGATTGGTCAATAAAACTTGATGATGCACTTTGGGCCTATAGGACAGCGTTCAAAACTCCAATTGGGATGTCTCCTTTTAGGCTAGTTTTTGGAAAGGCTTGTCACTTACCAGTGGAATTAGAGCATAAAGCATATTGGGCATTGAAATTTTTGAATTTTGATATGCGGTCTCGGGTGAAGAAAGATTATTGCAACTGAATGAATTGGAGGAATTTTGCAATGAGGCCTATGAAAATTCTAAGTTGTACAAGGAGCGTACAAAAAGATGGCATGACAAGCACATATTTAGAAGAGAATTTAAAATTGGTCAAAAAGTCTTACTCTATAACTCTCGTCTTAAACTTTTCCCAGGAAAGTTGCGGCCTCGATGGTCTGGTCCTTTTACAGTTACACGTATTCCCATATGGAACAGTTGAAGTTGCGCATGACACGAGGGTACATTCAAAGTGAACGGTCAACGTTTGAAGCCCTACTTCGAAGGTGGTTACAACAAGCAGAAGACCACCATTGAACTTCATCATTCAGAATAGCGACATCTCGGATAGTTTGGCTGAAAACTATAAAGCAAGCGCTTCTTGGGAGGCAACCCAAGCATTTTAATTATGTTTTTATTTATTCTTAAGTTTATGTTTTGCAAAAAAAAAAAAAAGATTAATTTTTCTCTGTTTTATCCAGGTTAATTTTTAGGGAGCACATTTCAAGAGTTTAATCATCAAGATCATCTATGGACTTATCTTACAACGAGGGAAGTTTTCTTCTTCCTATTCTATTTTTCGCATTGAGGACACTGCTTCATTCAAGTTTTGTGGGGGGGGGGGGCGACAAATTTTTGGATAATTTTTTTATCATGATTGCTTTCCTGGTTGTGAATTTTTACGATTCTTAGAAAAATTTAAATTTTATTTAAACTTGCAATTGAGGTGTGAGTTAATCTTAATTTGATTATGTTGATCCACTTATTGAGCACTAAAAGTCCTTACTTTTTGAATTATGTGTAAATCTAGAGAACATTCATGTGAAATATGTGATTTTCTTAGATTTCACCCAAATCTTAGAATTTGTTTGATTTTCTCTTGAGGCGAAATCCTAAGCTAAATCTAATTAAGAAAATGATATAGGCAATTTTTGGATCGATTGAGCTTTTCAAGCCAACCTTATTTATTTATCCCTAGTCACCCCGTTGAGCCTTAATTATTACCCAATTTTTTGTTGGCACCCATATATGTTTAGCCTAGCCATGATCAAATTATATCCTTATCCCATGTCCTATGAACACGTTGATTTTCTTTTGGGATAAAAAAAAAATTATTTGAGCTTGATAGAAATTTGGGAGGAATGATGGAGTAAAAAGAATAAAAAAAAAATTGATTGCAGTGGTTGTTTGGGGTGTATTGTCAAAAAAAAAATAAAATTGCTTTTATGGTTCCCTATCTAACTTTCAATTGAGTGAGCCTTTTGGATACTCAATGGGTTGGAAATTTTTATGTTATATTTGGAGGGACTTTGGGAGAAACTCCACCATAAAGCAATTCAAAAAAAAAAAAAAAAAAAAGAGAGAGAGAGAAAAGGAAAGAGAAAAAAAAAAAAGAATGATGATATATGGCGGCAGAAAAATTATCTTGAAGGAGTGAAATTGGACAGTGACATTGGCTCTAATTAGATCCTCGAAATCAACGTGTTGATGGGTGATTTGAGCTTAAAATTCCCGTTATCTCACCTTTAGCCCAGCCTTACATTACAGCCCGAGAAAAGTCCTATTGATTTTTGATTGGATAATTAGCTTACATTAGTGGAGAGAGGAATGAAAAGCAAACTTATGAGATTTGGTCATAATTATTGAGAATTTTTTAGAGGTTGCATGTCAATGTGAATTTATTTGGATTGCATATAATTCGAAAAAGATGAGAACTCTCACACACACACACTTGGATCATATAGTTAGAATTGGTCTTAACTTATAAATTGATTTCAATGTTTGGATGAAATTTATGTTTTTCTTTGAATTGTGAATTTGAGCAATTATGGAAAGATGTCATGGAGAAGGTTGTTAGGTTGAGTATGTGTCATGTCTTACTTTTGCTCGAGGACTAGCAAAATGTTAAGTTTGGGGGTTTGATAACTCTATAAAAATAGAGTTATTTTACCTATTTTAGGCAGTAATTAATGCATTATCTGTGAGAAAATATTTGGATTTCCTTCTGATTATTTGAATTTTCCTTGTTTATGCAGAATAATGAGATATAGAGAGGATAAGGAAAAGAATGTCAACTATCAGAATTCAAATAAAAGCAGCAGTGGAAGATAGATATCAAATCAGGAAATTCTTGATTTTGTTCCCTAATGTTATCTGCAAGCGTTTGGAGATAGATATCTTGGATATATCCTATAAATAGAGACAGAGAGAGCAGCTAGGGTTTTTTTTAGAGAGAGAGGAGGAGTTAGATCGTTTTTCATTCTTCTGAGAGGTTTTTTTAAGTATTTTGAAGAGAAGACAAAAGTGGTGACAGAATTCTTGTCCTTTGATTCAAGATGCTGGGTTTGATCTATATTTTTATTTTTATTTCTTATTCTACTATGTTCTAATTTTCTTTTGTTAGGGCTACGATGTAGCCTAACCATGATGATATGAATTTCATGATTTTTATGTTTTACAATTGATTTCATTCATGTGAGTTATATATTATTGTGTTTACTGCTTTTGAGTGACCGGCCACCACTTGAATGATCGATGTGCATGTTTGAGACGAGAGGTGATAATATACAATTGCTCATTATAATATATAACCATGAATTAAACGTGGATAGAAATATACCGTGTTATTTGTGTAGCTTTCGGTGATAAGGTGATCCAAAAGACTCATTGTAAACCGGGAATATTCATAGTTTTTAATGCACTAGTGGTTATGGTGAAATCGGATGCTCTAACATATTTATCTAATTGATTTTACTGCATTTAGTCTTCAAGTTTTGTTTTTAATTCATTCTTAATTATATTTTGATTTGTTAGATAAATTTTAGAATTAGTCAATTTTAGTATTTAATTGGTTTATTAATCATTGATCTCCGTGGGACGATACTTTATCTCATCATTATATTACTTGTTCGATACGTGCACTTGCGTTTAGAATTTTACGAGCAGTTACTAACTTACTAATTTGTCTAGATGTTGGCTAATTCTTTATGCAGTTGCCATCTTACATATTACACTTATATTAATTTAAAAAAAGTCGACAAGTTATGAACTTCACGCAATGTTAATGAATTTATTATAGCGTTTGCAATATTCTAGATTTAATCAAATGCTATTGGTCATGTGGAAATAATGGCGCGCATAACAAAATTTCTGGAACATAAATCAATTTCTATCTAAAAATTGATTTCTCAATTTTTATTTCCTGAATGAGTTCCTAAGCAAAGAAACATATTTGATAACGATTGAAATTTTTTGTTTTTGAAACAGACATTTATTTGATAATAGAATAAAATTTCTATTCTAGGGTGGCGGGCGTCCAGCGGCAAGCCTGACGTCCAACGTCTAGCAAGCGGTAATGAGAGTGAATGATAAGAAGAGTTTTCATTTCTCACTTTTGTTCTCGAAATAGAAAAGCTTATAATTTTAGGTTATGATTTCTATTTCAAATCTATTTATGGAATAGAAATATGTTCTATAAATAGAAATATGAAATTGTATTACCAAAATGATTTATGTTCCAAACCTATTTTGAGAAATAAAAAAATAAAGAAATAGAGAAATAAAAATTTTGTGATATGCGCCCTAAGTGGCCAACAAAAAGGAAGTCAGCAAAAGGCCAAAATTGCCCAGCATTCGAGATGAGCGTAGGTGTCCACATCTTCTTCTTCTTCTTCTTCTTTTCTAATCAACCAAGAACAATTGATTTTATGGTCTTCGTCTTGAACAATGACGACTTTCTGGTACAACCATTTTCTCTTAGAGACATTAGCATTCGATTGGTTTTCTACTTTTCCTATAACTACTCCGTTATTTCCTCATCACCTGTTGATGCATCCACTTTCCCTATTAAGAGAGAGAGAAAGAGTAACAAATAATGTGAATAGTCGGGGATCATCAAGAGAGAGGGAGAGAAAGTTAGCAAGGAATACATCTTTACTAACTCAATTAGCTTTGGGAAAATTCCAAATAAAGATATGAAGTGCCTTTATCTTTTTAAATGAGAGTATGAAGTGAACTTTATTTTAAACGAGAATTTCAAGTGTCATTATTTTATCAAATAAGGGACTGAATGGCCTAAAGTGACTATATCCATTTCAAATAAGGCCCTAACTTTTTAGCAAATCAAGAACATTTTAGTCATTTATCTTTTTTAATTTTTTTTCCCTTTTTCCTTTCTTTTTTATTCCTTTTTTTGGTTTTGCGAGACATTGATGATGTCAGAAAGGCCAAGGCGAGGGTTGCCCTCGCCCGATCTGGTGAGGACCATCCTCATTGGTCATTGGATCTAGCGAGGGTTGGCCTTGCTTGAGGTCGCCAAGGGCTTGGCGACCCTTGCCTTGGGGGAGGTTGCCCTTGTGACCATTGGCGAGCTCACTAGATTTGGGCAAGGGACAACCTTGCCTAGGCTCGGCAACCCTTGCCTTGGGTGAGGCTGCCCTCGCCACGGGGAGGTTGCCCTCGCCACCCTCGCGATTGGCGAGGTCATTGAGCACTCGCCAGCAATTGCTGGCCCTTATCAGGAAAAAAAAGAAAAGAAAAGGAAAGGAAAGAAAAGAATAAAAAATAATTTAAGATTAAAATTGTAATTGGATGAAAGCGCTCTTGACCTATTAGAATATTTAGCCGGTAGGTAACTGAAGAGGTTAGGCCCTTATTTGAAATCACTATAGTTACTTCATGCCATTATTTGACACAAAATCTATTTCGGACTCTTATTTAAAAAAAAGATAGTACTTCAGGCTCTTATTTGGAATTTTCTTATAGTTTTTTCACTTCACACATTATTAAAGAAGAATATTTATTTCCAAAAACGTGCATAGCAAAGAAAATAATCTAATTTAATAAAGAAATCCCTACTATCTAATAATGAAATCTCTAATATCCATATATATTTCATCAAGTAAATTATTCTCGCAAAAGATCAATGAAAATAGAAAAGTAATGATATATGGAAAGTTTGATTTCTTGGCTTCCACACATACCATAATCACCGGTCTTTTCGACCCATTATTGCACATGCGGCCGGCAACAGGGTAGAGAGAGAATCACGTTTTGACTCCGGATGTTAAAACACAATTTTTTGTTTCTCTCGAGTCGCACTCTCTCTCTCTCTCTCTCTCTCTCTCTCTCTCTCTCTCTCACAATTTTTTCTTTTTGGGCTTTTTCCTCTGCCTTTACTCGCCAATCCACAAGCATCCGGATTCAACCTCCCATCCTCTCTCTCCAAATCTCGGTCAAATCTCTTTTTCTTTCGTTTTCACTTGAAGCTGGGTAAAAGGCGCTCTCCTTGAAGAATGACTCGTGGGGGTGGAACGCAAGGAAGAAGAGATTACTAAGATCCATTAATATCCTAAAATTCTCAAATATAATTCTTCAGTTGGGAATAAGAAAAAAGAAGTCACGTATGACCAAAAGCCAATTCTCGGACCCACGATTTCCTTTTCATCTTTTTCGTTTATAATTTGCTTAGTCTTTTATGGCGCGATTCTGTTCCCAGAAATAATTTTTAATTAGAAATAATTTTTTCTGATTCTATTCCCAATAACAATTTTTTAGTAAAAGAATACATTTGGTAACTGCACAAAATTTTTACTCTCGGGATAAAAATGTATTTGGTAGGATTCTAAATTTTGTTATTTCTCTTAATTTTTTAAATATTTTATTATATTTTTCTTTTTTCTCCTTTTTTTTTCTTTTTCTCTTCGTGTTCCTCCTATTGTGTGACCAAATGATTGGCTAAGTGAGGTTCGACGAGCTTGCTGGAGGCTCGCCTAGCCAGATTTGGGCAAGGCTCGACCTTGCTTAGGTGGTGCGAGGTTGGCCTCACCCTAGCTTGGCCTAGCCTCACGCCGGCTAGTGAGGCTGAGCCTCGCCATGGCTCGGCGACACCAAGGGCCGGCAACGCTCCAGCAAGGTCGTCGATCCTCATCTGGCCAGTCGTTGGCTATATGGCCAAGGCCAACTGTCACGCCCCGAACCTCGAGCACGCCAACATCCCACCATGGTCATTCAAATGCGACTTTCCCAAGTTAAGTCGCCGACCCAATCAAATCTTTAACGCACATGTGGAAGCATATTATAAAACCCATGACAATAAAATACGGAATAGAAAAGCATGATACACAATCACAACATAACACTTTCATAATTCAACAAAATTACAAACAGAGGTCTACGGCCAATAGTCTACAAAAGACCGGCTCTTAAAAAAAAGAATTGTCCTACGACCTACAAGTCAGACACATTTTCCAATCCTTATGACTTCACCTCTGCAACTCCTCAAGGCCAACCAAAGCTATCTGGTCGCTCCGTCCACCAGGGACTTGAAATTTTAATCCTACAACCGGGATGAGACGATGTCTCAGTAAGTTCAACCCCTTAAACCCCTATTAGAAAGAAAATATGCCACAGGTGGCATAGCCACATCACACAGAAGACTTACCTCGCATTAGTCTTCATCTGCAGGTTAGCACAGTTTATATAATTCAACCACGTGAAATTATAATAACCAAACAACTGCAGTACAATCATATCATCAGAACAATTCAACCACTTGGATCGTCTCAGTGATCAATCGACTCGGCCGATTACATGTCATTCTAGCAAATCAATCATTGCTCTTAATTACGGCCCTATAGGAAAGTTTAACAACCAGTGACAATCACGGCCCCACTCGGCACGACCTTTAATTAGGTGGTCCATCACGGCCTCACTAGGCACGACCTCTCATAGGTGGTCCATCACGACCTCACTGGGCACGACCTCTAATAGATGGTCAATCACGGCACCATTAGGCACGACCTCTCTTAGGTGGTCCATCACGGCCTCACTGGGCACGACCTCTCATAAGTGGTTCATCACGGCCCTATTAGGCATGACTCCTCATAGGTGGTTCATCACGGTCCTATTAGGCACGACTTCTCATAGGTGGTCAATCACGGCCAATCTCCCATCAATTTCCACACTTAGGATTTTATAAAGAATCTCTATTTATTGCAATCACACTCAATTTGCCACAATCAATCATCAAATTCAAATTATAAATACACAGCAGCAATCGGCACAAAATTCTGAGAGTATAAGGTTAAACGAAATTTTCGAATTTTAATAAATAATTAAATTTATTCCGAAAATTAATTAAATAATAATATCCATATTTTTCGCAATCCACACTCAATTTATAATATCTAACCATCAATTTCAAAATCCGAATACACAACAGTGATCGGCACGAAATTCTGAGCAATCGGGGTCAAAAATAATTTTTCCGTTTTTTTAAATAATAATATTTTAATAATTTCGGAATATAATATAATATTATAGTTTCCAGAATTTCGAAAAAATTAAAAAATTCAAAACTAAAACCCTATTAAGTCCCATCAAGGATTATTATTAAATAAACTATCTTAGCCTTTAATTAAACACTCTTTAAATTAAACAAACCGAAGTGTGTATGCATCAGATGCCTAGGTCACACTTTAAATTAAACAAACCGAAGTCCTAAAATGCTCTGAATACTACCCAGTAGCCTAGGTCACACTAAAAGCGTGTCAGAGTGAAATTAACCGTCAATCTAAGTTCGATTTCAGAAATTAAAGATTTTGTCATGTCACAGAATGGATATACCGAAGTGTGTATGCATCAGATAATTCACCCGCATGGAGTGCCGAGGATGAATTATATTTTGAATCTAAATCAGAGATTGCAAGTTTGGCAGAGTTTTCAGAGGGTTCTTTCTTAAGCAGTGCAGAGCAGAGTGTACAGGATTTCAATCGGTTGAGATGAGATCGGAAATCAGAAAATCGCAAGTCCAGAGTCAGCTCAGAAATCGGTGTTTGCAGTTGTCAGTTCAATGTCAGAGTAAAGACTGCTCAGAACTGTCAGAAATTTTGAATCGTTGATGTTCGAAAATTTATTAGGGAGTCGAGAAAAAGAGATCAGATGTGAATGACAAAGTGTCTTATGTGAGAAGCTCAATTCGGTTGTTTGTTCGGAAAAGAGCGAGTTTGTGTACCAAGATGATTTCATTAGTCAAAATGGTCGGACAGCACCTCAAGACCAAAGGATTAACGTGGGAAAAAAGTGAGACTTGATGATACGACAATACCCTCACCTTTTGTATATGGATTGGTAAAGTTTTAAATTTCGAGGACGAAATTTTTATAAGAGGAAGAGTTGTGACATCCAGATTTTCGAGTTTTAATTGACTGGATAAATAGAATCCTGTCTCATCGCTCGTCAATTTATTGACGGGTCCGAAATTTCAATAAAGAAATTATCGGAAGAAAAATTTGAAGACCAAAAGGAAAATAGAAAGGAAAAGGAAAATAGAAAAGAAAAAATGAAATAAATAAATGTGTATTTTATTTTCCCTTTCTCTTCCCCTCTCTTCTTTTCTTTCTTTTTCTCTTTTCTCTCTCTCTCTCCTCTCCCCTTTTTCCTCCCCCATTCGTGCGGACCACCTCCCCCTCCCCCACCGACTTCTCTCTCCTCTCTCCTCACTTTGACTAGTCAATCCTCATCCTCTCTCTCTCTTTTCTCTCTTATCTCTTCTTCTCTCTCCTCTCTCTTCTCCCTCATCCCACGTGACCTTCTTCTTCTTCGTTCTTCCTTGTGCGGACCAGACCAAAACCAAGAAAGAAGAGCAGCAGCTCGCCGAGGACCACCGTCGCCCATCCCGCCGCCGCACCGGAGCCGAACCGCCCGCGACGCCCGCCCGCACACCGTCGCACGTTCCGCCGGCCATCCCTCGCGCGATCCAGCTGCTGCCCATCCTCTGTCCAGCTCCGTTCGGCCACCTCCGGCCGCCGTTTGAGCTCGCCGGACCTCCACCGGCCTTCCCCCGCACCTTGCCGCCCTTGCCGTGGTTGTAGGTTGCTGTTTTGTGTGTTTTTCCAGCCATTCCAGCCACCCCGCCGAGTGGGTATCCAGCTGGTTCGAGCTCGTTTTGGGCCGTTTCCGAGCCCCGGATCCGCGAGTCGCTTTGGGAAGAATCGTTCCTCGCGTCGCCGCCGTCGGATTGATCCGATTTGCGCGCGATTTGGTGAGTAATCTCACTAATCCCGGATTAGTTGACTAATTATGATTTAGGTTGGTTTAGTTTTAATTAATTATGTTTAGGTTGTTAGATTAGAAGTCTTTAGCAATTATTAGTCAATTGTGGTGCGATTTAGATAAATTGATTGTGCAATTAACAAGTAGACGTGGTCTACTATTTATTGGGAGTGTCTCGGGCATTTTCGGACCCCTAATTGAGCTTCAATTTGGCGATTCGGACCTAAGTGGAATTTTTGGCATTTAAATATTAATTTTCGGAATTAAATTAAATAATTATTTATTTTCCGAAAATTCAAGGGAGATGGTCTGGAACCGGAATATTATGCTGATGATCGTGGCGAAGTCCGTTTATTTAATTGGACTTTATTTTAAGCTAAATTGAATTTTTAATATTAATTAATTTTAGAAATTAATTAAATAATTATTTATTTTCCGAAAATTCAAGTGGGATGGCCCGTGACCGGAAAATTATGCTGATGACCATGGTGAAGTCCGTTTATTGAATTGGGTCTTATTTTGAGCTAAATGGAATTTTTAATATTTAATAATTAATTTTCGAAATTAATTAATTAATTAATTATTTTCGGAAATTAAGATTTTGATGGCCGACGACCGAAATCTCGTGCTGATCGTCAGTAGCGCAGTTCGTTTATTTATTTGAGCTCTATGTTGTATGGAATTGAATAAATTGTGATATTTTAGGGATTTATCCTAAATTGATTTGGAATTGATTGAGATTGAATGATTGATTGGTAGATGGCTGAGTATGTTTGTTTAGCATTTATAATGCTTTGATTGAGTTGTAAAGTGGATGGAATTATGAGAGAATTGGAAAAACTCTGGAATTGAACTAATCAGACATAGTGTATGGACCTACATGGTTCGGTGATTGGGACATCACTGGCAAAAACGGCGCCTTAAAGAACGCACGTATCGGTCTAGTACATACATGATTGTGGACCTACGTGGTTTGGTGATTGGGACATCACTGGCGAAAACGGCGCCTTAAAGAACGCACGTATCGGTCTAGTACTCATATTGTTATAGGCATGTATGGTTCGGTGATTAAGGACATCACTGGCGAAAACGGCGCCTTAAAGAACGCATACACTTGTCTATTAAATACATTGTTATAGGCATGTGTGGTTCGGTGATTTGAGATATCACTGGCGAAAACGGCGCCTTAAAGAACGCACACAATTGTCTATTGAGTACATTTAGCATCTAAAAGGACACGTGGGCTCGGTAATTTGATGCATTACCTCGGAGAATGCACGTGGTCCCAATGAGTACATTTGGCATCTTGAAGAGACACGTGGGCTCGGTGACTTGATGCATCGCCTCGGAGAATGCACGTGGCTCGCTGATTTAAAATGGCATTTTAAAGGTCACGTGGGCTCGGTAAATTAATGCATTACCTCGGAGAATGCACGTGGCTCGGTAATTGGTTTTGTCAATTGAGACTGTATAGCAATAGCTTGAATGACCGGGAAAGGGTCAGTCTGATACGTAATCGACTAGGTCGATTGATCATTGATTTGATTTGATGTCGTGGATTGATTGATTGATTAGAAATGACCGTGAGTGGTCTTGTTGACATGTAATCGACTAGGTCGATTTGATCGATGCTTCGATCAGTGATATGATTGCTTGGGTGCCTATTATAAATTGTACTGACTTGCAGGTGGGATATGAGGCCAAGGTACATCTTCTGCGCTATGCGTGTATAGGCAGCCTATAGTATAATAGTTTACTAATTGGGCTTAGTGGGGTAGAACTCGCTGAGACGTAGTCTCATCCCAGTTTGGGAAAAAAACATTTCAGGACCCCGATGAGGAGCTGAGGAGGAATCTGAGAAGGAGAACTCGGAGGTGAAACCTGAGTAGAAGGACTTTTGGAAGAAGAAGATAATACCGAGAGAGATTTTGAGTATGACCTGAAGGGATTGAGATTTCATCTTCTTTTGTGAACTCCAATTGATGTGAATAGTTATGAAGTTCTCTAGTTGATGTCATGTACAAAAGTTTGGTTATAAATTTCAATATGAAAAATATGGCCCTGCTTTTCTATCCCATCGTTTTATTGTCTGGGGATTTTAACTGCTTCCGCATGTGCCTATAATAAATGAAAGGGTCGGCGATACATTGTCCCGGGATATCGCATTATAAAATCGACCAAGTGAGACGGATGTGTGCGTGCACGAGGATCGGGCGTGACATCCGCTTTAAGTGGTATTAGAGCGAAGTTGAAGATTGGAGTGATAAGGAGCGTTGACCATGGGATAGTTAGTAGGAAAGACCTTTAAATTCATGCTGATGCATGTCTGTGTTAGCTGGATGCTAGAATTGATTGTTGTGTGAGGATCGCTCATCTTCTAATCCAAAGTGTGGAGGTGGAAGACGGGTTTCGGTGTAAAGATTGAACCATGAGCGAAAGGGAGCCGAGAGCTCCTAGTAAGAGGACAATGTCCTCGTGTGACTCGGATAATGCACTGACAAATGTCGGTACCCGAGGTGGTTGTGGTAGAGTGTTGGCTCTGGCCAGCTCGAGTGTAAGAGTACCACCGCAGGTTGGTACTAGTGTAGTAGCGTTGAATGATCCTAAGTTTGATAGGATCGTTTTGATGCTAGTGTTCCTTGGAAATTGGATAAGCCAGGAGGCTCAGGATCGAACCGCCATCAGTGTTGTAACTGCCGTTGTCGCTTCACCTGTTGAGATCCAGAGTGGGGATATGATCTGGGATCGAGCCATCGCTTCCAAGTCAAGGTACAGATCCAGTTCAGGTAGAAATGGAAATCGGTCGGGAAAAGATCGAAGTCGAGAGCGGTTCTAGCAGACCGATGGGACAACCAGAAAGAGTGTGTGCTGTCACTTGGCAGGAGATAGAAGACTCATCTGATGAGTGCCGAAAGTATGGATGGAATATATGGATTAATCCTGTATTCGAGAATGACTAGAACATGCTTTGATGGTAGTGAGCACGGCCATCAAGTGAGGGATTATCAGTTGGGGTTTAAGAAGAACACCAACACTTTGTTACCGTTAGAACGCCGCAAGATGGCAAAAGGAACATGAACGGAACCGACTATGCCTTATTCAATGAAAGAATGTTTTTGAGGTGATTTTATCATAATAGTGCCAGAGAATGTTGGGATTGCAAGTGTGGAATTTCAGTTGTTTGTTAAGGCTGTAGGAAAAGAACCATTGACTAGAGTTGTACTTAATTGGTTGTTGGTGTATGACTTATGTTAGGGAAATCCCTTATGATGTTTTGAAGATGACAAAATAAATCAAAGGCTACTAACATGTTTAATGGTTAAGTAATAGACCATGCAGATGATAGAACATGTAAAGGATATTGTCAAAGTGTGAAGACGACCGGAAGACTGAACGTAACACATGTCCAAAGTATATTTTGAAGATTTCCGACTTCGTATCAAAGTCTAAAGACTCGTCGGACTCAAGACTCAAAGTCTGAAAGACCGCGGACTTTAGTATCAAAGTCTGTTCTACATCGAAGTCTGTCAACTCGACTAATTCCAGATCGAACGTGAATGATGAACCGAAGACAGACTCTATGCTTTGAAGCCAACCGAAAGACGAGACTCTATGCTTTGAAGCTTTGAACCGGGTACGAGACCTTAAAGCTAAATCGTTGAAAGCAGATATGTTCGACCCAGATTGTAAAGTCTACAGACTCAAACTTTACATTCATATTTGATGAATCGTAACTCAAACCCAATCATATAACGGCTAGTGATCTGGTTTGGATTCCACATTAAGATTGATTTGATTGACGATTGGATCTTGAAGACAAGACCTTTCTATATGAAGAAGCTTTACTTATGGAAACCAAGATTTCGTTTATATGGACGATCGGAATCAATTTGGGATTCTACCTTTGTCACTCAATGGCTACCAAATCTTCTAGATACGAGCTGTCCAATGGGTATATTGGAAGACGATTCTCCAGGGATACTGTCCAACGGGTAGTTTGGAAGTGGAGGAGTATTTAAGGAGATCATGGACCGATGAGCAAGTAAGAGACGGAGCGTAGAATTTATAATTCCAAAGTCTGAGCGACTTTCGATCATATACTTGTCTTTGGAGAACTTAAACGTTTGTAATCGTGAGAGAAATACCAAAAGAGTGACTTAGTGAGATAGTGTGATCTACTACTAAGTGTTTGCACTCGAAGTTGTAATCTATTGTTGATTGCATAGTGGAATCCAGCCAAGAAGGCTGTTATCGTGGGAAAGTGGACGTAGGCTTGGATTAAGCCGAACCACTATAAATCTTGTGTTCTTATTCTCTTCCCTAACTCATTTATTTTGTTCATACTAGCACTCTCAACTTATTCGTCAAGTATAGAAAGAATTGGTTCTTGAGCATTTTATGGTGATGAATTGTTATGGTAGAGTAAACCAAGCTTATTCCAGGAGCATGTAGAAGTACCGAGTTTTACTGAGAGTTGAGAAGGGTCCTTGACTTCTTTGATCTTGTCACTTGAGGTAACTTGGTTGTCAGACAGAAGTTATCGAGATTAGTGGGCAATGATCTTAGATAAGACAGATTGAAGAATTAAAAATTGAGAACTCCTCAGTAGTCCCAGAATTCTTGAAAGTGTTGCCAGAAAAGTGGTCAGACTGTTGCCAGAGAAAGAGATAGAATTACAATCGAGTTAACATCTGGAACAGAACCATTCTCTAAAAGTTCTTACCAGTTGTTGTTGTTTGAATTGATAGAACCAATGGTGTAGATGTGAGGATTGATGAATGAGGAATTCATACATATCAATGCATCACTTTAGGGATCATCGGTTTTGTGAAAAGAGAAAGAAAGATGGTTTGTTGCAATTATGCATCAACTATAGTCGACCCAATCAAGTGACAATCAATGATAAGTGTTCATTGTCAAAGATCGACGAATTGGGCGACTTGTTATAAAGAGTGTGGATGTCTTCAAGGATCAACTTGAGGACAGGTTATTGTTAGTTGAGAACCAGGAAGGAGGTTATACTGAAGACGGCATTTCGCACTTGATTTTGTCCTTGTGAGAATAATGTAAAGCCATTTGATCTGATGAACGCTCCAGCCGTTGTCATAGATTTGACAAATTGAGTGTTCAAAGAATATTTAGATCAATGATGATTGTGTGGTGTAACGACATTATAGGGTGTTCATTAAGTGTTGAGAATCACAAGATGCCCCTAAGAATGGTCGTGTGGTTACAGGTAAAGGAATCTTCATGGACCCAGCCAAGATCGAATCAGTTGTTAATGGACCAAGACCGACATCAATATCAAATATCAGAAGTTGTGGGGATTGGACAGATTACTACGGAAGGTTTGTGAAAGAATTTTTAGCATCAGTATCATCATGGGCTTGACCTCTTGAGAAAGAAGAGAATTCATTGGCATAGACAAGTACGAGGATAGTTTCCGAGCTTCGATAAGATCGGGCTACCGCACTTGTGCTAAACTTTTCATTTGGCTCGGAAAGCATGAAACCTTTAGTGATGTGTCTTGCCAACGATCGAGTATGTATTGATACAACATGAGAAGATTGTTGTATAACCGTCCCGCCAGTTGAGACCTAGCAAGTTCAACATGAAACAGTGTCGTGAATCAGAATTTTGGCAGAACTATAATGATGTTATCTGGTATTATCTTGGGAGAATGAAAGAAGTAATTTATGTGTTGAGCCAAGAGTCTTCGATTATACATAGGCTGGCTAAAGTATAAACTTTACTTAAAAAAAAAAAAAAAGTTCGAAATTTGGTTTTCAAATTTGAGGTAGGCTACCTTTTAAATTTTATAGCCGCCCTCAAAATTGAGCCAAATGTTCAAGTTAGAATCGGCGCCTAGTTGACAGTCAGAGACGTTCAGAAGATCTTATAAGAGGATACTGGCAAGAAAGATATTGACTTTAAGATTTCTGAGGATGGAAAGTTCGGGTTCCATGAGTGATTGAATACACTTGACAGTGTAGCACTCAGGGAAAAGATCTTGTCAGAAGTTCACTATAGTATTGCAGCTTTGACCGAGATGGTGCAAGTAAATCGAAATCGGCATTAGCTAGATTAGTAAGGCGATATGAAGATAAATACAAATGAGCGGGTTGAAAGCGTCGAAGTGTCGGTAAGTGGAATTTCGCAATGCAAATCCGGAAGATTTTAGCATCACTCGAGAGTCCCAAGTGGAAATGGAAATATATGCTTGCTAAGAATTCAGGGGATTACTGATACCATTTGAGAATAGTGGTTGATCGATAGATGGAGTTGGTCCACTTTGGTACAGTACGAATAGATCTTGTTTTGAGTGTGTGATCCAGATTTCGACTCTGATTTCGATTAGATAAATTGGGCATTTCATCGATGCGATTACAGTGTTTTTCTCTGAGTTGGCCACTCATGAGATAACTAGACTAGCTGGGTGAGTTATTAAGGACCTTAAGGCAAATAGACTTGAGAATTTGACCATGGATCGACTTTTTGACCGTGCTCATCTTTAGAGATCATTGCGGCATAGTATAAAATCGATTTGAAATCAGAAATAGATCGGCTCGACTGAGATGAATGACTGATCGTGGGTGACTCCACTAAATTGGAAAATTCTCATCGACCGGTACTAATTTGATGTTTTTATCGTTTTGGTACCCTGTGTCCGTATTTGAACCTTTGAGATTTTCACGACAATCGAGAGTCGCCAATGTGTCGAGTGGGTTCATTGTGGCTCGAAGAAAATCGACCACGGGTCATTTGTCCTAAAATGCTCTGAATACTACCCAGTAGCCTAGGTCACACTAAAAGCGTGTCGAGTGAAATTAACCGTTAATCTAAGTTCGATTTCAAAATTAAAGATTTTGTCATGTCACGTAATGGATATACCGAAGTGTGTATGCATCGATAATTCACCCGCATGGAGTGCCGAGGATGAATTATATTTTGAATCTAAATCGAGATTGCAAGTTTGGCGAGTTTTCGAGGGTTCTTTCTTAAGCGGTGCGGAAAGCGAGTGTACAGGATTTCAATCGGTTGAGATGGGATCGGAAATCAGAAAATCGCAAGTCCAGAGTCAGCTCAGAAATCAGTGTCTGCAGTTGTCAGTTCAATGTCAGAGTAAAGACTGCTCAGAACTGTCAGAAATTTTGAATCGTTGATGTTCGAAAATTTATTAGGGAGTCGAGAAAAAGAGATCAGATGTGAATGACAAAGTGTCTTATGTGAGAAGCTCAATTCAGTTGTTTGTTCAGAAAGAGCAGAGTTTGTGTACCAAGATGATTTCATTAGTCAAAATGGTCGGACAGCACCTCAAGACCAAAGGATTAACGTGGGAAAAAGTGAGACTTGATGATACGACAATACCCTCACCTTTTGTATATGGATTGGTAAAGTTTTAAATTTCGAGGACGAAATTTTTATAAGAGGGGAAGAGTTGTGACATCCAGATTTTCGAGTTTTAATTTGACTGGATAAATAGAATCCTGTCTCATCGCTCGTCAATTTATTGACGGTCCGAAATTTCAATAAAGAAATTATCGGAAGAAAAATTTGAAGACCAAAAGGAAAATAGAAAGGAAAAGGAAAATAGAAAAGAAAAAAATGAAATAAATAAATGTGTATTTTATTTTCCTTTCTCTTCCCCTCTCTTCTTTTCTTTCTTTTTCTCTTTTCTCTCTCTCTCTCCTCTCCCCTTTTTCCTCCCCCATTCGTGCGGACCACCTCCCCTCCCCCACCGACTTCTCTCTCCTCTCTCCTCACTTTGACTAGTCAATCCTCATCCTCTCTCTCTCTTTTCTCTCTTATCTCTTCTTCTCTCTCCTCTCTCTTCTCCCTCATCCCACGTGACCTTCTTCTTCTTCTTCGTTCTTCCTTGTGCGGACCAGACCAAAACCAAGAAAGAAGAGCAGCAGCTCGCCGAGGACCACCGTCGCCCGTCCCGCCGCCGCACCGGAGCCGAACCACCAGCGACGCCCGCCCGCACACCGTCGCACGTTCCGCCGGCCATCCTCGCGCGATCCAGCTGCTGCCCATCCTCTGTCCAGCTCCGTTCGGCCACCTCCGGCCGCCGTTTGAGCTCGCCGGACCTCCACCGCCTTCCCCGCACCTTGCCGCCCTTGCCGTGGTTGTAGGTTGCTGTTTTGTGTGTTTTTCCAGCCATTCCAGCCACCCCGCCGAGTGGGTATCCAGCTGGTTCGAGCTCGTTTTGGGCCGTTTCCGAGCCCTTGGATCCGCGAGTCGCTTTGGGAAGAATCGTTCCTGCGTCGCCGCCGTCGGATTGATCCGATTTGCGCGCGATTTGGTGAGTAATCTCACTAATCCCGGATTAGTTGACTAATTATGATTTAGGTTGGTTTAGTTTTAATTAATTATGTTTAGGTTGTTAGATTAGAAGTCTTTAGCAATTATTAGTCAATTGTGGTGCGATTTAGATAAATTGATTGTGCAATTAACAAGTAGACGTGGTCTACTATTTATTGGGAGTGTCTCGGCATTTTCGGACCCCTAATTGAGCTTCAATTTGGCGATTCGGACCTAAGTGGAATTTTTGGCATTTAAATATTAATTTTCGGAATTAAATTAAATAATTATTTATTTTCCGAAAATTCAAGGGAGATGGTCTGGAACCGGAATATTATGCTGATGATCGTGGCGAAGTCCGTTTATTTAATTGGACTTTATTTTAAGCTAAATTGAATTTTTAATATTAATTAATTTTAGAAATTAATTAAATAATTATTTATTTTCCGAAAATTCAAGTGGGATGGCCCGTGACCGGAAAATTATGCTGATGACCATGGTGAAGTCCGTTTATTGAATTGGGTCTTATTTTGAGCTAAATGGAATTTTTAATATTTAATAATTAATTTTCGAAATTAATTAATTAATTAATTATTTTCGGAAATTAAGATTTTGATGGCCGACGACCGAAATCTCGTCTGATCGTCAGAAGGCAGTTCGTTTATTTATTTGAGCTCTATGTTGTATGGAATTGAATAAATTGTGATATTTTAGGGATTTATCCTAAATTGATTTGGAATTGATTGAGATTGAATGATTGATTGGTAGATGGCTGAGTATGTTTGTTTAGCATTTATAATGCTTTGATTGAGTTGTAAAGTGGATGGAATTATGAGAGAATTGGAAAAACTCTGGAATTGAACTAATCGTGACATAGTGTATGGACCTACATGGTTCGGTGATTGGGACGTACATCACCAAAAACTGGCGCTTAAAGAACGCACGTATCGGTCTAGTACATACATGATTGTGGACCTACGTGGTTTGGTGATTGGGACATCACTAGCGAAAACGGCGCCTTAAAGAACGCACGTCGGTCTAGTACTCATATTGTTATAGGCATGTATGGTTCGGTGATTAAGGACATCACCGGCGAAAACGGCGCTTTAAAGAACGCATACACTTGTCTATTAAATACATTGTTATAGGCATGTGTGGTTCGGTGATTTGAGATATCACCGGCGAAAACGGCGCCTTAAAGAACGCACACAATTGTCTATTGAGTACATTTAGCATCTAAAAGGACACGTGGGCTCGGTAATTTGATGCATTACCTCGAGAATGCACGTGGTCCCAATGAAGTACATTTGGCATCTTGAAGAGACACGTGGGCTCGGTGACTTGATGCATCGCTCGGAGAATGCACGTGGCTCGCTGATTTAAAATGGCATTTTAAAGGGCACGTGGGCTCGGTAAATTAATGCATTACCTCGGAGAATGCACGTGGCTCGGTAATTGGTTTTGTCAATTGAGACTGTATAGCAATAGCTTGAATGACCGGAAAGGGTCGATCGATACGTAATCGACTAGGTCGATTGATCATTGATTTGATTTGATGTCGTGGATTGATTGATTGATTAGAAATGACCGTGAGTGGTCTTGTTGACATGTAATCGACTAGGTCGATTTGATCGATGCTTCGATCGTGATATGATTGCTTGGGTGCCTATTATAAATTGTACTTGACTTGCAGGTGGGATATGAGGCCAAGGTACATCTTCTCGCGCTATGCGTGTATAGGCAGCCTATAGTATAATAGTTTACTAATTGGGCTTAGTGGGGTAGAACTCGCTGAGACGTAGTCTCATCCCAGTTTGGGAAAAAAAACATTTCAGGACCCCGATGAGGAGCTGAGGAGGAATCTGAGAAGGAGAACTCGGAGGTGAAACCTGAGTAGAAGGACTTTTGGAAGAAGAAGATAATACCGAGAGAGATTTTGAGTATGACCTGAAGGGATTGAGATTTCATCTTCTTTTGTGAACTCCAATTGATGTGAATAGTTATGAAGTTCTCTAGTTGATGTCATGTACAAAAGTTTGGTTATAAATTTCAATATGAAAAATATGGCCCTGCTTTTCTATCCCATCGTTTTATTGTCTGGGGATTTTAACTGCTTCCGCATGTGCCTATAATAAATGAAAGGGTCGGCGATACATTGTCCTGGGATATCGCATTATAAAATCGACCAAGTGAGACGGATGTGTGCGTGCCTGAGGATCGGGGCGTGACACACGACCTACAGCAGCCCACGAAGGCGAGGACGAGCTGGATCTCGGCGAGAGGCGAGCTGAGACGCACGGCAGCAGCGTGCGCGAGAACGACGAGCGGCGACGGGCGACGCGAGGCGAGGACGGCATGCGGAGAGCGACGGCTCCTGGCGACGTTGGTTGCTACTTCCGCCTGGCGTCCGACCAAATCTAAGACCTCGAGCAGCAGACGGAGGGGGAGAAAGAAGGCAGAGCCACACACGCGGGCAAGCGGAGCGGCGAACGGCGGACGAACGGCGACGGCGTGCGAGCAGGAGCAGACGGCCATGGCTGCAGCTTCTTCTTCTCTGCATTTTTCTGGTCTCCGCCCATGGAGATGGAGGAGAGAGAGGCGACGGGAGAGAGGAAGAAGAGAGGGAGGAGAGAGAAGGAAGGGGGGCCCTTTTCATTTTATTTTTCTCTTTCTTTTATCCTTTTTTTTTCCTTCATCCAATCAAGATGGCCCACCATGACCTAGGATGACCTCACAATCCACTCACCCAATGCTCCACAACCTCTTCCAATGGGTCCATTTTATTTTTCCGCAGGGGCATGAAACTTTGTACATTAATTTCTTTAATTCCATTCAATTCTCTCCCAATTGAGTCCAATTAAAATCCACAAAATTATCCCATGATCCTAATAAGATGTGTGACATAACCGGGCTTCCAACTTCTAAATTCAATCCCAATTTTTACGGTTGAATTCAATCTGGTGCAATTTCAGCACGCCTAACCTACCGGGTAGCTTTCAGGGAAATTTTCTTGCATCCGACCTGAGGGTGATCAGTTCCCAAGTTTGATGCGTTAAAATCCCTTAATTACTTCATCCAATAGGCTAGTCCTCTCATGAGTGGCCAACTCAGAGAGACGAACTATACGCACAGATGAAATGCCTACCTCAATCAGCTGAAAATAGAATTAGAAAAATCGGGATGTCACACCAACAAAGAAGAAGAAAAGAAAAGATAAGAAGAGAAAAGAGATGAGGAAAAAAAAAAATTAGACTTGATTCTAGGAATTGTTTCTCAGGAACAAAAAATAACTTTTTTTTACTTCTTAATCTTGTTCCAAATCTATCCCTGAAAAAAAAAATGGATTTTTGTTCTTGAGAATAAAAAATTTACCAAATGGATTTCTGTTCTTTTTTTGTTCTTGGGAACAAAAGAACATAATCAATTGTTCCCGAAAGTGTTATCAAGCGGGGCCTCATCAAATGTACACTTGAAATAGCATATATTGAGCAATATAATTATACGTTTGAACGAAAATTCACAAGAAACAAAGACGGAGGTGAAGAAATATGATCAAGTAATTGATTCAAGGCGGCATGACTTCTATTGATTTCAACGATTCATGATATAATGGGATGATTGGATGCGGGCAGTTGAGTGGCGTAGATTAAACTAAAGAAATACTAGGGGTTGAAAAATAAGAAAAATAAAAAATTGGTAAAGCATAGGGGGACACATATGAAAGATGACAATTTGCTGAGGGTTAAAAAGAAAAAAAGATAAGAACTACAAGAGGAGCAATTATTTGTTTATCGAGCTGTCGAGCGACGTCGTGGTGGGGGTTGCGAGTCCTGACTCGTTGGGTACTCCACAAAGGAATTGGGGCGACACAGACGATGACGATGGTGTCAAACAAAAGAAGGTCGCCGGCGGACAGTGGCTTCGGACGTCAAATCCTCGGTTGGTTGCCGTGACCTGCCACCGGCTAGAAGAAGAATAAGAGTAAGA
The DNA here is from genome assembly GCA_017140325.1 of Eucalyptus leucophloia subsp. euroa. Taxonomy (NCBI): domain Eukaryota; kingdom Viridiplantae; phylum Streptophyta; class Magnoliopsida; order Myrtales; family Myrtaceae; genus Eucalyptus; species Eucalyptus leucophloia. The sequence continues at coordinate 21,808,630 of CM029471.1, forward strand.
GAAAAAGAAAGGAAAGAGAAGAGAAATAAAAGAAGATCATTTGAGTTTAAGTTATTTCTGGAAACAAAAAGGTAATTCCTTTTTCACTTTTTGATTTTATTCTAACTTTATTTTTGGGACAAAAATATCATCAAACGAATTTCTATTTTTTATTTATTTTAAAAGACAAAAAATAAAATAAATATTATTTGTACGTTACCCAACATGTTCTAATTAATAGAATAGTGTTGTGCAAAAACCATTGCCCATGCAGGGCAATCCGCGTAATTGGGGGCTTTTTTTGTCAACCAACTCTACTTTGATAAGTTGCATTTAAAAAAAACTTTTTGGGAAAGTTTTTAGGAAAATACAAAAGACTTTAAAGTGAAAGAGGTTTTTCAAAATGCAAATTGCGTTTGGAAAATTATAATATAAAAGTCCGTTACGAAGTATTTTTGAACAAAATGGTGTCTAGAAGACTTATATTTACAAAGCACATTTATTATTAAAAAAAGAAATATATATATATATAGCAGCCGTCGGCGATATGGGATCGCCAGTAGCGGCTGTCGTCTGAGGTCACTGGACCTCAGGCGGCCCCTGGAAACCACTGGCGAGGGCTGCCCGAGGTTAGGCAATCGCTGGTGGGGGTCGCGCGACCCTCGGTGAGACCCTCACCTAAGGTCGTGTGACCTTGGCGAGGGCCGCGCTTGGGTCGCATGATCTCGTCGGCACTTGTGCGACCCTGATTGGCTATTGCCGAGGCTATGCAACCCTCGCTTGAGGTCGGGGGATCTCGACGAGGGCCGCACCTGGGTCGCACGACCTTGCTGGTGGTCGCGCAACCTCGAGCAGCTGTTGCCGGGGCCACGGGACCCTTGCTTGAGGTAGCGTGGCCCCTTGCGAAGGTCGCTGCGAGCCAGATGGCATGGAGATCGCCACGACACCCGACGATGGTCGCCCGGGTCACCGTGACGTCTTTGCCTCCCTCTAGCCGGTCGCCGGCCCCTCGCAACTCTGTGCAACCCCGCTGACCGCCCTCAACGAAGAAGATGAATAGTGAACACCGAAGATGATGAACACTAATTTTTACATTTGCAGAAGGCTAAAAGCCCAAGGCACCCCAAAACTAGCTTTAGGTTTTCAGCCTTGAGAAGGCTGGCTTTTGGCTAATGGGACTTGTAAAATTGTTCCCAAACACCTCATATTTAGCCCAAAGGACCTTAGGTGTTCAAAGCCCTTTGCAAAGTAGTTTCCAAACGCAGCCTATAATCGACCGACGATATAGCCATGAATCGTTCTCATCGACTACCAGCACTTTGCTTTTCTTTCTTCCAAGGAGTAATATTAATAATTTCAACTTTTAGAAAAGAAAGAGAGCCGTTCTTCTCCTTTTCACACATGATGTTGGAAGCGAGAGAGCGACCGATCGACCAAGCAAAGCAACTATGGCTAGCTCAGACGCAGGAAGTTGCCAGGAAGATGAGTAGCAGGTGTTCCTTAGCTTTAGAGGACACTGTTCTCGTCCACTAAAGCATTTGACTTTATGGTCTTCGTCGTGATATGTTACGAATCTCTGCTTTAACGATTTTCTCATTTAGTCCTGTGGCATTTGATTGGTTTCTTATTACTACTCTATTAATGAATGACAGAGAGAGGTCCAAGCGCAACGTTACTGATAGGATCTCCTGCAGTTGTTACATTGGAAAATTTAATGAGTTTCAGTTTCTTCTCGGCATCAGGAGTTGAATTGATACATTTTTCTCGACGATGCAAGACAATCCAACTTTCTCTTGGACTAATCAATCCATACCGATGTGTGTAATAGCATCGTCTACATGTGTCAAGGTAGTCTCCATCACAAGATGAAGAACGTGGCCTTACAGATCGATTTAGAATTCTGTAATTCTAACACATACTCTGCCGCATTCAAACCATCATAATAACCAAACGGCTAATCACTTAGCAAATTATTACTCAATGACTTAAATTTGTATTCACATTGTTCTACAAATTTGTTAAAAAAAAAAAAAATTCTAAGAACATATATTTTTATAAAGTAATATGAAAACATTTATTGTAGAAAGAAAACGGGAGTACGCAGGCATCTACAATGAAATAGTTGAATACATCTTGAGAAGATAAAATCAGGAAAAGGACAGAAATATTCATATTTCTCGGGGCCTTCTGCCCGAGACCTCCGCTACCGCCATGGACCGAGAAATTAGTCATGAAAGCTTGATATGAAGAAGGATCCGAGAAATGACGAGGTTGAATTGAGACAGTTCGTGGTCCATTAAGTGTGCCGAGATCAACGAAGAGAATTATTATAAATTCCTCAAGGACCACGCATCACATATTTATTATACACTCATTTCATCTTAATTAGTAGAATGCGCACGTGTTAAGACGACATATGCTAACGGGTACATAAATCTAATATGAGTGGATTCTTTTGGTTTGAGTGTTATTGAGTAAAGGATACTTTTGTGATTTTCAAGAGAATCATTGAAAGAAGGAGAAGAAGGAAACTGACAATTTCTCTTGTTAATCATACATAACGAGACAATTTATTATTTTTCAAATCATTTGTGAAGTCATTGAATTTTCTTCAAAATGTAATTTAAAACACTCATTCGAGAAAGAGAGAATAAATAACAAACTAACCATAGATAAAATAGCAATGAAAATTGAAAAGTAATAATATATGGAATGAGGTGAACGTATGAATTATAAAAGTTTGACTGAAAAAATGACATAAATGGTTCATGAACCTTGGTCAAACATACAATATCGTCCATAAATTTTTAATTTATTCAATGTGGTTTTTGAATGGTTGGCAAATGTTTAATTTAGTTCATTATATATGCAAATGGTTAATGTTGGAAGGATTATCGGAAATCGAATATTTCATTAAGTTCAGTCGATGGACTCTATGAAAAATTAATTGCGATTTATTAAAAGAAAGTTTAATTCAAAAGTCTAGGCTTATTAATGAAGGTATATTGCATTAATATAAATAGTGTATATGACCATTGTCAAGTAATGTGAAATAATATTTTAATATTTATTTCTAAGGAAAACGAAGTAGTCTGGAATTTGTGGCATCAATATAATATTTCGAGTGTAAATCATAGATATTAGACTGGGGTTAATTAAAAACCTAAATGGGCCGCATGTGTATGTTGTCGTAGTTAATGTCATTTAGCTGTGGAGATCGCATCTCTTAGCGAGGAAGGTGGATTTGCTAAATTCATAGTTGAAGTTCTAAAAAGAAAAAAAAAAAAATCCTAAAGTTGATAGTCAATGTGTGGGGGAGATCTTCTCTTCGATCATGTCAAGGACTGTCGACAGCGGCTCACTTTAAATATCTATTTTTTCGTAAACGACTTTTTCAGATTCAGTAATATTTTTTCCTTTAATGAATGATGTTATATAAACAAATAAATCTAGATGCTCAAGAACGAAAATAATATAAGAAAATTAATCCCTCCAGTGTCTATCTCTTGGATTTTTTACTTTTTGATTTTTCCTCTGCCTTAACTCGTCAATTCACGAGAAAACCTTCGCTGAGTCCTCCCTTTTTCCAGCAACAAAGGGAGCGCCCCCCCCAAATGTCTAGGCCAAATCTGTCTTTTCCATCTTTCTTTATTTCCAAAATCAACTCCTTCCTCTCTTAAACTCGCCAGTCCTCCATTCCTTTGAGTTGACCATATTTCCCCATCCCCTTTCCTTTTGTATTTTGGGCGGAGTCGCATATCTTTTCTAAGTTGATGCCTGATGTGGCATGCTACTTTTAAACAAGAACGTCCCTAATTTCTAAATGTAGATTAATGCGATAGAGAATGAGATTGCAAGACCCACTCTTTCACACTCGCAATGTCAGATGCCAACATGAGCATTTGCAATTTGTAACTTGATGTTCATAAGTTAAGAAGCAGAGAGAAACATTAGCTTAAATTGTCTCAACTTAAATTATTTTTTAATTTTGATTTTTTGCTTCTCAAAGATTAGAGGAAAGGTAGATGTGACGATTCAAACGCAAGGAAAATCAAAGTGGACCTAAGACATAAAAGTTTTCTTAAAAAAAGCAAATATAAAACTCCAGAGATTAATTAATCGAGTACTGTCGAGATAAAAGCCATTGCCCGGGCAGGGCAATCAGCGTAAATTGGGGCTTTTTGTCAACCAACTTTATTTTTCTTTGTCTGCCATAGAGCAATGGGTCGTTCTCACCGACTTCCAGCAGTCTACTTTTCGGCCTTCTAAGGAGCAGTAAAATTGAGAGTTTCACAATATGTCTGTCTTTTTTTATTTTTGCATTACTAAGTCAAGATATAATTTTATTTCACTTCTTATCCTTTCTAAAACTGAAGAAAAAAAAATGTAACAAATCATTTATCCACTTTAGTAAAGCTAACCAACAATCAGTCTCCACCATCCATTCTCTCCTCGCAAATAACTAGTCACTTTATTTCTTGAGGTAACTCTGATATTTTTTTTTAATCTTTATACATATCTATTCGACCTTTTGATTTTATTTAGTGATTAGATACTGTTTGGGCTAGTGTTTGCACATCTTGACTAGTCTACCATCTCAAGCTATCTTAAGAAAGCACTCCTCCACGTTGGCTCGGTGCACATCTTGATTGCTCGATCTGTCACAAGAACTTCCCCATTGGCTAAGCTCTCGGTGGGCACAAGCAGTGCCACTACGAGGCCCCCACTCCTGCCTCCTTGGCGGCGGCCGCTGCTGAGGACTACTAACGGGGTGAGCATCTCGGAGGGTGTGGGTTCAACTCACACGTAGGGCCAGGGGCACCGCGAGTTCGATCTGAACATCTCAGCACTGTTGGAGTTCTTCCCGCGGTTCGCAGTCTCCGGCAATGTGGACAACAAGACCCACACCCCCTCCAAGAGGCCCCAATTCCTACCGTCGGCGAAGAAAGAAGCAACCTAAAATGGGTTGGATCGGAAACACATAGAAACCCACACAAAAATAGAAAACCGGCGATTGGAGAGAGAGTCAGGTGAGAGAGCGTGCGGAGGAGGGAGAGAGAAAAGTGGGGAGAAATTGGCCTAACAATGTGGGACCACGTTGGACACGTGGCATAATTTGAGATTCCTTCTTATTTGCCACATTGGAGTACCAAACGTAGCCAATATTTTCTCGGAAACTGAAAAGTACGCTGCGCGTGGACGTTTGAGAGAAGGAGATGTGAAGTCTTGCTTAAGTTGAAGTTTAGTGAGTTCGAGCTAGGCTTGGTTTGATTGGGTCCAAGTTTGGAGTGGGCTTCGTTGAAGTTTTGAAGTTGCTAAGGTTGCGTTTATTAAAAATTGTTTCTGTTTCTAGGAATAAAAATTTCTGTTTTTTTGTTTCTGAAACAAAAAAAAATAAACACGTTTGTTTGCGTTTTTGTTCCAAAATTATTTTTTTGTTCTCGAAACACATCTAGAACGAAATAATAAACAAAAAAAAATCATTTCTTGTTTCCGGAGCACATTATAGAAATACTTTCTTTTCTTCTTTTTTTTTTCTTTTTTCTTTGGCGGCCGTGGCCTCGCCAAGGCCGGCGATCGGCCGTCGGGCTTGCGATGTCGTCGGGGCCGGCGAACTCGCCGGAGTGTCATCAGCCCTCGGCGAGCCCGACCTTGCGCCGGGCTAGGCGAGCTCGATCTCGCCTAGATTCGGCGAGGCGGAGCTCGCCCGATCAAGGCAAGGTCATGGCCGAGGCCAGCGACCGGCCAAAAAAAGAAAAAAGAAAAAAAGGAAAAAATGAATAAGAAAATAAGAAAATAGAAAGAATATTAAAAAATAAAATAATTAAAAAAATTATACAAATTTACCAAACGTGTTTATGTTTATTTTTTTATTTCGAAAACAAGTTTACCAAACGCATTTTTTTATTCAAAAATTGTTAGAACAAAAACACTCTTTTCTATTTTTGTTTTCCTCGCAATAATTTTTAAACATAAATGTTACCAAACACGCCTCTAAGTGATCGGGTTGGGCTTTAGCATGTAAGCCCATGCTTTCTTTTGGGTCTAAGTGTTGGGCCTCAATTGTAGTTTGGTGAATTGGGCTAGTTTTTTTGGATTGGGTTTTAATTCTGTGAAGTGGGTTCTGTTAAGTGGACTTGACTTGTGGGTCTAATATATGTCCATGGCCCATACCAATGAAACCAGGGTTCGGACCCAAGCGGGATCAGATCTAGAGACCCGACCTGGGTCCCATTTTTAGATAAAAAAAAATAACAACAATATATTTTATTTAAAATATTAAAATATTTTTAAAAAATTTTAAAAATTCGGAAAATTCAAAAAAATTGAAAAAAATGCTTAGAAATCAAATTTGAACTAGCTTCATTAGTTTTTTTTTTTTTTATATGTTAGTTCTAGTTTAGAATTAGCTTAACATAAAAAACAAAAAAGGTAAAACTACATGACAAAAAATGTGTGCTTGAAATTCAATAAACCTTTAGGGCTTCACGATCTTGAGTATTATTAGATACAAATGATAGGTCGTCATTTTTGCATTTCCATCTCGAGTATTATGTGATTAGCACTTTCAATTAATTGACTATGGCCTCTCTTCGCTTAATTAGAGATGGCACAATTCCTGCTTAGTCATGTTAGATCCTTGCAATTTATTTAAAGCTTTTTTTGGTTGCCGATTATTACTTTAATAATTACATACTCGCATAATCACCTCACATGCTAATTGATAGGTTTAAAATCAATCTAAATTGGCTGATAAAAATATTTTTAAATGAACAAGATTTGGTATTGAAAGTACACTAATTGATTAACTAGTAGAATCAAGTACCCGATCCTAGTTTCTTTGGTTGTGTAGGAAGTGAAGTACACTTCCATTATTTAATTGGTTTCCAGCCGACCTTGTATATTAGGAAAATTAATATCACGCGAGGTATGGATTTAGGGAGAATCAATACTTTATAAGTAAGTACCTCTAAACCTATTTCTCTCCCTCGCCAGGGGTAGGTCGCTATAGTAACCACGATTGAAGATTTAAAGTGAAGTTGATGACTTACTAATCTTATGATTTTAGCAAATTTCTTATAGGGATGGAATTTTACTAACCCCATTTGTAAAATTGCGAGTAGTTCACTAACTAATTTCCCTGGATATCGGTAAATTGTTTATACAGTGGATATTTTACTTATTACCCTCGTAACAATTAAAAAAAGCTAGATAAGTCACGAACTTATTGCAATGCTGGTAAATCAATTGTAGCGTTTACAATATTCCAGATTTTCGGTTGAGTGGACACCGACACTTCATGCTGGTAAATGTATGAATCATGAAAGTCTAATTCCTTGGCTTCCGTGCTTGTCATGACATAATCACCGTTCTTTCGACCCTTTGCCAATGGGGCCTGCAGCTGCATGCGCGACAGTTGATTTAAACATATATGTATTACGTTTGATTTCTTGGCTTCCGCGGGTACAGCCTGCAAAGTCGTGCACTTTTGAACAACCCAGCCATGTTACTGATAAGACCATACTTGCTAATCATTTTATTTTTATATTTTTTTGTTATCCAGAACAGGAAAAAAAATAATTCTATCTGATAATGTCATTTTATTTGTCTGTTCCCCGAAATAGAATAGTGGATATGATATAAATTTAGAACAAAGCCAAGAAATTGAAAAAAAAAATAATCTACTTCCAAGAAATTGAAAAAAATTAATAATCTACCTCTTTGTTTCTTGAACAAAAAGAGAAATAATGTCATTTTAGAAAAAGAAGCTGAACATAGCCTAATAGGCTATGTTTGGTCGTCCAGATTCCTAATTGGGATAGGACCGGATATGATATAATATGAAATCCCGAGATTTTTTTATATCTTGTCAATTATTCGGTGAATCGTATTAAAATCGAAAATGTTCACATCATATCATATACATTTTTTTAAAAAATATAAACGGCATATCGATATAAATGAACCTAAATGTTCATAAACAAAGATGATGAAAATCTTTCATAACATTATTCCTTAATTTATTTTTCCTCTTTTTTATTTTATTTTCGTTATTATTTCTTTTTCCCCTTTCATCATTCTTTAATAAATTTTTATCAAATAGTAAATTGTACTAACATATCTAATAATACCTAAAATATATAATAAATATTAATAGTTAATTTATAGATTGAATGCATATTATAAAATAGAATTAAAGTTGAATATATAATTTAAAATAAGATTAATTTATTTTTTATTTTTTATTTATTAAATTAGAATTCAAATATTATTTATATTGAAATATAATTTCAATTTTTTAATTTAATAAGTTTGTTATTCAAGAAAGATAACTTTTCTATTATAGACATTAAAAATCTTATCTACCTTTATCCCACCTCTCCCATGGGATAACTTTATTCTGTCTATATCTCCCTTATATCCGACTTTATCCTGTCATGAGCGAGCACCAAACATAGGATATGATAGATCATGTCCTATCCTGAATTTTATCCCGATTGCCAAACGTAGTGATAGAATTTATGATAGGTATGGTATCTCACATGTACGGCCTTTTTAGCTTCAGAATAGTTGATTGCCTATTAGCCATCAAATTATTTTTCATTTTTTGACTCATATCATAGAAAATTTTAAGGTATCATAATTGTTATGCATGGGGTCCACATTGTAACAAGTACATAGCATACTACCTAGATTGATAAGAACAACTCTCTCGTTTTAAAAAAAAAATCATACCATGCAAAAAGGAAGATAAGAGAGAGTTTTAAGATTCATAGCAAATTACACAAAATTATTTTTAGGAAGGGTGCATTTTGCCATTTAGCCTTTACAAGCACTACCTTATATAGGCATAAGATAGACACTGAAGACAAACATTGAACACATAATTATTGGTGATAGTTTTGGAGATCACCAATAATTTTATGGACCCTTTAAGGCTAATAATGGCCAATAATTTAACTCTTATGTTGACGGGCTAAGATTTTTGTTTCTAACAAACTCTTATCCCACATTTTCAGCTTTTGCTATAATGTGCTACAATATTGCTGTAGTGCACTAAAGTGATGTACAGTGTTATAAACAGTACATGAATAGTGCCAAATAATTTTTGCTACAGTACTTGGGCCAAATTTTCTGCACTTTCAAGTGGCTCATTTGACCAAATGGCTTGTCCGACTTCGACACAAGATCCACTCTCCTTAGCCCATCTGAGTCCCCATTCAAAAAAATTCAAAAATTTAGGAAAAAAAATTAGAAAATAGATTTTGAGTAGTTTTACTAGATTTTAGCATTAATTCTAGTTTAGAATTAGTTTAGCATAAAAATGTAAAGATATTCTGATAAAAATTAGATTAAAAATTGAATAAACTATTAAACTTTACTCTATGGATTTTTGAATACCATTTTCCTTTAGAGACAATGTTATGTTGTGAAAGCTTAGTGACTCCAATCTTGCTTAAGATTCCATTGGAGATATCCTTTAAGATCATTTGCAACTCTATTTTAATAGAAAAATAGATGGCTCTCAACAAGTTTTTTGCACTGATTTTAGGATCTTCTTCTTCTTCTTCTTCTTCTTCTTCTTCGACTCCTCATCGTGGTCTTCCAACTCCTGATCCTCCTCCTTAGGCTCCTCTTCCCATGGCTCATTCTGTTTGATGATTTCCCCTTCCTCTTCGCTCCAATTAGCGCCCTTAGTTGAGTATACTGGTGACTTAGGATCGCCCTTGAGCTTGGGATCCTTGGCATCCACTACTGACCCACCCTTAGGGTCTGCTGTCCCTAACACGAATGCTGCTTCCAGAACGTACAGAGGCACATCACCTTCCGGGATGGAACCTTCTCTTCACCCATCATGGTAGTGATGATACCATGATCGATACTCGTGGGGTACCAAGTCAATTCTATTCACATCAACCCAAACCTTGGACTCTATCAACACATACTCTAGCCCCTCTGGGTGGTGGTATATCGGGAAGTGGTATCCTACCTTGGTGATATCTTCAGGAATACCAAAATGCATTGGAGGACGAGGAGGTGGAGGTGATGCCATCTACGGGCCTGAAATGTTGTCCCACATCGGGGTGAGACTACGTCTTAGCAAGTTCTACTCCCTAAAACCCGGTTACGAAACCAATATGCCATAAGGGCTGCCTATGCACAACACGGGTCAGAGGACTTACCTTGGCCTCAGTTTTCACCTGCAAATTAGCACTGTTCAAATAGGCACCTAAACATATCATCGTGGATCGATGCCTCGATCAATTGACTTAGTCAATTACATGTCAATCAGACCATCCCTTGATCATTCCCATCCATACTACACAATTTCCCAGATAATGTACCTAGTCACCAACCCACGTGCATTCTCTAAGGTGACCTATTCGCCAAGGCGACGTACTTAATCATCGAGTCACATGCATTCTCTAAGGCGACATGTTCGCCAAGGCAACGTACTAATCACCGATCCCTGTGCATTCTCTAAGGTGACATATTCGCCAAGGTGACGTACTTAGTCACTGAGCCACGTGCATTCTCTAAGGCGATATACCAAATCACCGAGCCACGTGCATTCCCTAAGGCGACATATTCGTCAAGGTGACGTACTAATCGTTGAGACACATGTCATTCAAAGGTGATGTATTTAATCAACGAGTCATGTGCATTCTCTAAGGTGACATACTCAGTCATTGAGCCACGTATTACCGCGTTCTTTCTCATCTTTTATCATCCTCGATAAAATGGCTGTGTGTGGGGACACGGTTGGTTTTAGCCAAAAATATAATTATTTCACTTTCACAATTCTCACCACTTTATATAACCCACCAAATATTTTTGGCGCTATAGACCGACGCCCAATAATTTTCCACTCAATTACCAAAATCACTCAATTGAGGAATAAATCCTAGAATCACCATTAATTCAATTTAACTCAAACTAAAACTTGAATAAATAAACAGGCTACACCATAATCATCAGCATAAAATTCCGATCGTCGACCATCCTGGTCTAATTTTCGGAAAAATAAATAAATATTAAATATTTACAAAAATTAATTAAATAAATACTAAAAATCCAACTTACGCCGTAATGCCTAATTGGAAGCCGAAACGGACTCGGAAAATTTCTGAGGTTCATTCAATAATTAGTCGAGCCTATCTACTCACTAATCACACTAACCATTCTCCTAACATGCATAGGTAAATCCTTAATTTAATCATGCTAATATAATCTATCCATATAATTGCACTTAATTAAATCTAATCAGCCCCTAAACATAAGTAGGGATTAGTGAGTAAAACTCACTCGTTTAACAATCCGCTCGGATCAAAATGTTAGGAACGCGACGGGGACCAACTTTCGTAAAGGCGGGCCTAGGTTTCGAGATTCAAAGCCACCTCAAAACGGGCCTAGAAGCGGCTGTGAAACCCACTTCTCAACTCTTTGTTTTAGTTGCAAAAACAAAAGAAAATAAGGCTGGTTTGGTGCGGGAATGGCGACGGTGGATTGGTGGATGGCTTAGCAAGGTAACCAATGGCTGAACGGGGGTCTACGGTGGCCAAATGACCTCCGGCTTGGCTCAACCAGCAGTTAAGATGCCGGAACAGGTTGTTGGAAGGAGCAGGAGAGATGGAGACGCGCGAGCAGCGGGTCCACGGTGTGCGTGCGATGAGGGCGAACGGCGGGGGCGGCGGCAATCCGGCGATGGTGGCTTCGTGCGGCATGGACAACAACTTCTCCTTAGCTGCTGGTGCACGAAAATGAAGGGGATGGAGGTGGAAATGGTGGCCGGCTGCCTTGGAGAAGAAGAGAGGGCAAGAGGTGAGCCACCATGGCCATTTTTTTCCACATTCTTGTCTCCTTGACCCATCCTAGGCCAAGTGTGGATCCTTGGTTGTCCTTAGGCCACCAAGGCCTCCATTTAGAAGCTTATGGTGGTCCAAATGTTGAGGGTGGTGGGGGCATACAAATTTCCTTGATTCCTCCTTCAATTGGTCACTTACCGATCCTCAAATCAACTCAATTTGGCCTCGATAAATTCAATTGACTCTCCATCAATCATCTTGGCATTTTTCCTTACCAATACAATCCATTAATTTCTCAAATTTGTGATCAAAATGATCCCCGCCTTTTTTTTTTTTTGGAACTGGAGGAACCACTTTAGCCGACGGTTGCCACATAAACCCCAGTGACGCTAGCCTAGGACCCATCACTAGGGCGCCACGCTTAAATCACCAAATGGCCTGCCAGCCTCCCTTCAACTTGCGTTGAAGGGCTTCGAACTCTGGATCTCCTGTTTAGAGGTCTGGAGCTTACCCAACAGAGCTATCACGGCCGGTGGTATGATCCCCGCCTTTTTTCTGCATAAAAACGGCTATAGGAAGAATTTTTTCCCAAAAAGTCTCGGGTTACAGAAAAATCTTTTGAGACCGAGTCGACTCTCCTAGAATTTATTATAACATGACAGAATCTTCAATTTCTGAAATCGGACTTGAATTCACAGTTAATTTCCATTTGGCGCGTTTTTAGCGTGACCTAGGTTACCGAGTAACTTTCAGAAAATTTTAGTGTAAATGACCCGTGGTCGATTTTCTTTAAGCCATAATGAACCCACGTAGGTTCAGAGCCAGACTAACTACTCTAAGGTACCAAAACAATAAGAAAATCAGTCTAGTGCCGGCTGACAAGAATTTTCCAATTTAGATTAGTTACACGTCTCAGTCGAACTAACCTATCTCTGATCTCAAATCGATTTTATACTGTGCAGTAATGGCTTCTAAAGATCAGCATGGTCGAGAAGCCGATTCTTGATTGAATTCTCAAGTTTATTGCCTTACAATTTCTTAATGGCTTCCCCAGATAGTCTAGTTATCTCGAAAGTGATCAGTTCTGAAAACAGTCCTATAAGCACGTCAATGAAATGCTCGATTTATTCAGTAGAGAACAAGATTGAAAATCTAGGATGTTACAGGGCTGGTCCTTGGTCTTGAGATCTCTAGACTAGCACTGTACGGATTGATCATCGATCTTGGGAGTTTAGAGTCGGTCCAACCCGAACCAACTCTGTTGCATATAATATATAATATATCTAAAATAATATATATATATATATATATATTATATCTAATAAATTATTTATAATCTTTTTATATAGTAAAAACCCTAAGTCAAGCGGCGTCAATAGCATTAAACGACTCCTTAGTGAGTAGTGGGATAAGTACACTAATGGTGCCATAAGTTGTGTACGCGCTCACTTTGGTGCCAAAAGTTTCTGTCGGATCACTTAAGTGCCAAATCGGAGGAAAAACGCTCACTTTGGTGCCACCGGCGAAAGATTCTGGCCTCCGGCGAAAGATTCCGGCCAAAATGATTCTTTTTTTTTAAAAAAAATTGATAAGCCTTTAAATGACGTCGTTTTCGGTCCTCCTTAAGAAAACGACGTCGTTTTGTCGTCCTACATGGATGGCTTCATGGAAACGATGCCGTTTAGCTCACATGGGGAAGAAATTAGGGTTTCGGCGAGGTCGAAGCCGTGGCTGTTGTCGGGGTTGAGGTCGGAGTCGAGGTCAAAGTTGCGGCCGCCGAGTGGTCATCGAGGTCGGGGTTGGGGTCGGGGTCGAAGCTACGGCCGTCGAGTGGCCATCGTCGGGGTCGGGGTTGGGGTTTGAGCCACGGCCATAGTCGCGGTCGTGGTCGTGGTCGAGGTCGAGGTCGGAGCTACGGCCGCCGAGTGGCCATCGTCGGGCCGAGGTCGAAGCCGCTACCGTTGAGTGGCCATCGTCGGGGTTGGGGTCAAGGTTGGGGTCGAAGCCATGGCCGCCGAGCGCAAGGACCGTCGAGACGGCGACGGAGATTAGGGTTTTGAATTGGGGGAGACACCAAACGGCGTTGTTTTGGTGTTTGGATGCTTTGACTCGCCTCTCCGACGAGCCACGTCGGCGTCAAAAATTAATAAAAAAGGCCACGTCGGATTTCCGGCCAATTTCGTCGGAGTTGGCACCAAAGTGAGCGTTTTTCAAATTTCTTGGCACTTAAGTGATCCGACGGAAACTTTTGGCACCAAAGTGGGCGCCGTACACAACTTATGGCACCATTAGTGTACTTATCCCGTGAGTAGTTCAAGTAATTTTACATTATTCTTTAATAGCTTAAACTTTTAATATATTTTATGGCATCAATAGCCATATTTACAAATGAGGAAAATGTCTCTATGAGGAGTCCTCGCGATGTAAATAGCTCCTCATGGTATCTTCCTCCAGTACTCATTCTCTAATGTATTATTTGTTCTCTTAGTCTTCAACTTACCAAAATCGAAAGGAACAACTTCTCCACTCGCCATTCAACACTCGCCTCCATCGCTTTTGGTCACTTGTGTTGCTCACCACTCGACACTTGGCCCACTTGACGCTAGCCTCTCTTCGCTGATCTCGCTTGTTGTTGAACCCATTTGGCCAGTCCAGTCCTTAGTCGCCCTTTTAGGAAGTGCAAAAAATGAAAAAAAAAATTATTGGTCGGTTCTAAGTTGACCTTGGAACCCGATCAAACCTACTGGATCAGTCCGGTCCTCAGTCCCAAGCTCAATAGGGTCAGTCTTTGGTCCAAAAAATTAAGGATCAATATTGTGTGGGTTGGTCCTAGGGTTAAGGGGTGGACCGGCCCAACCCAAACCATGCTCACCCTGAATACTCTGTTGTTCCATCATTGCCCATTCCACCAAGCAACATTTGCTCTTTCTTCTTGCAGCTAAAAAAGCTCCAAAGGTCCATGCAACTTCTTATTGTAATGCCCAAATATTTACTGTCAACTTCCTCATATCGTGAGTTATAAACCAATAGGACTCTCTATTTCCATTTTCAGCCATCCACCTTTAACTTACTATTACATTGGATTTTCTAAGACCATCTGAGAATATCTCGATCAATTAAATCTTTACAAAACTCCAGTTTTATCTAAACATGAATTATTAAGTCTTTATTGACCTTTTTTATAATGAAAAAGATTGGGAATAGAAATCGTTAGGGTCGTACTAATAGCATTTATGTTCATTTTCTATTCTGAAAATAAAAACTTTGTATAATTATCAAATGCGTTTTACTGCTTAGAAAGTCATCTAGGGAATATAAATAGAAAAAAAATGATTTTTGAACATAAATTGTTTTCGGAAATAGAAATGTTATCAAACGCACATTAAAACATCCTCGAATCTAGATTAGAGAGAAATATTGTAGAAACCAAAGATGTGATTTATTTTTTTATTGACCAATAACATTGATTTTTTGACGACTCTGTCATTTTCATCGGCCAATAACATTTGATTGATTTTCCCGTAATTTCCTCTTGACCTGCTAACCCGGCCTCTTTCTCTGTTAAGACAAGAACATGGGAAGAGACGTTTAATTCCTTGGCTTCCGCACATGGGGCCGCTTGAGTTGGGCTTACTAGCTCTTTTTTTAGTCGGTAGGGCTTTAATAGCTTAAATAGCTATATTTTTAATTGTTTGGTGGAGTGGCAACAGCATCCTCATCCAAAATGGCCCCTTCTGCGATCCACTCACCTTCTGGGTTCCGTTGCCGGTTCACTACCGTACCTACCTACACCGGGTATCCGGTAGAACTGACTGCGCAGATGTTAAAATCGGGAAGGTTAAACCGGGACCGCACCCCTACTTTTGAATATCTATATCTATGTTTGAAGGGCATTTCAAGTCTCTTAGCTTAAAAAACTGTGGTTCCAGCCCAATAGGCTGTGGCTTTTTAGCACTAGCAGCACCCTGAAAAAGTAAGCAAAAGATGGACGTATTAAAGTATAAAGAAAAGGGAGAGAAATTGAAATAAAAATCCGGAAGAATAGAGTTTCTTTTTTTGGTCAGATCGACAGTAGAGTTGCCGAGAGTGCAAATCGCTTCCCCGCTACAGCTGGACAATAAATCCGTGCCGAAAGCTGGACAATTTTGGCCTTTTCCTAAGTTCCGTGCCGTCAGCCACACTTTCTTGGCCACTTCCTGAATTATTTTTTTCCTCATCAACCAATAGCATTTGATTTTATGGTCTTTCTCTTTCTAAAAATTAGGACTGACCATTTCAACCAGCTTTTTCTCATTGACCCCATTTCATTGGTTTTCCCGTCATTTCCTCGTAACCTGCGAACGCGGCCTCTTTCTCTGTTACGAAAGTCTTCAGATCTACATCTTATAGACAGAGAGAGAAAGAGAGGGAGAGAGAGAGGCGGAGGCAGGAGCTAAGCAAACTACTGCAATGGCAAGCTCAGATGCAGGAACTTCGTCAGTAAGCAACTACCAAGTGTTCTTAAGTTTCAGAGGATGTGACACTCGTGAGGGATTCACCAACTCCCTCTATCATAGCCTGGATGTTGCTGGAATCTGTGTCTTCTTAGATGATGAAGAGCTCTCTATCGGTGCAAGGATTGATGGATCACTCGAGCGAGCAATTAACAATTCCAAGATCTACATACCTGTTTTCTCCCGGAACTATGCTTCCAGTCGATGGTGCCTTTACGAGCTTGCACAGATCGTATCAAACACCTCCAATTCAAAAGGTAATAAAGAGATTCTACCCATTTTTTTCGATGTGGTACCTGACGATGTTAAGCTGAAAACTTCGTTGTATCGAGATAACATACAAAAACTGAAGCATGAGAAGGGATTGAGCGATAATCAAGTGGATGTGTGGAGAAAGGCTCTCATGGAGGTTGGTGTGATAAAGGGGCTGGAAGTGAAGAAGTACAAAGGGTAAGCTAGCAGGTTTCAAGATACTTGTTTTCCTGATTTTCCTTATGACGAAGAATTTCTGTAGGATTGAGTGGGACTTTAATTACAGTAATACAAATGATGAACCGTGTTACTTATGTCAGAAAATGTGAAACTGCTTAACAAGGTCATCTTATATGATGGGCGAATGATGATATTAGTAGCTAGGTAGCTAAATCAATATTTGTTTGTTGGCACCAGGAGCAAGACGGATGGGAGAATGAAATGCCATGCACATTCCTATGTAATCATTTAATCTTTCAATACGTTAAACATTTCTCCTCTTTTATACACCATGTTCAACTTCTATAGTCATCCCTTGAGCATAAGTCATTAAATATCAATTTCAAATGCATAAATATTTATGCATCTATTCTGTACGAACGTTATTGACATGATCCCAAGATTGCTAATCTCATATTTGAATCGAGTCAAATTTTGGGTCATGCCATGGCGCACGAGTTGCCAATTGCATAAAAAGCAAGTGATGGAGGGATGTTTATGTCCATCGTGGACTCTTAGATGATCACTTGTAGATTGTTAATCACCCATTAATTATCCAATTATTGTGCAGTTTATCCCGTGCTTGAATAACATCAAACCCAGCTAGGTAATCGTGATTTCACATTTTCCCCCGACTAAAGTGGTTTTCCATTGTGGCAGCCATGGCAAACTAATAAGGTTGGTAGTTGAGGAGGTTGTGAAAAAGCTGAAGACAAAACATAGGTCGGTGCCTAAACATTTAGTTGGAATTAAAGATCGAGTTTTAGCAGTAAGCGAACTGTTAGACATTGACTCTGGCGATGTGCGGTTCATTCGAATTCTTGGCATGGGGGGTATTGGAAAAACGACTCTCGCCAAGGTTGTCTACAACAAACTCTCTTCCCATTTTGGAAAGTGTTGTTGTTTCCTTGAAGATGTTCGAGTGAAGTCATCAAGAATTGATGGCTTAGTTGAGTTGCAAAAAAAGTTATTATCCGAAATTGGCGCTCATGCAGGAACAAGCAGCATTGACGAAATTAATGATGGAATGAATAGGATTGGAGAAGTACTTTGCAACAAGAAAGTTCTCATTGTACTTGATGATGTTGATAACAGCAAACAAGTGGAGAAATTAGTTGGACGGGATACTTTGTGTTCAGGATCTAGAATATTGATTACAACTAGAAATAAAGATTATTTGCTAACAAATTATCAACCTTTAGATTATGAAATGGGGTTGATGTGTCATGATCCCGCACTTGAGCTTTTCAGTTGGCATGCATTTAACAGAGACTCTCCTCTAGATGACTACAATGATCTTTCAAGGGAAATCGTATCTGCAACTGGGAGACTTCCATTGGCTCTTGAAGTAATTGGCTCGTTCCTCTGCCCCAACAAATCGCAAGAACTATGGAAAGAGACATTGGAGAAGTTAAAAAAAGCACCTCATGAGGATGTTTTCGAAAAGTTGAAGATTAGCTATGATGCCTTAGCTTCAGAGCAACAACAAATTTTTCTTGATATTGCATGCTTTTTTGTTGGTGAGGATAAGACGGGTGCAATTTATGTGTGGGAAGACTACAAGATTTTCCCGCATACTGGAGTTCGTGTCCTCATTAATAGGTCTTTGGTAAAGATTGTGGAGAATAATAAGTTTTGGATGCACGATCAACTCAGAGATCTTGGAAGGGAAATTGTTCATCGAGAAAATCAAATGATTCCTGAAGAGCGGAGCAGATTATGGAATTACGAGGAGATCCTGGGTGCAATAGGAACAAAGGAGGTAAAACAATTCTAGAAAGAACTAATAGTTTTTCTATTAGAAATCCTCTACGTTCCATAAAGATGCTCATTTTTCTTTCTTCTTTTCCCATTTTAACCCTTTTCCTCTCAATTAGAATATTGAATACCACTCATTTGTCTATCTCCTTCTTTGTAGATGAAGAAGAACGTTGTAGCACTAGATCTTGATCTACGCAAGAGTTATCCTGAGGTCATTATTGGAAGTGAAGAGATTAGAAGGTTTGAACGCCTAAAGTATCTCAAATTAAATGGGGGAATCCTCTTGGGTAACTTGGCTAATAGTCTTACCAATTTAAGCTGGATTTTTTGGAGTCATCCTCATCCAATGTCCGATCCAACCAATATGCATTTGAAGAATGTGGTTGTTCTTCAATTTTCAGAAAACAACGTCATAGATGATTCAAAACTACAGAGCTTCATCAAGGTGTGTAATATGCTTATTTCTGTCCTATTTATTTCTAAAGTAATATTTAATTGTTCATCCATTAAATTTATGCACATTTTGGCAGATGGCAAGAAAATTGAAAGTTCTTTCTCTTAAAGGTTGTGATAGAATAACCAGGACACCAGAATTCTCAGAATGCCCGAATTTAGAGAGGCTTAATGTCAACCGTTGTTCCAATCTGAGGGAAATTGACAGCTCTATTGGGAATTTGAATTGTCTAATTGACATAAAGATTGCTTATTGCCCTTGTCTTGAATTTTTGCCTGAAGAAATCGGGTACCTTGTGAAACTAGAGCACTTCACTGTACAACAGTGTAATAAAGTGAAGAGACTCCCGGCATCCATATGGAAGTTGAAATCATTACGTGGGGTGCACTTTTTAACTAGCCTAAATTTTGATTCAGCAAATTCATGAGAGTTACTTTGTGACATTGGAATGCTTCGTGGGCTGGAAACGCTTCAAGTCAATGCTTACAGGTCAACTTCCTTCTATAATTGGAAGTTTGCCCTTTCTGAAAAATTTAAATTTATCACGTATTAATGTCAGTGAAGTTCCAAAGACCGTTAGCAAGCTTCCTTGCTTGTGAAGATTGGAATTGATGGCATGTCATAAGATTCAAGAGTTGTTGGCAGTCCCAAAAAGTTTAACCCATCTACTATCAGAATCTAAATTATTGTGTTAGTCCCAAGTATCTCGAACTTGACTAATTTGCCTGAGTTGGATCTAGACGATACTGGAGGAAAAGGAGTAAACATTGTACCGTTGACTTATGGTGGTTTGGGAGAGTATCCAAGCTGACTTAACTGAAATTTCGACTTCACAACGTCAAGCTGCCCTTCCTCTGCAGAGCTTTCAGCAACTTCCCTTGTCTCTGCAAAAGCTAAGCCCCGGTGAATTTCCATTTAATTGAGTCACTCTGTCTAAACCTGGAAATTTGTCACATTCAGAGCTCTCTAGATCTGCGGTGTATCCATATGAACTCGATGGGCTTCAACTTAAACGTCTAAGGTAGTTGCTTTTGCAAAACTTTGAACGCCTCCATAGATTCAGGCTTCAAGCATTTGGAAACTGATAGATATCTGGCTGAGCTTTTGCCCATAGTTAAATGGGATTGAGTTTCCTTGGGTGTCATTGGAGGCATCATCTTTTGTATGTTGGAATCAGGAGAACACATGAGGTTTGAGATTGTCTTAGACTGCGAAGTCTTCATGGTTTACCAAAGGTGAAGAAGTGCGAAGTCTTCATGGTTTACCAAAGGTGATGAACCTCAAGTCTTTTTCCATCAGTTCATGCAATTGTCCAAGGGTCGTCAAGGGCCTCAACGAGTTGAAGTTTTTGGCACAAGTTTTGGCCTGTGGATCGATAGAAAGGTTGATTGAAGTATCAAGAGTCAATTTCCAAATGATTGCCACATGTATATATGTTCGGTTGCAGGCCCGCTAGTCTTACAAGCACCATAAGGTGAGTCTTACTGAACATTCTCTCTCTCGCATAGTTAACGTTTGATTTGGTGTTTCAGTTTACTTATTGTTATCAGACCAATAAAGATGTCATTGGCAAATAACGATGTATTCCAATCGATTTCACCGGTTTTGACACCAATCTAACATTTGCCACACATGCAAGTTTTATTTTGCCAATTGTGTTTTCTCACTTTCCTTTTCTAGTTTTCTACTCCTTCACCGCACCCGCCGCCCCCCCCCCCCCCCCCCTTCTCTTCTTCCCCCTTCCTCTCCCCCTTTAATTCTTTTCCGTCCATGAGAAATTTTCAAAATTTTAGATAAGCTAGGGGACACGGTCAAATGGTAACAAAACAGGTGGAAGAACTTAAAATACTATCGGTTGTTACTTACACTTCGGAGAGGAGATTGGTACTTTGCAATTTTCACAGATAAGATGGAAGCTAAAAGAATCATAAATTTGTTTCACGTGTCGTAGACACTCTGCTCATCGTTTGCAAAGAAAGCATTATTAGAGCATGACGCACGTGGTCTACCAATTTCACTCCGGAGAGCTATTTACGTAGGATGATTCTTTGTTGTTAACTCCTACATTACTTTTACTCTCTGATGTATGATGTACATGAAGATTTACTAATCGAATCAACAAGTAATATAGAGCAGGTTTCAAGGTTCTGATCTTCAGAACTTGACTGGATAAGGTGAGTCTGAACCATTCTCTCTCTCTCTCAGGTTTTCTTGATGGAGCCATCCACAAACACGATTCAAATGAAGATTTGCAAAAATTGTGGTAAATCCAAAAACAATCAAACAAACATGAATTAAATTTGGTCTCACTTATTTTAAAACCTACTCAACACAGATTTGTTTTATTTTTCGCTCCTAATTTCTCATTTTCTTTTCTTTTTCCCCTTTTCCTTTCCATTTTTGTTTGTGGGAAGGTTCTAATGTCTGCGGGACAAGTTCAGTTTTTTTATCACAAATGAATGGAAAAGAACTTCAATGTTTAGAAGAAATATGTAGAATAGCCCAAAGTCTCTTATGATAATATTCTTTTAAGGGTTGGGAGGGGGGGGAGTAAATTGTTTAGTTTAGAGTACAATTTACGTAATATACTCCTTTATTGTCCATTTCTTACTTAATACTCTTCATTATGGAGATAGTTCAATGATTTACATTTATTACAGTGAAGATTTAACATGAAAAGAATGTTGAGAAGAAAGTGGATGTACAAATAAAATAATTATTATTCTTATTAAACAATATTACAAACTCTTTACACAGACACCACTCTATACACGTCTCACAGGCCTCACACACCTCAGCACTACACACACTTTTCTACACAAGACCCCTATCACTCTACCACTCTACAGCTCACGCCACCTACTCCACCCACTCACACACTCACGTACACACGTACACACACACACACACACACACACACACACACACACACATACACAAGACTCTTCCTCCTATTTATAGGCTGCAAAGTCGATGAGAAAAATCTGGAGAGAGGGGGAGAGAAAAGTCTGGAGAGGGAGAGAAAAATCTGGTCCAATAGAGAGAGAGAAATCTGGAGAAATCAGAGAGAGAGAGAGGCGGTGCTTTTTCTGACACTTCCCCTCACCGACTACTCTCTCTTAGCATGGACATTGTGATCATATCAAGTTGCCTTCGAAACTCTTCAAATTTTACAGCTCTAAGACCTTTGGTGAAGATGTCTGCAACTTGATAATCTGTTTTGGCATATTCCATCTTTATTTTGCATTGTAATACTTTTTTCCGCAAGAAACGATAGTGCACTTCTATATGCTTGGTCCTCGCATGGAAAATTGGATTCTCCACTAAACTTATGGCTAACAGATTATCACAAAATATCAGTGTAGATTGATTTATTGGTTGATGAAGATCCTCCATTAGCTGCACCAGCCATGTACTCTCTTGTGTTGCCATTGCTGTTGCTCTATACTCAGCTTATGTTGTAGATAGTGACACAATTGCCTGTCTTTTGTTGCACCATGACACTCCTGCTGATCCGAGGCTAAACATATATCCAGTAGTTGATCGTCGTGTGTTACAATCTCCAGCAAAGTCAGCATCGCAATGGCCTACAACTTCACATGATGCTTCTTTCTTATACAGAAGCCCAAAATCAAATGTACCATTTACATACCCTAGTATGCACTTGACTGCATCTAAGTGAGGCTTTCGTGGCTTCTCCATGAATTGACTTGCTACTCCTACTGCAAAGGCAATATCAGGCCGTGTTATGGTTAGGTAAATAAGGCTACCCACCAATTGCCTGTACATAGTTGAGTCTTCCAATTCTCGTCCTTCAATTGCACATAACTTTATATTTCCATCAATTGGAGTAGATATAGGTTTGCAATTGAGCATCCCGAACTTGTCTGGGAGGTCTCGTGCATACTTCTGCTGACATAGGAATAATTCTTCATTGGTCTTTTCAATCTCAAGTCTTAGGAAATGTTTCAATTCTCCAAGCTCTTTCATCTGAAACCGTACTAATAGGTTGGTTCTGATCTGGCATATCTCTTCTTCATTATCTCCGGTGATGATTAGATCATCCACATAGATTAATATTATTGCAAGCTTGCCATCTTCTGCCTTCACAAATAAGCTCGAGTCTGCTAGGGTTACAGAGTAACCACTTTGTACCAAAAATTCAACAATCTTCCCGTACCATGCTCTCGGAGCTTGTTTTAAGCCATAGAGGGCTTTCTTTAACTTACAAACATAATCTGGGTGAATCTTACTTTTGAAACCATCCGGTTGCTCCATGTATATATCTCGATCTAGTTCTCCATGTAAGAAGGCATTCTTCACATCCATTTGCCATAATTTCCACGAATTGCTTGCTGCAAGTGCTATTAAGACTCAAACTGTAGTGATCTTTGCTACTAGACTAAAGGTCTCATCATAATCTAGGCCATACTTTTGAGAGAATCCTCGAGCAACTAGTCATGCCTTATATGTTTCTATCGACTCATCTGATCGAGTTTTAAGTTTATAAACCCATTTGCAAGATATAAGACATACCTCTTTAGGTCGCGGCACTAAGTCCCATGTTTTGTTCTTTCTTAGTGCTTGTATCTCTTCCTCCATAGCTTTCCTCCATTCCACGCCTTGCGAGGCTTCCTCATATGTGGACGGCTCGACTACTCCGACATCTTCGATTAGCGCTGCATTTGCATATTTGGGATTTGGTCTTCTTTGTCTTGTTGATCTCCTAAGTTGAGATTCCTCCTCTTCAGGTTCTTCCATCTGACTTGGTCGAAGCTCTTTTGTAGTTCTTGGATGTACACCAGTTCGCCATGGCTCTTTGATTTTTCTAGTGACTGTGCTCTGACTTCTTTTCTTCCAGTTACTTTATCATTTCCTTCTTCAATTGGCTGGCCCTTATCAATCTTGTTATTTTCTTCCATTCCTTCACGAATCTCTTCTTCAACTTGTTTTGAATTAGGTTGTGATGGCCACCAAGATGATAGTTTGTCGAACACCACATTTTTGGAAGTGTAACACCTCCCTGTTGTAGGGTCACAACACTTCCATCCTTTTCTTTGATCATCATAGCCCACGAATATGCAACGAATTGCCTTTTTATCGAACTTGTTGCGAAGATGGTCTGGACAAATGCATGACATACACACCCAAATATTCTAAAGTGACTTACCGTGGGCTTGCGATTCCACAACTTCTCATAAGGTGACATAAAGCCAAGCCTTGCTTTAGGTAGTTTGTTGATCACGTGTGTTGCCATCTTCATACACTCAGCCCAAAACTTGGGTGGAACACTCTTTGCATGCAACATACTCCTACATGTCTTCGCCAAAAGCCGATTCTTTCTTTTGGCAACTCCATTTTGTTGTGACGTATTTGGGCAAGTAAATTGTCGACGTATCTTCCATTCTTGAAGAAATTTTGTAAAGTCATCTGACTTATATTCTCCCCCATTATCTGTGCGAAGGCATAGTATTTTCTTGCCTACTTCATATTCTACTTTTGCTTTAAATTCCTTAAATTTGTTTAATGCCTCAGATTTTTCTTTCATGAAGTCAACCTAGACGTACCTGGGGAAATCATCGATGAATGTTATCATGTACTTTGATCCTCTTATCGACGGTTACTTCACTAGTCCAAATACATCTGAGTGGATAAGCTCTAGAGGCATCTTAGCTTTGAATGCAGACTCCTCATATGGAAGTTGATGTGCCTTCCCATATTGGCATCCGGTGCAAATGAAGTCTTCTTGGACTTTCAAGTGGGGGAGACCTTTTAGCATACCTTTCTTCATCATCACCTTTAATTTATGGTAGCTCACATGCCCAAGCTGTGCATGCCACAGATCGGACGTTTCACTTCTTCGAGTTTTGTCCACGTATGCTGTCTGAGCTAACATCATGTAGACAGACTCTAATCGACGCCCTTCCATGATTGGTATATTTCAAATTGCAGTACACTCTAACGTTTCTAGGACCAAACCCCACATAATTGCTTGAGTCTGTAAGTTGTGCTACAGACAATAGATTCTTCTTCATTCCTGGCACATGGTACACATTTTTCAATTCGACTTGATGCGAACTGAATCAGGGTGTTATCATCGTTTGGCCCGCATGGGTAATTGGCAACCTTGAGTTGTCTGTAGTCACAATTACTCGTCCACCTTTATACTCGCACATGTTTGATAGCTTGCCTTGGTCTCCGGTCATGTGAATTGAACACCCCGAGTCAACTATCCAATCTTCATCATAATCAATCAATTTATCACTTACCGTGATGAGGGCCATCGCATCTTCTAACTCTATGGAGGAGTTTGCAAGCTCTTCTTGTTGATGCTTGGAAATCCCACTCTTCTTCACTATTATTTTCCTTAGAAGTCGCAACATTTCCTTCAACTCTTTTGAATCGACAATCCCTGGCAAAGTACTTTGCCACACGTGTAACACCATCCATTATGCATTATATTCTTCTTTTCTTCATTGTCGTCCTTATTGTGGTCTCGATGAGCTCCCCCTGGCCGAGGTCCACTTCCTTCTATTCACTTTTGCCATTCTCCATGACTTTTCCATGATTTGCCATCTCTTGCACCTGCTCTATTTCTATTATGGCCCTTGAACCCTCTTTTATTACTAAAGAGGGCACTTTCATCATCCTCAATTGAGACCTTCGAAATTTGTTTATCTAAGGCTTCTTGGTTGGCCAATATATTCTCCAACTTTGTTAGAGTTGGCTCATTTGCCCATCCACGGGTGGCCATAATAATACCATTATATTCCGGCCTTAACCCATGAATTATTATTCTTCTCGTTCTTGTCTCAAAGATGGCATTCTCAGGATCTAATTTTGAAAATTCTTCTCAAATAGATTTAACTTTAGAAAAGTATTGACTTACCGTCATACTTTGTTGCGAGACTAAGAGGAGCTCGTTTTCCAGGCATTGTAACTTGGCATCATTTGTCCTTGCAAATAGTGTCGCCAAGTTATCCCATGCCTCTTTCAGGGTCTTTGCACTCTTTATGTGTTGCAATAATTCATCTTCAACAGTTACGGCAAGAACATAAAGAGCCTTTCCTGATTTTATGTTCCATTTTCTTAATTTGCTATCATTCGAGGGTGGTGTGGTGTTGCTCCCGCCAATGATATCCCACAATTCTTGACCTAGCAAGTAATATTGCATGCGGGTACTCCAATTATTATAATTTGAGTTGTTGAGTTTCTTGATGCCACTTACCGAACTTGAGAAATTTGCAATTATGACTTGGTTGTAATGCCCAGCACTATAACAAGTAAGCCTGGTCCCGGACCAACCGACTTCACAATTCCGGATTGTGCACTAGTAGAATTCCGACGTACTCCACTCCTTGGCTCGACGAACTTGACTGCCTACTCACTTACAATGGTCCCCGACCACTGTTTTCACACGGTCTCGACAACCTCCTCTAATACCACTTGTTGAGAAGAAAGTGGATGTACAAGTAAAGTAATTATTATTCTTATTAAACAATATTACAAACTCTTTACACACCACTCTCATGCACGTCTCACATGCCTAACACACCTCACCACTACACACACTTTTCTACACAAGACCCCTATCACTCTACCACTCTACAACTCACCACTCTACAACTCACGCCACCTACTCTACCCACTCACACACTCACGTACACACTCCACTCACACACACACACACACACACACAAGACTCTCTTCCTCCTATTTATAGGCTGCAAAGTCGGTGAGAAAAATCTGGAGAGAAGGGGAGAGAAAAGTCTGGAGAGAGGGAGAGAAAAATCTGGTGCAGTAGAGAGAGAGAGGCGGTGCTTTTTTTGACAAAGAATTAGGTACTCATTGAACTACTCAAAACAATTTTGCTAATGGAGGTGTTTCAAGAACGCAGCTTACATGGTACACCTAATCAAGTGACTTATGTCCATGATGGAATTGAGTTTTACTTGAATTTACATATGGTAGGGGTCGGCCAAGTATTATTGTATCCCAAAAGCATCTGAAATGCTTATTCAAAATTTTTCATTCTTTAAGGAAAAAAAATGAAAATCCAATTGGTGGATGATGCATATCTGCATTGTCCCCTGTTTTGGACGGTTTGATTAAAAGCCACTTCAAACAGGAACTAAAGCAGAGGAGAAGGGTGGGGAGACTGTCATTTCAATGCGTGATCTTCAACAGAATGTGATGGTGATTGCGGGTACAGATGGCAGGCTTCAACCAGAGGATGGTCGCCATCAAAGTCTGAACGAAGTTGGCTGAAAACAGAGCAAGAAGAAGCTCGCCATGTTTAGTATTTAATCCCAATGGCGTCTCTACAGTATTTGTGGCCTATTGTTTTGCCTTCGAGGATATTTTGCTTCTATAATTAGTCTTCGCTCTGGCTTCAGCTCCCAAAAGTCGAGGCAATTTGAGCTTACCGCCTACACCGTCAAAACTAGCACCTCAACCATTGCCTTTTGATGTTCATCGGTGACTTTCCCATTGTCAACTAACGTTACTTGTGGTTTCTTGATTTTGGACTTGAAAGTTCTCTTCAGGAGGATATGGCCTCAATTGAAATCGTTACATAATTTGCACTCAACTGAGTACTTGATGTCAAATTTATCTCCAAACAGTGCATGGGAGTTTCCAAGAGACAGGGGAATGCTTGAGTATCTGGAAGCGGTTGCAGTAATGACTAGAACAATGAAAGGTCAACTACATTCCTGAATTGGAAGTTTGCCCTCTAATAATCCTACGCTTATTATTGTACACTTGCATCAGTGAAGTTCCAGAGGACTTAGCATGCTTCCTTGCCTGCAAATACTTGAGTTAATAGAATTTAATGAGATTCAAGTACTGCGGTTGATGAGATTCAAGTACTGCAGATGCTCCCCCACAAATTTAAACAATTTGAGTGTCATCTAAATCTTTGCGAGCAGTCCCAGATATCTCAAATCTGATTAATTTGGTTCAGTGAAATCAATCTGATGGCTCTAGTTGGTGATGTAGGGTGGATAGGGAGGTTAACCAAACCGAATAACTTGAACTTGAAACTTCTATTGTACCTGCTCCTACTGAGCTGGCTTCCCTTAGTTAAAAGAACTTGATTCGTCTGGGATGGACCTGCGAACACCAGTGTGACTTCCATCATCTCTGTTGAATTTAAGGCTTGATAACTTCAACCGTGTCACTCTCATCCGAAGTAAAAACTTTGTCAAGCTTAGAGCTCTCATGGTCCAAGTGCAAGAAATTCAACTCAACGGGCTTCAACTTCAAAATTTAATAGAGTTGGTTCTGAAAAGCCGTGAATTCCTGGAGACTCATTCAATCTAACATGAGGAGCTTAAAACCGTCCTTGTAGAATATTGCCCAAAGCTAGTTGAGGGGTGTTTGAATCATGTGTAGGCATTTTATGTCATCTGGAGTGAGTCCTTGGGAAGGTTAGCTTACATGGGTGAAGGAGAGTCTGCTGATGAGTTGATTATTTGTGAAGGGAGACTAGTTCTCCTGTCCAGAGTATAAGTCGAAAAGTTTCCAGCTTAAGTGTATGACCAAAGATGCTCCAAATTCAAGTAGTCAGTACATCGGAACCGTGGGAAGGGTTTGAGGTCTCGGATTGTTGTTCTGTGCAGAGCGTTGGTAATTTATCAAACTTTAAAGAAGCTCCAGTATTTATTCGTCTGTTGGCCTTGACAAGTGAAACTTTCTGAATCAGTTAACCATTCATTTCTGCTGGTCAATGGAAAGGATGATTTATCGACTTTTCTATTTAGGATACCAGGTTTACAGTCGAACACCGCTTTCAGGGAAAATCAATGCTCTATTCACAAAGGTTGACCTTTCTATGTAGATAAATCGATAGGCTAATTCGCGATATATAGACAAACTGGGGTGACGCCAATGGGTTCCTTCTACGGCATGCCGTTGTCGCTTACCATGTCACGAAATTATCTGGGAGTGATGTCCTTGTTCAGCTTCTCTTTTCTTTTGGTCCATATGGAGCAATTTGTTTAGTCAATCGCGTTTCTAATCCATTTAGGTATCGATTTTTTATGCAAAACTATGCACTATAGAGATGAGATTGGAGACATTTATGATTTTTAATTTTGCTAATTTAGTCCTGTACCTTGTGACAGTTTGTCAAGGTAGTCTATGCAACCAATTTTGATCATAAATGGCTGACATGGACAACGATCGGTATTTTTTTTTATCTTAGCATGCTTGAATGAACCTTTTTTTTTTTTTTTGTAGGAATCAGAAATGATGTCGAATTCAGTAATGGTTAAGGTATTTTATTCATCTTATCACGTCGTGCATAGCTGCGCATGAGTTGAACACAGAGGCTGTGTCACCAACAAATTTTAGCAGCTCCATTAATGTGAAGGAATCAAATATAATGGCTCCTCAAGATAAAACGTGTTTGGTGGTCTTTGGCCTCTCTCACCCCTAGCTCAAGAGGTAAGGCTTTTCCTCATACTTTAAACCGACTACCAACTTCTTTCACAACCGATGTGGAGCCACCTCAACAATCTCCCCCTCACACATCGGCCCTTGGTTGAAGGCGCAACAACCGGTAACTCTCACATGAACACTTGTTGGCAAACCAGGCTCTGATACCGGTGTTGGGTGGTCAATGACTATTTTTTCATTGCTTAAGGGAGTATCGATGAGTGCCAAATCATCCGCAATGGACCTGATGTATTGTAGAAATTCAGAGACAGATCTTGAGTGACGACGAACCGAGGACAATTGATCCTTCAAGTGCATAACCCGTGAACGCGAGTTATTCGCGTATAAGTTGGTGAGTTTCCCCCACGCTTCCCGCGAGGTTTAACTCGACGCAATAGGAGGAACAATATTTTCAGAGACAAAGGCAAGGACGGCATGAAGAAGCAACTGGTCTTGTCGGATCCAGTTGGTGTATGCGGGATTAACAGCAAATGCAGTACCGCCGCTGAGCGTTGTAGGAGGACACGGGAGTGTGCCATCAATGTAGCCCTTTAAATCGTATCCAACGAGCAGGGCCTTGAATTAGGCCTTCCAAGGCGGGAAGTTAGGGGCTGCGAGCTTCAACGGCAATTGAGCGGCGGCCGAAAAAGAGATTAAACCGGCAGGAGCAGCAAGAACACTATAGATCCTGCAGAGGCGGCCATTGATGAGCATCAAAGGAAAAAACCGGGATCGAGAGAGAAACTCCTGAGAGCAATTAGGTTTGCTCTGATGCCATATAATGGTTGCTCAAAATGCTCTGTATTATTGATTATACATTGTTTACATATTACATGACTTTATAGAGAAGAAATAGAATGTTCTTTGCTTAATTTTAGCAAAGAATCCCAAAATATATGCAACAAGAAAGGTAACGAAATAACAGAAAATAATATCAAAAATCAGATTTGATTACATTCCTTTATAGCAAATACAGTAGCAAAGAGACCTTCAGTTCATAGCTATCCTTGCACACATAATCAGCCAAAAGACGAGACACAGATGACAAAGGCCCCATTTGATTCGGCTTTCCCAAGGGGCTTTGAGCCCCCAAAGCCCATTGGGGATGTCGCGACCTACCCCTCGGGGAAGGAGTAGGTTTAGAAGTATTGCCTAAAGGATGGATCTAAAGCCCATGATTAGGCGCGGGCTCTCCCAAGCCCATACCTCTCGTGATGTTGGGGTATTTTCAAGAATTTTGCAGAAATGAGTAGTCACTAACCTATTGGAGTCGGCTAGAAATCAAGTGAGGCATATGAGTGTACCTCATTTCCTACGCAACCAGAGAATCTAGGGTTGGACTTGATTACACTAATTAATCAATTAGTGCTATTTCGGTACCTAATCTTGTTCATTTAAAAAAAAAGATTTTTGTCAAGCAGTTTGGATTGATTTTGTACCTATCCATTAACATGTGATGTGATCATGCATGTACACAATCATTAAAGTAACAATCATAATTACCAAAGTCCTAATTGCAGCAAAATTGAGCACGTGCACTTAAACATAATTAAATATGTAAATTAAACACACAATATAATCAATATACGAGCAAATAAATGCCTAATTACATTAAGAAGGTAAGACATAACAATTTTTAACCAAACCCTGCATTTTTTGGATTTTCGAAATTGATTTTTTAATTATTTTTTAAAAGAAGGTCGAGTTTTTTTAATGTTTTCTGAGTTTTGAATTTTCGGAAATTTTTTTGAATTTTTTATTATTTTTCAAAATTTTAATTTTTTTGAATTTTTTGAATTTTACTATATATTTTAATATTAAATATTATTATATTCAGAAAAAGGGTTCGGACCGGGTAAACCCAATCCGGCCCATTGATCCGAACCAAACCCGGATCCAATCTAGTTAGATTAAAAAAAAACTTTTTTTTCATTTTTTTGATAAATTTTTTAATGTTTTTTTTTCTTTTATTTTTCCCCACTTCGTCCTTTTCCTACACCTTCTGCTCGACAGTCCTTCCCGAGGCCAACTCTTGCCATTTTATAGTTTTCTATTTTTTTTTTTTGGTTTTGCTTTTCTTCTTCTTCTTTTTTTCATTATTTTTGGTTTTTCTTTTTTATTTTTTCTTTCTGCTCATCTTCTTCTTCTTCTTGGATGGTTTCCTCCCATGCCCGAAACCAGCTTCTCTCCTACGCTCTTTTTTACCGAAACTCATTGACTAAACCAATGCCCTTTTAAACAAGCCTCACTACCCATCCTCACCGGCACCGACACCGCTCGCACTTGGGCCACCGCCGAGCCGACACCCACTCTCTCACCTATACGGACAAGGAGGAAGACGAGACCCAACTTGCATGAAAATAAGCCCAAATCACAACACATGGCTATGTAAACTCGAAATGGACGAAACAAAAACGTGCGGAACAGCAACAAAACGCATCTATCAATGGCGGACGCGTATAATGGACTAAGGTTCAAGGATAGTCATGCGAGATTCACTCAGGTATTTATACAAACAATTTGTGAGCATTACCAAATGTTTGGATTTCCGACTCAACTGAGACTCGAAATGGGATTGGGGTTCTCGGAAAATGACCAAGAACACACAGAGGCTTGGCTAAAGACCTACGGGCACCGGAGGGACCAAAGCTCATGCGAACGGGTCGTCCATGAGCTCCGGTCCGACGCCCTACAAAAACGGAGCATACATGATTGGAGAAAACCTACCTAGTTTGGTTTGGTGGGGGTATTGCGGTAGACGGCGGTTGACTGACGAACCACCGATGACAGCAGATCACTCTCTTGGGCTTACGCTCTTGTTGGTCCCTCTCGGCCAAAACCAACGATGGAGGACGTGGAAGAAGAGGGGAACCACAAGCTCCATTGCGCTGATTTGCGTTGAGGACTAGGGGTGAGCAGTTCCCAGTTCCGGTTCGGTTCCGTCTGCAACTTGGAATCTACCCTCAGATAGAGGATTCCCATTTTTTGGATACTGGAACCTACTCGTTAGAACCAAGAACCTGGAACCCTTCCTGTCACAGGTTCGAAGGTTGATTTCAAGTTCCAACAGATTTTTTCTTTTTTCCTTTTTATTGTACTCCTTGACCTTCTCTTTCAATACTTTATACTCCAATTTCACGTCCCCATTTTGACAAGGCAAATTAAATGTGTGAGCACCACATTTCCGCATACACCATATTTCCGTAGTGTTCAAGATATCTAAGACCACAAAAGAAACATCTCAGAGAATGAAAAAGAAACAAAAAAAAAAGTACCTATTGTCAGGATCAAAATCTAGCGCCTTCTTGATGTCAAATTCAGCCAAATCAAGATCAGCCAGCTGAATGTAAGCCTGCCCCTCCAATAAAGAGCCTTCATATTCCTGCTATCCAGCTTCAAAACCTAAGACAGATTCAAACATGAGAAAACATTCATGCATCACACCCAGAGCTTTTGCAATGGCAAGGAAATGCTGCGAACCGTGGTGCATAGTTTCTCAGCCTGCTTGTAATCTTTGAGTTTCAACTTGCACGCTGCATCATTCAAATTGCAAGCAACTTTCAGTGCCTTCGCTTGTTTCTTCTAATATAGCTAGTACGAGTACCTAGAGGGGGGTGAATAGGTATATAAAAGATTTTTCTTGATAATTTCTTGATAATTGCGCAATACTTAGACAGTTGAAGAATTTGCGATAAGTAATAATCAACGTAAGACTAAGTAAAGGAAAGAGAGAATTGAACACGCGGTTTATAGTGGTTCGGCTTGATTCAAGCCTACGTCCACTCTTTTGCACTGACAGCCAATTGGCTAGATTCCACTATGAATAAAGAGATGTTACAGTGTTGATCTTCCTTGATTTCTAGGTGTAGATGATCTACCACACTCGCTCAAGGTATCACCAAGTATGGACACTTTCTGTGTATACAATTTCGCTCAGAATGAATCGACTAATAATCAAGATGCTTCAGACTCTGGAATTTCTCTATCGTTCACGTACTCAAACAACTAGAACGTCTTCCTTTTTATACTCCTCTATGCCATCATACCCGTTGGCACTTTCCAAAGGAATTCCTCCAATCTACCCGTTGGACGAAATCAATCAAGAAGATCATTCGAGCTATTAAAGGAACCTGATGATAGCCCATCAATCCTGTTCGCCCATACAATCAGGATCTTGGTTTCCAAGAATAGAACATTCCAAGAATATTTCGTCGACCATCGGATCTTCAATTGATCTAGATAAGAACAAAAGAATCCGTTATATTTATCCAACCAAAAAGATCTTCTCCAGAGAATAAGATTAAATCCTCAACCATATATTTCGGCTCTAGATTTCCTTCGTCACTAGATCAGAAAGACTGTCAATGAGAATAGTCTTGAGTCTTGAGTCTTGAGTCTTGAGTCTTGAGTCTTGAATCTTGAGTCTGGTGATCAGAAAGTCTTCAGACTTTAAACTAGACGATCTGCAGATATCCAGACTAGACTGATAGAAACGTTTTGTCAGCTTCAAAATATTCTGGAAAGATTTCTCCAACATCTTCTCATCTTCGCTAAAGGAGGTATTGTATTCTATGTACTTCACAGCCTACAAACAAGATCAATATCCGCTAGAATAAGAGATATTACCGGATAAAACTTATCCACGTAATTGCCCTCTTTAAGATTCTAGCTTGTTCTGACAAAACTCTACTTTGACCAGTGAGCTGTCTGTTATTTCATAAAATTATGAGTTTATTACTAAAAACTAGAAAAAGAATCTTCACAATGGGCTGGAGAAACTAAGAAACTTTGAGACTTTCAACTACAATGAAATCTTAATCTAAACTAGTGTTTGAGAATCTGCTTTCCTATTATACCATACTTCAACATATAATAGATAACGATGTCAATTGAAAAAAAGCAACCAACCCCAAGTCTAAAGAATACCGAACCAGCCACACAACAGAGGATATGAGTAAAAACTAAACATCGCTTAATTTGATCCAAAGAAATGGCAGCAACACAGGAAACAGGAGACAATCATGTGAACTTCCAACGGGAATAAAAGATAAGCACAGTTTCTCATAGCATGTTACTAGGCCTATGCTCCACCAAGACTGAAGAGTCAGATTTGAAAATCATTAGCCTCACCATTTAGCATGAAACAAAACAATACCCTGTAGCAAGTGCTTTAAATAATGGAACACATGACAACTAGCTAACCACATAAATAGCCGAGAGGTATCTTTTCATATCTCTTGGAAGCCCTCGCGTACTTCCCTACCTTAAATAGAACATTTCCTTCTTCTTTCTTCTTGCCTGCAACCTCAATCTTCTCCTCAGTATTCATGTCCCACGACTCCTTGTCCTAAACATTGAACGTTTAGATATTATTGTATCAGTGCCCTGGAGTTTACAATGAGGATTGTGCCATAACAGCGCGTGAACAAGAGCCCGCTCACATACCTTGACAAAAGAGACCAACTCCACCTCATAATACACAGTCGAACTAGGAGGTACCACAGCCAGATCCTGCTTAGACTCAGAAGATCCAAAAGCATACTCAAGTGCAACAGTCAGCAAAGCAACCTCTCCCTTTTTCATGTTCATCATAGCTTTGTCAAGCCCATCGACTACTTATTCTGTCCAGAGAATAATCTTCAGCTAACCAATATACTACAGTAAAAAAGACAAGTAACACATCCAACAAGTTCAATCACCTTCGTCGGTCTTGAACTTGAATAACTCCTCACTATCATCGTGGCCCTTCTTCACAAATACTGTGCCATCTTGCAACTTCCTAATCAATTTCACTGTAAACTCAAAATCACACACATCAGCAACCACAGAGGCCATTGAGCAAATCATATATAAGTCACTTTCATTTTACACTAAGATTCTTAAGTTACTCATATAAAGACGTGGATCATCTTGTCCATAGGATGTAAGAAATGTTTGGGGTACAAAAATAAGTACCTTCAACTACAACTCCTTTGTTAGGCCTCTCATACTCTTCCCCTTCCTTGAGAATCTTTTTGATTACTTTCTTGTCGTCGATCAGTCACTTCAGACATAGTCTTCCCCTTCCTTGGCAAGCGTCGTCGGCTGGTGAGCAACGTCAAGGGCCAGCTAGGCGAGCGACGAGTGTCGTCGGCGACTGGGCCAACGGTGTTGGGGTGGCTGGCCGAGCAGCGTTGGGGAGAGCAACGTCAAGGGTGACCGAGCAAGTAGCGTTAGGGGCGGTTGTGCGGCGGCAAGCGGCCTCCACCGAGGGGACAAGCGGCATCCACTGGTGGCATTGATGGCGAGCGGGCGAGCGCGAGGCGAGCGGCCGAGCAGCGAGGCAAGCGAGGGTGATGGCGTCGAGGAGCGGGAGGCAAGGGCAAGACGAGGGCGGGGTGACGGGCATCTAGTGGCGACGTTGAGGGCGAGCGGTGTCGACGATGAGCAGAGGCAGAGAATGGGAGAGATAGAGAATCATGAGCGTCAAACCGTGAAAGTGTGAAATTGATTTGGGGCATTTTGTATTTGGGACTTCTTTTGGAGCCCTAACCGATTCTAGTTTCGGTTCCAACTAGCGGAACCGGAACCGCGGTTCCCGGGAAAATGGAATCGGGAACCGAAACCGGTTTCTTTAGAATTTGGAACTAGAACCGATCCCTTTAGAACCGGAATCAAACTAGACCCTTCGGTGCGGTTCTCTAGTTCCCGGTTCTACCCGGGAACCATGCTCACCCCTATCGAGGACGGCTGGATGACGTTCACTTGGGGCTAAATTTCAGCCCTCTCACCCTCTCCACTGCTCTCGCTCAAATTCCCTTTGGCTCGCCCTTTACTCTCTCGAGCTCTCTCTCCGTGCTATTCTCTCTTCCGCCCCCTTTGCTCCTTCTAACTCTCTCCTTCTCTCTAGCAGTCTCTCCTGTTCCGCCCTTCTCTACTCTGTTGCTACTTTCTTCTTTTTTTCTTCTTGCAAGTCGTATGCGAAGGACGCCGGAGGGGAGGAAAATAGCTAGGCCGAGCCCTAACGAGATAGAGAAAAGGCGCGCCGAGACAAGGCCAGATTTGGCTTGACCCGGCCCGTTCGACTTTTTTTGTTGTTGTTTTTTTTTATTAGTTAGTTTTTTAAAATTAAAATTAAATTATTATTATTTTTAATTTTTTATGCACTTGAAAACACAAATTAGGTGTCAACAACTGCTCCTCTTTGAATGTAGCCTCAAAGAGGTTGCATTTAAATATAGAAGACACATAAATTATTTTGGCGGTAGAGAAACCCTAGATGCATAGGCACGTATCAGGTCGGCAGAAATGACTTACAACTATGGAAGCGCGTCTTGTCAATAAGAGGAAAAAAGACCCCGGGCTACAAAATCACGCCGTGTCATAAGAAGAAAGAGAAACCCCGGGCTACAGAAGCACGATGTGTCATAAGAAGAAAGAAAAGGACCCTGGGCTACAGAAGCATGCCGTATCATAAGAAGAAAGAGAGACCTTGGGCTACGAAGCACGCTGTGTCATAAAAAGAAAGAAAGATCCCGGGCTACAGAAGCACGGCGTGTCATAAGAAGAAAGAGAGACCACGCCGTGTCATACAAAGGAAGAAGACTCCGGGCTATAGAAGTACGCTGTGTCATAAGAAGAAAGAGAGACCTCGAGCTATAGAAGCATGCCATGTCATAAGAAGAAAGAGAGACCCTTGGCTACGAAAGCACGCCGTGTCGTAATTAAAAAGAGGGAGACCCCGAGTTGCAGAAGCACGCCGTGTCATAAGAAAAAAAAGAGACCTCAGGCTTTAGAAGCACACCGTGTCATAAGAAGAAGGGGAGACCCCAGGCTACTTAAGCTCTCCATGTCATAGGAAGAAGGAGAATGAAGTTTCACCGTTTAACAACGGGTTTCAACCTGGCTGAAAATACATGGTTTAGAGGAAAACCCATGAACCTTTGTAGATGACATGGTTTAAGGTTGACCATGAACCTTTGGAGATGACATGGTTTAAGGCTGACCATGAATCATGTAGATGACATGGTTTGAGGCTAACTATGAACCTTGTAGATGACATGATTTGAGGCTGACCATGAACCTTTGGTTTGTTAGGGAAGCACCCGTAACCCCTTGAAAGCTGCATGGCTTCACTAAGGAATTCTATCAAACTAGACTTGAGCAAATGTCATTGGGGGCGTCATCAAGAGACGTATTGACAATAATGTAGCATTAATTGAATAGGCTAATCAAGCTAAGTTCGACTGCTTTAAGAAAAACATTCAATGTCGTGGCGCAAAATTGTCATCTTGCTCAGGGATATATCATTAATAATCAAATTCTCCGGGAGTCAAGTTCTTATTAGAAAGGCTACAACTCGTGAAAAAGACTCATTAAGCATGTTAAACTAGAGCTTCTTAGTTAGAAAGGATTTCTTACACGCTCTTCATAAAATGGCTACTTGATCCCATCTATTCGCGTGGGAAGTAATTGATTGCTAAAGTTATCACACATAACCCATGTCAAAGGCCTTCAGAAACATTCGCGATGAGCAAAATCTAATCGATCAAAATGGTCTTTTGAAAAGACTACGATATATGCTAGGTTAGGGCTTACACAAATGAATTATTGCTTTGAGGCCAATAAATGAACATTTGTCGCTATCTTCATCGAGTTTACGAGTTGAGAACTTGGAAGATAAGACAAGATAGAATTACCTCCACTCCTTCAAGCAATAGCTTCTTTGTGGCATTCTCATTTTCACTCAAATCATCTCAATCAAAAGAGACTTCAGAAGAGGGTTGTAATGTTGGTTTGGGAGAGGCTCGAAAGGCTTAAAATTTTCAATAGGGTTTTTAAAAGTCGGTGATCATCATGGCATCGTGATTAGGTCACTCAATCTTTCGAAATCATTTGGCTTTTGAAACACAGCGCATCTTGAAAGTCCCTTGACTAATTATTTCTACATGGGAGCTTTGCCCCTTTTTCAATTTCTTTTGCACTTGCGATGATTTTTTTTTTTTTCGTAGGCATTTGGACTTTGATAATTTTTCTTCCACATAAGACGCAGCTTTTTGGCTCTTTTTCTTGACGGGCATTAGCCTTACTTTTACCAGGTACCCTGTTTTTTCATGCCCCATAGTTTGTCGAACTTTTTGCTCTTTGAACTTTTGGAGCTCTTATGACTTTCGAGATGCTTTTCACATTTTCTCGTAACTGTCAATTGTATTTGGTCAATTCTTATGCCTTGTCCTAGTGAAGGGAGATGATCACCGCTCAGGGTTCAGAAATGAATAATCAAGCCCAAATTGGTTTAAGCAACGGGTATCAGTGTTTGGATATAGAAGGAAATGCTCTTCTTCACCTTGGTATGAGTCAAGCTTTGATTAGATTTCCTTTGAAACTATCACCAGAAGATTAATGAAAGCGAAAGCAATAGAATCTTTCTCAATTTTTTGCTTTACAACACGACCGTAAATTCCTATGCTGCCCCAATGTAGGGTCATTCTCGACAGGGGCACTTTGAAGGATCATCTTTATTCGGCCCAAAGGGGAAGCAAGAGATTAATGCGACACTTGGGATTGATGAAGGAGACGCCTTTATCATTCCGATTTTTGCGCTCAATGCGAATGAATCCTTCGTCCTAAGAGAAGATCGCCTTTTACTAAACTCTCAAAAGTGTTTGAATGACGTGTTTGGAAATGGCTTGCCTTTCTTCATTCTAAGCACTTCTTGTTTGGCATGGTTAACGTCTCCATTTCACTTTGTCGAGATCATCTGAGTGGATCAATTTCCATAGGGAAATTTGATTTAAAACGAATAACCCACAAAACAAGAAAACAATTTTGAAATAAAAATGATGCTAAAAAAGTTTAAAGAAATTTTTTCTCAATTATTCAATTTTGTGCTTGTCTCTAGGAAAGCGCCAAAGGTTCTTTTTTGTAATGGAAATTCTCCTTTTTCTTTAAAAAAAAAAAATTGAAAAGAAGCGTAGGCTGCGCATGGTAACGTTTCTGCTTCTCCCAATTTGTGTTCTTTTGTTTCCCGGTACAAAAAAAGAATAGAAACCTATTTGGTAACGCCAAGTTGTTTTTCTATTTCTCGGAATAGAAAGTTAGCCTGTGAATAGATTTGAAACAGAAATGAGAAACAAAAAAAAAAAAAAATTGCTTCTTGTTCCTAGAAACAATTTCTAGAAAAAGAGCTAATTTTCTTTTTTATTTTTCTTTTATTCCTCTCTCTTGCCGCGGCCACCTCCAAGTGCTCGGAGCCACCGCCGGTGGGAACAATTTCTAGAAAAAAGCTAATTTTCTTTTATTCCTCTCTCTTGCCACGGCCACCTCCGACCACCCGGAGCCATCGCCGGATGCCGGTCGGCGGCCGGTGTCAGGCAGTTGGCGGCGGCCGCCATGAGGAATAATAAAAAATGAATAAATACAAAAAAGAAATTGTTGCGTTACCAAATGCATTTCTATTCTTTTTCTATTTTAAGAGTAGAAATTTTGTGTAGTTATCAAACACGTTCTTTTACTCAAAAATTATTCCTCGGAATAAAAATAAAAAAGAATTATTTCTGAAAAAAAAAAAAACTCTTCCCCAGTCAAGAAGCGTTGTCATGCGCACCCGTACTTACTTGTGGCATGGTGACTCAATAACCTTGTAAAGAATGTGAAAGAATATGTTAGTGCAAAAATCTTTATGGATTGAAATGTTGGAAATAATACATTATTACCCTTCATTCGCTTTCATCCTTTGGGCGCATCTCTTGGATTCACCTTCGTGGATATTTGGTAACTCGACAATACCATTCCTTTGCATTCGCCTTTATGGGATGATTTCACAAACCTTTCTCGGAGGGTTATACGTGCTATTTTAGTACATTTGATTTATGTGATTATGTGATAACTATCGAAAGATAATGTGTTGTGTTGAGGAAATCAAGTGTAATATGAACAGGAAAATGACTAAGTGTTACATAATAACAAAATTTCGTGTGAGTAACCTTTAGAGCCTTATAATCAAGGGTTAAGTGCTACATGGTGACTTAAGTCACTTGGGAGCTACCTCTAGGACCTTGTACTACTGACATGCACAGTAAAGAACAAAAAACTATAAAATAATGTAATTTCGTGGGAGCCACTTCTAAGGCCTTATATTATTACTATGTGTGGGGCAACGACTAAGTGCTACATGATAACGTAAATGTGTGAGAGCCACCTCTAAAGCCTTGAGTTAGATATTGAGTGTGGAATGAATTGTTGACATGAGTTATGACAAGTTTGATTAGTGATACCTATTTTGATATTATGGATGAATGAGAAATTCTGCTATTTAACATAAGCAGGTTGAGATTATATAAAATGCATTTTATTAAAGCAAGTTATTATATTTTGGTTTGGCATTAATGAGCCATTTCCTTGAGTTCTAAATATGTAACGTGAAGGTTTGATATACTTATATAGTATGTACTACTAACTAAGTTGTAGTTACTCATTTCACTCATCTTTTATGTTTTCCAATCCCAAGGTTAGCGACAAGTAAGACGAGAGCACTATTGAGAAGCTTTTGAGAGTTATATTTTGGGGTTTGGCTTAAAGAGTTGTTTATATATTTGTTCTAAGTTTGTTGAGCTAGCTGAATTATGATTGTACATATTCTTTTTGGTGGACTGTAGAAAC
Organism: Eucalyptus leucophloia subsp. euroa; assembly: GCA_017140325.1. Classification (NCBI taxonomy): domain Eukaryota; kingdom Viridiplantae; phylum Streptophyta; class Magnoliopsida; order Myrtales; family Myrtaceae; genus Eucalyptus; species Eucalyptus leucophloia. The sequence goes on from CM029471.1 coordinate 21,849,675, forward strand.
TCTAAGGTTATAATCAACCTATTGGTTTATCGAATATGTATATATGTTTGGAGATATACATTTTGATATCAGATAGTTGGTTATAATTGAAATTGTGTCCTTCGTGTGGAAGGACGGCTGTGTCATCCCTTTATCTTATAGTTTCGGGGTGTGACAATACATCGCTCTTGACAATTGGTTCTTATGATACTCGCTAAGACCGACAAAGACAACTCTCAGATGAGCCGCTTCCAAATTACTCATAAAGGAACAGCGGCTTTCTTTCTTCAGATGCATTATCTTCATCCCAATAAAATTGCGAACAAATATCTGCTCTCGTACTGTTTAGATGACCATCCATGACGAAACTGAATATAAGTTACACAGCAATGGTAATGCGCCACATATAATCAACCTGGGAAACAAGCAAAGACCAGGGCCATGTTCAATGTAAGGGCAGAGCGCTTCACGAAGTTTGAATTCCAGTCTTTTCGGATGTCAAAAGTGCAGTTGATCTCAAGGTAACACTTGTTGTCATCGTCAACAAACTGGAGATCAAATAGAAGCAGAAAGGATAATGGTAAACGCAATACAACATGGGAATCTTTGGTTTCATTTATGGATTAAGTTTTCAATATATAAAAACTCGCACTAATCACCTATGTTGGGAGCTAATAACTAACTTTCCCTTTTCCCAAAATATTCTGTGTGGGAAAGAAATGTGGAACTTATTGGCACCTAAATTTGGCCATGTTATTAAGGATTTTATCATATAGAAAATTAAGGATTAATTTTTAACTCCTAATAAAAATTAATTTTCACTAAATTGCATTGCATATAGACGTTAGGAGCACTAGCATCACTAGTATCAATTAAAAAAGAAAATCTTAATTTTTAAATAAATTAAAAAATATTATTATTAATAAAATTAGTTAATTATAAGAAAAGTAAAATAAATAATTTTCATCACGTATTTTTTTCATTAAGATGCATTGCATGTAGATAGGAGCATTTACATTACTATCGTTAATTATTAAAATTAAAAAAAAATTGAAAAAAAAGAGACCAGGCCGGGGACAAGTCAGCCTAGCCTTCTTTCTTTTTCCTTCTTCCTCTTTACCGTTTGGGCCTAGCCCATTTTCCCTCTTTGTCAATGGCCCGGCCCGCGAGCCTCCTCCTCCCTTCTCCCTCACGCATCGAACGCGGTCTGCAGAAAGGGAGAGAGGAGGTACAGGGACAGAGGGGGGAGCGACGACCAAGGGTGGCGGTCGGGGGCTAGGCCGGCAGGACAGCCGGCGGTGGCAAGGGCCACGCACGCCTGCCGGCCAGGCTTAAAAGCGAGAGAGTAGCGAGTGAGAGGGGTTTTTTTTTTTTTTTTTTTCCTGTTGAAGGCCGAGAGAGTTTTCAAGGGTGAGCTAGAGGGAAGGAGGGAGAGCGAGAGTGTTTCCCCGTCGCTTTAACTCAAGATCGTCTCGTGTTAGTTTATATACTCATGGAATCATGTCAGCTTTTATGTTTTCTTTGTCTTTCTATATGATTTTTGCGAAACGAGTGTGTATCGCCAAGTTCTCGAGAGTTCTTTTTTTTCTTTTCCGGTGAGTGAGTTAACGGTCGCCGAAGTTCACAGCCCGTGGTGGTCGACGCCGGTCGGGGCGGAGGAACGGCGAAGGTCGGTAGCCTAGCAGTGGTCTGAGTGCTGGTGAGAACTCGCGGGAAGTTGAGGTTGGTCTGCTTGTGGTTTGGGAGAGCTGCAGGGGAGCGTTCGGCGAGGAGGAGAGTCATCGCGGAAGAAGACGAGCGTGGAGAAGAAGAGAAAAAAATAAAAAATAAAAAAATGCAGAAAAAGCGAAATATAGAGAAAAAGAAAAACAAAAGTTGGTTTTTTGGAAGGAATCGTAGAGAGAAGGTGCGGGGAATAGGACAAAATAGGGAAAATAAAAAAAATAGAATTTTTTAAATAAAAAAAAATTAGATAAATTTTGTTTTTTATCCGAGTGGTTCGGATCTGGGTTTGGGTTGGGTCAGTGAGTCAGATTGGGTTTATCGGGTTCAACCGATCCGAATCCGCTTCCTCAAATATAATTATAATAAAAATTTAACAAATATATTAACAAATTTCTGAAATTCAAAAAATTTTAAAAAGAAAAAGAAAATAAAAATTCAAAAATATCTGAAAATTCAAAAATTTCAGAGAACATAAAAAAATTCAGAAAATATTTAAAAATTTTATTTTAAAAAATTAAAAATAGAAAAATTCAAGAAAAATTCAAGAATTTAAAAAAAAAACTCCAAAATTCGGGAAAGTCTAAACATTTCGGTAGTAATTAGAAAATAACAAAAGAAATTCAAAAATATTAAAAAATCCAAAAGAATTATTTAAAAATTCAAAAATTAAAAATCTTAAAAAAGGTTAAAATTAATCTTTTTTATTATTTTCTCTTGAAAAGTGGAAATCTTTCAATTTAGGATTATGCTCAAGGTAGACAAAACCCTTAGGGCTCTATTTTAGGGTTTCAATTGTCCTTAGAGAAAAATACCATTGATTGCGCAATAATGATATGTTGATTTTGGCTTCCCTTTAGTCTAGTTAAAATTAGCATTTGTCTTTTCCTCAGCGTTAAGTCTTTGCTATCCCATAAAATGTATTTAATGCTTTCCTTGGTTGTTGATTATTACATTTATGATTGTGCACCGGCATTATCACCTCACATGAACAAGATTATGTACTGAAATGGCACTAATTGGTTAATTAGTATAATCAAGTTCCGGACCCCAGATTTTTTAGTTGTGTGGGATATGAGGTACACTTCCATACTTCACTTGGTTTTTAGCCTACCTCAAAAACCTAGTGGTGACTCATTTTAGAAAATTCTCATAGCTTCAATTTAAAATCTGACATCGCACAAGATATGGGCTTGGGAGAGCTCGTGCCTGATCATGGGCTATAGGCCCATCCTTTAGGCAATACCTCTAAACATATTCCTACTCCTAAGGGGTCGGTCACAACAAAACTGCTGAACAAAGTCATTAGATAATAAATGGCATGTCTAATCATTTGATCTTTTAATTAATACATCGATATTTCTCCTCTTGAACATACAATGGCCGTCACTATGACATAACTAATAAAATGCAAATTTGCAATGTGTAAATATTTGTATATCTATTCTGCACAAACAATGTTGTGATCAAGTCAATTTTTTGGCACATGACACAGTGCGATAGCATGCGGCTCCTTGCCATGTGCATGAAAAGTGCGTTTGAGAGAAATGTACTTTTTGACATTCTCCATTAGATTCATATATTTCGTGGTTACATAGAATCAACTAGAAAAGTCAAATCTAAAATCCTTCGGTCTTAGTTCCATCATTCTCTTCTAAATTTTTGCTTTCTACAATTTTTATTTTTGAAATCTACCTAATCAGGAACGTAAGGCTAGCACAACAAATCAAATAACTAATGTTAAGTTATCCAAAGCAATAACTAAGAACACCTTAATTCAATACGAACTTGGGAAGACACTTCTTGATTGTTGATGTCCCATTTGTTATCCAATTATTGTTTAGTCAAGCAAGTAAAACTGTTTGAGAAAAAGAAGAAGAAGAAGAAACAAGTAGGTACATTGGAACAACATCACTCTTACGACATGGCAAAATACCAAAAAAGTCTCAAACCCATCACGATTTTGTAAATTCAGTCATAAACCTTCTAATTGTGTCAATAAAGTCTTGAACATTTTCATATTATGCCAATTAAATTCATCTAGTCAATTTTGTCCAGAGTTCGTTGACGTGGATACAAACCCTCCTACATGACATAACTAGCACTAATGTTGATAATTTTTAATAATATTTTAATATTTTTAAAATTTATTTCTTATTTTCTTTGTTTGTTTAAACAAATTTGGCCAGTGATGGTCACCAACGTAGATCTAGATGAGGGCCAACACCCTCGCTTGTTGGTCCGTGAGGAGCGATTCCCTAGCCTTGTCTAAGCGAAGGCATCACGGCCTTTGCCAAGATCCAAACAAGGGGCTCATAGCCCTCACTTGCAACCACCATTGCTGCAATGGCCTCGAATAGGGCCATTGTGGCCTCGAGCAAGGGCGCAAAGGCCCTCTGCCATCGCAGCCTCCTAGCTACGAGCGAAGGCGTGAAGGCCCTCGCCTAAATCTGGCGAGAGCTTGCTTGTCAATGACTAAAAAAATAGAAAGAATTTTTTTTTTAAATTATAAAAGGTGTCCATGCCAACGTTGGCTGTACCTCATAAGACAGACAATGTCCACATCGGTGATTCTACGTCTAGGATTTTTGGCCAAAATCTACTATAATGATTCAATTGATAAATTATGAAAATGTTTGAAATTCAATTGATACGATTGAAATACTTAGAATTGAATTGGTATAATTATTATGATGGGATTAGAACTTTTTTGTGCACTTCTCCCTAATTTTGACGATGCTGTTCGTTTTTCAGACTATCTCTCAACATTGATTCACTTTTCCTGGGTCACCCTGAGCGTTTTGAGGTTTTCAAGACAACTCCGTATCATAATTTTTTAACATGTGAAGAAGTGGGAGGCAAAGCAATAAAAAGACTTTTGGCAAGAGAGCAAACCTAATAAATTAGTAAATTACCAACTTTGTGTCACTCAGGACAAAGAAAAAGCACCAAAAATGTTCTAAACCTATTACATGATACCATTTCATTCATAAATATTTCAATTGAACAAATTTAGTCTTAAACATTTTCATATTGGTATCAATTCAGCCCATGTGGTCAATTTAGACTAGAAATCACTCACATGAATGCCAACCATTTTACATGGTACCGTTGGCTATGGACATTTGTAAATATTTTTTTTCTCCAAATGCTCATTTTTGGAAAGAAGCTGTTGACAATGAAATCCATTCTATCCTAAGTCACCATACTTGGGAATTGGTTGATCTTCCTCCTGGAAATAAACCAATTGGATGTAAATGGATATTCAAGAAAAAACTAAAAGCTGATGGTTCCATTGATAAGTACAAAGCTCGGTTTGTAGCCAAAGGGTTTAGATAAAAAGAGGGTCTTGACTACTTTGATACTTATTCACCTGTCACAAGAATAACATCAGTAAGGATGTTGATTGCTAGAACTTCGCTATACAATTTGCATATACATCAAATGAATGTGAAAACTGCATTCTTAAATAGCGATCTTGATGAGGAGATTTATATGGAACAACTTGAAGGGTTCAAGGTCAAAGGACAAGAATACAAAGTGTGTAGACTTGTCAAAAAATTGTATGGACTTAAACAAGCTTCTAAGCAATGGCATGAGAAATTTGACTGGGTAATGATTCAAAATGGGTATAGAATCAATGAGTGTGACAAATATGTGTATACTAAATCCACAACAGTTGAATATGTACTTATTTGTCTATATGTCGATGACTTATTAATTCTTTGAGATAACACTGAGGTCATCAGAATCACCAAGAACATTCTCAAAAAGAACTTTGAGATGAAAGATTTAGGTGTAGTGGATGTTATATTCAGCATCAAAATTCTGAGGAATTCTAATGGCTTAGGTTTAACATAATCTCATTACATTGAAAAGGCAATTGAGACATTTAAAGGATTCGGCATTAAAGATGCAAACAATCATTTTCTTCCACACCTAACTTTAAGAAAGAACATTGGAAATAGTGTTAGACAGTTAGAATACTCTCAAGTAATTGGCACCATTATGTATATCATGAATTGCACTAGACCAATTATTGCATACTTAGTAAGCAAACTGAGTAGATATACCAATAACCCAGGTCACGAGCACCGGAATGCTCTAATGAGAGTATTAGGATATCTGAAAAGGACAAAAGACTATATTATACAATATGGCAAATATTTATTTGTTTTGGAATGTTATTGTGATGCCAACTAGATTTCATATTCTGATAAATCGAAATCGATTAGCGGATATGTGTTCATGCTAGGAGGTGCTGCAGTGTCATGGAAATCCTCTAAACAAACTCTAATAACGCGCTCTACGATGGAATTAGAGTTTGTTGCTTTGGATAAAGCTGCTGAAGAAGCATAATGGCTTCGACATTTTTTAGGAGATGTTCCAGTGTGGCCAAAACCTATGCCTACCATTTGCATTCACTATGATAATCAAGCGGCAATTGCAAGGGTGCATAATGTGATTTATAACGATAAGTCTAGACATATTTGTCATAGACACAATGTCATAAGGCAGTTGCTCCTAAATGGAATAATTTCTTTAGACTTTATAAAGTCAAAGGAAAATATTGCGGATCCGCTAACAAAAGGTTTGTCAAGAGAGCAGATAAATTGCGCATCGAGGGGAATGGATTTAAGAGCCTTAACCCAATAAAGAGATTTCAGGGTGGAAACCTAACCTATGCAATTGGAAATCCCATGGTCTAGGTTCAATAGGACAACGCAAATTTTGGAAACTCTAGTGTAAGCACTGTCTCCCATTCCTATTATGCAATAGTGCTTTCCTACAGTGTTATTAAGGGTACGCTATGTGTTTAATGATTCCTATCACTTGGAATGTAACATCCAAGTAAGATATGGTATGATGTCTTCAATAGAAATGCACCCACATGCGTGGAGCTGGCCAACTCTATGAAAATCTTTATGGCTAGATTTTCTAAAGCACGCATGAACCCCGAGCGGTTCAAGGCTGAAAGAACGAATACAACCGAGAACCAATCTTGAATTGGAAATACTTCGTGTGAGGTTTATTCAACTAGTGATTCAAGGCTTAGTCCATCGACTAGTTAAGTCAGATAAGCTTTTGCTAAAGAAGATTCAAAGCGAAAGCTACCTATCTTGATGCGATGTATTTCAATAGGTATGCTCAGATTTCTTCAAGTCAAAAATGTTTTGTTGATCCATTGATGTGGGGGATTGTTATAATTATGGTTAATGGATCAATGAAAGTCAATAAATTAAAATACATCTTTTCTATTCACATATCTCTTGAATTCATGAATTTCCTAAACTTTTCTATTCACGTATCTATTGAATTCATGAATATCCTAAATTTATGTATCTTTTAGTTCATGTATTTATTGAGTTCACGAATCTCTTGGATTCACGTATCTCTTGATTCATGAATTTTATTAATACATGCGTCTATTTAATTCATATATCTCTTCTATACATGAACTAAAAAAAGCTCTATAAACAGATAGGAGCATAGAGCTTCATAAGAGTATTTGGTTTTTCGACTCGATTCCAAAAAAAAAAAAAACTTTGATATACTCTTCTACTCTTCTAATTTTTCTGGATGTACTAGTTCAATTGAATGGTTCAATTGAGTCCTATTTGCATAGTGCTAATCCAAACAAGTTTGAGGTGTTGTATCTTGGGAGGCATATTTCGTGAATCTGCAGAGCATCATTGGCAGGAATTAATCACCTTAAGGAGATTCGGATATTCGCACCTCACATCCATTACATTAATATTCTTATTACAACAAACAATGTGTTTTCTCTGGATTAATTTCCAACACAGCCAAGGTAGATTGATTGTTGAGGTGGTTGTGGAGAAGATGAAAATAAAACATAAGTTTGTGACAAGACATTTAATTGTAATCAATAATCGAGTTGTAAGAGTAAGTGAATTGTTAGATGTCGACTTTGGTGGTGTGCAGCTCATTTAAATTCATGGCATGGGGCTATCTATTCACCAAGGTCATCTTCAATCAACTTTCTATCCACTTTGGCAAGTGTTGTTGCTCCCTTAATGTTAGAGAAAAGTCTTCAAGAACTGATGCCCTATTCGAATTGCCTGAAAAATTAAAATATGAAACGCTGCAGAACAAGGAGCATAGACAAAATTGACTATGGGATGAAGAGGATCAATGAAGCACTGTGCAATAAGAAGGTCCTCATTATATCAGATGATGTTGATAAAAACAAACAAGTGGAGAAACTGGTCAGAAAAAGTGCTGCATGTTCAAGGTCTAGAGTACTGATTACTACTAAAAATAAAGACGTTTTGTGAATCAATGGACTAAAGTACGAAATTTTATATCATGAAATGGGGGTGATGAGTAGCGATCGTGTGCTTCAACTCTTTAATAGACATGCATCTAATAGAGACTCTTTTGTAGGTGATCACTATGAACTTCCCAAAGAAAAATGTATCTGTTACTAGAAGACTTTCTTTGGCTATTTAAGCAATCGGTTCACTGCTGTAAGATAAAGCACAAGAACTACGGGAAGGAACATTGGACAAGTTAAGCAAAGCATCTCAAGATGATGTTTTTAGAAAGTTGAGGATTAGCTACGATGCATTGAGTTTTGGACAAGCTAAACAGTGCTTTTTCATTAGTGAGGAAAAGACAAATGCGATGTAAATGTGGAGAGACTAAGAAGTGTTCCCAGATAGTGGAGTCGGTGTCCTCAATAGCATATCCTCAAACACATACTGTTCCATCGGCCATTTATTTAGCCACGTTTGGCTTTTCTCATCAACCAATAGAAATTAATTTCATGGTCTTCGTCCTCAAAACTGACGACTTTCTGTTTCAACCACTTTATGTGTGTATACATGGGGTTATATTCTGCATCAAAAATTGAATTGGAATTAAGAGTCCTTTCTGAACAGGAGAAATTGAAAGGGCAAAAGAACAAGCGAGATAAATTGATTATTTTCCTTAGCCATCATATGAACAAACAAAAGGAGAAAATTAAGGAGACGCAATCCCATTAGATGACAGCTAAACAGTGTACCGAGCGCCGGCCAACGGAAGTATGTGATTATCGTCTTCTAACGAGACAATCGCGTCCCTGTTTATCCAACGAAAGCCAGCTCAGCCTTTGCCAGCATGGTAAGCAATTGTGAGTTTTCAAATAGCCTTGTTCATTAAATGAGAGCGACAAGCAGTACTTCCACTACGGCATCTACGTTTGAAAGCAAGGATGGATTGCCATTAAATTTTTTTGCACCTTGGCCGACTATAGGTGACAAGGGAGAGATTTAAATTCCAACAAGGAGAGGGGCTTATCTCTCTATTGGGTGCAATACCGTCCATTCAATCGAACAAGATCGTTCACATACGTGCTTTCTTCGACAATTAGATGAACAATTAAGAATGAGGATCCCAAAAATATTCTAATTGAGACAAATAAAAGGGGTTAGACACTAGTCCAAAAAAATATATGTTTATGTTGCAAGTCCTTGATCCTATTTTGTCCTTTTAAGCCTGCAAGCGGCTTTATGTTCCAACCATTTCCTCATCGACTCTTAACATTTGATTGGTTTACTTAACACTACTCCATTATTTCCTCATGACGTACTCACGCGATCACTTTCTATGACTTCCGATGATTTATATTGCAGGGGATGATCCACTCAAATATGTTATCTAGAAAAAATCCTAATTATTAACTAACCCCCAACCCTCCCCCCCCCCCCAAAAAAAAAAATCTTTCTTAAGTTATTAATAAATATTCTAATTAGACACTCCTGGTCTAACATTCCAAATTTTGTCTCCAATTTGAGTTGATCCAAATGGCTTTCTATTTCAACCACGTCCTCATCAACCCTTAGCATTTGATTGGTTTTCCTATAACTATAACTACTCCATTATTTCCTCATGACGTGTTCACGCAGCGACCTTCTACGACTTCCGACCATTTCACATAACTAGGGGATGACTCACTCAAATATGTTATCTAGAAAAAATCCTAATTATTAATCACCCACCTCATTTGATTGGTTTTCCTATAACTACTCCATTATTTCCTCATGACGTGTTCACGCAGCCACCTTCTATGACTTCCGACCATTTCACATATCTAAGGAGATGACCAACTCAAATATGTTATCTAGAAAAAATCCTAGTTATTTAACCACCCCTCAAAAAAAAAAAAAAAAGCCTTTCCTTCTAAAGTTATTAATTTTATGCTCGCATGGAAAATTCTAATTAGATACTCCCGGTCTGACATTCCGATTTTTCTATCCAATTCTATTGATAGCAAAATCTTGTTTCATTTCATTGTGCGAAAAAGAAAAGTTCAGAGGGCTTGTTTCACAACAGCTATAGGGCGCCTCTGTTCGCACCTTAGAGATCATCAGCAAATGAAAAATCAAAATGATAAGGAGGGTGAGTAGATTGGTATCAACTCTGTGTTTCAATGGAACGATTCCCGACTTGTTGAAACGACGTCAAGACTCGCAAGTTGATTTTGTTGAAATTATCAGAATCATACCACTCAGGAGCACTTCAAATCGCACTGGTTGATGATCCTCTCGCTTATTTTTATTAGTTAAATTAAACAAGCCAACTACTTGTATATTCGGGTACACAGGACAGTCCGGCAGAAATTGAGCTTGTCTTGTGCGTATATTTCGCATTTCCCAAATATCATTTCCACCCTTCGCTCTCCCTCGACATAATTTTTTTTTCATAGCATCTACTAATTCAACAGTAACACACTCCTCAAATGATGACACGTCAATTTCATCTTTGATACAAACGTCAATAATCTCTTTCATCGTAGAAAGCAACTGTAACTGTCTAATTCAACAAACAAGCCCTAATGTAGTATTTGCAGTTCAGTGACACTTGTAAAATTTTGTAAAATCGGGTTTTTTTTTTTTAATTATTTGAAAGATGGTAAATTTTTAATTGTGTTGCTTTGTTGTTAAAATGTTACCCGATAATCAGAAAATGACAAGATTGAGTATTATGGTATCAGAAATTTACCAACAATTAGAAATCGGGAGAAGTGCCAAAAAAGTCATAAATCTTTTATTTTTGTGCGGTTTAGTCCTAAACCTCTTTTTGGTGCCGATTTAATCCTAAATTTTTTTACGTTGTGCCAATTCAGTCATTTCTGGCCAATTTTGGCCGGATTTTGTTGACTGGACGCCGGCCGGCTGAAGTAGCTTGATCGGCGCTAACGTGGACAACTTTTAATAATATTTTCATATTTTTGAAAAAAATTTCTTTATTTTTTTTCTTCTCCTCTTCTTCCTCCAACCGGTCATCGTACCTCGGCGACCAGCCGAGGCGACGGCCAGCGAGGTTGAGGTTGACCTTGTCGGCCACCTCACCAGTGGTTGCAAGGCCACCCTTGAGGCCTGGGTAGCGAGGGTTGAGCCTCGTCCATGACTGGTGAGGACGAGCCCCGCCAGCTCGGCATGAGGCCGGGCCTCGAGATGAGCATCCTGGGGTACCTCTTGATGACGGACGAGACTTGGGTCGGCAACAAGCCTCGGTTTTGTAAGACCTCGAGGATCAAATTCGGTCGCCTCCTCACGCCGAGCTAGGGAGGCTGGACCAGCTAGAGGGAGAAGAGGAGCAGAAAAATAAAATAAAATAAAATAATAAAAAGAAAAATATTATTAAAAGTTGTCCATGTTAGCCGGCCAGTGTCCAGTTGGTCAGAAAGGATTGAATTGGCACAATGTAAAAAAGTTTAGGACTAAATCGACACAAAAAAAAAAAAAAGGTTTAAGACTAAATCGGTACAGAGGTAAAAGGTTTAGGACTTTTTTGGCACTTTTCCCATTAGAAATCTACCATGGAATTTCTATGATTTTTCCTTAATTGGATCCTTCACCCTTCCAGAAAGCTGTGAAATTGGTTTTATGATGACTTCTATTCTTTTAGGCTGCGCATAATAAAATTTCTGAAACATAAATTGATTTCTGGCCAGAAATCAATTTCTCAATTTCTATTCCCTAGCCAAGTTTCTGAGCAAAGAAACCCGTTTGATAACGACTCAAAATTTCTATTTCTGAAACAAAATCCGTTTGATAACGAGAAAAAAAAAATTTCTATTTCTATGAATCATGTTGTCCCCATCCTTTTACCTCACTCTTTTTGGTGCTTATGATGGTAATTTAATTTGATAAAAGTTGATAAATCACTTTAATTTATATTAGTAATTCGATAGAGTAGTTAGGAACTTCAAAACATTAGCAATTTATGTAAATAAAAGCTAGTAATTAGTATAAAAAAATGCTAATATGCAAACTATAAAAGATTTGGTATTTTCAAATGCTAATATGCAAATAGTGAATGTATTTATTCTCCTCATTCAAGATTCAGGTTTAAGTCACTACACTTTTTTGCATTCTTTTGAGACCACAAAGTGATTTTATGTTAGGTACTAGTTGACATGGAGGGAGATGCAATTTGCGAGCGATTTGAAATTAATAAAATGAAAGTTGTGCTAGAAATAGAAATTGATTAGATAACAACATAGGAAATCCTCAAATACAAAATAATAGTCGAAATAATACTAATACATTACAAAAGTTGAAAATACAATTTCATGGAATTTACGGCATATTATTATCCCTTGCCATTTTATTGGCAATGGTTTTCCTAAGCATATTTATTTGGTTCAGCCACGTACATCGGATCTCCATATAGGGAAAAGTTCTTATCCATCTTGTCTTGATCGTGGATGTAATTATGGATGGCACAACATGCAATTACGATATATGCTTGCTTTCGAAGTGCAAATGAGGGCATGTGCCTCAAAATGAAAAAGCGATTCTTCAATGCCCCAAATGATCTTTCAATGACATTCCTTAAAGAAGAATGCCTATAGCAATAATATCATCATAATTGCAACTTAAAAACATAAATAAATAAAGTCTCAAATACATAAGTCATGAAATGAAATACATAAGTCATGCATGTTTCTTAAACAAAGTCTCAAAAAAAAAATTCTATTTCTATTTCAGAAACAGAGAAGCTACAATTTCTAGCTTCTGATTTCTCCCATAAAACAATTTCTGAAACAGAAATCTGTTTCAAAAATAGAGAAATCAATTTGCGTTACCAAACGGATTGTTCCAAATCTGTTCCGGAAGCAGAGAAACAGAGAAATCAAGAAACATAAATTTTATCATGCGCAGCCTTAGCCACTAAGGCAGCGCATGGTAATGTTTCTATTCCTCCGAATATCTGTTCTTTTATTCCCCGAAACAAAAAAAGAACAGACATCCATTTAGTAACGCCAAGTTGTTTTTCTATTCCCCGAAGCAGAAAGTTAGCTCCGGAATAGATTTGGAGCATAAACAAGAAGCAAAAAAACGTTGCTTCTTGTTCTCGAAAACAATTTCTAGAAAATAAGCCAATTTTCTTTTTTATTTTTCTTTTATTTCTCTCTCTTGCCGTGGCCACCTCTAACCGCCCGGAGCCACTTTGTCAACCACGGCCACCGCTGCCTGCCGCCACCGCCGACGATTGGCGGTCGGCGATCCGTGAGCAAGAATAAAAAACGAATAAATACAAAAAAAGAAATTGTTGCGTTACCAAACGCATTTATATTCTTTTTATATTCCAAGAGTATAAATTTTGTATAGTTATTAAACGGATTCTTTTACTCAAAAATTGTTTCCCATAATAGAAATAGAATAGAACTATTTCTTTAAAAAAAAAAAAATACTCTTCCCCGGCCAAGAAGCGTTGTTATGCGCAACCTAATATAGCCACATCCTCAATTTATTTTCTTATCGACCAATAGCAATTTAAAAGCCAGAGCAACCGATTTTTTAGACATTTATTTATTTTTACTCATAAAGGTTAAATTTCAAGTAAAGCACAAAGTCAATTTCTGTTACTCATTAAACTAATGATGCGTACGTTGTTGTTGTTATTATTATTATTATTATTATTATTATTATTATTATTATTATTATTATTATTATAACTTCTACTATAATTTAGGCGATTGTGTATACGACAACTTTTTTTTTTTTTTTTATATATAACCGAGGACTCCACTCCTGAGGGCCGGGCCCCTATACCTCGGGGGAGACTAGCCCAGCAACCCACCGCCAGGGCCCCCCACTTAAATCGCTAGCAATTGTGGGTTTTGAACTCTCGACCTCAGGTTTTGAAAACTTGTTAATTTAGCTAGATTAGGAACAAAACGAGTTTTTATCAAATTGTGATATACCTGACAAGACAGTATGTATATATGCGGATGGGAGTTCATATAGATGAAATTTCATCAAACACCCGTTGCTAGATAGAAAGGGATTAAAAGGAAGATGGAAGCCTTTATCTGCTTGACTTTCTACTAGCCCTGGTCATTTTCTGGTAGCGACATAGTCTATTAGAAGCTTATATCTCACGCGAAAAAAGCGTCGGGCCATAAATGTTCAACCGATCAATTGAATCACGTAAGGTTTGAGTTAAAGACTGAGTTGATGGCTTCAATGTGAAATTGTTTACATTTGGTGATGCGGAAAATTAAACTCATGTGACGTGCATTTGCACACATAATTCCATTCCTTAATGATATGCGAAACTCACGTGATTTATAGAACTTTTTTTTATGAAATTGTTTCATATATATATACACACACATTCTTTCTTGCACTTCAATCTCAACAAATGCAGTTAAAAACCTTGTATTTGACTTGCGTCAGCATTTTAAGAGGAATATAGACAGCTTCCATCAGGAAAGAGCATTAGCAATACCACTACTTAAGTACGGTGCTCATTTTGATTTAGTAACATTTCTATTGATTATTTAAATGTCGTCATTTCTAAAGAACGTTTACTTGGAGTGACTCTTGTAACACATCTTCAACGATGTGTGAATTTATTTTAATAAAAATATCTGCAATGATTTTTTTTTATTTAAAAAGAGTTAAGTCTAAAGTGGAAAATCGTCCAAATGCCGTGGATTCCGAACCCGAAAATGACGAGGCATCGAAGAAGGATTGATAAAGGGGAATGACTGATCTCTCTCTCTCTCTCTCTCTCTCTCTCTCTCTCTCTCTAAAACGACCACGCATCAAGATGGACACTTTCTGCGTCCTCACATGTTGGAAGAAAGGCTTGCGGTTCACGGCACGCACGAGCACTCCCCTTCCCTCTCTTCTTCCTTCTATGCATCTGCGAAGCCGTTTGCGTTCTGGTCCAAAGTCTGGTTTAAAGAATCGAGACGACTCTTGAATTATGTGAAAGCAAAGTGCAATGTCGGCGAGTCGTGACTTGGGAAATCTAGATGACGTCATATATATATAGTTTAAAAGAATGAGCGAGATGAAGTCTTTGCCTTCTGCAGTTTTTTGATATGTAGAAGAAACTGTGGAGTTGGGGTTTTCGGTTGCACCTAATTTAGCCCCATGTACTTGGGACAAGAAAAGAGCTAAATGATGCCATTCTACAGACTTTTGATGAATCATTTTCCAAGCGAACCACCTCAGAAGTTTATATTAAATTAACGTCGCATTAAAGTTTATGCAAGAAAAATTGCTGTCATCACTCATGTAAACATTTTTAAAAGTTATAGCATATAAGTAATCGATTGAAAAATTATGGTACTAAATTGAGTAACGTATGAAAGTAATAGCATTGTTAGTGTCCTCTTCTGGCTTCTGTCTATTTTCTTACATATAGTATCCAATGACATAAATTAAATGTGGCAGACATTAGTCGGTATGTAGTACTAGTTGATTTGACCACATAATTTTAATTCATGTCATTTCTTCTCTGAAACTTCCATTGATGTTATTTTTCAGGAATCACGCATTCATTGGCCTTACAGGCCTCCGAATACGACTTTTCTGTTTCAACGCTCGAAATGCTTCAATTTCTCTAGCTTCCATGCACTCGATGACAAGCAAAGTGCTACTCGTAGTTTGTCCTTAATAGGCCCCCAAAAACGATTTATGTTTCAACCATTTCCTCACCGACCCATAACAATTTTTTTTTCTTTTTGGTTTTCCTATAACTGCTCCATTATTTCCCCATAACATGTTGCCGTGGCGGCCTCCTACGACTTTCAACCCTTTCATATTTTCACATCAAAGGCACGATGCACTCTAAAATGCTATCCAAAAAAAGAAAAAAGAAAATCCTAATTACTAAACTGCATCCACCCACCTCGCATATTTTAACTTATTAGTTTTATGTTCATATGGAATTTCCTAATTACCCTACCCCTGGTCAAACATTGTTATTATTCTCTCCGATTCGAGTTGATAGCACGATGCGTTTCATTTCATCACTTGGAAAAGAAAAGTTAAAGAGTGGGCAACCATGGTGCGCCTCTATGCGTGCAATATATGGAGATCATTAGGAATTGAAAATTTGAAGTGATTAGGAGAGTTGAGTATATTAGTGTCAAACTGTGAATCCATGGTCCATTCGAACAGTTCCCAGCTGTTGTCACTGATATACTATCCTTTTGAATATACAATGTCCAACTTCTACGGTCTGTCAGTTGAACATAACTAATGAATTGCTAACTTGCAATGCAGAAATATTTGGACATGAATTTTGCACAAACAAGATTTATGTAATTCGAAGGTTGCTAATCTCATGTTGGGATTAAGTCGATTTTTCGGTTTTATGACATAGAGCAACAGGTGGCACCTTGCCATGTGCATGAAAGTACATTTGAGAGTGATGTACTTTTTGATATTTTTTGTTAGATCCATATATTTCATAATTACAGAGAATTAGCTATAAAAAGAAAAGTTAATGGATGGGAACGTAAGGCTCGAACAACAAATCAGATAACAATGTTAAGTTATCAAAAGCAATAACTAAGAAATCCTTAAATTCTATACGAATTTATAGAAGACACTTGTTGATTGTTAATGTCCCATTAGTAATTCAATAATTTTGTAGCCAAGCAAGAGCAATTGAATCAAATCACTCCTACGAAACGAACAAAAAATATGAGATTGCTTTGCAGTCTAACGTAATTTCAATCCAAATGAAAGTTAGTACTAGAGTGTTACTTCACAATTTACCCCCATCAAAATAAGTTTTCATCATGACAGCCCTGGCAAACTAATCAAAATGGTCATTGAGGTGGTTGTGGATAAGTTGAAGATAAACATGAGTTTGTTGACTAAACATTTAATTGGGATTAGTTATCGAGTAGCAGCAGCAAGAGAATCATTAGAAATTGACTCTGGTGGTGTGAATCTCATTCAAATTCATGGCATGGGAGTATCAATAAAACAACTCTTGCCCAAGGTCACCTTCAATCAACTTTCTACCTAATTTGGGAAGTGTTGCTGCCTCGTTGATAATGTTCAAGAAAAGTCAACAGCTAATGACATAGATGAATTGCAAAAAACGTCATTATTAAACTCGAGTCAATCAATGTCACTATTTATGTAATTGTGTACAAATGTGTTAATTCGTGCAAAAAATTGCTAATTCTTTGTCACCAATGACCAAAACAAGTTAAGGGGTATGAATTATACGTTTAAACATGGGTAACACACAGGGTAATTTAAATGACAGGTTAGTTTTATTTTTTGTTGGGTTAGTTATTTCTTTTAGTTTTAGTCCTTGTTTTGAATCACTCAACGATGACAAGGTTGAGATGATTGGGAGTCCATTAAGATCAACCAGGAGATCATTGTGAAGACTAGAGTGCCGAAAAGTTCCGCACCGACGAGTTCAAGACAAAGCTGCAACCAGGCAATGGCGAAGTCTTGTTTATCCCTCTTTCTAGCTATATCAGTACTCGTGAAAAAGCGATCCGGACTTTCATACTTGCGATGTTGGATGCGAACATGAGCACATGTCATTTGCAACTTGATGATGCTCATAAGTGAAGAAGCAGAGAGAAACATTAGCTCAAATCGTCCAAATATAAATTGTTTTTTAATCTTATTTTTACTTCTCAAAGATTAGAGGAAAAGTAGATGTCATGATTCAAACACAAAGGAAAATCAAACCGGACCAGAACACAAAAGTTTCCAAATATATATATATATCAAACTACAGAGATTAATTAATCGAGTAGTGTCGAGGAAAAGCCATTGCCCGTGCAGGGCACTGACCGTAATTTGGGGCATTTTGTCGACCAATTCTTTTTTTTTTGGGTCGGCCGTATAATAATTTGCTCGTTCTCATCGACTACCGCCACTTTGCTTTTCGGTCTTCCAAGGAGCAATATAATAATTTCAACTTTTAGAAAAGAAAGAGAGCCATTCTTCTCCTTTTCACACATGGTGTTGGATCTTTGATATTATTATATTACGACCAAAAGCATCTTCTTCAGCATTACCAGGGGAAGAGAGAAATATCAAGTAAAGCGACTATGGCTAGCTGAGACGCAGGCAGTTACCAGGAAAATGAGTTGCAGGTCTTCGTGAGCTTTAGAAGTCCCGTTACTCACCACCAATAGCATCTGACTTTATGGTCTTCGTCGTGATATGTTACGACTCTCTGCTTTAACTAATTTCTCATAGGCCGATGGCATTTGATTGATTTTCCTATTACTTCTCCGTTAGTGAATGACATAGAGAGCGGTCCAGGCACAACGTTACTGATAGCAACTCCTGCAGTTATAACATTAGTAACCCCATTAAGTTCTCATTTTCATCTCAGCATGAGGAGCTATATTCATACATTTTTCTGGATAATAAGAGACAATCCAACTTTCACTTGGACTTAATAATCCATTCTGATGTGGGCAAAAACTTCGTTCGCGTGTATCGAGGTAATCTTCGCCACACGATGAAGAACGTGGCCTTACAGATCGGTTTTAGCGTGAGAAGAATACCAAAATATTAACACATGCTCAGTGGCATCCAAAGCAAAATAAAAAGCAAACAGTTAGACCACGTAACTAATCATCACTCGAGAATTTAAATTTGTTTTTATGTTGTTCTTACATATTTGTTGAAAAAGAATTGAGGAACATTTGTCGTCGTAAAGTAGTACGAAAACATGTATTGTGTAAAGAAAACGGAAGTAGGCGAGCATCTTATACGGTATAATTAAATGCATCTTGAGAAGTTAAAACAAGAAAAAGGAAGAAAAGGATAAAAATTAATGTTCTTGGTTGGTGGGAAGGGAATCGTCCCCTTTTCGGCCGACGTGCACCCACATGCGCACGCAAAAACACTCACGCACAAAGAGAGGCCAAGTTCCAAGGGCTTTATTTCGAGAGTTGGTAAACCACAATTCATGACCGATAAATAATTCATGAAAGCTTAATATGAAGAAGCATCCTTGAAATGACGAGGTTGAATTGAGACAATTCATGGTTCCATCAACTGTGCAAAGATCAACGAGAAGAACCATTATAAGTTCCTCAAGGAGCTACAGATCACTTATTTATAATACACTCATTTCATCTTACTTAATAGAATGTAACGGGTGCCACACGTGTTAAGATAATATATGTGTGTCACACGTGTACGTAAATCAAATATGATTAAACATGATTTTGTGGATTTTTTTGTTTGAGTGTTATTAAGTAAAGGATACTTTTGTAATTTTCAAGAGAATAATAATAATAATAATAATAATAATAATAATAATAATAATAATAATAATAATAATAATAATAATAATAAGGAAACTGATAATTTCTCTTTTTAATCATACATAATAGGACAATTTATTATTTATCAGATCGTTTGTAAAATCATCCAGTTTTCTTCAAAATGTAATAAAAAAAACACTCGTTTGAGAAAGAGAGAACAAACAAATAACAAACTAACTATTAGATAAAATAGCAATGAAAATTGAAAAGTAATATGAATGGACGCCCGGGGGGGGGGGAGAAATAAAAAAATTTGCGAATATCGATCTAATATGTAATGTCGTCCAAGAATTTTTAATTTATTCAATGTAAATTCTAAACAGTTGGTAAATGTTCAATTGAGTCCGTAATATATATGAAAATATTTAATGTTGAAAGCACTATTGGAAATCGTGTATTTCTTGAAGCATTTGATCAATTGTCTCTATTAATGATTAATCACTATTTATTGAAAGAAAGTTTAATCCAAAAGTTTAAGCTTAATAATGAAGATAGATCACATCAATATAAAGAGTGTTTAAGATCATTGTCAAGCAACGTGAAATAATATTTTAATATTTAATTCTAAGAAAAATGAAGTAGTCCGGAATTTATGGGATCAATAGAACGTTTCGAGATTGAACCACAAAAAATTTTACTGGTTAATTGAAAACCTAAATGGGTTGCATGAGTATGCTGTCGAAATTCACGTCATTTAGCTTTGGAGATCGCAGCTCTCCGCAAGAAAGGTGGACATTTGCTAAATTCGTAGTTCAATTTCTAAAATTAAATTGTCTCTACGTCCGTATCTCCGAATTTAAAAAGAGAAAAAAAAATTCTAAAGTTGATTGTCAGCTTGCGGGGAAGGTCTTCTCTTCGATAATGTCAAGTTAGATTGTCCGCGACAGCTCAGTTTTCAATCTTTATTTTATCATAAATAACTTTTTCAGATTCAGAATTGCTAAAATCCAATGACAAAAGAGAGACCGAGAGAATCCAGTCAAATTTGGTGACGGACAAAGACTACGTAAATAAAATTTCAAGTCATCCTAAAGAGAAAAAGGTACGGAGGCCTTTTTATGAGCCAAGCATCGCTTGTGCAGGTCCACTGCTTGTAAAATAGTGTTTCGGGCTATATATATGTACTAATACTTACCTTCAAATTACTTTGGAGCAATTACTTTCCAACTAATTGACATTTTGTTGATGGACGACACACTCGGAATCATAGTAATTTGGCTTTAACCTGATAATGCGAAATAATAATAATAATAATAATAATAATAATAATAATAATAATAATAATAATAATAATGTCACTTGTGAATGGTCAATTGGAGGTGAAGTTGACGGGGATTGCATTAGTGGAAAATTATAAAGGCAAGTATGGATGCAATGCAAGTATGGTTTACATGAGTAACATTGATCTTCACAAGCAGTAAGTTTGTTTTATCAATTGAATTTTCGGCAAGGAACTTTGGTGTTTCTGTTATATGGGAAGTCCTTGTTAACGATAAGACTGTTAAAGGAATAAAACAGAGTTCAAAAGTACAGTTGAATTCATCGGTCGATGGCAGTAGAAGAGCTAAACCTGAGGAAGTTGCTGAAGTAGAGGAATGCTGCGAACTGCTAAATGAAGCTCAGAATAGAAGAAAAGATGAGCTGGCGATTCTGAACTGAACTGATGAGCTGGCGATCCGACTGAGCTGATGAGCTGGCGATCCATGACACCAAAACCTAGAACATAGAAGTCGATCAAGCTAACTAAAGGAGCTGCACAGTCAGAAGAAATGCACGTGGTTTTCATATTAGTTGTTCTGTTGTAACGGTTCTGTACCAGAAGTTGTTAGACAAGTAATGAGTATAAAAAGGATAAGTGAAGAATAGAGGGATAGGTTTTTAGTTCGTTCTTCTTTTTCACTTCTGATTTTCCTTGATTCATCTGTAGCTTTCTCTGCAAATTCTGTATTCAACAATGGCAGAAGTCATGTAAAGATGAACCAGAAGTTCTGAAGAAGAAATAATAGAGTTGAGGTATCTTCATTGATTGTTCAGAAGCAAAATTCCTTCATATAAACAGGTCTTGTTCTATCTCTCAATTCTTCTCATGGTATCAGAGCATGTAATCCTGGGAATAATAGATCTGATATGTTCTTACTGCAAGATACTATAAAGATCTTGGTGTTTCTTAGTTAGCTTACCTTCAAAGTTTACTGGATTGTTTCTTCGAATCTTTGAAGTCTCTGGACAGATAAGAATGGCAACTAAAGTGCAGAAGTATCCATTTCCTATCCATGTGAATATAGCTAACTTCGTTACCATCAAGTTGAATGAAGAAAACTTTCTATTGTGGCAAGCACAATTCAACAGATTTCTGAAAAGCCAAGATCTAATTGGCTTTATTAATGGTGAAACATTACCTCCTAATCAAATGATACAGACTGAAACAGGGGAAGTAATGAATCCTGATCACCTGGATTGGATAAAAACTTATCAGCTTATATCATCCTGGATAAGTGGTGCAGTATCAGAAAATATTCTAAGTTTGATAATTGGCTTAGAAACCTCATTCGAAGTATGGCAGGCTCTCATAAATAGATTTACACAGAAGTTTGTTGCAAAGGAATTTGAGTTAAGAGGGAAATTATAGGCTTGCAAGAAAAGAAACAGATCATTAAGTGAATACCTTCGAGAATTCAAAACCATATGTGATCAATTAAATGCAATTGGAAAGCCTGTTGATGATATAACCAGAATGTTTGGCATACTCGAAGGGTTAGGTTTTGAATATGAAACTTTCAAGACAACCATGTATTGTCTTAAACCTCAGCCAGAATATGATGAGGTTATCTCACAACTTGAGAGATTTGAAACCAGATTGCAGACATATTCTGTGAATGAGTACAATACTAACCTAGCCTATTATGGTCAAAGAAGAACTGGAACGAATCTGCAGAAAGTTAACTCCAGAAATCAAAGAGAAAATATTCAAGGGGAATTTAGCTATGGCAGAGGTCAGTCTTTCAATAGAAGGGAATATGGAACCAATTTTACAGAAGCAAGAAGAAATCAACAAAATAAAATGAATAACCTGAATTCAACTCAGCAAGGACAGGTTAATAAGGATAACTGGTCTAACTATGGACAAGGATTTAGACCATATTCAAGTTCTTCACAGAGGTATCAAAGTGTTAGGTCTTATCCATTACAAGGTTCAAATGGTGATAGACAAACACAAATTACAAAGCCTATAAGTAATGGTCCTCTGCAATGCCAGATCTGTAAGAAATCAGGTCATACAGCAATCAGATGTTGGTATAGATTTGATAACTCGTACCAGGCAGATGAAATACCAACTACATTGGCAGCTGTTCACATTGAAGAACCCTATGGTTCAGAATGGTATCCAGATACAAGGGCTACTTCACATATTACCTTAGAACCTGGTATGATTCGAAACTACAATGCATATAGTGGTAATGACACTGTCATGATAGGAGATGGATCTCATTTACGATTTCATGCATTGGCAATGGAATATTGAATACAGAAAATAGCAAATTACCACTGAATGATGTATTAATAGTTCCTGCAATAAAAAAGAATCTTCTATCTGTATCAAAACTAACAAATGACTATCCCTGCTCTTTTATTTTTGATAAACATGGGGTATATGTGAAGGACAATCACAATCATACAACAATAAAGCTAGGAAGGAAGGTCAAGGGGCTATACCAGGTGGAGCCTAAAGTTGCAGAAGTCTTCTTCACCCAGACTCAATAGGAAATAGGAGAAGATGTCTGGCATCAAAGACTCGCTCACACCAATCTAAAAATAGTGAAAATTCTACAGAAACAACATCTCATCCAGTATAGGTCTAAAGCTCAAAATATATGTAGCAGCTGTCAAATTGCAAAGAGTTCAGCACTATCTTTTCCTTGCTCAGACCATATCTCTAATGTTCCACTAGAGAGAATACATTGTGATGTATGGGGACCATCACCAATTCAATCTATTCAGAAATTCTCCTACAATGTCATTTTTGTTGATGATTTTTCTCGATATAGCTGGATATATCCAATGAGACAAAAGTCAGAAGTTTATGATGTGTTCATTATGTTTCAGAGATTTATAGAAAATCAGCTTAATCACAAGATTAAAGTTTTCTAGAGTGATGGAGGAGGGGAGTTCACTAGTAATAAGTTCCAAAACCATCTACAAAAGTGTGGAATTAAGCAGATTATTTCATGCCCTCATACACCAGAGCAAAATGGTGTTTCTGAGAGGAAACATCGACATGTGACTGAATTGGGACTAGCAATTATGTATCATGCTAAAGTACCACTGAAATACTGGGTAGATGCATTCAAAACAACAGTTTATGTTATCAATCTTCTTCCCATCACAAAACTACATATGCATTCACCTCACTATAAGCTCTATAATAAGACACCAGATTATTCTCATCTTCGAGTTTTTGGATCAGCCTGTTATCCATGTCTCAGGCATTACACACAGCATAAATTTGATCCTAGATCTCTTACATGTATCTTTCTTGGATATAGTGAGAAGCATAAAGGATATAGGTGTCTCTTGCCGACTAATGGAAGAGTCTACATCAGTAGACATGTAATATTTGATGAGAAATTATTCCCTTTTACTCACATAATAAATACTGAGTATCCGCAGGGATCTGAACTATACAAACAGTGGATAAAAGAAATAGTGTCTTCTATTTCAAACTCTACTGAACAGGCTCAGTCACAAGACAACATATCGAGGGAATATTTGCAGCATACCATATTAACTCAAACAACTCCAGAAATACAAGACAATGAGATCAGTACAGTTAATCCTGCAAATACATCAAAAATACATATGGTACCTGGTGCAGAAGTGCAGACTGATGTTAATAATGCTCCCAGTTGTATTGAATCTCATCAAACATCTCCAAGCATAGAAGAACAAGTGCCTACAAATCCAGAGCCTGTTTCAACATCAACTACTAATATAGGACAAATCCAAATTGGTTCTGACACTGGAAATGTACAAGGTACTTCTTCAACTCATCCTATGCAAACTAGACTTCGATCTGGAATTGTTAAAGCAAATCCTAAATATGCATGTCTAGTTGAGTATCAAATTCATGTATAACCAAAATCAGTAAAGTCTGCTTTAGCAGACAGAGGATGGCATCAAGCAATGAAAGACGAAATGGATGCTTTATATCATAATAAAACTTGGGAATTGGTTCCTAGAAATGGTCGCATGAATGTAATTGGTTGCAAATGGGTGTTTAAGACAAAACTTGCACCTGATGGGAGTCTAGATCGACTCAAAGCTAGGCTTGTCGCTAAAGGCTTCCATCAAGAAGAAGGTCTGGATTTCACAGAAACCTTCAGTCCTGTAGTGAAGCATGCAACAATTCGAATAATTCTATCAGTAGCTATGCAGAAACAGTGGAGAATTCATCAATTAGATGTTAAAGATGCCTTTTTACATGGAACCTTAAGTGAAACAGTATATATGGAGCAGCCTCCAGGGTTTAAAGACTCACAAAAGCCTCACCATGTTTGTCTTCTTCGAAAGTCACTCTATAGACTGCGCCAAGCTCCTCGAGCCTGGTTTGATAGGTTTAGCAGCTTTTTACTCGAATATGGATTCTTCTGCAGCTCCACTGATCCTTCTCTATTCATCCTGCATACTGAAACAGAAACCATTCTCTTATTACTGTATGTAGATAATATAATTCTAATTGGAAGTTCCTCCCAAATGCTTTTAGTTTCATCACTTCTCTGAGTATTCATTTTCATATGAAGGATCTAGGCTCCTTACACTATTTCCTTGGCATTGAAGCTAAACGAACTTATGATTACCTATTTCTCTGCCAAACTAAATATGCTCTAGATCTTCTCACCCGAGCTCATATGCTAGAATCCAAACCAATTTCAACTCCTCTTTCATTAAAGCCACCTGTTTTAATCAATGATCCTATACCTTTGAACAATCCCACCGAATACAGAAGCCTTGTTGGAGGCCTGCAATACCTCACATTAACCAGACCAGACATTGCTTATGCCACAAATATACTCTGCCAGAAAATACAGCAACCTACAATTGCAGACTTCAACAAATTAAAAAGAGTCTTACGATGTATAAAAGGTACCATAAAGCTTGGCTTATTCATTCATTCTCAAAGTACCATGCATCTCTATGGTTACTCAGATGCAGACTGGGCAGGGTGTGCAGAAACCAGAAGATCAACAACAGGTTTCTGCACATATCTTGGATCTAATCTTATATCCTGGGCAGCAAAGAAACAGCCTACAGTAAGCAGATCCTCTACTAAAGATGAATACCGTGCTCTTGCATCAGCTACTGCTGACCTAACTTGGATCAGTTTCGTATTAAGAGATGTTGGTTGTTCTCTTAATCCTCCTATTCATCTGTACAGTGACAATAAATCAGCAATTTCTCTTACTCTCAATCCTATCTTACATGCTCGAACTAAACATATTGAAGTGGACTTTCACTTTGTTCAGGAAAAAGTATCCTCAGGATCATTACAGGTCAAATATGTTCCAAGTTACTGCCAACTAGCTGATATTTTTACAAAACCACTGACAAGGAGAGCACACTCTTATATGCGTACCAAATTGGGAATCTGTATTCTATCCATTCCCAATTTGAGGGGGGATGTTAAAGGAATAAAACAAAGTTCAAAAGTATAGTTGAATTCATCGGTTGATGGCAATAGAAGAGCTAAACTTGAGGAAGTTGCTGAAGCAGAGGAATGCTGCGAACTGCTAAATGAAGCTCAAAATAGAAGAAAATATGAGCTGGCGATTCTGAACTGAACTGATGAGCTGGCGATCCGGCTGAGCTGATGAGCTAGCGATCCATGACATCAAAACCTAGAACATAGAAGTCGATCAAGCTAACTAAAGGAGCTGCACAGTCAGAAGAAATGCACGTGGTTTTCATATTAATTGTTCTGTTGTAACGGTTCTGTACAAGAAGTTGTTAGACAAGTAATGAGTATAAAAAGGATAAGTGAAGAATAGAGGGATAGGTTTTTAGTTTGTTCTTCTTTTTCACTTCTGATTTTCTTTGATTCATCTGTAGCTTTCTCTGCAAATTCTGTATTCAACAATGGCAGAAGTCATGTAAAGATGAACCAGAAGTTCTGAAGAAGAAATAATAGAGTTGAGGTATCTTCATTGATTGTTCAGAAGCAAAATTCCTTCATATAAATAGGTCTTGTTCTATCTCTCAATTCTTCTCAAAGACCATTAGGCCTCTTAGAAATAGGGCAAATGGAAAATGGATGAGGATTACATGTGCTGATATTAACATGAGTTCTATACATCGTGCCTAAGTCCTTATACACTACGAAAGAAAACAAAAAATGAAAATAAAAATTGCCAAAGGCGAGAACGTGGATTTTCCAATTCTGAAAATCGCCTTTGGTTTCGAAGACAACAAAAGCCATCTCTCCCAAATTCTAGAGCCTGTAATTTGGTTTCTCAATTATTATGAATTAAGTAAAGATTAGAAACGCCACAGATCCTAACACAAAATAGGAGAAAATGCATATAAATGTATCTAAGTAATTTTTTTGTCTTTAACGAAGGACGTTATCTAAAGAAATAAATCTAGATACTCAAGAATGAAAATACGATAAGAAAATGAATCTCTCCTGCGTCTATCTCTCGGATTTTTCCCATTTGGGTTTTTCCTCTGCCTTTACTTACCAATCCACGAGAATACCCATTCAATCTTCGGTGAGTCCCCTCTTTTATTCAGCAAGAAAGAGGAGCCCCTCCATCCTCTCTCTCCAAATCTAGGCCAAATCTCTCCTTTCTTTCTTTGCTTTTCCAAAATCAACTCCTTCCTCTCTTGATCTCGCCAGTCCTCCATTCCTTTGAGTTGACCATATCCCCCATCCCCTTTCCTTGTGTCTTTCACTTAAAGTCGCATATCTTTTCCAAGTTAGATGCCCGATGCAGGGGAAAAGTACCAAAATGGTCCTAAACCTTTTATATTAGTACCAATTCAGTCCTAAACTTTTCAATTAAACCAATTTAGTCCTAAACCTTTTCACATTGGTACCAATTCAGTCCATCCGGCTAATTTAAGCCGGAAATTGCTGATTTGGCCGCCGGCGGTCTTACGTGGCGCCACGTGGAATTTTTTAATGATTTTTTATAATTTTTTCAAAATTTTTAAATTTTTTTTATTTTTTTCTCTTTTCTTTTTATTTTTATTTTTCTTTTCTCCTTACCCTTGGCCGGCGGGTCGCCGGCTGGCCGGCCGACCATCGCCGGCCACAGGCTGGTCGGGGCGAGGGCCCCGCGCCCGCTGGCCATTGGCGAGGCCGTCGCGCCCTCGCCGGCCCACAGCGAGGGCGTCGGCCCCCGCCCGGATCCGGCGAGGGCCGAAACCCTTGCCCATTGGCCAGCGAGGGCCTCTCGCCTCGTCGGCCACAGGCGAGGGCGCGGCAGCCCTCGCTCGTGGCGGGCGGCGGCCCTCGCCCAGATCTAAGCGAGGGCATGTACGCGCTCAGCGCTTCTCCTCGCAGCATCTCTCTCCGTCGCTCGCCGCTCGAAGACTCTGCCCCCTAACGAGGGCCCTCGCTCGGATCTAGGCGAGGGCCGCCGTGCCCTCGCCTGCCACGAGCGAGGGCTGCCGCGCCCGCACCGTGGCCGATGAGGGCGCGCAGGCCCTCGCGCCACGAGCGAGGGCTGCCGCGCCCTCGCTTTGTGGCCGACGAGGGCGCGAGGCCCTCGCCGGATGCGGGCGGGGGCCGCGCCCTCGCTGTGGCGGGCGGGCGTGGCGGCCCTTGCCGGTGGCCGGCGAGGGCGTGGGGCCCCTTGCCCCGACCAGCCCGTGGTCGGCAATGGTCGGCCGGCCGGCCGGCGACCTCACCAGCCAAGGGTAACGAGAAAAGAAATTTTTTTAGAAAAAAAAAGAAAAAAAGAAAAAAAAATAATTTCAAATTTTGAAAAAAATTATAAAAAATCATAAAGTTTGTCTACGTGGCGCCACGTAAGACTGCCGGCGGCCAAATCAGCAATTTCCGGCTTAAATTAGCCGGATGGACTGAATTAGTACCAATGTGAAAAGGTTTAGGACTAAATTGGTCCAATTGAAAAGTTTAGGACTGAATTGGTACCAATACAAAAGATTTAGGACTATTTTGGTACTTTTCCCCCGATGCAGCATGCTACTTTTAAATAAGAACGTCCCTAATTTTTAAATGTAGATGAATCCTGTAAAGAAAGAGATTGCAACGGCATGCGGCATTGATATTTTCATTTAGGGGTTAAATTGTGATGTCATTGACAGATTCAATCCCTCATGTTCATGAAATGCGAAGAGATCTTCTTTTTGATGAAAATCTAGGTGTCAACTACGGTGATTAAATGGACTCCTAAAAATTGTTTTGCTATTTTCCTGTAGTGGAAATTTCAATAATAAGTTCAACATATTACAGTGGCACAAGTGAAAAGAGCTAAACCTTCGGAAGCTACGCAAGGACCTCCGAAATCAGATCAGGGACCTCGGTTCAAGAAGCAAGTTAGCACGAGAACGCGGGGCGAGGGTGGTTCAAGAAATGGGGGCCGGACAACAGGAAGAAGTATTGTACAAAGGAGAGGAAGAAGGTGTAAGATGATGGTATTGAAGGTATAAAGCAGAGAAAGTGTTGTATCGACGTCAACTATTTTTTCCCCTGTCGATGAAGCATATTTCTGTGAAATGACATGGTTGAACTGAGACCGTTCACGGTCCATCAAGTGTGCGAAGATCAACGAACAATTGTAAACTCCTAGAGGAGGGGGACAAAGAGAGAGAGAGAGAGAGAGAGAGAGAGAGAGAGAGAGAGAGAGTAATATGAAAAATTATCTGTGCAGAAGAGAAATAAACACAAAGAAGTAATAGTACATGGAAAAATCAAGGAGCGACGAGAGAGAGAGAGAGAGAGAGAGAGAGTAATACAAAAATTATAAAAATTATCTGTGCAGAAGAGAAATGAAAACAAAGAAGTAATAATACATGGAAAAATTAAGAAAGTTTGATTCCTTAGATTCGGTGCATCGCATGGCATAATCATCACCGTCCTTTCGACCCGTTGCACAGTGAAGAGGGTAGAGAGAGAGAGAATTCAAACGGGCCTGCAACGGCATGCGCGTTTGAACAAGCCAGCAATGTATATTTCATATTTAAAAAAAAAAAAAAAGAAAACAAGCCAGCAATGTCATATATTATATATATTGTAAATATCTAGCCATGGCTTATGCACATGGGGACCAGCAACCGTATGGAATTTTGCTAATTGGGTTTTGTCACCTCTTTGGTGCCTTTTTTTTTTTTTTCAAATTTCTCGTCGACCAATAGCATTCGTTTTTATGGTCTTATTTCTTCTTTTAAAAATTACGACTTTCTACTTCAACCATTTCTCATCCACTCATAGCATTTGATTAGTTTTCCTATATTTACTCCATTATTTCCTCCCACCGTGCCTCTTTCTTTGTTAAGAACATTGGCAGAAAGAGAGAGATCTAACTACTATGGTTGTTGGGAAGCAAGTACTAGGTGATCCTGAGCTTTAGAGGACCGGACACCCGCATTGGATTCATTGAATACCTCTATCATAGCTTGATTGATGCTGGAATCTGCGTCTTCCTAGACAACGAAGAGCTCCGTGTTGGTTAAAGGATCGGTGGATTGCTTTGGCGAGCAATCGATAACATCAAGATCTACATACTCATATTCTCTTAGAATTACGCTTCGAGCCAATGGTGCCTCTGTGAGCTCGTGCAAATCGTGGCAAACACCTCCAGCTTGGGAGGTAATAAAGAGATCCTATCTAATTTCCCCGATGTGGAGCCTAACGATGTTAAGCTGAAAACTCCGTTGTATAATAATTTCATACTCAATTTGGAGTGCGAGAAGAAGTTGAGCAAGGAGGAAGTAAATGAGTGGAGAGTCCGTAGGGTCGCTTATCCCTTTTTCAAGTTTAAAGGCCAACCGGACTTCCATACTCACAATATCAAATGGCAACATGAACATTTGCAATTGGTAACCTGATGTTCACAAGTCGACAAGCAAAGAGAAATGTTAGCTCAAGATGTCTCAATATAAATAGTTTTTAAATATTTGATTTTTTGCTTCTAAAGAATTAGAGAAAGTAGATGCCATGATTCAAACACGAAGGAAAATCAAACTGGACCAAAACATAAAAGTTCCCTTTAAAAAAAAATTTATAAATCTACTGAGATTAATTAAATGAGTAATGTTGGGGAAAAGCCATTTCCCGTGCAGGGCAAGGCAATCAGCGTAATTTTGGGCTCTTTTTGTCAACCAACTTTACTTTTTATTGTCCGCCATATAGCAATTTGCTCGTTCTCATCGACTGCCAGCACTTTGCTTTAGGGTCTTCCGAGGAGTAATATAAATAATTTTAATTTTTAGAAAAGAAAGAGAGCACTCTTCTTCTTTTCACGCATGGTGTTGGAAGAGAGAGAGAGAGAGAGCTATCGATCGCCCAAGCAAAGCAACAAAGGCTAGCTCAGACGCAAGAAGTTACCAGGAAGATAAAGCGGCAGGTGTTCCTGAGTTTTAGACGACCTTATTTCTCATGAGCCAATAGCATTTGACTTTACGGTCTTTGTTGTGATGTATTACAACTTTCTGCTTTGGCCCTGCATGTTTTCATTTCTGAAAAGTGTTCCTGGAACACTTTTTTTGTTTTTCTGTTCTCAGGAACAAAAAAAAAAAAAAAACGTGTTTGGTTGGGTTTCTATTCTTTTTTGTTTTTTTATTCCCGGAACACAAAAAGAATAGAAATGAGAAACAAAAAAAGTTGTTTCTTGTTCCAAAAACGATTTTAAAGAAACGCTTCTCTTTTCTTCTTCTCTCTCTTCTCTTTTCTTCTTCTTTTCTTCTTCTTTTCTTCTTCTTTTTTTCTTCTTTTTTCTTTCGCCGGTCGCCGGCCTTGGCCATGGCCGGCGACGCCGTTGAGGGTCAGCGACCTCGCCGGAGCGTCACCGGCCCCCGGCGAGGCCGAGCCTCGCTGTGCGCGGCGAGGCCGAGCCTCACCCAACCACGGCGAGGCTCAGCCTCGCCTCCGGCGACCGGCCGAAAGAAGAAAAAATAAAAAAGAAAGGAAAAAAATAAATATAAAAAATTAAAAGAAACAAAAAAAAAGAATAAAATTTATCAAACATGTTTCTGTTCATTTTTTATTTCCGGAACAAGTTTACCAAACACGTTCTTTTATTCAAGAATTGTTCCCCGGAACAGAAACACTTTTTTTTTTTATTTTTGTTCCCGGGAACAAAAAAAGAACAGAAGTGTTTCCATGCAGCCCCTTTAAATATTTTTTCATAGACCTATGATGGCATTTGATTGGTTTGCTATCACTACTCCGTTAATGAACAATGGAGAGAGGTCCGAGCACAATGCTACTGATAGGATCTCGTGCAGTTGTTACATTAGCAACTTCATTGAGTCCTTATCGTCATCTCAGCATTAGGAGCTAAATTCATACAATTCTTTTGGACAACGTGAGACAATGCAATTTTTGTTTGGAATAATTAATCCAATGGATGTGTGTAAAAGCATTGTTCACACGAATTGAGGTGGCCTCCATCACACGATGAAAAACTTGGCCTTATAGATTGGTCTCCGTGCAAGGATACTGTAATTTTAACACATATTTTATCATATCCAAACCAAACTAAAATCAAATAGTTGATCACTTAACTAATCGTTACTCGATGATTAAAGCTTTTATCTATGTTGTTCTACAAATTTGTTAAAAAAGATTCGACCAACATTTATCGCCATTAAGTAATATGAAAACATTTACTGTAGGAAAAAAAAAAAAAAGGAAGTAGGCGAGCAGCTAAATTGATATGATTATGAAGATAAAATCAGAAAAAAAAAAAGGGGAAGAAAAAGGGACAAGAATATTAATATTCTTGGTGAGTGGAAAGGGAATCCTCACTTACTATTGCTCAAGACTTATATTCCTCACTTTTTTTTTTTTGGTCAAAACAAACCATATATTAGATCAAACGGAAGTACAACCAGAGGTTAAAGCTTCAGTAGATATGATATCCTGGAAAATAAAAGGAGGGAAAAGAAGCCAATTGCGAGGCGGCCGTGATCTCGGTGGGCTTTAGCAGCCAGTCAACTGCTAGGTTTGCTTCTCGGCGGACATGCTGGAAAGAGATTAGGGCATCTAGAATACACATCTCGAAGAATCGCAAAAAGATGGCGCTCCGTCCATGGCGGCTGCTGCTGCTTCTGAACGATCTCCACCAACGATAGACAGTCAGACTCAACCACGATGCGTTCGAGATGAAGCCCTTGCTGGATCAGATGTTGGATGGCCAAGATGAGAGCGTAGATCTCGGCTTGGAATGCCGAAAGGGCTGGAACAGTTGTGGTGATCACATCGATAAGAACTCCGTTGAAATCTCTGTAGATACACGTGATTGATCCATCCTCAGACCCTGTTCGAAAAGCCCCATCAACATTACATTTAAGGCAGCCTTTTTCAGGCGGTTTCCATCGATGATTTGAACTGACCAGTGTGTTGTGACTCCACTGTACAGAGGGGTGTAAAAGCATCATGATTTGACTCTGGGCTAGGGCGTTGTCCACGGCTTGGAGAGGATCCAGGTGTTGCTGCCGAAAGAATGCATTGTTTCTTTGTCGCCAGATCTCCCATAGTAAATTGGCGATCACATCAAAATCAGGGGACGCCTTGGGGAGAATAGCTCGGGTTGCAACCCATGCATCAAAATGTCATACCGAGGTAGGTGAAAGCAAAAACCCTAACTTTTTCATGATTCCAGATGTTGTGTGTCCAAGGACAAAAGAGGAAAAGATGTTCAATCGTTTCTGGAATTTTGAGGTTACAAAGAGTACAGTAGGGATTAGGGGAGATATGTCGTTGATAGAGATTGGCTTTTGTAGCAATTGCATTTTTACAGGCTAACCACAGAAACACCCAAATCTTAGGAGCAGTTCTCATATGCCAAATTTTCCTCCATAATTGAGTAGGGTTCTGATAATAGGATGAAGCGACATTAATTGGGGTATGTTGGTTCGAAGAGATATAGTGGTAACAGCTTTTCATTGTATAGTTACTAGAGGAAGTAGCAGTCCACACTAATTGATCAGGTAGAAGCGAAGGGTTTAGAGGAGTATTCAAGATAGCTTCACTGACCTGGGCATCAAAGAGGGTGGTGATAAGAGAAGTCTTCCATTCTTTTTTTGATAATTCCATTAGATCAGAAACTACAACAGGGTGTTAATCCTCCTATCTTACCAACTGGTAGCCAGATATCTTCTCTTATTTGAATTTGTGTTCCATCCCCAACTAACCAACGTAGGTTAGGAATAATGGTATCTCGACCCTTTAACATACTTTGCCACCCCCATGAAGGTCGATATCCTAATTGGGCACTTTGGAAAGAGGAATTTCTAAAATATAATCCCTTAAAAACTGACTCCAGATAGCTTTAGGATCCTTAAAAAGACGCCAAGCCTGCTTGCCAAGCATTGCTCTATTGAAGTTAATCAGATCTCGGAATCCCATCCCCCCTGATTTTTTTGACTGCTTTAACTCTGACCAGTTTTGCCAATGAATTCCTGATTGACTGTTGTGTTTGCTCCACCAGAATGCTGATATCTTCCTCTCTATTAATCTGCAGAGCGACAAGGGAATCTTAAAGATGGACATGGCATATTGAGGTAATGCCTGAATTACTGATTTCAAAAGAATCTCCTTGCCACTTTTTGATAAGAATTTTTCCTTCCAGCCAGCTAATTTAGCATTTACTCTTGCCAGGAGCCAGGAGAACATCTCACGTTTGGAATGGCCCCAATCAGAAGGGATGCCCAAGTACTTACCATATTTGCTGACCACAGGTATTCTTAGTTCACTTGCTAAATTATTTTGTAAGGTTATAGGGCAGTGTTTGCTGAAAATAAACTAGATTTGTTCCTATTAATTAGCTGACCCGTAGCTAGGCAATACTGGTTTAATATATTAGCAAGATTTTAGCATTCAGAGACTGTGGCTTTTAGGAAAAATACTGATTCATCAGCAAAGAACAAATGGGATAACTTAGGATAGGCTCTATTGAATTGAATCTCCTGTAGGTGGCCCATATCCACAGCTTGCTTTATAGTAGTTGACAGAGCATTAGCAAGTAGAATGAAAATATATGGGGAGAGGGGGTCACCTTGATGAATCCCTCTAGTAGGCTGAAAATAAGGGACCTGTTCCCCATTAAAGCGAATACTAAAGGA
The DNA here is from genome assembly GCA_017140325.1 of Eucalyptus leucophloia subsp. euroa. Classification (NCBI taxonomy): domain Eukaryota; kingdom Viridiplantae; phylum Streptophyta; class Magnoliopsida; order Myrtales; family Myrtaceae; genus Eucalyptus; species Eucalyptus leucophloia. Next base: position 21,884,263 of record CM029471.1, read on the forward strand.
AGCCATAGTAATGCAAGCCATGACCATAGTAACCCAGCTATTATGAAAGCCCAACCTCTACAAATAGGCTTCTAGGAAATCCCATTTTACCCTATCATAAGCCTTCTGCATATCTGTTTTGAGAATAAGATTGAATCTTTTCTTGCATGTTCTCACTTTAAACTGATGAAGCACTTCTTGCACCACCATGATATTGTCTTGTATCTGCCTGTCACTGACAAATGCTGCATGTTCATTTGATATCAAACTAGAAAGCCAAGGCTTAAGTCTGTTTGCCATAACTTTCGAAATAATCTTGTAAGCGAAATTACAAAGACTGATGGGACGGTATTGGTCAATGCTTTCTGGATGGTGAACTTTAGGAACTAGGGCAATGATCGTTCTGTTTAGTCTAGGAGACATACAACCTGTTGTAAAAAAATCTTGAACTGTTTTAATGATAGTTGTTTTGATGATATTCCAGTGATGCTGATAGAAAAAACCGTTAAGGCCATCAGGCCCAGGAGCCTTAGAAGCACCCAACTGGAAAGTAGCCTAGTAAATCTCCTCCTCTGTTACCTCACTCATCAAATGTTGATTCATTGCAGGTGTTACCACAGCTGGACATTGCTCTAAAAATGGGCTAAAATCTCGGTATCCAACAGACCGATATAAATGAGAGAAGAAACCCATGGTCATATCCTTAAGCTGTTCTGGCTCCCTGATCTAGTTCTGGTTAGCATCTTTAAGCATTGCAATTCGATTTCGTTGTCTCCTTTGCATAGTACAGGCATGGAAAAATTTTGAATTTTTGTCTCCCCATTTCAACCAGTTAATACGGGAGCGCATAGCCCAGAACTGCTCCTCTTGATTCCACAAGTTTTGAATTTCAATTCTAATAGAAGTGGCTTGCTCCTTATCTCCAGTCTGATAGAATGTCCTATTGATAATTTCCTGCAATTGATGTTTCAATTGAGAGATGCGCTGATGGCCATTACTAAACCGTGACTTGCTCCAGCTAGCTAGCTTAACAGAAACTGCTTGCAATTTAGAGACCAAAGAGGTATTCCTGCTCTCCCATGCCTGTTGAATTACCTCTTGACATTCTTGATCTTGATTCCAGAAAGCTTCATAATAAAAAGTCTTTGCTCACTTGACAAATGGAGAACGAGTGTGCAGCAGGATAGGAGAGTGATCCGAACCTATAGATGGTAGGGCAAGCACTTCTGCAGAAGGATATGATAGCATCCAATCCGTGGAGCAGAAAACACGATCTAACTTCTCCTTCACCAGAGCATCCCCTGCTCGATTATTAGACCAGGTAAATTCACAACCTTTGCTGTGCAGTTCGAGTAAAGCACAGTCATTAATTAAATTCCGAAATGATGTCATTCGTGAGTAAATGGCTTGTCTTTTTCCCATTTTCTCCCAGGGGGAAAGGAAATCATTGAAGTCACCTATATAGAGCCAAGGTAAATGAGTTGCAGCAGAGATTACCCTAATTGTATCCCAAAATTCCTGACGTGCCTGATAAGTAGAAAGGGTGTGTAGGCATGTTAAATGCATCGAAGCAGCTGTCAAAGGATCAAGGACTATGAGATCCACAAAGTGATCATCCGACTGTACAATAGTAACATCAAACAGGTCAGTCCAAAACACAGCAAGTCCACCCGAGAAGCCAACCGGATCCCTCAAGAAGGACTGAGGGAAGTGAATCTACGCTGTAAGCTTGTAACAACTTTCTGTACATATTTTGTTTCCATTAAAAAAAACTATATCGGACTTTTCAGAGGCTAACAACGCCTTCAGTGCTTGAATTGTCAGGGGATTGCCCAACCCCTAACAATTCCAACTCAGGAGTTTCATTTGGAGAGCGGTGGCTGTTTAGGGCCAGCCGCCAAAGCCCAAGGAGCAGGATTGTCTGCCACAAGCATAGGAGTGTCCAAAAGTTGGGTTTCATCCAAGTCTGCAAAGTAAGTAGCTCGAGTGTCATATGGTGAATATCTTTTGGTTTTCTTACTTGATCCCACGATTGTCATTGTTCTAGGGATTTTTGGTTTCTTCTGTTGAGGAATGTTCGAGGAAGGTAGCTGAATGCTTTTCAACTTAGCCTTTGTAGGTACCAAATCAGTAGTTCTCACTGCGGGGTTGACAGAGTTCAAGTGAGAGAAAGGTCCTGGGGGTAGAACAAGGGTCAAAACAGGGGCCTCTGAAGCAGGAATGGGAGGTAAAGCTGGGAGAATGGACTGCATAGCTGGAGGGGTTTCAGGTACTGTCTCTTCCATCTGCTCTATGTGTGCTAACGGATGGTAAAAAGCATCCCAATAGGGGCTAAGCTGTCTAACCTTTGCTCTTAGCCACGGGCCATAGACCATTGTCTCGCGGCCATCAAATTATGCTTCCTCATAAGGGTAATCTGTACATGAAGCGGCATAATGACCAAGCTTTCCACAAGAATAACAGTAGTGGGATAGTCGCTCATAGCGAAAGTCTAACCATAGGGGTTTTCCTTCAATTCTTATAAGCTTTCCTGATCTTAAAGGTGCTTTCATGTCTATTTCTATTTGAACCCTCCCATATGTATCAGGTTTCACTTCCAAAACGCGTCCCGCCTGTTGCACAGCTCTACGTAGAAGCAATGGAGTGGTCTACTCCAAAGGTAAGCCTATCACATGAACCCAGAATGCGCACTTAGAAAAGTCGTAACAGTGTAAAGGAGTATTTGGTTGCCATGGACGCAAATGGATCAAATGACCTGAGAATAACCAAGGACTACCATCTAATATGCACCGTTTTTCCATTTCATATCGAAATTTAATGATGTACAGCCCACCATCGCTACGAGAAATCTCAACTTGATCAACACACCACGCTTTCTTCATCGCGATTTGAAAGGCAGATAAATTGACAGTAGGATTTGTGAAGATGTTACCAACCAGGATGAGGAGATAGTCCTTCAGTTTCTCCAATGCAGGTACGTCATCCTAAACCTCCAATTCCTGTTCTGAACATAGTCATCCCAGACGGTGACACAACGAAGCAATTCGCGAGGTATTGTCACTTTCATCCATAGCCAAAATGAAGCATGAATTCACTTATATGGGTGAATTGACAGAAACACAGTACAGAAAACAAACCCTCAGTGGTTGCATGTCCAGGATTGCACACATGCAACTCAGAAATGGCGAAAGTAAGTAAAGTTGAGAAGGCCAGCAGCAAAACAGATGGGGTGGAGAAGAGGAGAAAGGGTTCGAAGGCGATAGAGGATGAAATAAACTTCACATGCAAGGCAGTTCACGAGGACAAGGGTCAACTATAATGAAATTTGAGTGAAGCAGAGGGGATTCAACAAGAATGTGAAGTGCAGAAGAATAAACAAGAGGCCGGAAGACATTGGAGAAGACTTGAGCATGTCGCGAGGAGAAACTCTACCATAAACGAGAGAAAAACTCAGCCCTATATTCCTCACTTTGATTCACTGGATGAATGAGTGACTGTGCAAGTAGTGCCTGTTTTCAAAAAAAAAAAAAAAATATATATATATATATATATATATATATATATATATATATATATAATCTTGCCATAAATATTAATTTCCCTTCCAATTCGTTAATTTTCATTCATAATAATTTTAATTTTGTTGTTTCCTTTAATTTGTTCCAAGATCACAGTAGCCGAAGTACCAAAAGTATTAAAAGTCGATTTTTTGCACACTATTTTCATTGTAAATATGGAAATTAACGTCTTGACACCACTTGTGAATCAAGAATATTAATGTTTATTGATTAGTTTCTTTAAATGAAAGCGTCGGTGCGGGCATTTTCATGAAAACGTCGGGACAGTCTCAGTCAATGGCAAAGGCTAGACTACTTTTTACATGCTTTTAATGCTTATATTATGTTACCACAAGGGCGGGCAATTCTATCCACGCATCTTAATTGAGTTTTGTAATAGTGTCAAGTTGTGTAACTGGAAAACATTATATTTTTGCTAGTTAACTATAAAATGTACATATATTAAATTTGCATCAATTTATGTCACTTTCAGTTTCGGGTATGCCACATTATCATGTATAAACATGTTAATTCATGTTAGAAATTGCCAGCTCTCCATCACAGATGATCAAAAACAGATTTAAGGGTATGGATTATACGTTCAAACATTGATAACACATATCTCGCAAGTGATATGAATACCATGTTAGTTCTTTTCATATTTCAGATTACTTATTTGTTTCAATAATAATCCTTGTTCTTAAACCACTAACCTGGATAGAGATTATTTATGGTCCATTAAAACTCTATTTATTTCGTGAAAAATGATTAATTTGGATAATATTTTCATAAAGATAATCACTTATATATAGCTTACAAAAATGAATCAACAAAAGGATTCCTTAATTCAACCAAGGAAATATTTTGTATAATTAAGAAGATCAACCAGGAGATCATTGTACCTGCTAGGCATGCCGCCCGATAATAAGAGAATTAGGTGGAGAGAAGACTTTTAATTTTATATGTGAGGTTGTATTCCTATTATGTAAAGAGGTAGGGTAAAACCTGAAAAAAGAGAGAGGGAGAGAGATGAGTTAGAATAGGAGACTATTGTGAAGCTTTGGGTGCCAAATAGGAACTTCAGCACCAATGAGTTGGAGACTCAGCTACAACCGAGCAGCTCAACGAAGCAACCCGACCTTCATACTTACAATGTTGGATGCCAATACGAGCATTTGCAATATGTAACCTGGTTTTGATGAGTCGACAAGTTGAGAAAAATGTTGGCTTACATTATCTTAGTATAAATTGTTTTTTCATTTGATTTTTGCTTCTCAGAGATTAGAGGAAAAGTAATGTCATGATTAAAACACGAGGAAAATCAAACTATACCAAACATATTTTTCCTGAAAAATAGTGAACTATTGATACAACTCTTAATGACCCGTTCGCGGAAATGGAATTTTGTTTTCAGAAAACATGATATTAAATGCAGCACATTTTGTATATTCAATTAGCAATTATCACAAGAAACCCACGGAGATTAATTAATTGGAAAGTGTGAAGGGCCAGTGCCCGAGCAGGGGAGTCGAGTAACTTGGCGTTTTTGTCAACCCACTTTACTTTTTTGTCTCCAGTACTCTATGGGTTCGTTTGGTTTAATTTTCCCAAGGGGTTTTTAGCCTCTAAAAAAACCCCTTAGGGAAATGCTTGGGTGTTTGGTAAATTTGTCCAAGGGGCTTTCAGTTAAATGTTGACTTTGGGAAAGTTGAAAGCCCAATGCCAATAGGGATCGGTTTTGAGCTTTCAGCATTTGGCTAAATACTGAAATTATTTTTTTTTTTCAAAATTACTATCATAATTTTTTTAGATTTTCAATTTTACCTCTCACTATTCCAAAACTATCCTTACCTTCATTAGAGTCGACAAAGAGTTTAATGTTGTTATAATAAAAAACAAAAATGAAATCCAAAGACCCTTTATAAAAAAGATTTACCAAATATTTTTTACGTCAAAATAGTTTTGCAAAGAAATTTTTTACCAAAGGCAATTTGCATTTCTCCAAAACCCTTTAGATTAAAGATATTTATATTTCCCCAAGGCCCATTTCCAAAGCTAAACCACACGCAGCCTATGTCGGTCATAGCAACTTACTTTTCTAATCGATTACCAGCACTTTGCTTTTCAATCTTCCGAAAAAACCCTATAGTAATTTCAACTTTTCTTAAAGAAAGAAAGCCCTTAGGATGCATTTGGTAATGCTTATGTTCCCGAGAATAATTTTTATCGAAAATGATTATTTTTTATTCTGTTCCCAGAAATAATTTCTAAGTAAAAGAATATATTTGATAACTGCACAAAATTTATGATTCTTGAGTAAAATTGCGTTTGGTACCATAGTCAAAATTTCTATTCCAAATTATTTTCTTTTAATTTTTAAATAATTTTATTACTTTTTTCCTCTCTTTTTTTCCTTTCTTCTCTTCTTCTTCTTCTTCTTCAAGTCACCGATTGCCGACCTTGGGATGACTGGTGACCTCATCAAGCATTGTCGACCCTCGGCGAGGCTCGACTGAGCCATGGCTGGGCCGAGTCTCGGCGGGCCGGGTGAGCCTCACCGTTGGCCGAGGAGGCCCGAGCAAGGCCCGCTTGCCCAATGGCGAGGCCGAGCCTCACCGATGGCCGGGCTTGCCTTTGGTGAGCTTACCAGACTGGTTGTCGACAACTAGCGGCAATGGGCAGCGGATGGTGGCAAACGGCAACAACGGTAGCAACAACAAATGAAGAACAAGAAAGAGAGAAGAAGAATAAGAAAAAAGAAAAGAAAAAGAGTAAATAGGTGCTTGATTCTAGAATTGTTCCCGAAAACAAGAATCAATTTTTTTTTTATTCTCGATTCTACTACAAATTTGTTCCTAGGAACAAAATTTTATCAAATATATTTATGTTCCAAATCTACACCTAAGAACAAAATAATAGAAACAATTATTGTTTGGCAAGTTGCCAAACAGGCCCTTATAAGGTGTTTGCTCATTGATATGGATGCTACCTCTATCTAATGATTAATTCAATAAAGGTGTCGGAAGTGAAAAAAGTATAAGGGGTAAGCTGCTTTCAAGATCCTTATTTTCTTAATTTTTTAGGACTAGAAAAGATTAGTGTTTGTTTATTTAAGACTAAGCATATGACTGTTGATTATTGATTGTTAAGTTATCAAAAGCAATAACTAGGAAATCCTTGAATTCAATATGAACTTAGAGAAGACACTTGTTGATTGATGTCCCATTAGTCATCTGATAATTCTGTAGCGAGCAGGTGCAACTGAATTACATCACTCCTAGGAAACGAACAAAAACTATGAGATTGCATTGCAATTTGACTCAAAACAATTTAGCTAACAGAGGCGTTACAAGAACATAGTTTATGTGGTCCACCAATCCACTAGCCAAGTGACTTATGTCCCTGACTGAAATGAGTGTTTCTTGAATTTGCATGTGGTTAGGGTTGGCCAAGTAGGAGGTGTGTTCCAAAAGCACCTCAATACTTATTTAAGATTTTACAGTTTGATTAAAAGCCACTTCAAACAGGAGCAGGAACGGAAACAGGAACAGGAAAGCCACTTCGAACAGGAGCAGGAACGGAAACAGGAACAGGAAAGCCACTTCGAACAGGAACAGGAAAGCCACTTTGAACAGGAATTCGAACCGAGGATAAACCTGGGCAGTGTGTGGTTCCAATGCCTGAGCTTCAGCAGTTTGCTGCATTGCGTCCTCCCCTGTTTTTTCCCCACTGATTAAAAGCCACTTCAAATAGGAACTTAAGCAGAGGAGAAGGCGGGGGAGAGTGTCTTTCCAACGCCAGAGCTTCAGCAGATTGTGATGTTATTTGCGGGTAAAGATGGGAAGCTGGCCGACTATTTGACAGCGGAACAGGAGAGGCCCCTGTCTCAAAAAGTCAGAGGACGCTCGCCATCAAGTCAGAACGAAGTCGGCCAAAAGCAGAGCTAGAGTGTACCGGAACACTCGAAAATGCAATGGAAGGCGTACTTGCCCATTCGAGTGATCAATGCCAATGGCGTCTAGCAAAGCAAACCCAGAAGATGTCACCTTTGGCCGGGAATAAAGGCCCTCTTGTCCGTACAGTATTTGTGGCCTGTCTTTTTCGCCTAGAATGCATTCCTTTCTTTTAATTCGTCTTTCCTTTTAAGCTTGGGCTTTGGAACCAATATGCACGTAAAATAATGTGGTCTTTCTTCGATTTTCAGACAATAGCTTCATAGATGATTCAAAACTACGGAACTTAATCAAGGCGTGTCATGCTTTTCTCTATTCTAACTAATTAATTTGTGATCACTCATCCGATGAATAGTGGCGTTCATTTTTTACGAATGGCAGTAAAAGGGAAAGTTCTTTCTCCTTTTACATTGTTCTCACTTAATCGAACCTGCGACTCCTTTGAATGCTCAAATTTAGAGAGGCTTATTTTCCAACATTGTCCCAATTTGAGAAAAATAGACAACTCTATTGGGAATCAAAGTATCTGATCAACTTATATATCAATAGTTGCCATCATCGTGAAGATTCGCCCAAAGAAATCAGAGACCTTGTGAATCTTCAGTGCTTGACTTTAGGGCGGTGTTGTTGAGTAAAGAAACTACAAGATTCCGTATGGAAATTGAAATCGTTACATAAGATGTAGTTTTCGGTTGAGTATTTTGAATCAAATTCATCTTCAAAATTTAACAGGGTTGGTTTTGAAAAGCTGTCAACCCCTTGAGATATTCATGCTATCAAAAATGAGGAAGCTCAAAACTAGTCCGACTATGATATTGCTCAAAGCTGGTTGAGATCCAACTTGCAAGGCTGTGCGAATCATTGGAAGAATTTTCTATCAATCTGTTGTGAGTCCTTGGGAAAGGTTAGCTTGTACAGGTGAAGTAGAGTCTGCCAATGAGTCGATTATTTGTGGAGGGAGACTAATTTCTCTGCTACGAGTATTAAATAAGCTTAAAAAGTTTCTGCTTAGGGGTTGCCCGAAGATACTCCAAATATAACTACTGGGTACATCAGAATCAATGAAGCATCTGACACCTTGGATTATTGCTCTTTGGGAAGTGTTCATGGTTTATCAAACTTAAAAAAGCTCGAGTATTTATACATCCCTAAGTGAGATGGGCTACAGGTTGTCGAGGATCTTGACAAATTAGAGTTCTTGAATCAATTAACCATTCGTCGATGCGGATCAGTAGAAAGGTAGATGATGTATCACTAACAGAATTACCAAAGGATTGCAACGTAGATATCTTCGACCATGGGAAATTAGCTGAGGCTAAGAAACAATCCGATGGCTCCATCCAGTCTTGCAAGCAGTATAAGGTGAGTTTGAACCTTCTCCTTTCTTTCTTTTTATTTTCTCACCTTCTTTCTTGATGGATAGCAACAATTGCTTAATTGTACCCCTGTTTGCTTACTCCCATGTCTATATCACTTACATATAGTAAACATTTGATATGTTAATATAATCTGATATTGCTTGTCTATGATACATGTAGTGTCTCTCCATCTAATAACTTATTCTAATATAATGAACTGGAAAGAGAGATTTGGCATCTTATGGAATCTAAATGAAATGATTCAGAAGGCCATCGAACAAAAGTGAACTCAACTTTTGAATACGGATGGATAAGTAATTCGGAACCCCAGTCTAGTGTGAGGTGGGGGCTTCTTGCGTGATCTCCTTGGCTGTTGGGTTTCGGGCTTTCTGTGGTTTTGGGGAACCATGGCGACCCTGATTGCGGAATTGTAGGCTCTTAAGGAGGGTCTGAGACTTGCTCTGCAATGTCATATAGTCACAATGAACTTGATGCAAAAATCCTTCATGACAGGTTTCTTAATAAAACAACTTGTAAAATGAGAAACCGAAACTGCTCTTTTTGGAATGAAGGACCATCCTCAGGAGCTTTACCCAATACCAGACGGAGCACAGATTTCAAGAGGCAAATCGCTGCGCTGATTTCATGGCAAAGAAGGGCTGCTTGCAATAGGATAATCTCAAGATCTTAGAGGAACCTCCATTAGACATTTTGAAGCTACTGGAGTTTGACTGTAGGTGCTGTTGTGTCCAAAGAGCGTTAGAATTTGCATAGTAGCTTAGTTTCTGCATTTTACGACCGCTGGGTCCTCAACCGCTGGTGGAGATTGAAGAAAAGACACAGAGAATGATAAAGATCATCTTGTTTTGCCCGAAACAGAGATGGGAATGACAGAGCAGAAAAGAAAATTGATGCCGAAATTTGCATTAAGAAAAGAGAGAGGCCTTATTTCAAATTTTGTCTACCCTTCTCTTCCATCAAACTTACTCACAGAATGTCTACTTGGTAACATACCCAACTCCCTGATTAGTCAGAATCATGAAATGTCGGATCAAGACATTGTACAAAATCCGAGACATCACAGCTCGACCAACATCCTTAAGAAACGCACCTGCTGCCGCATGCTCTCCCAACACCTTCTTGACGACACCATCCCTCAGGAGCTGTGGAGAAAAACGCCAAGATGCAGTCACCATCACGAATGTAACCATCATCAGACCCGTCAAAACTCTCGGCAACCGCCACTTTGCGCCATGCTTCTTTTTCACCACCACCTCGATCACTAAACACGCCCCCGGAGCATTCTAAGATCCTTATTACTCTAGATTTCTTTTTCCTATTTTCTAAGACTAAGCAAACAAATCTATAGAACGAAGGAAAATACTGAAATTCAAAGACATAGGAATCATGCTAGAGCTACCAAAACTTTACCGAAGAGAAATCCACCAACGCTTCTTCAAGCCTCTTCACGAACCACTTCCAAGTTCAATTTGGTATTGGAATCGAAAATACACCTGATGGCAAAAAAGGTATCCTCATAAATAAGAAACGTCTTTCCCATCTCAAGAAGAATCATGCTCTGTTTTACTTTTATTCAATTTTTGCATACGTTTTGATGATGACTATAAACATGTTGCCTTTGATTTTTTTTTCTTTGATTTCCGTAGGTTAAATTAACGCAAATGAGGATTCTGGTGCTATGGAGGACATCACTGTAGTGATGCATTTGTCAGTGTTCCTGAATAGAAGCACTATCAACTTAATATTTAGATCGTTCTGGCCTTCGGGAAGCAACCCTAAGTAAAATTCTAATGCCTCAGGTACTACTACTCAAAACTTGATATCATAGATATTACAATTGAAGTAGGACTTCCACTAGTAATACAAAATGGTATGTGTGTATAAAGAATGCCGCTGAAACAAGTCAGCTTGTATAATGGGTGAAAAAGTCGAATAATTGAGAAAATTCATTTGATTTGTACGTTTATTTTGCACAAACAAGATTACATAATTCAATGATTGCTAGTCTCATGTTAGGACCAAGTCAATTCTTCGGTGTTATGAAAAGCACATTTGAGAGTGATGGACTTGTCAATATTTTTTGTTAGATTCATATATTTCATAGTTATATAGAATTAGCTAGAAAAATCAAATATGAAATCCTCTAAAGTCAATTCTATCGTTCTCTTCTAAATTTTTGTTTTCTACACGCCTGGTATTTCTTTTAAAGAACTTTACAGGATCGGGAGCGTAAGGCTTGCACGACAAATCAAATGACTATGTTGCAGATAGAAAGCAAAAAGTATTACATACTCATTTTTGAGTATCGTGGACAATTTTCTCCGTTTATATGTAAAGGAAATACTCTTTGACTATATTTGGTAGCCAAGATAAAATGCGGTTCATATCCTATGTTTGGTTCATATGAAAGATAGGATAAGGTTAGATATAACTCGAATAAAATTATCTCATCTAGGAGTAGAATAAATATGAATATGATTTCTTATATTCATATTATAAAATTTATTTTTCATAAATAAAAAAATTCTTAAATTAATAACCATAGATTTATTGCCGAAATGCTGTAATGAGCTTTTGTGCTGTTTAAGTTTTATATTGTACGATAATAATATATTGATTGCTAGAGGTGAATTATATTGTACATTTATGATTTCTTTAGTAATGAATCATAAGAGATTTTTACTATCTCTATTTATGTATAGTATATGAAAATATCCGGTTATTGTAATGAATCATAAGAGAATCATTAGACATCAAGTCCGGTGGTGTGAATCTCATTCAAATTCATCGCATGGGGGTATCAATAAAACAACTCTTACCCAAGGTCACCCTCAATCAACTTTCTACCTAATTTGGGAAGTGTTGCTGCCTCCTTGATAATGTTCAAGAAAAGTCAACAGCTAATGACATAGATGAATTGCAAAAAACGTCATTATTAAACTCGAGTCAATTAATGTCACTATTTATGTAATTGTGTACAAACGCGTTAATTCGTGCAAAAAATTGCTAATTCTTTGTCACCAATGACCAAAACAAGTTAAGGGGTATGGATTATACGTTTAAACATGGGTAACACATATCTTCAAGGTAATTTAAATGACAGGTTAGTTTTATTTTTTGTTGGGTTACTTATTTCTTTAAGTTTTAGTCCTTGTTTTGAATCACTCAACGATGACAAGGTTGAGATGATTGGGAGTCCATTAAGATCAACCATGAGATCATTGTGAAGACTAGAGTGCCGAAAAGTTCCGCACCGACGAGTTCAAGACAAAGCTGCAACCAGGCAATGGCGAAGTCTTGTTTATCCCTCTTTCTAGCTATATCAGTACTCGTGAAAAAGCGATCCGGACTTTCATACTTGCGATGTTTGATGCGAACGTGAGCACATGTAATTTGCAACTTGATGATGCTCATAAGTGAAGAAGCAGAGAGAAACATTAGCTCAAATCGTCCAAATATAAATTTTTTTTTAATCTTATTTTTACTTCTCAAAGATTAGAGGAAAAGTAGATGTCATGATTCAAACACAAAGGAAAATCAAACCGGACCAGAGCATAAAAGTTTCCAAATATATATATATATCAAACTACAGAGATTAATTAATCGAGTAGTGTCGAGGAAAAGCCATTGCCCGTGCAGGGCAATGACCGTAATTTGGGGCATTTTGTCGACCAATTCTTTTTTTTTGGGTCGGCCGTATAATAATTTGCTCGTTCTCATCGACTACCGCCACTTTGCTTTTCGGTCTTCCAAGGAGCAATATAATAGTTTCAACTTTTAAAAAAGAAAGAGAGCCATTTTTCTCCTTTTCACACATGGTGTTGGATCTTTGATATTATTATATTACGACCAAAAGCATCTTCTTCAGCATTACCAGGGGAAGAGAGAAATATCAAGTAAAGCGACTATGGCTAGCTGAGACGCAGGAAGTTACCAGGAAAATGAGTTGCAGGTCTTCGTGAGCTTTAGAAGTCCCGTTACTCACCACCAATAGCATCTGACTTTATGGTCTTCGTCGTGATATGTTACGACTCTCTGCTTTAACATATTTCTCAGAGGTCCATGGCATTTGATTGATTTTCCTATTACTACTCCGTTAGTGAATGACATAGAGAGCGGTCCAGGCACAACGTTACTGATAGCAACTCCTGCAGTTATAACATTAGTAACCCCATTAAGTTCTCATTTTCACCTCAGCATGAGGAGCTATATTCATACATTTTTTTCTGGATAATAAGAGACAATCCAACATTCACTTGGACTTAATAATCCATTCGGATGAGGGCAAAAACTTCGTTCGCACATGTCGAGGTAATCTCCACCACACGATGAAGAACGTGACCGTACATATCGGTTTTAGCGTGAGAAGAATACCAAAATATTAACACATGCTTAGTGGCATCCAAAGCAAAATAAAAAGCAAACGGTTAGACCACGTAACCAATCATTACTTGAGAATTTAAATTTTTTTTTTATGACCCAGGAAACCCCGCACGACCGGCAGCCGAAGATAAACCACTAGGGCCGACACATGCTACCCACCACACACGTGCCACCGGATAAGTCGTTAAGAAACTCAAAGCTAGCGTTGCAGGAGCTTCAAACACTAGACCTCTTCGATGGAAGTCTAGCGCCTATCCAACTGAGTCACCGCGGCGGGTGGTTAAATTTGTTTTTATGTTGTTCTTACATATTTGTTGAAAAAGAATTGAGGAACATTTGTTGTCGTAAAGTAGTAGAATAGAGACAATTCATGGTTCCATCAACTGTGCAAAGATCAACGAGAAGAATCATTATAAGTTCCTCAAGGAGCCACAGATCACTTATTTATAATACACTCATTTCATCTTAATTAATAGAATGTAACGCGTGCCACACGTGTTAAGATACTATATATGTGTCACGCGTATTAAGACAACATATGTTCTTGACAGGTACATAAATCAAATATGAGTATCTAGATTTATTTCTTTACATAACGTCCTTCGTTAAAGAAAAAGAAAATTACTTTGATACATATATAGGCATTTTCTCCTATTTTGTGTTAGGATATGTGGCGGTTCTAATCTTACTTAATTCATAATAAATAAGAAACCAAATTACAGGCTCTAGAATTTGGGAGAGATGGCTTTTGTTGTCTTCGAAAATCAAAGGCGATTTTCAGAATTGGAAAATCCACGTTCTCGCCTTTGGCAATGTTTATTTTTATTTATTTTTTTCTTTCGTAGTGTATAAGGACGTAGGCACGATGTATAGAACTTGTTAATATCAGCACATGTAATCCTCATCCATTTTCCATTTGCCCTATTTTTAAGAGGCCTAATGGCCTTATCCTTAACAAGGGCTTCCCGTATAAAAGAAACACCAAAGTTCCTTGCCGAAAATTCAATTGATAAAACGAACTTACTGCTTGTGAAGATCAATGTTACTCATGTAAACCATACTTGCATTGCATCCACACTTGCCTTTATAGTTTTCCACTAATGCAATCCCCGTCAACTTTGCCTCCAATCGACCATTCACAAGTGACGTGATTATTATTATTATTATTATTATTATTATTATTATTATTATTATTATTATTATTATTATTATTATTATTATTATTATTATTATTACTACTATTATTATTACTATTATTATTATTATTATTATTATTATTATTATTATTATTATTATTAGGTTAAAAAAGAATACGATAAGAAAATGAATCTCTCCTGCGTCTATCTCTCGGATTTTTTTCAATTTGGATTTTTCCCCTGCCTTTACTTACCAATCCACGAGAATCCCCATTCAATCTTTGGTGAGTCCCCACTTTTATTCATCAAGAAAGAGGAGCCCCTCCATCCTCTCTCTCCAAATCTAGGCCAAATCTCTCTCTTTTCTTTCTTTGCTTTGCCAAAATCAACTCCTTCCTCTCTTGATCTCGCCAGTCCTCCATTCGTTTGAGTTGACCATATCCCCCATTCCCTTTCCTTGTGTATTTCACTTAAAGTCGCATATCTTTTCCAAGTTAGATGCCCAATGCGGCATGCTACTTTTAAATAAGAACGTCCCTAATTTTTAAATGTAGATGAACCCGGTAAAGAAAGAGATTGCAAGACCATGGGGATTGATATTTTCATTTAGGGGTTAAATTGTGATGTCATTGACAGATTCAATCCCTCATGTTCATGAAATGCAAAGAGATCTTCTTTTTGATGAAAATTTAGGTGTCAACTATGGTGAAAGAAGGGATTCCTAAGATTTGTTTTGCTATTTTCCTATAATGGAAATTTCAATAATACGTTCAACATATTACAGTGGCACAAGTGAACAAAGCTAAACCTTCGGAAGCTACGTAAGGACCTCCGAAATCAGATCAGGAACCTTGGTTCAAGAAGCAAGTTAGCACGAGAACGACGGGGCAAGGGTGGTTCAAGAAATGGAGGCCGGACAACAGGAATAAGTATTGTACGAAGTGAGAGGAAAAAGGTGTAAGATGATGGGATTGAAGGTATAAAGCAGAGAAAGTGTTGTACCGATGTCAAACTATTTTTTCCCCTGTCGATGAAGCATATTTCTGTGAAATGACATGGTTGAACTGAGACCGTTCATGGTCCATCAAGTGTGCGAAGATCACCAAACCATTGTAAACTCCTTAAGGAGGGGGAGAGAGAGAGAGAGAGAGTAATATAAAAATTTATCTGTGCAGAAGAGAAATAAACACAAAGAAGTAATAGTACATGGAAAAAATAAGGAGCGACGAGAGAGAAAAAGAGAGAGAGAGCCTTTACCAAAAAGAGAGAGAGAGAGAGAGAGAGAGAGTAATACAAAAATTATAAAAATTATCTGTGCAGAATAGAAATGAAAACAAAGAAGTAATAATACATGGAAAAATTAAGAAAGTCTAATTCCTTGGCTTCGGTGCATCGCATGGCATAACCATCACCGTCCTTTCGACCCGTTGCACAGTGAAGAGGGTAGAGAGAGAGAGAGAATTCAAATGGGGCCTGCAACTGCATGCGCGTTTGAACAAGCCAGCAATGTCATATATAATATATATTGTAAATATCTAGCCATGGCTTATGCACATGGGGCCAGCAACTGTCTGCAAGTTTGCCAACCACGTTCTGTCACCTAATTGGTTTTTTTTTTTTTTTCCTTTTTCCTCCCGATCGACCAATAGCATTTTTTTATGGTCTTCTTTCTTTTTTAAAAATTACGACTTTCTACTTCAGCCATTTCTCATCCACCCATAGCATTTAATTAGTTTTCCTATACCTACTCCATTATTTCCTCACACCGTGCCTCTTTCTTTGTTAAGAACATTGGCAGAGAGAGAGAGAGAGATAGAGAGATTTGTTAAGCGGAGCAAACTTACCATTATGGCAAGCTCAGATGTTGGAAGGACGTTGGGAAGCGAGTATCAGGTGTTCTTGAATTTTAGAGGACCGGACACCCGCAATAAATTTACTGACTGCCTTTATTGTAGCTTGACTGATGCTGGAATTCACGTCTTTCAAGATGACGAAGAGCTTCGTGTTGGTGAAAGGATCGATGAATCGCTTCAGCAAGCAATCGATAACTCTAGGATCTACATACTCATATTCTCACGGACCTATGCTTCAGCCAATGGTGCCTTCACGAGCTTGCGCAGATCATGGCAAACACCTCCAGATCGGGAGGTAATAAAGAGATCCTACCTATTTTCCTTGATGTGGAGCCTGACGACGTTAAGTTGAAAACTCCATTTTACAAAGATCCCATATTCAATTTGGAGCGTGAGAAGAAGTTGAGCAATGAGGAAGTAAATGGAGAAAGGCACTGCTGGATCTTGATGTGATAAAGGGGTGGGAAGCGAAGCATATGGGGTAAGCTAACTGCTTTTAAGATGCTTGTTTCCCCAATTTCCGTTAACACTCAAATCATAGACGTATAAATGTCGGTGTTATTGAGGTGGGAGTTTCATTATAGCAATACTAAACGAGGAACCCATGCTAAGATTGTAAGGAAAAAAAAAACGTGAAATTGATTAACAAGGTCATCTCATGAGATGGGCGAATAATGATACTAATAGCTACATAGCTATATTAATATTTGATTATGGACAGTGGGAAAAAAAAATAAGATACTGAAACGTCATGCTCATTGCTATCTAATCATTTAATCTTACAATACAGTAAACATTTCTCCTCTTGAATACACAGTGTTCAATTTCTATAGTTGTTGCTTGAACATCAATCAGAAAATGTCAATTTCAAATTCATAAATATATCTATTTTGCATGACCGTTATTAAAACAGTCCCAAGATTGTTAAAATCTTGTGTTAAAATCAAATCAAATTTCAGGTTTTGACATGATGCACCATTGCCAAGTGCAAAAAATGTGTGTTTTGGAGCGATGTTAATGTCTAGTATGGACTCTTAGAAGATCATTTCTAGATCTTTAAGGTCCCATTATCTGTCCGACTGCTGTTTTTTTTTTTATTCGGTGTGCGATCACTTCTAGCTAGGCAATCGCAATTTCGCATTTTTTTTCCCAACAAAAATGGCTTTTCATTGTGGCAGCCACGGCAAGCTGATCAAATTGGTAGTTGAGGAGGTCGTGAAAAAGCTGAAGACAAAGCATAAACCGGTGACTGAACTAAGTGAATTGTTAGACATCAATTGTTAGACATTGACTCTAATGGGGTGCAACTAATTAAAATTTATGGTATGGGCGGTGTCGGTAAAACGACTCTCACAAAGATTGTCTTCAATGAACTCTCTTCTCATTTTGGAAAGTGTTGTTGTTTCCTTGAAAATGTTTGAGAGAAATCATCAAGAACTAATGGTTTAGTTGAGTTGCCAGAAAAGTTATTATCAGAAATTGGCCATTATGCAGGATCAAGGGGCATTGATGAAAGTGACCATGGAAAGAAGAGGGTTGAAGACATACTTTGCAATAAGAAAGTTCTCAGTGTACTTGATGATGTTGATAATGGAGAACAAGTAGAGAAATTAGTTGGAGAGAGAAATTTGTATCCAGGATCTAGAATATTGATTACAACTAGAAATAAGGACATTAACACCCCAAAGTACCAAATTTTAGATTATGAAATGGAGGTGATGAATACCGATATAGCACTTGAGCTTTTCAGTAGGCATGCATTTGGCAGTGTCTCTCCTCCAAATGATTATAATGATCTTTCAAGGGAAATTGTATTAGCTACCGGGAGACTTCCTTTGACTCTTGAAGTAACTAGCTCGTTCCTTTGCCGCAAAAAGACGATAGAACAATGGAAAGAGACATTGGGCCGGTTGAGAAAAGGACATTTCGAGAATGTTTATGAAAAGTTAAAGATCAGTTATGATGCCTTAAGTTTCGAGCAAAAACAAATTTTCCTTGATATCACATGCTTTTTCATCGGTGGGGATAAGATAGATCCAATTTACATGTGGGAAGATTGTGACTTTTTCCCACACTCTAGAGTTGAGAAACTCATTAGCTTGTCTTTGGTAAAGACTTTGGAGAACAATGTGTTTTGGATGCACGATCAACTCAGAGATCTTGGTAGGACTATTGTTCACATGGAAAATCCAATGAATCCTGGAGAGCGTAGTCGAATATGGACCAATAAGGAGGCCCTTGATGCAATACAGACAAAAGAGGTAAAGCAATTCTAGAGGAACTGATAGTTTCTAGCAATAATACCTTTGCACTGACTTAGGATGCTCTATCTTCTTCTTCTTCTTTTTTTTTTTTTTTCCTTTATAATACTTTTCCTTTATGAAATAGAATACAAATATCACTCATTTCCCATTCTTGTATGCAGATAAAAAAGAATGTTCAAGCACTATATCTTGATATACATGCACGAGATTCCCCTAATGTCGTTGTTCAAAGTGAAGAGATTGGTAGGTTTGAACATCTAAGGTTCCTCAAGTTAAGTGGAGGAATCTTTGTTGGTAGCTTTGAGAATCATCTTACTAAATTGAGATGGTTGTCTTGGAATTTTCCTCCAGGAAAAAATGAATGGACTAATTTGTACCTAGGAACATGGTTGTTCTTGAACTTTCAGGCAATCTTTACTTAGATGACTCAAGATTACAAGACTTAATCCAGGTATGTATTCTAGTCTATTTATTTGAAAGTAATATATAATCATTCATACATTGAATGTTGCATTAATTTTGACAAATGGCAAGAAAATTGAAAGTTCTTTCTCTTCTAAATTGTGCTAAAATAAACGGAACACTAGACTTCTCCGGATGCCCTGATTTAGAGAGGCTTGTTTTTAGCCATTGTTCCAATTTGCGGAAAATTGATGGCTCTATTGGAAAGTTGAAGTGTTTGATTGACCTAAGGATTGTGTTTTGCAAAAGTATTGAATATTTGCCCAAAGAAATTGGTGACATAGTGAATTTGAAGCATTTGTTGTAAAGTATTCACAATGCATAATTTACCACATTCCATATGGAAGTTGAGATCATTATGTGAGGTGTATTTTATAAAACCCAAAGAGGCATCAGGTGCACCATGGGAGTTACCTAGAGATATTGGAATACTTCAGAATCCGGAAGTGCTTGAAGTGATTGGTCCTTATATAAAAGGTCAAATTTCTTCGGGAATCGGAAGATTGTCTACTCTAAGAATCCTAAATCTATCAAGTACTAATGTTAGTGAAGTTCCAAAGACCGTTAGCATGCTTCCTTGCCTACAAAGATTGGAGTTGAGGTATTGTGATAAGATTCAAAAGTTGCCTATACTCCCAATAAGTTTAACCCATCTGGAAGTGTCATCTAAATCATTGTGGGTAGTCCCCGATCTCTCGAAATCAACTAATTTGATTGAGTTGAAACTAGATGGAGTAAGAGGAGAAGGCGAACTCTGTACCGGTTAGTTGTGGTGGATTAGGAAGTTATCCAAACTGAAAAGATTGAGCTTAAGACTTAACAATGTCCATGCTCCTGCGGAGCTAGCTTCCCTACCTCAACTTAACAAACTTTATATGTCTAGATTGGACTTGCAAACTTGTCCGCAACTTCCCTTGTCTCTAGAAAAGCTGTACCTTGATACTTCCATTTCAACTCTGTCAAACTTAAGAAATTTGTCTTTTTTCTGCCTTTGCAAGTCACCAATACAAGAAATTCAAATTGATGGGTTTCAACTTCCAAATCTAAGGGACTTGTATGTGACGCGGTGTGAAGCCCTTGAGAGCATTGGGCTATCAAGCATGAGAAAGCTAAAAGATGTCAAGGTGGATGATTGCAGAAAGCTAGTTGAGATCCAATTTTCTTGGGGGTCCGAATCACTTGAGCATTTGTTAAATGAATTTTAGGTCCTTGAAAAAGGCTAGTTTGCATGGGAGAAGCAGGGCATGATAACAATGATTAGTTGTGAAGGGAGACTAATCCTTTCAACGAAAGCCTTAAAGAAGTTGCAAAGTTTCCACCTTTTAGGTAGCAATGGGATATTCGAGATTCACGTTGTTGGTAGCTCGGCATCGTAGGAAGTCTTCAGTGTTTTCGGTTGTCCTTCGCTGCAAATCTTCGTGGTTTACCAAACTTAAAGAACAAAGAACTTCGGTCTTTATCATTTTTCGAGTGCAGTGGCCTACAGGTTGTCGACGGCCTCGACCAGCTAGTGTTTGGAGCGGTTAATCGTTGACCATTGCGAATATTTGGAAAGCTTGATTGACCTGTCAACCACCAAATTGCCAGATGATTGCCACATACACATCGATCATTGCAATAAATTATGTGGGTTTGAGAAAGGATTTGTGGGCCCCCTCCAGTCTTACAAGCGTGATAAGGTGAGTCTAGACCATTCTCTCTCTCTCTCTCTCTCTTTTCTCTTTGGTCCTGACGCGGCCATGCCCAAACATGAATTCAGTCTTTCAAGTAGATTTGTAATAATTATGCGAAATCGAAAAACAAAATAAATTAAATTTGGTCTCATTTATTTTAAACCCATACAACACAGGTTTGTTTTGTTCTGCGCTCGTGTTTTTTCTTCTTCTTCTTCTTTTTCCTGTTTTCCATTTTCCATTGTCTCTCCTATTTTGTATGTTAGAAATTTCTATATTTGCACAAATCTATGGGACAAGGTCAGTTTTTATCACAAATGATTGAAAAATTTTCAATGTCTAGAAAAAAAAATAGAATAGCTCGGAGTTTCTTATTAAATGCTCTTTTCATTATATATAGAGTGGACTATTTAGTTTAGCGCAGGTTTTACATAATATACTCCACTTTATTGTCCATTTCTTACTTTATACTATTCATTATGGAAATGAGTTTGGCGATTTGCAATTTCTACAGGAAAGATAGAACATTAAAAGAGTCAGATACTTAGTGCACAACTCAAAACAATTTAGCTAACAGAGACGTTACAAGAACATAGTTTATGTGGTCCACCTATCCACTAATCAAGTGACTTATGTCCCTGACTGAAATGAGTGTTTCTTGAATTTGCATGTGGTTAGGGTTGGCCAAGTAGGAGGTGTGTTCCAAAAGCACCTCAAATACTTATTTAAGATTTTACAGTTTGATTAAAAGCCACTTCAAACAGGAGCAGGAACGGAAACAGGAACAGGAAAGCCGCTTCAAACAGGAACAGGAAAGCCGCTTCGAACAGGAATTCGAACCGAGGAGAAACCTGGGCAGAGCGTGGTTCCAATGCCTGAGCTTCAGCAGTTTGCTGCATTGTGTCCTCCCCTGTTTTTTCCCCACTGATTAAAAGCCACTTTAAACAGGAACTTAAGCAGGGGAGAAGGCTGGGGAGAGTGTCTTTCCAATACCAGAGCTTCAGCAGATTGTGATGTTATTTGCGGGTAAAGATGGGAAGCTCTGGCCGATTATTTGACAGCGGAACTGGAGAGGCCCCTGTCTCAAAGAAGTCAGAGGACGCTCGCCATCAAGTCAGAACGAAGTCGGCCAAAAGCAGAGCCAGAGTGTACCGGAACACTCGAAAATGCAATGGAGGGCGTACTTGCCCATTCGAGTGACCAATGCCAATGGCGTCTAGCAAAGCAAACCCAGAAGACGTCACCTTTGGCCGGGAATAAAGGCCCTCTTGTGTATTTGTGGCCTGTCTTTTCGCCTAGAATGCATTCGTTTCTTTTAATTCGTCTTTCCTTTTAAGGTCGGGCTTTGGAACCAATATGCACGTAAAATAATGTGGTCTTTCTTCGATTTTCAGACAATAGCTTCATAGATGATTCAAAACTACGGAGCTTAATCAAGGCGTGTCATGCTTTTCTCTATTCTAACTAATTTGTGACACTCATCCGATGAATAGTGGCGTTCATTTTTTACAAATGGCAGTAAAAGGGAAAGTTCTTTTTCTTTTACGTTGTTCTCACTTAATCGGAACCTACGACTCCTTTGGATGCTCAAATTTAGAGAGGCTTATTTTCCAACATTGTCCCAATTTGAGAAAAATAGACAGCTCTATTTGGAATCAAAGTATCTGTTCAACTTGAATAGCAATGGTTGCCGTCATCTTGAAGATCCGCCCAAAGAAATCAGAGACCTTGTGAATCTTCAGTGCTTGACTTTAGGGTGGTGTTGTTGAGTAAAGAAACTACAAGATTCCATATGGAAATTGAAATCGTTACGTAAGATGTAGTTTTCAGTTGAGTATTTTGAATCAAATTCATCTTCAAACGATGCATGGCAGTTGCCCAGTGCAATGGAAGTACTCGAAGTCATGACTCAAAATTTGAAAGGTTAACTTCTCCAGAATCGAAAGTTTGCCCATTTTTGATAATCCTATGCTTGTCGTGCCCTTGCATCAGTGACGTTCCAGCGATAGACAGAATGCTTCCTTACCTGCAAACACCTGAGTTAAAAGTATGCAATAAGATTCAGAATCTGCTGACACTTTTCGCAAGTTTAAACAATCTACTAGTGTTGTCTATGTAGTCCTAGTTCTCTTGAATTTGACTAGCTTGGTTCAGTTCGACCTATCTAATGGTTCTAGTTGGAGAGAAGGAAGCAAAATTCGCTGGTTAGTAGGGTGGATTGGGAGGTTATCCAGACTGAATGAGCTGAGCTTGAATCTTCTCAATGTCCCTGCTCCTACTGAGTAGGCTTCCTTGGTTAAATAATCTTCATTTGTCAAGGTTGGACCTGCGAAAACTTGTGCAACTTCCTCCACCTCTGTTAAATTTAAGCCTTGACAACTTCAATTCAACTGTGTCACTCTCATCCAAATTAGGAAATTTGTGAAGTTTAGAGCTCCCACGGTCTCAAGTGCAAGAAGAATACTCAACAGCCTTCAACTTCAAAATTTAACAAAGTTGGTTCTGAAAAGCTGTCAATCCCTTGAGATATTCGTACTATCAAAAATGAGGAAGCTCAAAACCGGTCCGAGTAGAATATTGCTCAGAGCTAGTTGAGATCCAACTTGCCGGGCTGTATGACTCATTGGAAGCATTTTCTAGCATATGGTGTGAGTCCTTGGGAATGGTCAGCTTATACGGGTGGAGTCTGCAAATGAGTCGATTATTTGTGGAGGGACTCTAATTATTCTGTCGTGAGTACTACATAAGCTTAAAAAGTTTCCGCTTAGGGGTTGCCCGAAGATACTCAAATTCAAGTACTGGGTACATTGGAAAAGGGGAAGGGTCGGACGTCTAGGATTATTGTTAGGCAGAAAGTGTTCGTGGTTTATCAAACTTAAAGAAGCTCAAGTGTTTATACATTTGTGATTGCAATGGGCTGCAGGTTGTCGAGGACCTTGACGAGCTAGAGTTTTTGAATCAGTTAACCATTCATTGCTGCGGATAAGTAAAAACATAGATCGATGTATCACGAACAGAATTTCCTAAGGATAGCAACATAGATATCTTCGACTGCTGGAAATTAGCTGAGGCTACAATTCGATGTCTCCATCCAGTCTTGCGAGCATTATAAGGCGAGTTGAACCTTCTCCTTTCTATCTTTGTTTTTTCTTCTCACCTTTTTTCTTGATGGATAACAATGATCGCCTAATTCTGTCCCAGTTTGCTTATTGCCGTCTCTATATCACTTATACATAGCAAACATTTGATGCGCTAAAATATGATCTGGTGTTGCCTTTCTACATAGTTTATATGAGGCTTATGTACACGTATAGTCTATCTCCATCTAATAACTTATTCTAATATAGTGAACTGGAAAGAGAGATTTGGTATCTTATGGAATCTAAATAAAATGATTCAGAAGGCCATAGACAAAAGTGAACTCAACTTTTGAACACGGACGGATCAGTTGTTCAGAACCCCGTTCTAACGTGAGGTGGGGGGTATCTTGCGTGATCTCCTCAGCTGTTGGGTTTCGGGCTTTTACGGGTTTTGGGGAACCATGGCGACCCCGATTGTGGAATTGTGCGCTCTTAGAGAGGGTCTGAGACTTGCTCTGCAATGTCATATATTCACAATGAACTTGATGCAAGAAATCCTTCATGACAGGTTTCTTAATAAAACAACATGTAAAATTAGAATCCAGAACCGCTCTTTTCGGAACGAAGGACTAACTTCAGGAGCTTTACCCAATACCAGACGGAGCACAGATTTCGAGAGGCAAATCGGCTGTGCTGATTTCATGGCAAAGAAGGGCCGCTTGCCAATAGGATAATCTCAAGATCTTAGGGGAACCTCCATTAGACATTTTGAAGCTACTGGAGTTTGACTGTAGGTGCTGTTGTGTCCAAAAGCCGTTAAAATGTGCATAGTAGCTTAGTTTCTGCATTTTACGACTACTGGGTCCTCAACCGTTGGTGGAGAATGAAGAAAAGAAGAAGAGAATGATAAAGATCATCTTGTTTTGCCCGAAACAGAGATGGAAATAACAGAGCAGAAAAGAAAATCGTTGCCGAAATTCGCATTAAGACATTCTATAAAATCCGAGACACGACAGCTCGACCAACGGCCTTAAGAAACATGCCTGCTGCTGCATACTCTTCCAACGCCTTGATGACACCATCCCTCAGAAGCTGTGGAAAAAACAGCCAAGATGCGGTCACCATCACGAACGTGACCGTCATCAGACCCGTCAAAACCCTCGGCAATTGCCACTTCGCGCCACACTTCCTTTTCACCACCACCTCAATCACAAAACACGCCCCCGGAGCATTCTAAAATCCTTATTGCTCTAAATTTCTTTTTTCCGACTTGCAAAGACTAAGCAAACAAATCTATAGAACGAAGGAAAATACTAAAATTCAAAGACATAGGAATCATGCTAGAGCTACTAAAACTTTACCGAAGAGAAATCCACCAACGCTTCTTCAAGGCTCTTCACGAGCCACTTCCAAATTCAATTTGGAATTAGAATCGAAAATACGCCTGATGGCAAAAAAGGTATCCTCATAAATAGGAAAGGTCTTTCCCATCTCAAGAAGAAATCATGCTCTATTTTACTTTTATTTAATTTTGGCATACGTTTTGCTGATAACTGTAAACATGTTGCCTTTGATTTTTTTTTTCCTTTGATTTTCATAAGTTAAATTAATGCAAATGAGGATTCTGGTGCTATGGAGGACATCGCTCTGGTGATGCATTTTGTTAGTGTTCCAGATTAGAAGCGCTATCAACTTAATATTTAGATCGCTCTGTCCTTCGTGAAGCAATCCTAAGTAAAACTCTAGTGCCTGTAGTACTACTACTCAAAACTTGATAACATAGGTATTTTGCTACAATTGAAGTGGGACTTCCATTAATAATACAAAATGGTACGTGCGTATAAAGAATGTTGCTGAAACAAGTCAGCTTATAGAATGGGTGAAAAAAGTCGAATAATTGAGAAAATTCATTGGATTTGTACGCTTATTTTGCACAAATAAGATTACGTAATTCAATGATTGCTAATTTCATGTTAGGATCTAGTCAATTCTTCGGTGTCACGAAAAGCACGTTTGAGTGATGGACTTCTCAATATTTTCTGTTAGATTAATATATTTCATAGTTATACAGGATTAGCTAGAAAAATCAAATCTGAAATCCTTCAGAGTCAATTCCATCGTTCTCTTCTAAATTTTTGTTTTCTACATGCCTGGTGTTTTCTCTTTTAAAGAATTTTACAGGATTGGGAGCATAAGGCTTGCACGACAAATCAAATGGCTACATTGCAGATAGAAAGCAAAAAGTATTACGTACTCATTTCGAGTATCGTGGACAATTTTCTCCTTTATGTAAAGGAAATACTCTTTGACTACATTCTTAGCCAAGATAAAAGGCGGTTCCTATCCTATTTTTGGTTCATATGAAAGATAGGACAAGGTTGGATATAACTCGGATAAAATTATCTCATCTGGGGATAGAATAAATATGAATATGACTTCTTATATTAATGTTATAAAAGTTATCTTTCATAAATAACAAAATTCGTAAATTAATAATCATAGATTGATTGTCGGAATGTTGTAGTGAACTTATGTGCTATTTAAGTTTTAATAGATCGATTGCTGGAGGTGGATTATATTGTACATCTATAATTTCTTTAGTAATGAATTGTGAGAGATTTTTACCATCTCTGTTTATGCATAGGATATAAATATCCTACTATTGTTGATACTTAAATTTTGACAATCCGTTTAATCAGTTATTTATTATATAAGAAATTAAGGATTAATTTTTAACCCCTAGCAAAATAATTGCACGACATGTAGACATTAGGAGCATTCGCATTACTAGTATTAAATTTTAAAAAAATAATAATTGAAAAAAAAATTCAAAAGAGAAAAGAAAATGGGAAAAGCAAGGTCGAGCCACCGGGGAGGGGGCAGGCCGGCCCGGCCTCTTTCTTTTTCCTTTCCTTTTTATTTCTCTTCTCCTGGGCCAGCCCACTTTTCCTTTTCTTTTCGCCTAAGACCGGCCCAGCGTTCTCTTCCTCTCCCTCTCTTTCCCTCATGCTCTCGGAAGAAAAAAGAAAAGGAGCAAGGCACAAGGACAGGGAAGGGAAGCAGAGCAGAGCAGGACGTCGCCACGTGATCCTCGGCTGGGGATCAGTCCGGCCACGGCAGGCCGGCGGTGGCAGAGGCCATGCGCGCCTGCCGCTGGCCATTAAAAGCGAGAGAGGGAGAGTCGGCCAGAGGGGAGTTCGTTCGGAGATAAAGGAGAGAAAGAAATCAGAGAGAGCGATTCCGATACAGAGAGGAAGCCTTCGGCAGATCTCGGCTCGGAGACGTTGCGAGGCGGCAACGCTCATCCCATTGGACCCCCTGCTTTGCCATGTTCCGAGTAAGACGTGGAGACTCGTTGTCTTCGGTTCATGCTTGTGTCAGGTCTGAATAAGTTGTTTGCGTTGATTCCGAACATTGCTTGCCGATTTCCTTCGAATCTGGATCCGAGTTCGAGTCCTGAGTGGGTTAATGCCTTCTTCCCAATCCATGCTAACTACGTGTTCGATGAAATGCATAAGCCAGATCCATTGATTATCATCTCGCATTATCCATTGTTAGAAAAAAGCGAACGTATCACATTTTAGACATTCTTTGTTCTGAACACTGGCCACTTGGCGCATTTGCTTCCTTCCACTCGTCATCGACTTGATTTTTACCATATCCGAGCATTTTACCAAACATCCGTTTTTGCCATTGTGGGCCTTCTATGTGGCTCAATGGAAATGGATGGTGATTTTCGACGTGAAATACGGCCTTTGAATCACTGATACGAATGAGGATTTTAGGTAAAAACTCAAACTAGCCGCATCTCAACTTTCTCAATTCACATCCTATGCGTATTTGTTCTGCCTGGTTTTTGTTTTTAAAAAAAAAAAACGTTTGATGGCTTGTAGCGGTGCTCGGAAGAGATGGTTAATGGCATTGTATGTGGATGGTGGTGCGTTGTGGCCGGACATAGCTTGTGATTGTGCCAGGGTTACTTTTAACTTGAAGCTTGACTTGTGTTCGTGTGTAAGTTCCTGGAGGTTCTCAGTTTGCTGGGAAAGGAGGCTGTGGGCGTTCCTGGGGGTGAGACAACGTTGACATGGCTAGAGTGGTGCGTTATGGGCTTAGTATGGGCCGGGTTTGTTTCAGCAAAGAGGGCTTGATGCAAAAGGCCCTAATTGAGTCCATGGGGCCAGCTTCGTAAGACCAGTTGCAGCCCGCGCCCTAATTCCGGAATTAAAACTTTTCTTAAAATAGTTTTTGTAAAAAAAATTAAAATATTAAAATATTAAAAAAATTAAGAAAAATCAGAAAATGCTTGGAAATAGGTCTTCATTGAATTTTTAAGTTTTAGCATCAGATGTGACTTGGTTTCACTTGATTAGTATACATGTAGCTTAGTCCTAGTGGAGTATCCTTTTGAAAGAAATTGAATATGACTTGGTTTTAACTCACAGGAGGATCATGTCTTGGGATCATGTATCGGATTTTCTTTTCCACATTTGCTTTAAAGTCATTTCAATACTTGGGTGCTTACTTATCACACCGTCTTTCAATAAGTTGGTTGTTTATTGCTTTCCTAGAATAGGTTAAAATTAGTTTAGGCTTTGATAAAACAAACCATACAAAAACATTTGCATGATCATTTAGTAACTTTGATGCCTTTGGGATTATAATTGACAATCAAGACTGTGTGACCACCTAAATAGCGACCTTCCAAGTTAGAGGAATTAAAATGGCCCCGATAGAAATTAGCGTAATCAAGTGCCCGACCCTAAAATCTTTGGTTGCATAAGAATCGTAGCAATAATCTCGCTTCTCGATTGATTTCTAATTGACCCCAATAGTCTAGTAGTGACTCTTAGAAATACTTAAGTTGTTAAGAACTTAAAAAATGAAATTTAACGTTGCAAGAGATATGAGTTTGGGAGACCCTGCGTCTAATCAAGAGCCGTTAGCCTAAATTAGGCGATACCTCTAAACTTATATAGTTCTTTTTCCCTCCAAATGGAAAAGTTAGGTCATGACAGCTATATTATTACGATTTACCAATTAGTGGATGGAATATAGCAAAATTTTAAATTTCATATTTAGTCCTATCATGGCGAGGTAAGTTCTTAATGATGCATGTTAGGACCGCCTTTGAGTGAATTCTCATCCTAATCGGGGTTTAGGGTGTAGACTCATTGAGATTTTTATCTTACCTCATCGTGGTTTAAATTTTTCAAATCCTTAATGGAGAATTCAGAGCTTGAGATTGAAGGGTTTGGAGCATAAGTGACTTAATAGTCCTTTTTGGACCAGACATGTATATAGACCTATAGGTTTGACCTAATATGTATATAAAGTGTGTTTTGTGCAAAGGTGTTGGCATATGATTTTACTATCTCAGTGTTTGATGATTGTCAGGATATCTGTTTAAATTCACTTCTGCATGTGCATAAAACGAATGGGTCGGTGACGCGTCTTGGGAACATCGCATTTTCAGTTGACCACCGAGAGATGTGCGCGTACCTGAGGATTCGGGGAGAGAGAGAGAGAGAGAGAGAATGAAAACAAAGAAGTAATAATACATCGCAAATTAAAAAAAGTTTGATTCCTTGGCTTCGGTTCATCGCACGGCATAATCATCACCGTCAATATATAAATTTTCTGTGCATAAGAGAAATGAAAACAAAGAAGTAATAATACATCGCAAAATTAAAAAAGTCCGATTCCTTGGCTTTGGTTCATCACACGGCATAATCATCACCGTCAATATGTAAATTATCTGTGCAGAACTGAAATGAAAACAAAGAAGTAATAATATATCACAAAATTAAAAAAGTCTGATTCCTTGACTTCGGTTCATTGCACGGCATAATCATCACCGTCAATATGTAAATTATCTGTGCAGAACTGAAATGAAAACAAAGAAGTAATAATACATCGCAAAATTAAAAAAGTCTGATTCCTTGGCTTCGGTTCATCGCACGGCATAATCATCACCGTCAATATATAAATTATCTGTGCAGAAGAGAAATGAAAACAAAGAAGTAATAATACATCGCAAAATTAAAAAGTCTGATTCCTTGGCTTTGGTTCATCGCATGGCATAATCATCACCGTCAATATATAAATTATCTGTGCAGAAGAGAAATGAAAACAAAGAAGTAATAATACATCGCAAAATTAAAAAAGTCTGATTCCATGGCTTCGGTTCATCGCATGGCATAATCATCACCGTCCTTTCGACCTGTTGCAGAGTGAAGAGCTTAGAAAGAGAGAATTCAAATGGGGCCTGCAACTGCATGCGCGTTTGAACAAGCCGGCCATGTCATATATAATAGATATTGTAAATATCTAGCCATAGCTTACGCACGGGGGCCAGCAACCGTATGCAAGTTTGCTAACTACGTTTTCTCACCTCTTTGGTGCCTTTTCTTTTTCTTTTTTTCAAATTTCTCATCGACCAATACCATTTGTTTTTATGGTCTTCTTTCTTCTTTTAGAAATTACGACTTTCTACTTCAACCATTTCTCATCCACCCATAGCATTTGATTAGTTTTCCTATATCTACTCCATTATTTCCTCACACTGTGCCTCTTTCTTTGTTAAGAACATTGACAGAGAGAGAGAGATCGGCTTAAGCTGAGCAAACTTACTACTATGGCGAGCTCAGATGAAGGAAGGTTGTTGGGAAGCGAGTACCAAGTTTTCCTCAGCTTTACAGGACCGGACACTCGCATTGGATTCATCAACTACCTCTATCATAACTTGATCGATGCTGGAATCTGCGTCTTCCTAGACAATGAAGAGCTCCGTGTTGGTGAAAGGATTGATGGATCGATTCGGTGAGCAATCGATAACACCAAGATTTACATACTCATATTCTCTCAGAATTACGCTTCGAGCCAATGGTGTCTCCATGAGCTCGTGCAAATCGTGTCAAACACCTCCAGCTTGGGAGGTAATAAAGAGATCCTACCTATTTTCCTCGATGTGGAGCCTAACGATGTTAAGCTGAAAACTCCGTTGTATAATGATTCCATACTCAATTTGGAGCGTGAGAAGAAGTTGAGCAAAGAGGAAGTAAATGAGTGGAGACAAGCTTTGAGGGATGTTGATACGATAAAGGGGTGGGAAGCGAAGAAGTATACGGGGTAAGCTAACTGCTTTTAAGATGCTTATTTCCCCAACTTTCGTTAACACTCGAATCATAGAGCATAAATTTCGGCATTATTGAGGTGGGACTTTCATAATAGTAATACTAAACGAGGAACCTATGCTACAATTGTCAAAAAAAAAATGTGAAATTGATTAACAAGGTCATCTCATCAAATGGGCGAATAATCATACTAATAGTTACATAGCTATATTAGTATTTGATTATGGGCAGTGGCAGAAAAAAAAAAGAATGGCCTACTGAAATGTCATGCTCATTCTATCTAATCATTTAATCTTGCAATACAGAAAACATTTCTCCTCTTGAATACACGGTGTTTAATTTCTATAGTCGTTGCTTGAACATCAATCACAAAATGTCAATTTTGAATTCATAAATATACCTATTTTGCATGAAGTTATTAAAATAGTCCCAAGATTGTTAAAATCTCGTGTTTAAATCAAATCAAATTTCGGGTTTTGACATGGCGCACGCGTTGCCAAGTGCATAAGCTATGTGTTTTGAAGTAATGTTAATGTCCAATATGGACTCTTAGAAGATCATTTCGAGATCTTTAAGGTCCCATTATCTATCTGAATGTTGTGCTTTTTATTCGGTGCTTGAATAAGATTACTTCTAGCTAGGTAAACGCAATTTCGCATTTTCTCCCAATAAAAATGGTTTTCCATTGTGGCAGCCATGGCGAGCCCATCAAATTGGTAGTTGAGGAGGTCGTGAAAAAGCTGAAGACAAAACATAGATCAGTGACTGAACATTTAGTTGGAGTTGAAGATCAAGTAGCAGCACTAAGTAAATTGTTAGACATTGACTCTAGCGGTGTGCGACTGATTAAAATTTATGGTATGGGCGGTATCGGTAAAACGACAATCGCCAAGATTATCTTCAACCAACTCTCTTCTCATTTTGGAAAGTGTTGTTGTTTCCTTGAAGATGTCCGAGAGAAGTCATCAAGAACTAATGGCTTAGTTGAGTTGCAAAAAAAGTTACTTTCTGAAATCGGTCATCGTGCAGGAATAATGGCTATTGATGAAATTGCTTATGGAATGGAGAGGGCTGGAGACATACTTTGCAATAAGAAAGTCCTCATTGTACTTGATGATGTTGATAATAGGGAACAAGTAGAGAAATTAGTTGGAGAGAGAAATTTGTATCCAGGATCTAGAATATTGATTACAACTATAAATAAGGATATTAACACCCCAAAGTATCAAATTTTAGATTACGAAATGGAGGTGATGAACACCGATAGAGCGCTTGAGCTTTTCAATAGGCATGCATTTGGCAGTGTCTCTCCTCCAAATGATTATAATGATCTTTCAAGGGAAATTGTATTAGCTACCGGGAGACTTCCTTTGACTCTTGAAGTAACTGGCTCATTCCTTTGCCGCAAAAAGATGATAGAACAATGGAAAGAGACATTGGACCGATTGAGAGAAGGACATTTCGAGAATGTCTATGAAAAGTTAAAGATCAGTTATGATGCCTTAAGTTTTGAGCAAAAACAAATTTTCCTTGATATCGCATGCTTTTTCATCGGTGAGGATAAGACAGATGCAATTTACATGTGGGAAGATTGTGACTTTTTCCCACACTCAGGAGTTGAGAAACTCATTAGCTTGTCTTTCGTAAAGATTTTGGAGAACAATGTGTTTTGGATGCACGATCAACTCAGAGATCTTAGTAGGACTATTGCTCGCATGGAAAATCCAATGAATCCTGAAGAGCGTAGTTGAATATGGACTGATAAGGAGGCCCTAGATGCAATACAAACAAAAGAGGTAAAGCAATTCTAGAGGAACTGATAGTTTCTAGCAATAATACATTTGCACTGACTTAGGATGCTCTATCTTCTTCTTGTTTCTTTCTTTTTCTTTTATAATACTTTTCCTTTATGAAATAGAATATGAATAACACTCATTTCCCGTTCTTGTATGTAGATAAAAAAGAATGTTCGAGCACTATATCTTGATATACTTACACAAGATTCCCCTAATGTTGTTGTTCAAAGTGAAGAGATTGGTAGATTTGAACAGCTAAGGTTCCTCAAGTTAAGTGGAGGAATCTTTGTTGGCAACTTTGAGAATCATCTTACTAAATTGAGATGGTTGTCTTGGAGCGTTCCTCTGGGAAAAAATGAATGGACTAATTTGTACCTAAAGAACATGGTCGTTCTTGAACTTTCATGCAATCTTTACTTAGATGACTCAAGATTACAAGACTTAATCCAGGTATGTATTCTAGTCTATTTATTTGAAAGTAATATATGATTGTTCATACATTGAATGTTGCATCAATTTTGACAGATGGCAAGAAAATTGAAAGTTCTTTCTCTTGAAAATTGTGCTAAAATAAACGGAACACTAGACTTCTTTGGATGCCCTGAGTTAGAGAGGCTTGTTTTCAGCAGTTGTTCCAATTTGCGGAAAATTGATGGCTCTATTGGAAAGTTGAAGTGTCTAATTGACCTAAGGATTATGCTTTGCGAAAGTATTGAATATTTGCTTGAAGAAATTGGTGACCTAGTGAATTTGAAGGATTTCGCTATAAAGTATTGCGCAATGCGTAATTTACCACATTCCATATGGAAGTTGGGCTCATTATGTGAGGTGTATTTTATGAAATGCAAGGAGGCATCAGGTGCACCATGGGATTTACCTAGAGATATTGGAATACTTCATAATCTAGAAGTGCTTGAAGTGGATGATTCTTATTTAAAAGGTCAAATTCCTTCGGGAATCGGAAGATTGTCCACTCTAAGAATCCTAAATCTATCGGGTACTAATGTTAGTGAAGTTCCAAAGACCATTAGCATGCTTTCTTGCCTACAAAGATTGAAGTTGAGGCAATGTGATAAGATTCAAGAGTTGCCTGTGCTCCCAATAAGTTTAACTCATCTAGAAGTGTCATCTACATCATTGTGGGTAGTCCCCAATCTCTCGAACTCGACTAATTTGATTGATTTGGAACTACATGGAGCAAGAGAAGAAGTCGAACTTTGTATCGGTGAATTGTGGTGGATTGGAAAGTTATCCAAACTGAAAAGACTGAGCTTAAAACTTAACAATGTCCATGCTCCTGCGGAGCTAGCTTCCCTACCTCAACTTAACATGCTTTTTATGTCTAGATTGAATTTGCAAACATGTCCGCAACTTCCCTTGTCTTTGGAAAAGCTGTACCTTGATACTTCCCATTCAACTCCGTCAAACTTGAGAAATTTGTCTTTTTTCTACCTTTGTGATTCACCAATTCAAGAAGTTCAAATTGATGGGTTTCAACTGCCATCTCTAAGGGAGTTGCATGTGAGCCAGTGTGAAGCCCTTGAGAGCATCGGGCTATCAAGCATGAGAAAGCTAAAAGATGTCCTGGTGAGTTTTTGCGGAAAGCTAGTTGAGATCCAATTTTCTTGGGCGTCTGAATCGCTTGAGCAATTAATAATTAATTGTTGTAGGTCCTTCAAAGGGCTAGTTAGCATGGGGGAAGCAGGGCATGATAACAATGAGACCGCTAATGAGATGATTAGTTGCGAAGGGAGACTAATCCTTTCAACGAAAGCCTTAAAGAAGTTGCAATGTTTCGACCTTTATGGTAGCAAAGGGATATTCGAGATTCAAGTTGTTGGTAGCTCGGCATTGTGGGAACATTTCAGTGTTTTCAGGTGTCCTTCGCTGCGAAGTGTTCGTGGTTTACCAAACTTAAAGAACCTTGAATCTTTATTATTCTCCGGGTGCAGCGGCCTACAGGTTGTCGAGGGCCTCGACCAGCTAGAGCGTTTGGAGCGGTTAAAGGTTTGGAATTGCGAATATTTGGAAAGGTTGATTGACCTGTCAACCACCAAATTGCCAGATGATTGCGACATAAACATCCACCATTGCGAAAAATTACGTGGGTTTGAGAAAGGATTTGTGGGGCCCCTCCAGTCTTACAAGCACGATAAGGTGAGTCTAGACCGTTCTCTCTCTCTTTTCTCTTTGGTATTGACGCGGCCATGCCCAAACATGAATTCAGCCTTTCAAGCAGATTTATAATAATTATGCGAAATCGAAAAACAAAATAAATTAAATCTGGTCTCATTTATTCAACACAGGTTTGTTTTGTTCTGCGCTCGTGTTTTCTCTTCTTCTTCTTCTTCTTCTCTTCCCGTTTTCCATTTTCCGTTTTCTCTCCTATTTTGTATATTAGAAATTTCTATATTTGCACAAATCTATGGGACAAGGTCAGTTTTTATCACAAATGATTGAAAAAATTTCAATGTCTAGAAAAAAAGAAAGAATAGCTTGGAGTTTCTTATTAAATGCTCTTATCATTATATATAGAGAGGAATATTTAGTTTAGCACAGGTTTTACATAGTATACTCCACTTTATTGTCCATTTCTTACTTAATACTATTCATTATGGAAATGAGTTTGGCGATTTGCGATTTTAACCGGAAAGATAGAACATTAAAAGAATTGGATACTCAGTGCAGAACTCAAAACAATTTAGCCAACATAGACGTTACAAGAACATAATTTATGTGGTCCACCCATCCACTAATCAAGTGACTTATGTCCCTGACTGAAATGAGTGTTTCTTGAATTTGCATGTGGTTAGGGTTGGCCAAGTAGGAGGTGTGTTCCAAAAGCACCTCAAATACTTATTTACGATTTTACAGTTTGATTAAAAGCCACTTCAAACAGGAGCAGGAACGGAGACAGGAACAGGAAAGCCGCTTCAAACAGGAAAAGGAAAGCCACTTTGAGCAGGAAGTCGAACCGAGGAGAAACCTGGGGAGAGGGTGGCTCCAATGCCTGAGATTCAGCAGTTTGCTGCATTGCGACCTCCCCTGTTTTTTCCCCTCTGATTAAAAGCCACTTCAAACAGCAGAGGAGAAGGCAGGGGAGAGTGTCTTTCCAATCCCAGAGCTTCAGCAGATTGTGATGTTGATTGCAGGTAAAGATGGGAAGCTGGCCGATTATTTGACAGCGGAACTGGAGAGCCCCCTCTCTCAAAGAAGTCAGAGGACGCTCGGCAATCAAGTCAGAACGAAGTTGGCCGAAAGCAGAGCTAGAGTGTACAGAAACACTTGAAAATGCAATGGAGGGCGTACTTGCCCATTTGAGTGATCAATGCCAAAGGCGTCTAGCAAAGCAAACCTAGAAGATGTCACCTTCGGCCGGGAATAAAGGGTCCGTTTGGTTCAATTTTGGGGGAATGCAAAGTCATTTCCCAAGTATCTTTAAAAGAATGGGCATTTGTTTGGGAACTATTATTTTGGTGCAGCATTTTGCAAAATAGCTTTGAGGCGAAAAGAAAAAGGAAAAAAAGAAAAGGAAAAAGGAGGAGGCGATGTTTGACGCAGAGGAGGGAGCGAGTGGGAGGCAATCGGAGTAGGCGGCTGGTGGCTGTGGTGGTGGGGAGGCGGCGGGTCGCACGACCCACGCACCGCCGTTGCGTGGGTCACGGCCTCGGGGGCGTCGCCCGAGGCCGCGCGACCCACGCACGCCCGGGGCCGCGCGACCCACGCATTGGCGGTGCATGGCGACGACGGTGCAGGGCACTCCGGATCTGGCCGGCTGAGCATCGCTCAGCCCATCGCGTGGGTTGCGCGATGCCCCCTAAGGCCACGACCCACGCGACGGCGGTGCATGGCGACTGGATCTAGCCAGCTGAGCATTACTCAGTGGGTCGCGTGGGTCGCGCGACGCCGCCTAAGGCCGAGACCCATGCGACGGCGGTGCGTGGCGAGCGAATCTAGGCGACTGAGCACCGCTCAGCCCGTGGCGTGGGTCGCGCGACCCACGCGACAGCGGTGCGTGGCGATGGCGGTGCGTGGGCGACCAGCTCCAGCTGGTTGAGCTCCGCCGGCTAAGCTTCAATCTTGAAGAAACAATGAAGACGAGGAAGACGGAACAGTTGTTTTTTAGGGTAAAATAAGAAAACTAAATTATCAATGAGGGCAAAAGTGAAAAAAAAAAAAAATCATTAAACCCCCTTCAGTATTCCAAAAATGCTTAATGCCCAAAGCAGGTCACCTAAAGATCCTCTTGTCCGTACTGTATTTGTGGCCTTTCTTTTTTGCCTAGAAGGCATTCGTTTCTTTTAATCCGTCTTTTCCTTTTAAGCTCGGGCTTTGGCCTTCAGCCAATATGCACTTAATAGATGTGGTCTTTCGTCAATTTTCAGACGATAGCTTCAGAGATATGCTTTTCTCTATTCTATTTAACTTATATGTGATCATTCATCTGATGAATAGTGGCATTCATTTTTTACAAATGTTGGTGAAAGTGAAAGTTCTTTTTCTTTGACATTGTTCTCACATAATTCACAACCTGCGACTTCTTTGGAGAGGCTTACTTTCCAACGTTGTCCCAATCTGAGGAAAATTGACAGTTCTATTAGTAATTGAAGTATCTGATCAACTTGAGTATCAATGGTTGCCATCATCTTGAAGATTCGCCTAAAGAAATCGAAGGCCTCATGAATCTTCAGTGCCTGACTTTAGGGTGGTGCTGTTGAGTAAAGAAACTTCCAGATTCCATATGGAAGTTGAAATCATTACGTAAGTTGTAGTTTTCGGCTGAGTATTTCGAATCAAATTTATCTGCAAACAATGCATGGCAGTTGCCTAGTGCAATGGAAATGCATGAAGTCATGACTCGAAATTTGAAAGGTCAACTTGAATCGAAAGTTTGCCCCTTTTTAAGAATCCTATGATTGTCGTGCCCTTGCATCAGTGAAGTTCCAGCGGCAGACAGTATGCTTCCTTACCTGCAAACACCTGAGTTAAAAGAATGGGATAAGATTTAAGAACTGCCAATGCTTCCCACAAAGTTTAAACAATCTACAAGTGTTATCTATATCATTGCAAGTAGTCCCAGTTCTCTTGAATTTGACTGACTTGGTTCAGCTGGACCTATCTGATTGTTCTAGTTGGAGAGAAGGAAGCAAAACTTGCCCGTTAGTAGGGTGGATTGGGAGGTTATTTTAGACTGAATAAGCTGATGTTGAATCTTCTCAATGTCCCCGCTCCTACCGTGTCGGTTTCCTTTCCTCAGTTAAAGGAGCTTCATTTGTCAAGGTTGGACCTGCAAACACTCACGCAACTTCCATCATCTATATTAAATTTAAGCTTTGATAAGTTCAATGCAACGGTGTCACTTCCATCCATATTAGAAAATTTTGTCGAGTATAGAGCTCTCACGATCCTAATGACAAGATATTCAACTCAACAGGCTTCAACTTCAAAATTTAACAGGGTTGGTTTTGAAAAGCTGTGAAGCTCTTGAGATATTGTTGCCCAGAGCTAGTTGAGACCCAACTTGCCAAGCTGTGTGAATCATTGGAGGCGTTCTCTATCATCTGGTGTGAACCCCTGGAAAGGTTAGCTTTTACAGGTGAAGTAGAGTCTGCTGATGAGTTGATTATTTGTGAAGGAAGGAGGTAAGTTTTCTGTCGCTAGTTTTAAATAAGCTTAAAAAGTTTCAAAAATAGGGGTTGCCCGAAGATACCCCAAATTCAAGTACTAGGTACATTGGAACCGATGAATGGTCTGTCTCGGATTATCGTTCCGTGAAAAGTGTCCGTGGTTTATCAAACTTAAAGAAGCTTGAGTATTTATACATCCATGACTGTGATGGGCTACAAGTTGTCAAGGACCTTGACATGTTAAGAGTTTTTGAATCAATTGACCATTCATCGCTGCGGATCAGTTGAAAGGTAGATGTATCACAAACAGAATTGCCAAAGCATTGCAACCTAGATATCTTCAACTGCGGGAAATTAGCTGAGGCTAAGAAACACTTCGATGGCTTTGTCCAGTCTTGCGAGCATTATAAGGTGAGTTCAAACCTTCTCCTTTCTTAATTTGTTTTTTCTTCTCACCTTTTTTCTAGATGGATAGCAACGATTGCCTAATTCTATCCCTGTTTGCTTACTCCCATGCCATGTCCATATCACTTCTGCATAGCAAACATTTGATGTGTTAATATAATCCGGTATTGCCTTTCTACATAGTTTATATGAGCCTTATATACACATATAGTCTATCTCCATCTAATAACTTATTCTAATATAGTGAACTGGAAAGAAAGATTTGGTATCTTATGGAATCTAAATGAAATGATTCAGAAGGCCATTGACACAAGTGTACTCGAGTTTTGAACACGGACGGATCACTTGTTCAGAACCCCGATCTAGTGTGAGGTGGGGGGCATCTTGCATGATCTCCTTGGCTGTTGGGTTTTGGGCTTTTAAAGGTCTTGGGGAACCAAGGCGACCCCGACTGCAGAATTGTGGGCTCTTAAGAGAGGGTCTGAGACTTGCTCTGCAATGTCATGTATTCACAATGAACTCGATGCAAGAGATCCTTCATGACAGGTTTCTCAATAAAATAACTTGTAATGAGAATCTGAAACCACTCTTTTTTGGAATGCAGGACCATCCTCAGGAGCTTTACCCAACACCGGATGGAGCACATACCTAGAGAGGCATACCAGTACATTGATTTCGTAGTGAAGAAGGGTTGCTTGAAATTGGATAATCTCAAGATCTTAGAGAACCTCAATTAGACATTTTGAAGCTACTGGAGTTTGACTGTAGGTGCTGTTGTACCAAGAGCCGTTAGAATTTGCTTAGTAGCTTAGTTTCTGCATTTTACGACCAATGGGTCCTCAACCGCTGGGGGAGAATGAAGAAAAGAAGAAGAGAATGATAAAGATCATCTTATTTTGCCTGAAACAGAGATGGGAATAACAGAGGAGAAAAGAAAATTGCTGCTGAAATTCGCATTAAAAAACGAGAGAGGCCTTGTTCCGAATTTTATCTCCCCTCTTCTTCAGTCAAATATAGGCAAAGAATGTCTACTTAGTATCATACCCAACACCCAGAATAGACAGAATCATGAGATATCTCATCAAGACATTCTATAAAATCCGAGACATCACAGCTCGACCGACGTCCTTAAGAAACGCGCCTGCTGCCGCATACTATTCCAACGCCTTCTCGACGACACCATCCCTCAGGAGCTGTGGGAAAAACAGCCAAGATGCGGTCACCATCACGAATGTGACCGTCATCAGACCCGTCAAAACCCTCAGCAACCGCCACTTCGCGCCACACTTCCTCTTCACCACCACCTCGATCACCAAACATGCTCCGTGGAGCACGAAAAACCACATGACCTCCCAAGTAGGCTTCACGCGCCCCATGTAGAAAAACATCTGTAGGCCGTCTAAACGGCTTCCCAAGATCAACATAACTAGATAATCGAACATTCTAAGGTTGAAGACAAGGATTTGTGTACCTGATTTTGAATTCATCGTTTTTGAAGCAAAATGACAGCAATTCGAGCCTTCAATGCTCAAGATCTTCTCCTCTATAACCCTCGAATCCTGGCTTGATGAGACCGCCGCTCACAGATTACCTTATGTGAGTTGAGAGAGAATTTTGGAAAAGTGAGAGCTAGAGGAGGGACCTTAGCGCTATTTATAGAATTTTTAAAGCCTCATCCCATAGAAAATCAGGCAAATTAGTCCTACTCATCATACACCTTACCATATCCATGAGAGTACGATTGCGTCTTTCAGTCACTCCATTCTGTTCAGGACTCCCAGGCATAGTGAACTGAGCCACTATCCCGGAATCCTCTAAGTATTTAGCAAATGGTCCTTTAATTTGCCCAACATTACCATGTCTACCATAGTATTCTCCACCTCGATCAGATCTAACCACCTTTATTACCTTTCCTAACTGTTTCTCAACTTCAGTTCGATAGATCTTAAATTTGTCAAGAGATTCAGACTTTTCCTTAATCAGGAATAGGTAACCATACCGAGAATAATCATCGATAAACGTGATGAAATAAAAATTTCTACACAAAGTTACAAAGATAAGGTCCACGATATCGGTGTGAATGACTTCCAGTAAATCAGAACTTCGAACTGCAGTTTTCTTCTTTATCTTAGTCATCTTTCCTCTACAACAGTCTATGCAAGTCTCTAAGTCACTTTTGAGAGTAGGCAGGATGTGAGTCTTTATCAGCCTTTCTACTCTTTCTTTAGATATATGACCTAATCGTTTATGCCATAACGCATAAGACTGTTCCTTAGGTAGAGGTCTTTTGGGAACAACACTTTCAACTGTATTAGCGACGTATATATCATTGGGAGATAAACACAATCCGTACAATCCATTAAACATGTTGCAACATCCAACCTTGTTTGAACTAAAGAACATAGATACTGTATTGTTCTTTATTTCAAAAGAGTAACCACACATGTCCAAACATGATACGGAAACCAAGTTCCGTCTAAAGGAAGGTACATAGAAAGTGTTTCTTAACATCATATTAAAACCAGTATCTAAAATCAAAATGACATCTCCCACGAACTCAACGTCGATCTTGTTGTTATTTCCCACAGTGAGCTTTGATTCATCCTGATTTGGCGTCTTTATGTTTGTGAATCCCTGTATGGTAAATGCAACATGATTAGTCACACCACTATCTAGCCACCAAGAACTGGATGAGGCTTCAGATAGATTGGATTCACAGACAAATGCCAAAGAATCATTACCTTTATGCTCATTTTTAGACAACCAAGCTTTATAACTATCACAATGTTTCTTTATGTGACCCCTCTTCCTACAAAAATAATAAAGGACACCCTCCCTCTTAAAAGGTGCCTTTCTAGGAGCCACAGTGGTAGAGGGGCCAGTAGCTTCAAGATTTCCCCTCTTAGGAGCTATATGGTTAGAAGTCCCTATGGCTTTAGGATTTCCTCTATGATGTGCAATCCATTTTCCCTTCCTATTGCGTAAACTAGAGACATACAAGGCAAGATGCCCTCTTTCTTTCTTCAGCTTTCTCTTCCTCTGCCACCACTCTAACTATAAGGCCATTGATTGACCAAGTCTCATTTTGCGAACTATAGTTCGTCTTGATAATTCCAAAGTCAAGAGGAAGAGTATTTAATGCTTGGTGCACAATGCAAGCTTCAGGGATATCAACTTGAAGAACTCGGAGTTTTGTCTGAAGATCTACCATCCTAAGCACATAATCTCTAACTCCAGTGGAACCATCATACTTCA
This sequence comes from Eucalyptus leucophloia subsp. euroa, assembly GCA_017140325.1. Lineage (NCBI taxonomy): Eukaryota > Viridiplantae > Streptophyta > Magnoliopsida > Myrtales > Myrtaceae > Eucalyptus > Eucalyptus leucophloia. The sequence goes on from CM029471.1 coordinate 21,926,198, forward strand.
TATTAAAGAGTGATTGCATAAGAGTACCTATCTCAGCATTGGAAGAAACACAATACCTAGCCTCTAAAGCTTCCATCATTTCCTTAACAGTACAGTCAGTTGGCAAGCCACTCATCGAATGTTCCTGAATTGACCGTTTCATAATGAGCAAGCAAATTCTATTGCTCTTTTCCCATGCAGCAAAACGTACTTTTTGGACTTCGTATCGGCATCGCAAGATCTCGCCGGCCTATCCTCTCGTAAGAGCAATGTGAACATCTGCCAACTCCATCCCAAACAGAATATTCTCTTTCCATTTCTTGAAGTTCGATCCAGTAAGAACCTCAATTGCAATGGAATTGCCATTTACAGAAAAGGTGACTGATTTTACAAGCAATACATATAATTAGCATCATGTGAGTGCTTAACACATATCTCAAGAGTTACATACATTATCATATAAGCACCTTTGGGTAGAATACATGACATGCAATTGTCTACTCTTCACATGACAGCGGTCCATGAAAATATATTCTAACATTTCGCGAATTCACCACCTTTGGGTGTATGAACCACTAGGGCTAGTCACTTTTCAACCATATGCTGTACATGTATCCCTCCATAAACTAACACACAATTACCTCCTTTGGGAGTATAAATATGCATCAGAATAGGAGACATCCCTTTACAATATGCAAACGATGTTTCTCAAAAACAATCAAATGTGCCACTTTGACGGTCACAACTCAATTGAATTATCGAAACTCTCTGATATCAGGGATATAACTTTATGACTCACATTTACCTTTCACATATGATTTTAGACTTGATGACAGGGGTTATTTGTCACTAACAATCACAAGTCATGCTAATTGCATTGCTTCATCCACTAATACATGCTTTTACTAAATCAACACTACACATATTCCTCAAGTAATGATATAATCATAGGCATGCATTTGTATTTCCAAAACCATAGAGAAATACATGAAAATACACCAAAATTACCCCAAAATCACATACCTTAGGGTTTCACATGCATTTTCATATCCATAAATGCATCAAAAAATCAAAATAAGCACACCACAAGATAGGAAATTCACTTACGAGCACGGCGAGATCAACCACGCGCCCAACGGACGTCACACGCGCCCTCACACGCCGCTAGAGTGCGCGACGCGTGATCCGCACGCGGCCGGCGTACCGATCCGGTCCGGAAGCCGGTTACGGTCCGACCAGTCAACGGTCAACCGGTCCGACCAGTCAATGGTCAAACGGTTCGACCGGACAACGGGCTGGTCAACGGTCAACGGGTCGGGTCAACCGGTCAACAGGTCGGGTCAAACTAGTCGACCCGGGTCGGATCAAGGTGACGTCATCCATGACGTCACATGCCACGTGGCGGTCGCACGTAAGGCAAAGGCATGTGATGTCATATGACGTCATCTCCAACATGTGTCGGCGAAGGCGGAACCGCCGAGGCGGTTCCGCACGCGCGGGCCGCAGGGCCTCGGTCCACGCGTCGGCGCGCGTGTGCCACGCGTTGGCGCGCATGCGCCACGCATCGGGCGCGTGCGCGCGCGTGCGCCACGCGTCGGGCGCGTGCGCGCGCGTGAGACGGCGCAGCGGCGTGTGAGGCCGACTCCGAGCTCCATCTCGGCGCGTGGAGGCGCGTGCGGCCGCTTCCGGCGTCGTCTCAAGGTGTTTTACATACCAAAATGCTCGTATTGACGAGGAGAAGCCATATATGCAATAAAATTTCACTTTTATCGGACCAAAAATCATGAAAAATGAGCAAAACGTTCCGAGTTTAAGTCAAGTCCGAAAATAGGTATGAACATGAAATTCGGCCACCGTCGGAGACGTGCTACGCATAAAAACTCTCAGCTCAGCAAGATTAATCTGACTACATGGTCAAAATCAAATTTCATTCGGATAATTTCTTCAAAACAGCTTCCTATGTTCGATTTCTAGTTTATGCAGGCTCTGATACCAAATGTAGGCCGTCTAAACGGCTTCCCAAGATCAACATAACTAGATAATCGAACATTCTAAGGTTGAAGACAAGGATTTGTGTACCTGATTTTGAATTCATCGTTCTTGAAGCAAAATGACAGCAATTCGAGCCTTCAACGCTGAAGATCTTCTCCTCTATAACCCTCGAATCCTGGCTCGATGAGACCGCCGTTCACAGATTACCCTATGTGAGTTGAGAGAGAATTTTGGAAAAGTGAGGGCTGAGGAGGGACCTTAGCGCTATTTATAGAGTTTTGACGCCCCTCTCATCACGGGGCCAGCCCAACTCGGCCCATACAAGCCAGCCCATATTCGACCATAAAAACTTTACGCCTTACCTTATTAGACCAATGCCGTAAACGGCAATTACAATCTCAATTAATTTAGCCCACATAAAGAAAACTCTTACAACATCAACTCGTGCATGAGCCCAGAAACCACGAAGGAGGCCATCACTGCTGGCAGCGCCGCCCACTTGTGCCCGATTGCCGCCGACGCAGCACTGTGGACTGGTTCATATATGGTCAATCGCAGGATGTTGGTGACCATGAGGTTCCACCGCTTCCCCCAGAAGTCTTGAAGTGAAGACGAGAGGTACGGCTCAGTGCGGCACCAGCTCCATCCCAAAGGCTGCCCGAGCTGTGGCTTGTATGGAGGATAAGATCAGATCAAGGGCAAGGTATAGGTGGAGCAGTAGATTAACATGATCAGGTTTGGATGGAAATGGTCGCCATAGTCGTATACGCGTAATAGCATCACAAAAAGCAAAGCTTTTGTGGAATAGTTCAGCAGCAAGATGGTTTTGGGTCTTATGTTTTCAAGATTTTGAGGAAGTGGGTTGTCTTTATGATGGCCATTTTGAGGTGAGCGTGTGTGAATTTGGTGTTCTGTGTCCTCTGTGGTGATTTCTTAAGGGGCGTCCGTCGGATCTTGATGGGTAAGCAAGCAATGGCCAAGAAGCGTGGAAGAGAGATTGGAGGATCTGAAGATAAAGGCCCTTTGCCAAAGGCAAAGAGGAGGAGCTTGGAGTTGCCAAGCCATGAAATGATGAAGCCAGTTTGGCCTATAAGATTCACAGCTGATAGATTGAGAGGAAGATAAAGAAAGAGAGCCACGACGGGAAGAATCGGTAAGAGCCTTCTAGTGCCTTTTGGGATGATCCTGCCCACTATGTAGCAATAGCACAGAGACATCAAAGCTGTGATGCATACCTTGAAGAAGTTGTAAATCTCTCCTTCCATGCTCTCTCTCTCTCTCTCTCTCTCTCTCTCTCTCTCTCTCTCCCCCCCCTCCCTGTTCCTTAATTTTCAGCTACACTGTCTTTGGATCTCTTCGCTGGGCAGCTGAACATGATAGAGTTTTGCGCGAGTTTGATAGTCAGAATATTGACAAGAAAAGGTCAGTCTTATCTTCAATAAGGAAAGACCTAGTAAGCGGCTTGCCTGCTTCTTTTATTTATTGTTTCTCACTTAGCAATGCTTAAATGGACCTCTCTTTTTTTTGTGCAGGAATAAAAAAATGGTCGGTACTTTACTCATATTATTGCCGCGTGAGATGAACCACCAATTTTTTATGTCGAGTCAACGACCTCAAAGCATGTTATGTGCGGCAGCTTTTGTAATATAACCAAGGATGCACAGAAGAATGGTCAGACGAACAATCTTCTTTCCCTTCATAGTCTTCAGAAAAAAAATGGTGTTGCTATTACTGAACTCTTAGGCCAGACATGAAATACTAAGCGTGTGTAAAGTTTGAAAGGTTTTCTATGCAATTTGAGATCAGGCATGAAAGACTAAGGGTGTATAAAAGTTGTACGTTTTCTGCGCAACAAAAGAGTAATCCACTCTGATTCTGAACTGAGCGGTTGCAGGAACTTGGGCTGTTGTTATAGACAGACAAGATATTCAAGAAGACAACCGACACGGCCCTTGAACATTGCAGTTGTATAAATATGAGGACAAGATTTGAGTTATACCTCTAAAACTTGCCGAGGCCTATGTATTAGCAGAACAAAAGAATGGAATTGTCCTTACCGTAAAGGCAGGCATGGCCATTGGCCATTCCCTCTTTTTGTTTCTTCTAGAAAGATTATTTTTTTCAGTGTACCTTCTCGTCGCTCTCCCATACTTCACCTCAGAAACATATTTGACATTTAACATTCATTTCTTGGATTCTCATATACTCATCTGTGTCACAAACAAACACAGATATTAAGATACTCATTCCCATCCATCCTGGACCGTTTCATCATACGAGTCATACGGGTCTTCTCTCCTCATCACAAACCATCTCCTTTCCAAGAGTTAAAGCTATTTCAGAATCCCAGAATGCGGCAAACAGGATCCAAACTAACAAACACCGACCAACACAAATGATTAAACAGCAACTAAAATAAATGATAAAGCGGGTGGGAGAAAGGGAGACAAAAGCAGCATCACCAACAAATTTGAGCAACTCCATCAATGCAAAGGAACAAGTAGTGAGTAGGCCTTTACTTCACCACTTCCTTGCGCACAGAATCAGATAAAAGATACCACAAGATATAGATGACAAAAACATACATTGCTCTTGACAACCAGTTCTTATGATCACAGTGCTCATTAAGAGCGAGAGACAGAGACAGAAAATGCTCAGATGCACCACTTCCAAATTACTCATAAGGAACAGCAGCTTCTTTCTTCAAACCTATTTTCTTCATGCCAATAACATTTTGAACAAATATTTTGTCTCAATTGTCTAGATGACCATCCAGGACGAAACTGAAGATAAGTTACACAGCTATGGTAATACATCAGATACATCAACCTGTGAAACAAGCAAGACCAGGGCCATGTTTGATAGAGTTGGAGAGCGCTTCATGAAGTTGAACTCCAGTCTTTTCGGATGTCAAAAGTGTAGTTGATCTCAAGGTAACACTTGTTGTCATCATCAACAAACTAGAGGTCAAAAACAAAAGCAGAAAGGAAATTGTTAAAAACAATACACACGGAAATCATTGGTGAGAAGATAATCACAGTGAACTTTTCTATCTAGCAATCAAGTTTTTGAAAGATATAACCTCGCACAAATCATCAATGTTGGATCTAATAACCAACTAATTTTTCTTTCCTACAGATCGATCTTGGTGACAAATATGAATGCAAGGCTGTTGTCAACCAGTGATTCAGAAAAAGCAGGTTTTAAATGTTGAAAGCCAATTTCATGCCTCCTTTTGATGACTGGATATCTAAACAAACCAAGTTGACTACTTGTTGCACAATTCTTCGAGCTCCATTACCTATATACATTTAAATTCCCTTTTCCTAGGCATAAAGTTTGAATTAGAAGAAATGCCTCACGATTATCTATCAATCATGATCTATGAAAATGCATGCAAGGCAACTTAGCAATCAAGGTACAGGAAGAAGCAGCACAAGTTGAATATTGAAATTTTGAATGGCACATTGTAAACTGACAAGCTGTCATCCACACAAGTGAATTATAGTCTCGGAAATTTCAGCTTGTCTAAGAGTGTATACCAAGATGCCATCACTTAAGAGTTTAGAACCGACAATCTAAGACTTTTCATCATCTTTTTAACATAACTCATTTACCATTGCTGGTGCAGTATATCAAGGGAAAAGGAGAAGTAACTGAGCTAACCTTACTTCTGGCTGAATACGATCCTCTAGCAAATATGCCAGACGGTGTCGTCTCTTCAGGCATTTCATGCGTGTAGGGCTCCTGCTGTGGACTGAAAGTTCCAATCATCTCCTTTGTGCTGTCCACTGCAAAATTAGACAATGCAAGGTGAGAAGAAAACAGAGCTTTATTTACAAACCATGAAATTGCAAGGTTGAGAAAAGAGGGGCGTGGTGCTACCTTTAACACCAGTTTTCCATACTGTGTTGCTGTATTTGAGACCCGACACAATGTTGTTGCTGACCTGGAAGGTGAACTTGAGCCTATAACGGCTGCCTTCTTTCAAAGTAAACCACAAGCCTTTGGGCTTTCCATTCTCAGGAACTGGCAGTAGTATATCAGGTCTACCAAGAGAAATTATTGCAAGGCTCACAATCTTGACATCTGGTTCCAGTGTTTCTACATTGCAAAGGAATGATGAAAAGAAAATGATCAGTGAAAATGGAATTAGGATCATCACTAGAAAAAAGGAGTTTTCAATCAATCACTCAATCCAGTCATCATTCAAGCTCTGGATCAACCAGGAATATGCAGTTCCAAAGCCAGCATTCAATTTGCTAAGGACATCAAGAGAATGTTAACAGGGCATTCATCTCAAACTTGATTTCATTTTCTGAAACAACACTTGGAAAAAAAAAAACAATCTCAGTGATGGCATCGATAGCAAATTGGAACTCGAGGGAAATTTATGCGTTCACTTAAAATTACGAAAAACAGAAAGCCAAAACACAAGGCTCTGCACTGCAACAACCAAGTTCACTTTGAAAGCTACTTTAAAAGAGATTTTCTTTTTCGTTCTTTTTTGTCAGCTCTCATGCACATACTTAGTCTGCTTTCTCAATCAAAGACAGATCTCTCACATTGAGACTAAAAGATTCATAAGATAAACTTCCTTACAGACTGATCACCTTACCTCATACAGGAACCAGATTTTAGATCTCGCCCTTTCTCGAGACAGTAATCTCAGCCATCTTATGAACTTGGCAAGCTTAATTTTAGAGGGATTTTAGCTAGTATATTTGCACCTTTTGAAGCATTCACACATACCTACAGAGATCCTAAAAAGGAGACACCTACAAAATTATCTAACCAAAATAACCTTAAGAAAGAAAAACAACTAAGCCTCATCCCACTAAGTTTGGTCAGCTGTATGAATCATTTTATGTTGTTGCACTTTTTTTCTATATAAAGTCTCCCATACGATCAGAGTATAAAACATTTGTAAGTTGCAACCTGTAATTCCAATCATAAACAAGTTTGAAATAAAACCTTATTGTCTACTATGGCAAATGAACCTAGCTTACAGATCTGCTTAATTTCAACCACATTAACCAAAATTGCACCCATCCATGCGCTTCATTGATCAGCAATCTTGGACAAACAATGTTTTGGAACTTTTTTCCCTTTTATCTTTAAGAAAATTGCAAACTTCATAAGCCAAATGTTCAGTTCTGCCAAACTTTTGTTGATTGTAGATGACCCTAACCTAGTTCATTCACATCCCTTGTGCCAGTCAAATCAGGAAATAATTTGTACACTTTTTTTTTCCTTTGGGTGATGAAAAAATTACCTCCAACAGAATCAAAGTCCACGCTTCCAAGAAGCTGTTCCTTCCACCTCCTCAAGCTTTCATCATCCTGCATTCCATTCTCAAAAACATCAATATCAAAAACCCAAAAACTCACACCCCAGCAACTTTCAACACAGGCCTAAAAAGTGATCTTTCTTTTTTTTCTTTCTGCAAACCTTATCCTTTTCAAACTGTTCCTTGAGAGTGACCTGAGGACCCAAGTCAATCTTCTTCACGTCCTCCTCCTCATCATCCTCGGTGGCGCATACGGAGCTCTCGCTCATGGTCCTGTGAATCTTCTCCCCATGCAATTCGTCCACCTCTTCATTCGGAGGCGTCTTCACCTCTGTACTTTCCTTGGACCTGCTGCTCTTCTCATCAAATCCCATGTTCTTGGAACTTGAAGCCACTCCAACGGCCAAAGACATCAACAGCACATCCAAAACACAAGAACAAAAGCAACGTCCAAACGACGCGCGCAGGATAAAACCAACCCCGCTCACTTACCAAATCGAAAAACACAAGGAAAAGGGTTCGAAGTAATTGAGGGAAAAACACAGCGAGAACCCAGCAAGATCCTTGCTTTTGCGAACGAAAAGAAGAGAGAGAGACCAAGAAGAAGAACAAGAAGGACGTCCCCGGATGAAATCAAAAGCAGAGAGAGGCGGAGGAAAAAAAAAGGGAAAAGATGAAAAAGAGGGACTTGGGTCAAAGAATCCAAGAAAGGCAAATGCAGACCAGTTAAAGAGAACCCAAGAACGCAAACGCAGAGGAGAGAGAAAGGGAGCAGAGGAAAGGAAGAATGGAGGGACGAGAGGGAGAGAGAGAAAGAGGAGGGCTGCTGTTTAGGGATGTTCCAAGGCGGAAACGGTCATGTGGTGATGCGAAATTGTGTATGAATGAGCTCGCAGAGAGAGAAAAAAACAGAGAAAAAAAACAGAGAGACAGGACAGAGAGAGACAGAGGAAGAGAGAGAGAGGAGGGAGCAGATCGTGAGGGTCACTCAGTCAGGCCAAGAATGGAGGGGGAGCACGCGCACATCCGCGCACGAACCAAAGCCACCGGGGTTTCGCCTTGGATTTCGCTCATCATTTTGTTTTTCCTTCCCCTGCTTTGACCTCTTCCTGCCCCTGCCTCCTCTCCTTCTTCTTTACTTCTTGCTTTTTGGTATTTTCTCTTTTGGTTTTCCCACCTCCAGCTGATTTTTCTTTCCTCTTTTCCTTTTCTTTTCCACGTTCCCGTCACTGCTGAAATGACTTTTTCTTTACCTCTTTGCAGATCTCGCGATTTTGGTATGTACAGATTTGTTCAAAGGGCATTAACCATGTGATTTGATTGAATAGGCAGCTTATCTGTGTCATTAGGAAACTTGTAATTTAGAAAATTAATTATGAATAAATAAGTGTTTCGAGTACTTTTTAACCGTGCCAAAATAATTTAATTTTTCAATTTTGGCAATTCGATTGTGACATAATAAGCATATTTTAAGTAATATTCATTGTTGTTAACTTTTATACTAAAAAGGAATTATGTATCTATATTACACAAGGATTTGGTAATTATAATATACTGGTAAAATTTTCCATGTTATTGACCAGTTTTCATGAGAAGTGTCTTCAATTAACAAGTAATGCTTCCAATCAAAGCCTAAAAGTTATTTTCACAAAGAAACATATATATTAACCAAGTAATTTGCTATAATAAGTAGCTATATTTGTCATTAAGAACCTTAGACTCAGAAAAATAAGTATGAAAATATAGTTTGTCACATTTCGCCTGCGTTTTAGTACTTGTAGTTATGGGAAAGTTAATTTGACTTTTGAAGTATAGTAATTTCACAATTAAAAAATAAGCTTCTTATTCATTTTTCTCCATGTACTTCATAATTTTCATATAGAATAATTAGGGATAATACATCAAGCAACTATAATCAATAATTTTCACTATGGTTAATGACTTTTCATTGAGAAGTATGAACATATCCATAATTAGTTATTTTTCATGCAATTCATGACTTTTCTTGGGAAAAAATAACTTTCATGCTATCATTATAATTAGTAAATTCTCCATGTGATTTAGTCAATTGTGATAGGAGAAGTTGACGAATAATTATTTTACGAAATATTTTCACTTGTGATCAATCACTTTTCCATTTTCAAAAATAAATATATAAATACGAACGACTAATAATATTTCCATGTAATTTGCGATTTTCCATTAGGAAAGAACCTTTTCTTTCTATCAATAATTAATTTTCCAAGGTGTACTAGTGACTTGTGTTATTCGTTCACGAGACAAACAATTATCCTGTCATGTTCCTTGGGATTATCATGTCACATGCAACGACATTTTTGTCACATCGTGGGTTTTGGTGGTGCTCTATTCAAAGCACAAGACAGCTCCTACGCATGTTTCTCAAGGAATCATCAGCACGTGAGTGCTTTGTAATCACCAAGATTCAATCAAATGGACCACCATGAACAATTGGGAATGAAAGTCCTAGCAAGCTCAAAATAACCATTTTATCAATTAAAATACGAAGCTTTAATTTTCGGATTCATGTTAATTAGCACTTTGAATATAAGAAACAAGTTTTTAATGGGATGATTGAGGTTGATCAAAATAAAATCACGAGATAAGTGTATTAAAGTCTTAAAATTTATCAATAAAGTCCAATTAAATCCTAAAACTTTTCAAAAAAATGTAATTAAGTCTTAAAATTATCACGAAAGTATAATTAAATTATAAAATTTTCGAAAAATGCTATCAACAAAATGACTTAATTTAATCAATTTGATAATTTTTAGAACTTTATTGTACTATTTAAAAATTTTAGGACCTGATTGAATTTTTTAAAAGTTTTATAATTCGATTACACTTTTGTAATGAGTTTAGAACTTCTAGTTTTCTTATCCCTAAAATCATCTTGGCATGCTAGTTGCAATTTTCCATTTAATTGGTTGACGATTCGAGGGCACGACCTTAATTAGCTGACTATCTGGAGGGAAGCTAGCACAATAGCCCATTAACATGGCTCCCATTAAAACATAAGTTTTGCATGGCATGAATTGAAGTTGTAAGCATCGGTTCTAAAGTCGAATGTATGAAGAACGTTCTTACAATTGGGTCAATGTTACGGAGCTCAAATTACATTGGCACATTGATTGATTCGTATCTTCTGTCTAAGAACAAGAATCTTCTGGTTTTTTGGCCCATAGATAAGAGAGTTTAGTCTCTACCAATTTTGTGAGCCACAAACCCTTTAGTAACAACCATCATCAAGTGCCTTCATTTAATAATGAGTTCGGCCATCTAATCAACTAAAATCAAGAGAGGATGGATGCATCCACTCAATCTCCAACCTTTTAATTTACGGCGAAAATAAAAATCTTTATCTGGAGCCATCAAAATTTCGGTCATTGGTTAGCCTGTCAATTAAGCCATCAATAGCCCTTTGTAAAGTCTCATGGTAATTATGTAAACCGAAAATTGTTAATTCCGATGGGAAGAGAGATAGACGGAGCTATCAAAACGTTAGTGCAGGCAGTTGCTTGACATGTTGAGTTGCATTGCTATTATCTCAGTAGGAGAGAGAGAAAAAAAAATCAAAATGGTCGTGTCCATTTGTAGTGCTAATAAATTTTATGACTTAATTGCACAATGAGAAAATTCCAAAGTTGAATGGTTCTTATATATGTTTTTGTATTTCTAATACACTTATTTCAAATTATAGCTTTGATATTGAAAGAAATTTCTCTTTCCATTCTCCACTTGAAAGATTGGAGGACTCCTAGAATATCAGATAATATTCCTCAACTGGATTTTAATACAAGGGCAAGAGATGCCTGCTGTATACATAGAGGTGCTTTGCCCATGATTGTTGACCCAACTCAAAGCCGCCAAGGGAGTTGGGAGGGTCCAATAATCAAAGGGAAGGTCATCATTAAACATCACTGATAATCCCTTAATGGAAGGAAAATGATTCTAATGTTCTTTTTCACTGGGTAAAAAGAAAATGAGCTATCTCAACATCAACTCTCACACCAAAAGCGCCTTAATATATGAATGGTGCAGTGATTGTAGTGATTTTCTATCGATTATGACATAAATGATCTCTAAACTTTTATTTATTATTCATTGTCGACATTGCTAGAGTTTCTTGGGTTCTTGAAATTTCCAATTACATTACAATGGGGTCCTTCTATTATGTGCATGGACAAAATTTGCTAATGAGTGTTTCTTGAAGAATTCAATCTGTCATTTGTCCCAACTTTTTGCCTATTAAGAAGCTTACTATAGCAATCCTTAAACTTTGATAAGGTTGTAGAAAAAGAGAGAACTATGCATAAAGTAGTTAGGATTTCATTATTGTCCCTTGTGCCCCGGAAATTTGACGCAACAGTTCCTTCTTATACAATGGAAAAGTAAAATGAAAAAGAAAGAAAATTTGAGTTTCTCTCTTATTTTTGCCTCGTCTACTGAAACTAGATCTTCAGAATCAATACAAAAATTGCTGCCAAAGAAAGCAGAGCAAGCAAAATAAGGAACCCAGTCCTCTTTGATTTTCTCTCTATAGGTATGTAGGAACTCATCTTCTCTGACATGCTCATCAGAAATCCCAGCATCCTCTGCAAGAAAACAAGGGAAAGAAGCAATCAGAAAAGCAAAACTGAGATTAAGATATTACATATGCATGTGCAAAGACATAACTTGTAGAACTCATACCAATCTGAAGATATCCATGTGAGGAAACGATTCCATGATCATCTCTACATTCCTAAAAAAGTTACCAAAAATAATAAACGTTATAAGAAAAGTATAAATTAAAAAAGAAAAATGTGACACTGAAATTAGTCAAGACTTTCTTCCAGCTTCTCACCTTATTAGCACTTTTCCTTGGTATATCTGGCATATATGGAAGCTGAAACCTTTTCCTAAAGGCATAGTTTTCTTGTTCCATTCTGCTTATATGTTCATGAAGCAAGATATGAGATCATAATTCATATTTGAAGGCAAGAATCTCAACTGGAAAGACTCAATTGAGGGTACCTAGCTTCCACGAGACGCCAACGGTCATTCCATCATGCATTGTTGGTCGCACCACGAACTCGATGTTGTTCCCCAAGGTGTTGATAAGATAAGAGAAAAATGCCAGAACTTGCTGCAACAAAATATGAATAACGCGAACACCTCATACTGAGAACCCAAACCCAATATAGAACAAGTACCATTTCTAACACACAGATTTGTCATTTCAATGCAAAGGAAATTAGAAATGGGCATTAGTTCTTGTTATGAACTGAAGGAGATGATTAAATACAGCCATGAACTTTGAAGTATATGTTTATGTGCATTTCAATACCAAGCTTTGAATTTACCTTTTTCCCCTGGAATGCCCAGAAAAAGGGGATGAAGTTGGAGACACAACGGCATTCGTCTCCAAGAATATCCGATAACTCCCGGAGATTTTTGTTCTGTATTGCCTCATAAAGCTTGAGGACAGCTTCAAGAGCCTGGTGATCATCCTCTCCTGACGACGGTGAATTGGTAGCGGTTAATGGCTTTAAGCGTGAGTCCTTCCTCCTCAAAATCCATGGTTTATGCAAAGATCGGGGTAGATGATAACTAAGAATAAAGCTATTAGATGTTGTGGGAGGATCACTATGAATGTGAATGCCATGGAAATGACTTAGTTGAGGGATGCATGGATGGGAACTTGAAATAATTTCCTGCAGCACAGCATGGCAGATAGAGGGAATAACAGTAAACCCATTTTCAATTGGAGAAAGATGATGCGAATGCATAAATAGCTAAAAAAAGGTTAAGGAATCTGATAAATGATTGAATATGGAGCTGAGGGTGATTCTATGAGAAAAGAATAAAGCAACTTCACCATGCATTAGTGACAAGCTAGGGATCTACCCTAGTGCTAAAGCTGCAGAGCACTCCTTTGCCTTCGAACATTCTATTCTCATGAAATTTTGCCTTTAAATTGCATGAAACTACAAGCAACAGATCTGCATCTCCTTTTTTTGGTAAAAAAACAGATCTGCATCTCCTTTCAACTATAGAACCTTGAAAAAATCATCAATTGAAATAGCGTATTCGTAACAGGTGCATTGATGATAAGCTTATCAACTAGCATGATGGTCCAAGACCTTATTACAAAACCTTGCCCAGCATGGAGTTAGATCTAATCACGGTGCTCAACATGTCAATGGGGGTGAGAAAAGAAATTAAATGAGAGAATCAACCATCTAGCCGAAGCAAACAACCTACGCCAAATAATTCAGTTTTTGTGTGAAGGCCAATTCTCGAATAATCAAGATGTCATCGAAAAAAGGCACTTAGGGCATTCGACAAAGTAAGTACTTATCGTAACTCGAAAATCATTGTCTTGTAACGACACACTAAAAGAAGAATAAGCTCTAAAAATTCAACATGCTATGACGTGCCTTAAATAATTATAATGCGTTATCGTCAATGATGCCCTTGTTATTCTAACAAGAACAAAAGGGAGAGAGACCATTGTTATTAAAAGATTAATATTACAAAGAATCTCAAACTATACTCACTATAAAATAAATTTCCTGAATTTTTTTTTTATCACTAAAAATCTTAGACTTGTCCATTGTTACACAAATACCCAAAAAAAAATATCATAAAATACCCTCAAACTTATACCAATGTGAAATATATACTCTCCATTTTAGTTCCATACTAGATATATTTGTCAAAGTACGGATTTTTTCGTGATACAACAAAATTGAAGATAATTATATCACAATGGACAAGTTTAGGGACTGTGGTGACATAAAAAAAGATTTAAGATATTTGTACACCGTAAAATTTTGGGTTTTTTTAGGTATTCCCCTCATTTAAAACAAGTGCTTTTTCCTGGCCCAAAACAGTCATCCTTTGGATCGATGAGGAGAGGGCTTGGACCAAAGAAATTTCCGAGCTTAGGCCAATCGTGGGCCGGCCCGACCCGAATCCGAGTCCAGATCTGTTGCCTCTCTTCTTCTTCCTCCTTCCTTCGTTCTTTGCATAGCTCAGTAAAGTCGCAACGCAAACCGAGGAGAGAGAAAGTCTAGAGAGAGAGAAAGAGGAGCGATGGCGGAGGATCTGGTGCTGGACACGGCGATCAGGGATTGGGTGCTGATCCCGCTCTCGGTGGTGATGGTGCTCATCGGCGTGCTCCGCTACTTCGTCTCCAAGCTCATGCGCTCCGCCCAAATCCCCGACGCCAAGCTCGTCAAGGAAGGGTCCGTCCCCTCCCTCTCGTTTCCCATCAGTTTTTTCGCTGAATTCGTAGCCTTTAGGACCTGAATTCAACTGGGCCGTTCTGATTTTCGGGTGGGTTTTCCCCCGCACGGTTGCGATCTCTTGTAGGCAGGTGATCGTTAGGGCTCGGAACCTGCGCGCCGCCGCTAATTTCATCCCGCCCAAGTCGTTCCGCGCCCGGAGGCTCTACTACAGCAACGAGGTTAGGCTTGTTTGGCTGAACTCTGTCTTGTGGGTACCGTTTCTTGTGCCTAGATCGTGCCTGAGAATGTTCAATTCGAGCAAATTTAGCTCCTTCGAGATTGGCTTGTGCTTGGGTGTTGGGGGGTTATAAATTCTTTCTCAGCATTACGCATTTAATCCCCTTGCACTGAACGGGTGGCTTCGTGTTTGATGGGTAAAAAAAATGATTTTGAAGATCCTAATTCGAAGTTGGTAAAGTGATTGGCTCATGGGTTTGTCTCTACGAATGCTGCACCATCTAACTTGAGTAGATTTGTATGGTTGATGATGATATTTGATGGCCATAACAGCGACGGCTATATTTTTTCGTACATTCGAATCGCCCGTTATTGACACGAGGTTGAGCGATGTTTTTGGTTTGCTGCATTTAGCTAATTTGGCTTGTGGCTATTGTTTCTTTGGTGGGGCAGGAGAATGGACTGCTATATGTGCCAAAGGGCCAGGCTCCGAATGCTCAAGCTCAAATGTTTTCCGATCCGAATATGGCTATGGATATGATGAAGAAGAACCTGTCCATGATCATACCTCAGGTATTGCAAGTTACTGCTCTGGATTTTGGGTTTGGTTCCTGTAACCAGATGAGTTGTCTAATGGGTGCGCCTGTTTTATCCAGACTCTGACTTTTGCCTGGGTCAACTTTTTCTTCTCCGGTTTTGTAGCAGGTCCTTTCTTTTCCCTTAGCTTTGAATATAGCAATTACCTAGATGGGATCTACTATCTGTGCTAATTTTTCTTCATACTGTTCTATGCATATGGATATGCATTCTGTACAGACTGATATTACTATGCAATAAATGACTGAATCGTTCTTCTTTTCCCCAGCCAAAATTCCCTTTCCACTCACTCAAAGGTTTAGGGCAATGTTGCAAAATGGGATTGATTTAAGTACCGTCGATGTTAGCTATGTGAGCAGTCGCTCGTGGTATGTTTATTGTTTTTATCAATTTAAATAATTTGTCTCATTTGTCGTGTATTCGAATAATTCTGTTTCTTTCTATCAGGTACTTTCTCAACCTTTTTGGGCTAAGAGGTCTATTTAGTATCATTTTGGGAGAAGAAAATGGTTAGCATTAGTTTAATGACATTCTTCTTGGACAATGTTTTGGGTTCTAATAATAACACTCAAATATGCCGATGTGATGCTTTTGTTGCAGCTACTGATGACACACAGAGGATGATGCAGATGACTGGCTTTGGCTTCGACCCGACCAAAGTAATTACCCAAATGCGCTTTCTTGCTTCTTTGTTGAACATTATTTCTTGGATGTGTGCCACTGCTATTCTCTGCCTTTTTCCTTTCTAATTGTTGTCTACTTTGTCAGTGTCCTTGACAGTGAATGTGATCCCCTTATGCTTTACATCTTTTGTGGTGAACTTGTTTTCCCAGTCGTAAAATTTATTTTCATTTCACATGGTTCTCTGACTTGGACAGCTTATCCATCAGCCTTTATGGTGGTTCGGCTAGATTTCTGTTTTCATCTATTCGAGCTGAGAAGCTGCAAGTTTTGTGTCGACTGGCATCTGCTTTAACAATAGCTATTCATTGTTTGATGTGCTGATATAATTGTTGCTATCACTTTTCAATGGTATTACTTTTGACTCCTTATTCATGGAGTATTTAGTCGGGTATTTGGCCACAACTCCCTCATTCATTTCCTCTGTGATAACTGATGCTTTATTTGGGACAGAGGGGAGGGGAAGGGAAGTAGAGGGTGGGTGTGGAAAATTGGATAACTTTAAAATTTTTTGTAACGGTCGGGAAGGAAATTCAAAATTTTCAATTATTGTCTTTCCCCCTTGGCTGCCAATCATAACCTAACTCACATCTCATGATGTTGTCGTGTCTTTTCTGAATTTCTGTAAATTTGTTTTCCCTTTTACGCCTGATCTTTTCTCTTTTGCGGCCGAGTCACATCTTTTTTTTTTGGGTGGAGAAGAATATTGGATTTGCATACTTGCTTTTTGGCAGATATAGATATTAGTAGTGTCCACTTCAAGATTTAAAAGTGAAATTTCCAAAAGTTGTGCAAAACTTTAATGATGGTTATAGTGTAGCAAGTGTAATTTTACCTACTTGGAAATGAGACTTTTGCCCATCCATTAACATCCGTGATGAACTTGCTTATACTTGCTTATATCTGGCCCTTTTCCTTGCTTTGTTTCAGAGCCTGGGTGCTGAGAAAGACGGCCTTGACATAGTGCAGCATGACTGGACGATGCCCAAGTTCGAGCGTCGTGCTGAAGCTGTATTGAGGAAGCTTGTCCGCTGAGTGATGCCTGCATCTGCAATGTCTTTCTACTTCATCGGCCGTCATCCCATGTTTGATTTTAGTGAAAATGTTCTGGCCAGCCGCAAAGTCTGGAGGCTTCATTGACAATAGGAGATAGTGGCGACAGTCTTTGTAGTCGTCTCTTCTAGGATTATTTGCTCTTCAATATAGGGAATATTTACACTCTGTGGTCCTAATCTTTTTTAAAACCCCTGTTCCGATCGATGTATGATTTAAGTTCTCATCGGTTCCTCTACGGATTAGAAAATAATTGTCATCTTTCTTTTGCAATTTCAGGTATAGAAACCAGAAATCTTATGCAGCGCCTATTAGTGATCTCTTTCAAAAGAAGTCATATATTTAAGTACCATATGACCTTTCAAAAGAAGTCATATATTTAAGTACCATATGACTCTCTCTCTCTCTCTCTCTCTCTCTCTCTCTCTCTCTGTGCATCATCAAGTAAGGATCTGCTCGCTTTGGATTGAAACTCTAGGAGCATCTGTGGGCACTGATTGATAAAGCACGAAGAACAACAAAGCGCGCAAGGTCTTTTTCTGATAGTCGAATCTTCGGATGAGCAGCTTTAGTGTACAATTTGGTTATCGGAAGGCCCACAACTTCTATGACCAGCTCTCAACGGGCGCTGAAGTTGGCCCAATCAGAGCGCAAAAGGGGAAAAAGATATTTGCACGGTGCGCGCTTTCCTCGCGCTAGTTACGTAAAGCAAAGGGGCCACAGACAAAGCAGGTTGTCTGGGCCAGCCTCGGCGTGGCCGGTTTAGAAGTTAGCAATTGATTGATTAGCTTTTACAGTTACTCAGGTTGTCCGTTCTTTGCACTCCCCTTTGGAGTTTGAAATCAATGGCTCAATAGCGCTTGTCGTGAAATATCAAGGCCGCGCAGCGTCATTAGTCAAAAAGCCGAAAACCTCGGTACAAGGATCTCTTTAACCCACTCGGGGAACCAAACTCATTTTCACACTTCTCGAGTCGCTCAAAGACAGCACAAAAGGAATCCATCGCCAAGGAAAACGTACTACGGTTAACATGCCCAGCTCGTCCGGTTCTAACTCCCGAGAAACCGGTCGATACGTCCCGCCAATGTCCATACAATTCGTTTTCTGAGGTCCAATCGTTCTTTTGGGTGATGATTTCTCAATGTCTAGTGATGTTGCTTTCTTTCCTCAGTATTTGGGGGGCCATGTAGAGAAGTTCCCTTATTGGGGTTTAGTCTAATTTGAACGGCTAGTGAATGCAAAGCAAACTAGAAGATAGAAATTGGGCAAATTGGACAAGCATTTGTATTCAAAGGGGGTATCTAGAGCATGTTACCTAACTTTTAGATTCCTGGGACCCATTAGGACCTATCTGTCAAATCAGCTTCCAAATTATTCAATCTTTTGTGGGTCCCTCCCAAAAGCTTAAAGCTTTCCTACCAGCCTAGCAGACCAAGTTTAACCATGTTCATTTCATGAATGCGTGTTAAAAAAAAACAGACATACATAACAAGCCATCTAGACCAGGTTGTCTGACATTGGACACTGGACAAGGACATCAATGAATCAATTGAAAATCAAGGTTAATGGGCCAAATCATGGCCGTTGGGCCCCACTTGGTGGGGCATCCTCCACCGTCCAAAAAACCTCAGGATGCAACTTTCTTCTCCCACGCTTTACAGAGTGACATGTATGATTGTAGGTTTTGGGGGGTTTTTTGTTTTTCCTCCTTTTACTGGCCTAGATTCAAAAGGGTATGGCTCATACTATAGAAGATGGGACCTTTTTTTCACCAAAAAAGTTGTATGATATGGACTTTAAACTACTAGCGTTGAAGATGGAAGAATACAATACAAATTTAGCAACTCCAGTTGGCAATACTGCATAAACCCACTCTATTTGTATTAGCAATTTTAATATGCTCCTTCTGTAGCTACGAACGACCTATGTATGTAGTGTATGCACATATTGATCGGAATTTATGGCATTCTTTTCAATATTAGGAGTTATAATTTGATATGGTAACCTAACTCCCACCTTAAAAGAAAGGAGAAAAATAATTAAAACTGATTCCTTCATCCATTTTCGTAATAACTTGGTTCATCCTTTTTCATGGATGTAGATCAAACATAGCGAATCGATGCTAGCTCCACACACGACTTCCATCAGTCTCTTTGCGACGCGTCAAGACTTGAAACTTTTTTCTCGGTTCAGCCTGTGCTGATCTGAGCCAACTCCAAGTTCAGATCTACTTTTCATCTTAACCCCATCATTCAAGGCGTCGGCAAGCCCGCATCAGATCACTCCCTGCGCACAGCCCCTCGCACCACCACACATGCCAAGACATTCTCATAAGGTCTGCTGGGGAATCATGGAGATCCACGAAAGTAAGTAAGCAAAACACTAAAATTTCAAAGGACATCATGGTACTCCGATCTGTAGCCGACACCAAGCAAAAGCAAAGAACGCTAATCTTAACCACCATTCATTCCCACCTTGAATCTCTTAATACTGATATCGATGCATTCCAGATGGTATTACCGCTTGCAGTTTGATCTTTTGCAGAGAGGAACAAAAGTTGCTTTCAACGAGGCCCTGTCCTTTTCACTGAGGTGGAAGCTACTCAGCTAGGCGACGGCATGATCAGACGGGGGCGCTAAGCTGACTGCGATCTTGCGTGGCAGATCAGACGGCTCAGAGGGTAGGGCCCATGCCTCACGAGAAGTCTTACCTGGGAAAGCATCTGGTCGGTGGGGCCCTACTCGGCTTCATCCTGGGAAAGGGCGGTTCCCTCGGTCCTTTTTTTTTCCTTAAGCAATTCGAGAGTGAATCAGCGTGGGGGGAAAAGAACGGCTGATGAGTGGGAGAATAGCAAAAAGCATATAACTTTTGGTTAAACCTAATTTTGTTTATAATTTCCATATATAAATATATAGATGCGTAGAACGTCTAATGACGGCAGATATCTATAATAGAGGTTTGAAATCAGAATCTAACACTGAAAAATTGGACCGATGGAAATCTGCCTGGTTTTAAATTCCAAAGTATGTAGAAAAAATTATATATTCTAAAAATTAAGGAACCTATTTCGACGAATAAGTTCTAGGTTCTAGGTAAATGGAATCTGGAACTTAAAACCTAAAACAAATTTTTGTATCTTTCTTGGTATATATTTTCATGTGATCCTGCGATATTCTATGGTGTTTGATAATAAATATATAATTTGAAATTACAATCTAAGCTTCCAAGTTATAACCGAGATACTTTGTTAATATATAAATCGAGGCCAATGGATTGTAGTAGAAAGTAATAGTCGTTAAAAATGATTCATTACAATCATCTAATTAATAATACATGTGGAACCTTGATAGAACTGACCATGGAACCTATGACAAAATAGATTCCATGTTTAAAATGGAATCTGTATAGAACCCAAAACTACTCACCCCAAATTTATAGGTGATCTGTTGATCTTATGAACAATTTCTTGAGAGATTGTACATATACCCATCTAACTCATATAGTATTGTATAATAATATTTGCCTTTTAAAATGAGAATGCTAGATTAAATAGCTATATCTCGATACCTTCGATCCAAGATTCTGACTTGTCATTGCCCCGTTGCCCTACCACCGATCTTTATGTGGGGTACTAGCAATTAGAGCCATCGAAATAAATGGTATTTAGATTTGTTATGCTAATTTGGAATACACAATCAATCATAAATTGAATACACAATATCTTTTCTGCATTTTGAATATGATCTTTGCAATTTTGAACAATTTGTGGATCTTATTTATTCAAGTAAGTCTTCCAATATCATCCTTTTAACTTATCCGAAAAGATCATGCTCCAAACTCATCTCAATTAGGGGTGAGCATGTTTCCAAGGTAGAATCGGGAACCTGAGAATAGGAACAACGGGAACTAGTTTGGATCCAGGTTTTAGGAAATGCAAAATAGATTTCAAGTTCCAAAAATTGGGGAACCTATTCCGATGGGCAAGTTCCAAGTGGAACTTGGAATAAGTATTTTGTGTTTTTCTTATTTTATGTCTTCGCGTGATCGTACAACATTCTATAACATCTAATGATAAGTGAGTAATATGAAATCACTAATTTAAACTTCTTTTTTCGGGCAATGCCCATGATTAAGACTTTTATTTGGTTACTATTTCACAATCTTCACATGTATTAATATAAGTTTGGATTAGTGAATTATAGCAAATAGCAGTCAATAGAGACGGTGATTCACTATGAGCATTCAATTAAGAGTGCATGTGCAACCTAGGTAAATAATTTAACATTTGATAGGATAGATTCCAAGTTTTTTAGTAATATTTCAAATTTTAAAAATTAGGAAACTTGCTTCAACGGTTAGGTTTCAGGTTTCACACTTAAAACCTGAAACTGTTCACCACTAATTCCAACCATTTTTTAATCGCAAATCACAATCGATGATGCGTACTAGGTGTCGTGGGCCCTTCTTTGGTACTTCTCCAATGGTGATCACCATCGATTTATACAAATTTAATTCACACGCACCGTAAGATGAGATGGGAAGGACTCGTTTGAAACGAGCTCACATCGATCAGGGCCCTCATAGTCCTATGCTTGCTTGTGATCTAAGATGACGATCACGGTGGCTAATGCACTGGTGGGTCCTCGACGAATGGGCACATCGACCGACCTCGTCGTTGCCTCTTGTTTGACGCCACCCCCATGCGTCAATCAAATGTATCCGCACCAGTTCAAGCAAAAGCGGTCCCCTTTCAAAAGACGATTTAATTAAATTTTGACCTCAACAGTCTTATCTCAGTGATGTCTCAATCCACTCTAATCTTAGTCATGATTTATAAATCGATTACTGCCCTTGCGTAGCTATCATCGTGCCTAAGTAGAACACTTGATTTCAGTATTTCGATTGACAGCATAATTTTCGAGTTTAATTCATGTTGCTTCCATACATGATTAGAGGCAACTCCGCATGCATTAGAAATAGGAGAGGCAAATTTTATTTTATTTTTAAAAAAAATCAAAGTATTGAAAAACGCTGCAGCTTAGTTTAATTGTACCACTCCTTGATTCATTCACATGATTAAGCTCGCGTTCCTGTGCGATCTGATTTTGAAAGTCACAATTTGAAGTGCTTTTTTATAAAAATATTTGCCCCAGAATCTACGGCTTTGCCTGGTTGCAAAGCTCAATCAGGGATTTTTATTTGTTTTCTGACTAATAGTACAAATCATGTTTTTCAAGAAATCTAGGGAATTTCAGGGTTTTAATTTACATATTTTATAAGGGTGTTCCAAATTAATCAATATGATAAGTTGCAAATTTACATATTAGTTCCTAGCAGGTGAGGTTTCACTTTCACCTCGATAGGTCTAGGGAAAAAGAGTAGCAGCAGATTGATTTTGCTAAGCTAATGGAAATCCTTGAACATGAGAGCATGATTGTTCAGTGTCCTACAAAACCAATGCACGGCAAACAGATGGAAACCCACTAAAGAAAAAAAGGATGTGTGATGCTGATATGAAATTTTGGCCACTACCATTTGCAATTTTTTCCCTTTTTTTTTCTCTAAAGCTTATTATTATAAACTATTGTCAAAGCAATAATAATAAAAAAAAAAAAACCCTTATCAGAAGAAAAATAATACTTTAGGTGAAAAGGGAAGACATTTACAACTAGACATGCTGTGTCCATTGATTGATGTCAGTAACATGATGCATCAATACTTGTCCAAAAAAAAAAAAAAAAAAACATGATGCATCAATAGGGCCAGATTCTTCAGCCCAGCCAGCTCAAGCTTTCTCGTCCCAATTTTATTTATATGAAATTAGTCTTGAGGCACTATATATACCCCCTCAAGCTGATCATCTCCTCACTAAGCAGCACTAAACCAGCCCACATTTGCCCCCCCATATATTCATTTCTCTTATTCCCATCAACTCTCCCCCCTGCTCATTCCCCTAGCTTTGCCTTTTTCAGTTCCAGATGGCCAGCGTTGAGGTATATTCACCTATTTGCTTTTAGCTTCTGAGTTTGGCTCATCTTCAATGGATGAAACCCCAAGTGAAATAAGGGTTGATCTGCTCTTTTATTTATTCGTTGCTGATGATGATCGATCGGATCCTTGATTCCATCGACCTTTTTTGCATTTTCAGCAAATTTTTTGGTCCTTGAGTGATTGTTATTTAGTTTCCAGTATCATATTCTTTGCATTTGAGGAGCTTGATCGCGTCCATTTGTCCATAGAGTAAGTTGTAAAGTAAAGATATATGGCCTTTGATAAATATATGCTCTTAGCTGAGTTTTCAACCAGATCGATCAAAAAGTGTTTTGGGTGATCGGTCGTGTGAGGTGTATACTCAGCGCACACGATATTGACTTGAGCTTTAGGTCTCATAAATCAGAACCGATCAAACCGCAGGGATGTTCATGCCACGAGATTTTCAATTGATATGTCATCAGTCTAGATAGAAAAATAAAATAAAGGTTTGCTTACATGTTTTGTGGGACACGAGAACTAAATTTCATGCACAAGATCAAAACATCCTAGTGTCCTTTAACTGAGATGATATTTGATCTGTTCTTCATTTTCTTTATCACAGTTTGTAATAAGTAGATCAAGGCCTTAGCAATCAATAAGTTTTCAGCTAAGTGTACGCAGCGTATACAATATCGACTTGATCTTTGGATCTCATGATAGGGATGCTCATGCCATGAAATTTTGATTAATTTGTCACCGGTCTACAGAGAAAAACAAAGGAAAATAAACTGGCTTGCTTCTTGGATCCTTTTTCTTACATGTTTTCTGGTACATTAAATTTGCATATGATGCATAAAGAATAGAACAAGATCAGAACATCCTAGTGCACTTTGACTAAGATGATACTTGATCTGTTCTTCATTTTCTTTATCACTGTTTGTAATAAGTAGATCAAGAGACTGGGTAATCAAAACAACTGAAAACGTAGTACATCCAATAGTTAAATTGCAGTACATATTTGACAGTAAGAAAATGGAAGAGTTACATCATTTAATTACGGTCATCTACTTCAAAATAGTAAATGTTAGCTTTGCAGAGCAAATTTAATAAGGTTTAACAAGTGACTGAGAGCACTCTTTTTCATCTTCCATTATTTGTTATATCTGTAGAAGTTTAGATTTGGCAATCTGATTGATGATTATTTGATTGCAGGTTGCACAAGCTACAACATTGCCTGAGGACAAGGCACCCGAGGTGACAAAGACCGAGGAAGCGCCCGCAGAAGAAGTGGCCACCCCGGCTGTGACCGAGGAAACCGTAGTCAATGCGCCGGCTGCCGAGGAGTCGGTTCCCGCAGTAGAATCCGACAAGCCGGCAGAAGTCGAAACCAAGGAAGTCGTGGAGGAAACCAAGGCCGAAGAGCCAGCAGAGCCAGCCGTTGCCGAGGAGACCACCAGGGAACTGGATATCACGGAGGCCCCAGCCGCTCCTGCTGAGGTGGAAGCCCCCGCCGCTCCAGCCAAGGAGGAGGCACCAGCCGCTCCTGCCGAGGAGACACCAGCAGCTCCTGCTGAAGTGGACGTGCCCGCTGCCCCTGCCAAGGAGGAAGCTCCCGTCGCCGCCGACACCACACCTGCCGCCCCTGCCGAGGAGGTTGCACTGGCTGCTCCTGCTGAGGAGACTCCAGCCAAGGTGGAAGCACCGGCGGCGGAGTAAGGAAGATCTGGCCATCGAGCTGCATTCGAGGAAGCTTGAGTAGATATCATCAAACTGGTATTCAGGAAGAGAGTGCGCAAGTAAACGCGGTGGTGGTGTGTTTACTCTTTTTTAGTTATGATGGGGTTCTTGGGTTGCTAGGTTTGCATGTCGAAGTTGGTCAGGTTTTGCGCATTATGTCCTTTTTTCTTCCTTGGTTTAGTTTCTTCCTATATTAAATATGGACTGGACCATGTTGTGGTACTGGTACTATGGTTTGATCGAGTCTAGAAGATGCCCGCTCGGAGCCGCGTCAAGGTCCGCCGCCGCCGCAAGAATGGCTGATGATTGTTTTATTTGAGGAGAGGCTGTGTTTGCTCTTTTGGGGGCGATGGTCGGAGGATTGCGGCGGAGGGAGGCTGCGATGTTTGGCGCCGAGAGAGGGGTTTCATATGATTACTAGCAATGTGTGATGAGATATGAATAATGAAATTTGCTATTTCTCTTCTTCTATTTCTCCTAGTTCCATGATGTTATGCTCCCCAGAATATCTTATTGCGCGTCTGTTTTGGAAGCGATCTTGAGGTTTCAAGAAGCTGCCGCCAACCCAAGATGAAATTTCGTCTTTGATGGTAAGGGGTAGCCTCTAAAATTTTTTGCGACGGAAGATACTGTGATTCGAATATGAATTTTGTCAAACTTCATTCAAAAATAGGGTGAAGCGACATAACTTTTAGCTGGTCTAACCTAACCATTAACGTAACCATTTCTTGTCCACTCATCTAGCTCTCTTCTTCCACATTGAGAATAGAACAATTAAGCGATCGCGTGTCTCGGTTGCTTGGCTGATTAAGGCAGCTACAAGCTTTTAGCCGATCTAAATTAACCGTGTAGATAATCTTTTCTTGTCCACTCTTCTAGTTCTCTTCTTCTACTTCGAAAATAGAATGATTACCCCGCCACACTTCTCGCTTGCTTGACTGATTAAGGCGGCATTTAAGCTTTTAGCCGATGCGAGGCCCCTTGATTTAGCTCTGGGAAAGGACCGGATTTTGCGCAAGCAATTGGCGCGACATCTAAATAGAAGGCATGTCCCTCATCCCCTTTGTTTAAGGAGGGAAAAAGGTGGACTGGATCTCCACGGAGAGAGAGAGAGAGAGAGATTCTATTGATTACTACAAAAGTAGAATCCACTCCCACTTTACTTCTCTGATCTATCTTGTTTTCTCTGTTCCGTGTCACGCTTGAATAAAAGTCGCGCGATTGATTGGCGCCCATTTTATCTTTCAATCGAAGCGTCATGTCGCGTGACTCCTTTATGCGTATCCTTTTTGACGTTGAGCGGGAGCGCAGACGTCGTAATTTAGCAAAAGCCCCTTCAGATGCGCCAAGGGATAAGCTTCGAGGGCTTGATGACAAGGTTTACAAGTCGTTTTCCGATGTAATTGATGAGAAGTTGGCGAAAGAGGGTCAATTAAAAATTGTCACTCTTTTCGAGATGAAAATTATTTGTGGAAATTTCGCTCTTCCTGTCTCCCTGTCTCTCTCAACTCAAGTGGAACCTTTCTTTTGAAGCTAATTGGTTTGCCCTGGAGCGCCTTTCCTATATGAAAACGAATGTTCTGCTCGTCAAGTTGCTAAAGTTGTTGACGAAGACTTTAGCCTAATGAATTCAGTCGAATGCAATGAGATGTACAATTGCAGTTGCACGTTACTTCTTTTTTCGTTCGGCCTGAGCAGATCTACATTTATAAGCAAGACAACCATTCTAGGCAATTCCTAACATTCGCCAACCGCTCCAGCATAGAAGCCGAATCCAAAAGCCGGAATAGCTCCCTCCCCTAACCTTTGTTTGTAATGCCTTAGAACCGTGCAACATGAAAGAAAATGTGAACAACATCAAAATGTAGTCAAAGCTCAACAGGTAATGCACCAGCCAAAACCCGAGATTGCTCGTGCCTACAGATCTCTGCCTATTTTGAATGTTTATTTACCCCGAAGCTCTTTCTCCCTCACAAGAGATGACAAGGCAGACCTTCCTCGAAAGCAAGCTCTCGGAGCCTTGTTGTCTAAACCCTCTATAGCCCTATGCATCCATGTGGTGCATGACTGCATACATTCAACGATGGCCTATACCTATTTGATCAATGATGAAAAATTTCTGAAGGGGGTTGTAACTTCCCCAGCCCCCTCCATCGAACTACTGAATTCATTTCCACTAACACATCCAGACAAACCATAATAGAGTGTGTTTGCACGCGTGCGCGGGTGGATTTGTGTTTTGGGGGGGGGGGGGGGGGGGGTAGGTGCAAGTTAAGAGAGAGAGAGAGAGAGAGAGAGAGAGAGAGAGAGAGATGTATTGCAGTCAATCTTTCTGTATATCTACATGTCAAAGCAAAGTGACCATCTCTACCAGAAAAATGAAGTCCCGCACAGGGGATGAGCTTCCCTTCATCCTGCACCCAAACTTTATTTATACCCTGCATCTATAAATATATGTATGAACAGTTAAAAGAGGGGAACAACAAAGACCTCAACGACAGAAGACAGACGATACAAAATATCTACAACACCCCTTTTAAGCGTCCAATGATAGATCAGATGGTTATGATGCCCTATACGCTGTACAAGTTGAGAGATCTGAATCTTCTATGTGCAATTAAGGACTTTTTCCTACCCAAAATGATGATAAAATTGAATTGTCACCAAGTACCGAAGCTGCAGCCTACATGTTCTTGAGCGATGATGGAAAGGCGCTGTTGCATGATGGCCATGCTGGGATAAGGTGGAAAGCACAGACGATAAAAGCATGTATGGGATGATGGTAGGCGGCTCATGTGCTCCGTAGACTTGTATATGTAAAGGCGAGACGCCAAACCCCGAAATCCCTCGACGGGCAGATACTTCACTGACGTCCAGAAGAAAAGGATATTCTTTTTCTGCTGTGGTGACATTTCGCTGACAATCTGCATTGGATTCACCAAGAATATGAATTTGAAGAGAAAAGTAATGCAGAATTTTCATTACAACATATAAAATTAGTGAAGATAATTTTATGCCAATTAGGGAATTAACTAGGTCTCTCCAGCCATATCTAGAGGATTGTTCACCAACAGTAATGAGGTATCTTCAGGACCTACATTTTGATCCTGTGATGCAAAATTGCATAATTTCAGTACTCTTCTACAATAGTTCAGCACTAAATTACCATGACTAGCGTGTTATTGGAGGAAACTTTCCACGAGTCCAACCCAAAGAAAACTGCAATCTAAAAACCATACGAGAGTACAAACACATTATGCATCCAACAATCCCAGTCTGTCCATAATGTATTGCCATGGAAACTAGCCTCCACCATGCATCTTGCGTGGTTGAGTCACAGAGCCTAGACATCAGGAATTTTCATCTTTCGTACTTTATATTAAAAATACAATGCCTTTTAAAGCAAGGGCAATCTTTCCTCCCCGCAGAGTCCAGGCTAAGAATGCAGAGAACCATTTTTATGCTTGAGATAGTTAAGAGAGCATCTGTACAGATTATCTTTCAGGAGCACAGACCTGCAAACCTAGCCATGTAAATAGAGCCCATGCTAACTTAAGAATGCTTCTTACTTATTTAGTAAGTTTTGGTTGATAAAGACAGGTACCATGAAATTGCACCTTGCACTTGCTCGAGGAATTGGATGACTTACCATTCATAAGCAAGCATACTAAGGACATGAGCAAAGGACAACGTTTACTCCTGGTATGGAGAACTTGATCACACAGGTTAAAATGTTCCTCCAAAATTATGTTGGACAGAAGAAGAGAGGTTTGCATCCATGTGGAATGTCTAAGCTAATTTTAGTAGATTGATTCTGTGATACATTCTAAGTTCAAGGGTTTTTAAACAGAAGTCTAATTCAGCAAATTTTCCCAGAGCATGCTCAGACTGACCAACTATTGGTTCCAGCTGCAAATTTATTGACAATAAGAATAAATTGAAAGAAGCTAATAATTGACAACTTCCATAACTCTAGGCCAAGTTAACTCCAGTGGGAAGAAATGATGCACCCACAGATTAGACAAGCTAATTATGTCTAATAAACATATCTACTCAAGTCCCCAAGAAGATGAAGCATTCTGACTGTGTATGGCTGATTGCCCGCTTTGGCTAGCTAATTTTAGATAAGTAACCTTATGAAAATTAGAGGTATGCTAGGATTTTAGTAAATTTGCAATATCTACTTTAACTCAAATTCAAGGTTTCTTGTTTCTACATAGGGCCCGTTTGGTTCAACTTTGGGGAAATGGCTTTGCATTTCCCCAAGTATCTTTAGAGGAATGGGCATTTGATGAAGGCAAAAGTGTTTAGATACTCTCATTTCTTTGAGGTGAAAAGAAAAAGGAAAAAAAGAAAAGGAAAAAGGAGGAGGAGATGCTGAAGCAGAGGGGAACGATCGGGAGGTAGCTGGAGCTGGCGGTTGTGGTGGGGAAGGCGACTGGTAGCAATGGTGGTGGGGAGGCGGTGCACCGCTGTTGCCTGGGTCATGCGGCCTCAGGTGACACCACCTGGGTTGTGCGACCCACACACCATCGTCGCATGGTTCGCGGCCTCAAGCGACGCCGCCTGGGTCGCGCGACCCACACACTGCTGTCGCTTGGGTCGCGCGACCCAAGCGGCGTCACCTAAGGCCACGTGACCCAGGCGACGGCGGTGCGTGGGGTCGATGCCCGAGGTCGCCGGACCTTAGGCAACCCTTCTCAATGACCAAATCTGGCCGGCTAAGCTCCGCCGACTGAACTTCACCGATGGAACTGAACTTCACCGATGGAGCAACAAGTCCAAGGAGAAAGACGAACAGTAATTTTTTAGGAAAAAAGAGGAAAACACAATTATCAATGAGGCAATATTGGAAGAAAAAAAATTCATTAAACCCCTATTTAGCATTCCGAAAATGCTGAAAGCCCAAAACAAGTATCGAAAGTTCAATTCGATCTAAACTACTCATTTTCAAATGATATCCACATTGGTCACAAAATATTCATTTTGGACTTCAAAAGTTTCTTATAATTTAATCCATAACAATTTTCGCATTGAACCCACAAATGCCTATATTTTTTAGTCAAATCAAAATCAGTAGAATTTTCTCTTCGAGTGAAATCAATACCATTTCTGCTAGTTCTTATACAAGAGCTCCCCCTTTCATTACTATTTCTATTTTCACCATAAATGTAACTATAAATGTAACTGTCACTGGAATTGTCACTGCTACTTAAAATGGAACTCTCAATACAAATTTGAGAAACAAAGGAAAACACAATTATCAATGAGGGCAATATTGGAAGAAAAAAAAATTCATTAAACCCCTCTTTAGCATTTCAAAGGCAAGTATTTGGCCAAGGAGACCTCCAAATGCTGAACCAAACACCTAAAATTTTTCCCAAGGCGCTTTAGAGGCTCAAAGCCCCTTGGGAATGCTGAACCAAATGGGTTAGAGTTGGATTTCAGCAGAATTCATGAATATGATTTAATGCAGTTTACTGAATTCAACCCATTCTTTGCTTCTGAATTCGGTCATAGAATAACATTATTACTCATGATGCTTAAATGAACCCAACAGTGCTGCCTATAAGCTTTAGGCGTAATGTCCAAAGGAATTTACTCATGGCAATATCCTCCCTAATTAGGATCCAAGTCCAGCTTCATCTTTGAGATCCAAAATTTTACATAATATGGAAAACAGAATATGAGGGGCCACAGGCCTACAGTGATGAAAAGATTATGAGAAAAAAGATATAATAAAAGGACAAACCAGATAACATTCAAACAAATTACCATACGCAGAGAGAGATTATTGACTCAAAAGGTAACAAATTAAATAATAAAATCCACAAACCCAGGAACATACCTTCCAAAACCAGACTATCTGAGGATCATTAGATTTGTAACCATTGTACTCTGTATGTGCCTTCCAATCTTCAACAGAAATATCATTCTCACTCCCGTGTAGCATTTGATCAATATCTTCAAGCTCTAAACTTTGAAAAAAGAACTTCTGCAACCTCAAGTCGCTAAGAATATCACCAAAACCTTGTGCAAAATGCGATACCTGTTGAGAGATTGAGGTAACAAACCGATGTTTTATAAGGAGGTCAACATAATCATTCCTATTCTTGCTATTCACCACCATGCCCTTCCCACCATCACAGAGTTCCACAACTCTCCTCAATCCCAACTCCTCAACTTCTCTAACGAATGTTAGTCCTAAAGCATCAGAATCAATAAATTCAGCATCCATTTCCAGAATCTGCTTGCAGCTATTATACATGTAAGGATCCGCATCTCTTATGTCTTCCAGAGAAATAGAATATCCACCCAATTGCAAGAAAAATACCCGATCCAAAACAATCCCTACTTGTACTTTATGCATCAGAGCTAAGCCTATCATTCGACCAGAGAAGTTGAAATACTTGAGGTGCAGGGGTTCCACCGTAGAGGCTGCATACCAGTAAAACAACAGAACTCAGGTAATCATCATGACCAAATGTCAAATAGAGGACTTATATGTAGAGACACAGGACAACAGGAAATAAATCATCTGAAATGTTCAAATTGCAAAACACTCAAGTGTTGATTGTCAATACTGATAAGACATTTAAAACAAAGGTAAGGGACTGTAATAACAGAAGAGCAAGGTGACCACACAAGTAGATCTCAAAAAGTATTTTTTTTATTAATTTATTTAATAACTATCAACAGCCCAGCAATCCCCCAAGAAACTTTTTATGTACCCACAGCTCCATGTAGGCATGAATTATAAAAATAAAAATAAAAATAAATTCACCAAAGAGATGAAGAATAACAAACTACAAGAACCAAGGGTAAAAGAGAGATTTACATAAGAAAAAATGAGATGAAAATACACTTTCACTCCTAAAAAGTCGTGTGCATTGCGCATGTTAACTGAAATCATAATGGAGGATTAATGGCTGTCACAAAATTAAATTTAGGAGAGTAATATGTTGCAATTGAAAGTTAAGGGGCAAAAATGTACAACCCAAAGTTGAAGGGGTTTTTCATTTTCCTCTTACTTGTATGAGATTAACATACTCTACATCTAGCATGCAATTTCTTTAAGACTTCAAGGTCATTGAGCCGAATGAATTCCCAGTAAACAACCCTGAATTCTTAATAGGCAAAAATAATAGCAAAACTCAACTCTATCCTTTGGACCAATCTTGTATTTGTAAGGTCAACTTTCCAGCTGACACAACCCCCCAATTACTTCAGTCAATCTTTATCTTTGTACAGAAATAAAACCAACTACTAAGCCTTAACTGACAACATGCAGCCATATAATCCATACATGACATCTCACTCCGCTGTGTATCTACTTCTCTGACACTATCTTTGTCACAAAGAATAATTGTGTGGTCTGCAAAGAGAAGGGGTTCAACATGCCAAATAACCAGGTTGCCTAAAAATTCATACTTCCAAAATCAAATAAAATTTTTTTAGTTAAAGCATCGCCTTGTTCAGACCAAATTCATTTGATCCAGTTCCAACAGCTTGGTTTCAGATCACAAAGTGTTAAATAAACAAAGATCAAAACTTAACTGATTGACCTATTTGTTTTGACTCTTTTTAACTATCTTTACCATTTGTCCTTCGGCAAGGTAGTCTCTAAAATTTTACTCATTATCTACTTGGCAGGATTGACTCCCACTTCCCATTCCTCAAAAGCCCCAATATCATGATCTACCATCACTAGCCTTACTCTTCTTCCTACAAGAAAAAACTTTCAAACCCATCTATCATCATCTTCAAAATATTAGCCACCATAGCACATTCATAGTTAGTACTCATCCAATGACACAACCTCTCTCTCTCCCCGCACAAGAGCACTCTGGCAGTTGCAGTAGAAGCAAGAAAAACAAAAGACAGAAATATCAAACGAGCAATAGTAGGAAGGCAACGAAAATGGGTTAAACCTAGGTCTTGAACCTAACTGACTGGGTATTTGCGCAGTTCATCAATCTTTGGGCTGCTTGTCCAACTTTTCTATCTGAAACTCTTGGTTCTGATTCTGTTTTGGTGGAAACCAAACAGGTACGTCAAAGCTGCCAACCCACTCATATTCACTCTACATCCTAGGGCTTTAAGTGCTAATTATATGTCAAACTCCATTCAATATGCCGAAATGATAAGCACTCCATCATCCACTTTTTTTGGTTTCGCAAAATCTAAGGACAACAACCACCATTTTAAACAAAATCACACACATTGCCATGCAATATTACCTGGATTTGGGTAGAACCTTCTGCGATCATTGGGACATGCTACAAAAAGAGGATTTTGTTGATTGAAAATAGCTTGGCAAACCAGAACAAACCACTCGCGCAAGACACCAGGACCAGTTGCTTCCTCATTTTTAAATTCCATAAATATACCCCCATGCAAAGATTCAGCTTCTGCATTAGCTATATACTCAAATGATTCTGACAATAACTGAGACCTGTCGATCAGCATCTCATGTTGTTCCTCAAAGTCTTCTTTCACTTCAGGGAACATCATCATCACTAAGTGCCTCCTAGACTCAAAATCCATGATATCTTTGTGCTCAAGAAGCCATTTGTGATCATCATTTCGCTTCGCATAACGGACAACAAGCATACACAATGCACGCTTCCTCATGCTCAAAATCGTCCAAAATTGTTCCTCAGAACCCAAATAAAGTTTAGAAATGGCATTCAGTTCTTTCAAAATAGTAAGATATCTAGACCACGCTGGATGTGCAATATCAATTTCCCCACTTACCTTTGCAGATAACCGCTGCTCCATTCCAGAAAGGCAATCATCCATCTTCTTTAGCATGTCCACAAAGATATTATAAAGCGATTCGACCTCTTCCTTACACAACAGAACATCATGGTGTTCATTTTCCATAGGCAAAGAGATTGGATGCTCGAAACCCTTGTATCCAGACATTACAGTTCGCAAAGGGCGCAAGAACATCGTGAAATCATTGACATCGTTCCAACTCCCCACACTCGCTGCTGATATGAGGGACACTTCCATATCTTTGGACAACTTACCTGCCAGCTCTTTAACGAAAGGGAATATCTCTTTTATAGATATCGCTCTCTTTACGCTTTCGGTATGTTCCGATACCCATTGAACCTTAATAACCTCCATCATCGACCCCAGACTACTCCGGCAAGACAAGTACAAGGGGTCATGAGAAGCTATTCTCCTGAGCAACTTACAAAACTCCAGCACTATTGGTGCACAGCGGGATCGCAAAGACTTTGGCAACTCAGTTATACATGATTCTAGGAAATGCCTAATTAACTCCTCGGCATGCTCCTTGTTACCCCTAATTGGCGACATGTAGAGCATAACAAGCGCCGCAGGCGCAGAGGATGACATAAATATCTGAAGATGCCCAGTAGCTGGATCACCATCATCCTTAGGAGTCATCGACAAGTATTCCGATATCCTAGTTCTAATAGTTTTAAGAGCATAAGGCACGGTTTCACCTTTACAAAGACGGCAAACAAGAGAAATCATGTCATCGATGATTTGCCAAGCCTGCGGGTGCCCCGTGCTCCGCATTCGGCCGACCAAATGCAGGCCGGCATCATTCTGGATAGCGCACTCGGCCAAAGATTTCTCGCACTGCAGCTGCTTCCCTCTGTAAATGAGCCTCTGCTCAATGACGGGAATTCCGGTGATCAGTTGAATACGCTCGTGCACCGACTGCACGGTATCGCTGGAATTGGCCTGGAAGACCAAGGTCTTGCCCTCCGAGATCATCCGCACGAAGAACTGGAGCCGCGAGGCGAAGGCCAGGCGGGAGGACGGCAAGGGGGAGTGCGGCAGGGGCCAGGGCACCCGGCCGGAGCTCGAGCTGCTGGCGTGGGCGAACGCGGGGTGCGGGTGCTGGACCGAGTACAGCTCGTCCTTTCGCATCCGAATGCTGAGTAAATCGGCCGCGAACTCGTCGTCCTCGAAGGCCGTAGGGGCATAATCGTCCAACTTTCGCTTCGCGGCGGCGGAGGCGAGGCGGCGGCTGTCGTTCGCGGGGTTGGGATCGGCGAGCGAAGACATCAACGGCCCACGCGCCGCCGTGGACGTCGGTCGCCGCGGCGGGGGAAAGGAGCTCAACGAGCCGGAGGGGCGGCGGGGATCGCCGGGGGGGCCTCTAAAACCCTAGAATTCCGCTGATCGGGCGACGCCGCGAGGCAGCGGCTAGACAACAGAAACCCAAGAAACGCACCGGGCGGCCGAGCGAGCGGGGGCGGGAGGAGAGAGAAAGGCGGCGATCGGCGACGGCGACGGCGACGGCGGGGCGGGGGCGGCGGCGGCGGAGGTAGAGAGAGAAGCGATTTGGTGAGTGTGAAAGAAGAGAGAGAAAGACGGAGAAAGCCGGCTCTGTGGAAGCAGCAGAGTCATCAATGGAGGTAGAGAGAGAGAGAGAGAGAGAGAGAGATTTTAGACTGTCTTCTTACGCTAAGAGGAAATCAAAGGCAAAAAGAAAGAAAAAATAATATTAATAAGTAGAGGAAGGCAGGAAGGAAGGAAGGGAGGCGGGGGAGGATTCTGGTGGAGGAGGCCGCAGCAACTTTTCATGAGCTTCCTTTCCCTTTTCTTTTCTTTTTCTTTTTTTTTTTCATTTTTTGGCCTTTGTTTGTAAATGTAATGAATATATTGCTCGATTTATCGTATGCGCCCAAAATTCACTTTTAATTTCCTGCTCGTTTATTGAAAAAATAGCTGATATCCTACCATGTGTGGTAGTTGTGCTTATCCTAATTGACAATCTAGTTTTTTTTTTTTTTTCCGTAGGTTTTTCGTTGCGATTGGGAGTCGGATTATTCTAAGATTAAGGTTTTCGAATGCCTAATTGGACAGAGTTATGTAGAGCTTGAAAGGCCAGTGGCAAGGCTTAGGATACATGGTTTGGAGAGAAAATTGATTTAGCTTCTGAAATTGGAGTCAAAGTTTTCGGATTAAGGTTTTCACATACCTAATTGGGCAGAGTTAAGTGTGGTTCAAAAGTCGAGCGGCTATGCTTGTGATGTACAATTGGAGAGACAATTGATTTGGCTTCCAAAATTGCATTTGATTTCGTCAATCATGAAGATATGCTATGCTCAAAATTTAAATTAAGTAATTTCCTAATTATATAAACTTATGTCGCCATAAATGAGGTAATTATTATATTACATCTTTTGAATGGCTTGAAAATGTTAAGGAGTTCAATAAGTATGAATCGGTACCACTAGATAAACTTCTTTTCAAATTGTAGGATTTATTTTTTAGCTTTTTCGTTATGATCAAAGGTGAATTTCAAATGAATTTTGCACTTGCCTAATTAGGCGAATTCTATGGCTAGCTAAAAGGTAACGCGGCTTCACTTATAGTACACGATTGGGGAAGATAAACGATCCATGATCTTAACAATTTGTCGTTCTCAAAATTAAGGTAAGTAATTTCTCGGCATATGCACTTGCACCGCCCTAAACAAGGTTAATGATCATGGTACAATTTTTAGATTGCATTAGTCTAGATGAAACTTTTTTTTAAAATGGTGGTGCTCCATTAATCTTTCTATATCCAACCATCATAATCTTGTCAAGAAATTTAATATAATTAAAACGGTATCATATATAATGGGTAAAGTTTTTTTTTATTTTGTTATTTTTAGGCGGGGAAAAGACTTGGGTTGTTTTGGGATAATTACTTACGTGCGTGGAATTAGGACAAAAAAATTAGTGATATCTCAATAAAATTAAAAGTCAAAGGTTGTTTTTTTTTTTTTTAATTTTCTCAAAAATAAAAAAAGAAAAAGCCAAACGTTGATGCGGCAAGAAGGTACAAAAGTTGGGGAATACGCACGGTCCCCGGGGTGAGGTCATCTACATGAAATCGTCGCTCTATAGAATATTTCTTGCGGTTTGAATATCACAAAGCATATCCATTTCAGCCGGTCCATATGAACATATGGTCCCGTCTCCTTCTCATCATAAAAAAAAAAAAGGTTTAAATAAAATAATTGACATGTGAGTATCACACCAAATCAGAACTTGGAAGTTTGCCATTGTGGAGTGCTAATCTCATAATCGATTTTAATTTGGAATTTGGCAATAATCGATTTCCTCATCGATTAAATTAGATTGTCATTATTATCTATCAGTGTGTTTAATTGTTTTATTTAGGCGAAATTGCAATTTCCAAGGCATGGGTAGGTTTGTTGTATTTACATTCGTAATTCGACTACATTACCATCCCCAAGTAGTTGACTTAATTGGGAGAAATCCTCGTGAGATGACAGAATCGTAGTTGTTTTGCACTTTCTTATCCTTGTCTCTTCGTGATATAAAAGTTACACACAATTTCAAGTTGACATGAGTCTAGACCAAACCCGCTCATTTGCCTTTTGGGCATCTTGGGGTTGGGTGATCAAGCGCGTCATCCGGCTCATGATCATCTCAAATTTTGCTATTTTACTTTCAAAATATTTCAATTTATTTTTTTGGTTGTAAATATTGTATATTTTAGACAATGAATCCATGCCCAATTCCTAAATTCTGATGTTTATAAAAATGAATAAATGAAAAACTTTTTTATCATCCATGGAAAATGTTTAGATATAACTTATTATCAATAATAAAAAAAATTTCATTAACTCATGATTTCAAGCAATAAAAAATTATTCATAGGAAAATTTTCTCCAAATTATTAATTTACTGCAAAACAAACGTATTAAGTTTTAAGATTACATAAAAGAATTAGAGATTTTTCATGATTTAGATCTACCACACGTGTGCATGCCCATACGCGCGCGCGCACGCGTTTAAAGTCAGAACTCGAAAAATATTTATTTCTATGCTCGCCATGTAAAAGTTAACTTTGTTTACATTGTTATCGCATGGCATAAGTTTGCCACATTGTCTATATTTGACTAATTAACATTTGTTTATTGATTTGCCATTCTCAAATATCTACCAGTTATTAACAATTATTGCTTAAAATTAAGATGGATAAAAATAAAGTATCTTTAAAGATAGCCTGAAGCTTATTGGACGGAACAATAAATAGAGAAAATTTAAGAAAAAAAAATCTTGATATTAAGGGCTCAACATTTCTTTCTTTCGACTTACCTCATTGATTATAAATTTGAAAAAAATATAAAATATCTTTAAATATACCATTTATCCATTTGATGTGAGATTAAGTCAAAACACGAAATATATTTTGTCATATAATTGATACTCATAATTTTATTAACTAAGTGAATAACGTATTAAAATTAAATTAGAATAATTTAACGAACAAATCATTTTATAGACTTGGATAAATTCCACTGATGTTCACTCAGTTTTAACATTACAATAAAGACTGAGAATTTTTGTAGAATTCAGGTTAATTATATGTAGTAAAGCCGGGAGCAGCGAGAACATTTACTCATGTACTCGCCGCATGGAAGATTACCTTGTCTCTATGCTTCCCACATAGAAAGCCACATGCCATAATTATGCCAGATGGCCTATATCCTACCGATTAGCATTTGTTTATTGACTCATCATTCTCAAATTTCTTGCACCTATTAATTTAAAATTGAAATTTAAATAATGAATAAAATATCTTAAAAGGTACTCTTGAATATATTTAAGCAATAGCATAGTTAATATAAAAAAAAAATCCTGAAATCAATTCACAAAGATTAATCTCCTTCAATTTCTTTTTCCGGTCAAAAACAAATATTTCATTCATATCTCGTATCTCAAAATGATACATAAAAGGTTTAAAACAAAGTAAATCTCAAACAGCAAAGTAGAACAATAAAGCTAATAATACTCTCATCTCAAAAGAATAGATCTCTCTCCGCGTCAAATTAGAACGAACATCAGCGAATTTTCGAATTTTGCATTAATATAAGTGATGAGCGCACACCGTAATCTCCTCTAATAGCTATAGCTTTAGCTACAATTTGAAGAGTGGGTGATGAATGCTCAAGTTCAACGTCTTCAATACCATCAATTCCATCACTACATGGAGATAACAAAACAAGTTGAATAGGCTCTCGAATCTATATCTAAATCGAGAGATTGAACGAACACAGAAATAACTCCCAAATTTAAATTTCGATTGGAAGAGAAGAGCTCTCAAATGCAGATTTAAATTGAGAAACGAGAGTTTCCAAAACTCGAAGAAGTGATATTTTTTTTTTTTTTTGATCGAAAGATTCCTCATTTCATTTCAAGTAGTAAAATTAGAGGAACAACCCATATGGGCATCAAAACAAAGAACATCCAAAAGAGATTGAGGGGGACGAGAGACCAAATTCCGAGGTAGAGATTGCCGATGTTGGGCTTTGGCAACCCAATCCGTGGTTTTATTTAACTCTTGGTCCATGGGTCAATTTTAATCTAGGATTAGAACTGAGTGCAGCCCGGCCCGTCTAGACTATGTGGTTGACTTCCCAAGGAGGAGGATCTATCCCCAAAATCGTCTGAACTGCTATGGAGCAGTCAGACTCAACAGCTACCCCACGTGACCCTTCTTCCTTCCTCCACTTCACTGCCATTTCCAGACATTCGCATATAGTTAGGGTTTCAACATGCAGGGGGGATTGCGCTTTAACCGAGTGAGCAAAACCACCGAGTAGCATGCCATTCTCGTCCCTGCACACCCCTGCTACAGATCCGTCGTTAGTCCTTGGTGTGAAGGCTTCGTTGACGTTAATTTTCACCCATCCTGGGTCCGGCGATCTCCATCTTGCAGGTTCTACGTTACTTCTTCTGGTATTTTGCTGCTGTGATGAAGCTTGATCTATTAATTTTTGTTGTGATGTGAGTAGATCAGCCATTACACCTTGTGGATCTGGCTTCCTTGCTTGGAAAACTGCTGCATTCCTCTGTTTCCAGATGAGCCAGAGAGCTTCGGCTATTGGGGAGCGTGAGACAGGTGGCTTTTATACTCCATAAACCAGCAATCTATACTCATTAATCTTGTGCTTTGTATTTGAATATGGAGAATGCAATTTGACCATATTTCACGGGTCCAAGGGCAAAGTAAGAACAAATGTTCTATTGATTTGGGGGACACTTTGCATAGGGGACACCACAACTCGGGTAAGACTCTCCTTTTACCTAGATTCTCTTTAGTAGGGAGGGCATTTTGACATAAGTTCCACATAAACACTCTAATTTTGGGGAGGGTGCGTAGACTCCATATTTTGCTCCACAGTTCTTTGGGTTTTTGACATGAAGATCAAGGTGATGTGTGGGCCGAGTGGCCTTCTAAACTTCTGAGTTGATTATACCCACTTTTTACTGAGTAATTGCCTGATTTGGTCGCCATCCAGATGCATTTATCTACCCTTCTGTCAGATGGTAAGGGGATGGCCAAAATTTCGCTTACAATTTTGTCTTCGAACAAGTTTTGAAGGTGTTCTTCCTTCCATGTTGAATTGTTTGTATCTATGAGCTCGGCTACCATCAGGGAATCGTCTCGGTTGGCTGGGCCAGGGATTGTGCCTCGCTTTAACCTTCTGTCTTCACGTATTTCAATTGATGCTCCATTACCTATTTCCCATAGTTTTGAGCCTGAAATAGAATTTCTACCACTTAGTAGCCTGTCTTGGCATGATAGAAATCTGTAGAGGGGAAATAGAGTCCCTTGAATAGTTTACTCCATAAAGATAAGGGGTTTTCTCTCAATGGCCAAGCCTGTCTTCCTAGCGTTGCTTTATTGAATGTGATTAGATCTCTAAAACCCATTCCTCCCTAGTCCTTCCTCATCTTCAGCACATTCCAGCTTTTCCAATGAATTCCAACCTTAGATCCAGCGTTCTTCCACCAAAATGAAGCAATTTTTTTCTTTATAACTTTACAGATGGAGACTGGAATCTTAAAGATGGACATCGCGTATTGGGGTAATGCTTGGACAACTGCTTTCAATAGAACTTCTTGCCTAGCTTTGGATATCAACTTTTCCTTCCATCCTTCTAGCTTCATATTCACTCTAACCAATATCTAAGCGAACAATTGTTTTTTAGATGTTTCTCAATCTGGCGGAATGCCTAGATATTTCCCCGTCTTATCAATTTCCGGTGCTCTCAATTCCCATGTCATGTTTCTCCTTAAAGTCTGAGGACAACCTGAACTAAAAAATATCCCGAGCTTGTTCAAATTGATTGCTTGACCAGTAGCCATGTAGTATTAGTTAAGAACATCAGCCAAATTTTGGCATTCCTTCACCTTTCCATCCAAAAAGAATATCGAGTCATCCGCAAATAAGAGATGAGATAGAGTTGGGCAATTGCTGTTTAGTTTTATGCCTTTCACTCTCTCTTCCCCAACTGCTTTTTTCATAAGAAGAGATAAAACATTTGCTACTAGTATGAAGAGATAAGGGGAAAGGGGATCACCTTGACGAAGTCCCCTTGATGGCTGAAAATAAGGTAATGATTCTCCGTTAAACTTGATACTAAAAGAGACTGAAGTCACACAATGCATAATCCATGAGATCCACTTCTGACAAAACCCCATCTTCAACATACAAGCCTTCAAAAAGTCCCATTCAATTCTATCATATGCCTTCTTCATATCAAGCTTTAACACAACTTGAAATTTCTTCTTTCTTTTCCTTATTCTTAGCTTGTGAAGTACCTCATGAATAATAAGAATGTTATCCTGGGTTTGTCGTCCTTTAACAAATGCACTCTGTTCCTTTTGATCAATTTTGGAAGAATGGGCTTTAAGCAATTTGCCAAAACCTTAGAGATGATTTTATAAGTAAAATTGCATAGGCTAATTGGTCCATACTAATCAAGCGTTTCCGGGTTTGAGACCTTTGGAATGAGGACAATTTGGGTTCTATTAAAGTCTGGGTTGAACTAATTTGTCTCCATAAAATCCCCTACCAACCTCAATAGATCCTCTTGGATGTCTATCCAATGATGGCAGAAAAACTGACCATTTAAACCATCCAGCCCTGGAGCCTTGATGACTCATAATTGAAAGACAACATCCTTTACCTCCTATAGTGTAACTTTTTCTATCAATGCTTCATTCATCTCCTCCTGGATAGTGTTGGGCATTGGTCTATCACTGGGTAGAAGTTAAGGGGACCAACCGTGCTGTATAAATCATAAAAGAATTGAACTGTCACCTCTTTTAATTTCCTGGTGTCTCTACACCACTCACCATTTGGCAGCTGGAGCATGGAGATTTTATTTCTTTGTCGACGTTGTATTGTGGTGGCATGAAAGTTTTTTGTGTTTCTATCGCCCCACTTCAACCACATGATCCTCAAACACATTCCCCAATACATTTCTTCTCGTTTTCACGCTTGTTCAATTTCTCCTTTGATGCTTTCGACTCTTCCCCTTTCGTGATCAGCCTCTTGATTGTTTGTGATGGATACTAATTCAGCTTTGAGAATTTTGATTTGCCTGTAGGCATTTAAGAATTTTTTACTCCATT
Organism: Eucalyptus leucophloia subsp. euroa; assembly: GCA_017140325.1. NCBI lineage: Eukaryota > Viridiplantae > Streptophyta > Magnoliopsida > Myrtales > Myrtaceae > Eucalyptus > Eucalyptus leucophloia. The sequence continues at coordinate 21,968,404 of CM029471.1, forward strand.
CCAGAAGGGTTCTTATAACCTTTTGTTGTTTTTGTTCCCAACTCAGGTTTTATGCTGCCAAAGCTGATTTAATGATGTCCTCATATTCTCTGTCTTCTGCCCAAAAAGCTTCGTATTTGAATTCCTTTCTTCGTCTCACCCTTTCAGCTGATAACGACACCAACGGGGGGCTGTGATCAGATCCTACTGCAAGAAAAGTGAAAGCTTCAACCTTAGGATAAGAAACCCTCCATTCCATGTTGCATAATGCCCGGTCAAGTCGTTCTTTGATGTAATCCTCTCCTTCCCAATTGTTCGACCATGTAAATGCACAACATTTTCCCTCCAAATCCATCAATGAACAATCATTTAGAACTTCTCGGAATGCCAGCATCCAATAATGTTCCAACATTCTTTTTCCAACTTTCTCCCAATGATAAAGAACTTCATTAAAGTCACATACACACATCTGAGGAAGAGAGTTATAAGACCTGATATGTCTTAATTTATCCCATAACCTCATTCTCTTCTGAAAAGTATATGGGGCATGGATTAGTGTAAGTCTCAATTGTTTTGTTTGCCTCCCATCTGCAGGTAGCATTAATAAAATCAGCAGGAAAAGAATCGATTATTAATGTTATGTCTTCATTCCACATTAGCGCAAGCCCCCAACAATACCTTTTGGATTCACAACAAAAAGAAATTGGTAATTTAACATTTTCTTTATCCTTTGCACCATTGGTTCTTGTTTTTTGTTTTCATCAAGAAGATTACATTAGGCCTTTCACAAGCCACTAGGGCTCTAAGTTCTTGAATTGTCAGGGGATTGTCCAACCCTGACAATTCCAACTTAAGATTTTCATTGGTACCCTGGTGACTTATTAGGGCTAGCCACCAAAGCCCATTAACTCTCACCTTTCACCACTTAGACGGGGGTTTCTAACAGCTGAGTTTCATCAATTAATAACTGCATATCCTTTTTTGGAGCATAAAGGTTTAATCTCTTTTGCTTTTTAGCACTTAGTTTAACCCTTTTTTCCTTCTTCTTTTTGGGTTGTTTCTGTAGATTTTCTTCCTATGTGGGATATAGGAGCTTTCCCCTTATCAGGCCATGTTAGTAGCAAGAAAGGAGGATTAACCCTTACCTCATTGCCACCTGAACTCTCGCTGTCCATTTCCTTTCTCTTCTCAGCTCTGTCTGAATGACTAGGTTGGGGGTATGCTAGTTGGATGATCTCCATTTGGTTCGAGAGGTTTTGAGTTTCAGGTATGACTTCCTCTGCTGCCCTGTCTTCCCATTTATCTTCATAAAATAGCTTCCAAATAGGACTAAACTCCCTAGCTTCTGCTTTCAACCAGAATCCAAACCTTAGGTTCTCCATTTTGTCTTCATCAACCGGAATTTCAGTGCAATGGGTGGTAAAATGACCCAGTTTGCCACATGTAAAGCAGAATTGGGGTAATTTCTTGTATTTGTACTCTACCCAAAAAAAAAATTCCAGCACGTTTGATTACACTCCCCTGTTTCAAAGGGGCATACAAATCGAGCTCCACTTTCGCTCTCTCCAAAGCAAATGCCGTGGAGCCTTTTGTTTATGTTCTGATTTCTATAACATTTCCTAACTCCATGGCTATCTTTCTTATAGCTCTCTCATTACGCCATTCAATAGGTAAGCCATAGATATGCACTTAGAAAACTGCTCTCGTGAAATCATAGCAACAAGGAGGTGTGTTAGGTTCCCATGATTTCAACAAGAGAATGTGGTTGGCAAAAGACCAAGAACCCCCATCCAGCACTCGTTTAATATCCATAGCAAATTTGAAAGCAAACATAAAGTGACCTTGTTCCAACAGAGTGATACTGACATTATCTATTTTCCATGCCTTTTTCATTGTACTTTGAAAAGCTTGAAAATTAATAGAGGGGCTTGTGAACAGCTTACTGATCAACATCAATTTACAGTCCTTTTCTTGTTCACTGGCACCCATTTCTTCTAGATCAATAATGTCATTTTCTGACCACATATCTCCTAATTTCTCGCATATCAACTACAGTTGGGGATCAGCTTTTCTATTCTCCATTTCCGAACTTTAGTTTTCAGTTAGGCAAATCAACAAACAGGTGGAAGATTCAGTTGCAAATAGCCACCAAAACCAGCCCAGAACAATGCTTGAGATTGAAGATCCTTATGCGTTGCTTCTATACCAAAAGACTCAGCAAAAAGATTAAGATACGAAGGACTACAGAGATTCGGAAACTACTTGGTACTCAGTGGCAAAATGAGAGAAGATAAGATGAAAGGAGACTATGGGGATTCCAAGCGGGTAGGGTAAGGTTGGTTGAAGATGTGGGAGCTTGTCAATGGAACAGTAGTTGTGTAGATACCTTCCATCACAGAGATAGTTGTTTAGTTCTAAAAGTGAAAAGGGGTTTCGTTGAGGAAGATGATTTTAGGGTTTAAAGAGTGAGCAAGCAAAGAGGTATATGTAAGGAGTGGGAGTTGGGGATGGTGAGGAGATTAGCTAGGGTTTTTGGAGAAGAAGATGATAGGTATTAAAGAGGGGAAAGACATGGCTACACCAAAGGTAGAGAAGCTCTCCATGCGAGAGAGAAAATTTTCAAAACGGGAGGATAACCGCTTCAAATGCTGTATAAATGAGAAGCCTCAGAAGGTCACGCGTGGCACGTGTCCTTTTTCAATTTTCTCTTTTAAATATTAATAGCATGCGGAAGTATAACAAAATTTTCACCACACCTCTTAAAAAAAAATCACACGAGTTTAATAAATGTACATATGCTTCTTCCTTATATTAACACCACTAGTTACCATTTTCACATATTATTCAAACAAATACATTACATTACATAAGTCTTAAGAAAAGGGTTGAGTCAAATAGCACCTCTAAAACCAAACTAACCCAAAGGCAAGCATATACATTAACCAAACCGCCATTCAATTCAAGGGTTGATGGCCTTTGATCCCCTCATCTTCATGTCCTGGGGGACTAACCTACAAATCAGAAAAATAAGGGGTGAGCTAAAGCCTAGTGAATGAAATCTTTAAGTCTAAGGTGAGAGAGTATCTTACCATTTAACCTGATACCAACAAACAATGTGAATTCAAGGCAATGCAAGATAACAATGAATGACAAGTGCATTAACAAATGCATTATTTTTCTTATCTTAATATTGCATCAGATAATTTACCCAAATACAAGTGAATGGTATAACAAATTGTGATGCGTGTTTATCACCGATTGGCTCATTAATAGGCATGTTTGAGCATATGCATTTATACATACACATAGACATGCATCATATTCATTACTTCTTCTCTTCCCAAGCACACTTGGGGCATCCTAACTCAAGGGGTACCTCAAATTCAAGACATCCCGAACACTCCTGGGGCCTGGGGCATCTTAACACATGAGGCATCATCACCATTAATTTAAACACATATTATGTTTTTCCATATTTATTCATATGGTACAAATGCACATATTAATATTGTAGTCATAAAATCTTTCTTACATCAACAATGGATTCAACAATCGAAGTTCGATACACAACATCCTTTTATGCAAATCATTACCTTGCCTTTTTAATGATGACCTACATGAGTAATAATGATGACATGTTTACCTCATTTCATTTTTCATCATGTCTTTTGATAACCACATGATAATAATATGCCTACCTCCTTTTCATTTCTCATGAAAACAAGGACAAATAAGTAATTATATGCATTTCAACACATATACCCTAATTCTTTTCTTATCATGTAATGATTGATGAAATAAAAGGCTTTAGTTAAGCAACCGGGTCAAAAATAGTAAAATTTCATAATCAACAAGTGGGTATAGTCCACAAGTGGATATACTTGGTAAGTGAATATAAGCAGTAGTCATACTCGACAAGCAGATAAGCAGTACGTGGTTATATTCGACAAGTGAATATAAACAGTAAATGGTCATACTCGATGAATGAATATAAGCAGTATGTGGTTATATTCAACAAATGGAAACACATTAGTCTCTCACAACACAATAAATCTTTATTTCTTCCTTTCTCTTTAGGTGAAAATAATTACAGAGAGGAATATATGGCGAGGAGTTTACCTATGAGCCATGGCAATTTTAACATCAAGCTAACAATAGTTTATGGTTATGTCAGCTAAAGGAGTGGGAAATTTTAACAGGAGGACTATATTGAGTAGATTTTTAAAAGTATTGAGAATTAGATTGTACAAAAAGAAATGTTTAGATACTACTTTGAATTTTGAAAAAAAGAGAGTTAAAGGACAAACCAGATAACATGCAAACAAACTACTATATGCAGAGAGGTAACAAATTAAATAATAAATTCCACAAACACAGGCACATACCTTCCAAAACCAGACTATCTGAGGATCGTTAGCTTTGTAGCCATTGACTCAGTATATGTCTTCTAATCTTCAACAGAAATATCATTCTCACTCCCGTGTAGCATTTGATCAATATCTTCAAGCTCTAAACTTTGAAAAAATAACTTCTGCAACCTCAAGTCGCTAAGAATATCACCAAAACCTTGTGCAAAATGCGATACCTGTTGAGAGATTGAGGTAACAAACCGATGTTTTATAAGAAGATCAATATAATCATTCCTATTCTTGCTATTCACCACCATGCCCTTCCCACCATCACAGAGTTCCACAACTCTCCTCAATCCCAACTCCTCAACTTCTCTGACAAATGTTAGTCCTAAAGCATCAGAATCAATAAATTCAGCATCCATTTCCAGAATGTGCTTGCAGCTATTATACATGTAAGGATCCGCATCTCTTATGTCTTCCAGAGAAATAGAATATCCACCCAATTGCAAGAAAAATACCCGATCCAAAAAAATCCCTACTTGTACTTTATGCATCAGAGCTAAGCCTATCATTCGACCAGAGAAGTTGAAATACTTGAGGTGCAGGGGTGCCACCGTAGACGCTGCATACCATTCAAACAACAGAACTCAGGTAATCATCATGACCAATGTCAAATAGAGGACTTACAATTAGAGACAGAGGACAAGATGAAATAAATCATCTTAAATGTTCAAATTGCAAAACACTCAAGTGTTGATTGTCAATACTGATAAGGCATTTAGAACAAAGGTAACGGAACTGTAATAACAGAAGGGCAAGGTGACCACACAAGTAGATCTCAACAGCCCAGCAATCCCCCCAAGAAGGGAATTTTTTTTTTTTTAATATTTAAATAACTATCAACAGCCCAGCAATCCCCCCAAGAAACTTTTTATGAACCCATAGCTACATGTAGGCACAAATTATCAAAAAAAAAAAAAAAATTCCCCAAAGAGATGAAGAATAACAAACTACAAGAACCAAGGGTAAAAGAGAGATTTACATAAGAAAAAATGAGATGAAAATACACTTTCACTCCTAAAAAGTTGTGTGAATTGCACATGTTAACTGAAATCATAATGGAGAATTAATGGCTGTCACAAAATGAAATTTAGGAGAGTAATATGTTGCAGTTGAAAGTTAAGGGGCAAACGTGTACGACCTAAAGTTGAAGGGGTTTTGCATTTTCCTCTTACTTGTATGAGATTTGAATACTCTACATCTAGCATGCAATTTTGTTAGGACTTCAAGGTCATTCAACCGAATTCCAAGTAAACAACCCCGAATTCCTAATGGGCAAAAATAGTAGCAAAACTTAACTCTACCCACTGGAACAATCTTGCGTTTGTAAGGTCGACTCTCCAGCTCACACGACCCCCCAATTACTTCAATCAATCTTTATCTCTGTACAGCAATAAAACCACCTATTAAGCTTTAACTGACAACATGCAGGCATATGATCCATACTATGATGTTTCACTCCACTGTGTATCTAGTTCTCCGAGACTATCTTTGTCACAGAGAATAATTGTGTGGTCTGCAAAGAGAAGGGGTTCAACATGCCAAATAACCAGGTTGCCTAAAAACCCATCCTTCCAAAACCAAATCGAAAATTTTTAGTTAAACCATGGCCTTTTTCAGACCAAATTCATTTGATCCAGTCCAACAGATTGGTTTCAGGTCAAAAAGTGTTAAATAAACGAAGATCAAAACTTGACTGATTGATCCATTTGGTTTGACTTTTTTTAACTATCTTTACCATTTGTCCTTTAGCAGTCTCTAAAATTTTACTCATTATCTACTTGGCAGGATTGACTTCCCACTTCCCATTCCTCAAAAACCCCAATATCGTGATCTACCATCACCTTCGGATTAAAGGTTTAGCCTTTCTCTTCCTACAAGAAAAGACTTTCAAACCCATCTATCATCATCTTTGAAATATTAGCCACCATAGCTCATTCATAGTTAGTACTCATCCAGTGACACAACCTCTCTCTCTCTCTCTCTCTCTCTCTCTCTCTCTCTCTCTTCGCACGAGAGCACGCTGGCAGTTGCAGAAGCAAGAAAAACAAGAGACAGAAATATCAAATGAGCAATAGTAGGAAGGCAAAGAAAATGGGTTAAACCTATGTATTGAACCTAACTGACTGGGTATTTGGGCAGTTCATCTATATTCCGTGCTGTTTGTTCAACGTTTCTATCCAAAACTCTTGGTTCTGATTCTGTTTTGGTGGAAACCAAACAGGAATGTTAAAGCTACCAACCCACTCATATTCACTCTACATACTAGAGCTATAAGTGCTAATTATATGTCCAACTCCATTCAATATACTGAAATGATAAGCACTCCATCATTTACTTTTTTCGGTTTCACAAAACCTAAGGACAACAACCAGCATTCTTAAACAAAATCACACACATCGCCATGCAATATTACCTGGATTTGGGTAGAACCTTCTGCGATCATTGGGACATGCTACAAAAAGAGGATTTTGTTGATTGAAAATAGCTTGGCAAACCAGAACAAACCACTCGCGCAAGACACCAGGACCAGTTGCTTCCTCATTTTTAAATTCCATAAATATACCCCCATGCAAAGATTCAGCTTCTGCATTAGCTATATACTCGAATGATTCTGACAATAACTGAGACCTGTCGATCAGCATCTCATGTTGTTCCTCAAAGTCTTCTTTCACTTCAGGGAACATCATCATCACTAAGTGCCTCCTAGACTCAAAATCCATAATATCTTTGTGTTCATTTGTGATCATCATTTCGCTCCGACAAGCATACACAATGCACGCTTCCTCATGCTCAAAATCGTCCAAAATTGTTCCTCAGAACCCAAATAAAGTTTAGAAATGGCATTCAGTTCTTTCAAAATAGTAAGATATCTAGACCACGCTGGATGTGCAATATCAATTTCCCCACTTACCTTTGCAGATAACCGCTGCTCCATTCCAGAAAGGCAATCATCCATCTTCTTTAGCATGTCCACAAAGATATTATAAAGCGATTCGACCTCTTCCTTACACAACAGAACATCATGGTGTTCATTTTCCATAGGCAAAGAGATTGGATGCTTGAAACCCTTGTATCCAGACATTACAGTTCGCAAAGGGTGCAAGAACATCGTGAAATCATTGACATCGCTCCAACTCCCCACACTCCTTGCTGATATGAGGGACTCTTCCATATCTTTGGACAACTTACCTGCCAGCTCTTTAACGAAAGGGACTATCTCTTTTATAGATATGGCTCTCTTTACACTTTCGGTATGTTCCGATACCCATTGAACCTTAATAACCTCCATCATTGACCCCAGACTACTCCGGCAAGACAAGTACAAGGGGTCATGAGAAGCTATTCTCCTGAGCAACTTACAAAACTCCAGCACTATTGGTGCACAGCGTGATCGCAAAGACTTTGGCAACTCAGTTATACATGATTCTAGGAAATGCCTAATTGACTCCTCGGCATGCTCCTTGTTACCCCTAATTGGCGACATGTAGAGCATTAACAAGCGCCGCAGGCGCAGAGCATGACATAAATATCTGAAAATGCCCAGTAGCTGGATCACCATCATCCTTAGGAGTCATCGACAAGTATTCCGATATCCTAGTTCTAATAGTTTTAAGAGCATAAGGCACGGTTTCACCTTTACAAAGACGGAAAACAAGAGAAATCATGTCGTTGATGATTTGCCAAGCCTGCGAGTGCCCCGTGCTCTGCATTCGGCCGACTAAATGCAGGCCGGCATCATTTTGGATAGCACACTCGGCCAAAGATTTCTCGCACTGCAGTTGCTTCCCTTTATAAATCAGCCTCTGCTCAATGACGGGAATTCCAGTGATCAGTTGAATCCGCTCGTGCACCGACTGCACGGTATCGCTGGAATTGGCCTGGAAGACCAAGGTCTTGCCATCGGAGATCATCCTCACGAAGAACTGGAGCCGCGTGGCGAAGGCCATCCTGACGGTATCGCCGGAATTCGCGGCGGCCGTCGTTCGCGGGGGAGGAGCTCACGCGCCGGACGTCGGTCGCCGCGGCGGGGAAGGAGACTCGCGAGCCGGGGGCCGGTCCTCTAAACCCCGGAATTCCACTGATCGAGCGACGCCACCGGGCAGCAGCGAGCGCGGCCGGGAGCAGAGAGAAAGACGGCGATCGGCGATCGGCGATCGGCGGCGGCGGCGGCGGCGGCGGCGGCGGCGATAGAGAGAGAAGCGATTTGGTGAGTGTCAAAGAGAGAGAAAGAAAGAGAGTCAGCACTGTGGAAGCAGCAGAGTCATCAATGGAGGTAGAGAGAGAGAGAGAGAGAGAGATTTTTCTTCTTACGCTAAGAAGAAATCAAAGAAAAGAAGAAAAAAAAAAGTAATAATAAAAAGGGGAAGGAGGAAGGGGGAAGGGTTCCGGTGGAGGAGGCCGCACGAACTTTCTCATGAGCCTCCTTTCCCCTTTTCTTCTTTTTTTTTTTTTGGCCTTTTTTCGTAACTGTAACAGATATATTCCTCGATTTATCGTATGCGCCCAAAATTCACTTTTCATTTCCTGCTCGTTTATTGAAAAAATGGATGATATTTTACCACGTATGGTAGTTGTGCTTGTCCTAATTGAGGATCTAGTTTCTTTTTTAAAGTTATATAGGGTTTGAAGGGCTGGTGGTGACGCTTAGAATACACGGTTGGAGAGAAAATTGCTTCGGCTTCCAAGATTGGTGTCATAGTTTTCGGATTAAGGTTTTTGTATTACCTAATTGGGCGGAGTTATGTGGGGCTTAGTAGTTGAGCAGCTATGCTTATGATGCACATTTGGAGAGAAAATTGACTTAGCTTCCAAAAGTACATTCGATATCGCTAATCATGAAGATCTACCATGCTCGAAATTTAAATTAAGTAATTTCCTGATCATATAAACTTGTGTCACCATAAATGAGGGTAATTATTATGTTATGATTTTTGAACCGTTTGAAATTATTACGGATTTCAATAAGTATGAATCGGTATCGCTAGGTAAACTTCTTTTCAAATTGTGGGATCCATTTTTTGGTTTTTTCGTTATGATCAAAGGTGAATTTCAAATGAATTTCGCACTTGCCTAATTAGGCGACCTTAACGTCCAGCTAAAAGGTAAAGCAGCTTCACTTATACTACACGAAAGGAGAAGATAAACAAGTTGCATTCCATCTCGATGATCTTAACGATTTGTCGTTATCAAAATTAAGGTAAGTAATTTCCCCACATATACACTTGCATTACCGAAAACGAGGGTAATTATCATGTTACGGTTTTTAGATCGCATATGTTTATATGAAACTTTTTTTTTAAAATCGTGGTGTTCTATTAATCTTTTGATATCCAATCATCATAATCTTTTCAGAAAATTTCAATATAATTAAGGGTTAATACCCTAAAAAACCCCAAACTGGTACACTTGTGACAAATTTACTCCAAACTATTTTTTTGACCACAAAAAACCTCAAACTGATATACCTTTGACAAATTTACCCCAAACTGGTACACTTGTGACAAATTTACCCTATGTTAGTTTTCGTTAAATTTTATTCTCAAATTATTATGTTAAATGACACGTGACAATTAATCGGTATACCAATTTAGGATTTTACGCTCCGTTTGTCACAGTTTACAATTTTTATGATTTTTTTGTGGTATTAATCCAATTTGGCAGAGGGTATATTTGTCACAAATTTACCAGTTTATAGTTTTTTTCAGTCAAATAAATTAGTTTGGGGTAAATTTGTCATAAATGTACCAGTTTAGGGTTTTTTTTATAGTTAGTTAGGGTAAATTTGTTACAAGTTTATCAGTTTGGGATTTTTCATGGTCAAAAAAATAGTTTGGGGTAAATTTGTCACAAGTGTACCAGTTTGGGGTTTTTCAGGATATTAACCCTATAATTAAAAGGGTATCATGTATAATGGATAATTTTTTTTTTTCATTTTGTTAATTTTAAGAGGTGAAAAGACTTAGGTTGTTTTCGGATAATTACTTACGTGCGTGGAACCAGGAAAAAAATTAGTGATATCTCAATTAGATTAAAAGTCAAAGGTTGTTTTTGTTTTATTTTCTCAAAAAGAAAAAGCCAAAGGTTGATGCCGCAAAAAGGTACAAAAGTCGGGGAACACGCACGGTCCCCGGGGTGAGGTTATCTACATGAAATCGTCGTAAAGCATATCCATTTCACCCGGTCCATATGAACATACGATCCCGTCTCCTTGCCATCATTAAAAAAAAGAAGAAGAAGAAGAAGACAGAATCGTAGTTGTTTTGCACTTTCTTATCCTTGTCTCTTCGTGATATAAAATAAAAGTTACACAGAATTTCAAGTTGACATGAGTTAAGACTTTTTTTTTTACGGTAGACCTTAGAGTCTAGATCAAACCCGTCCATTTGCCTTTTGGGCATCTTGGGGTTGGGTGATCAGGCGCGTCATTCGGCTCATGATTATCTCAAATTTTGTTATTATATTTTCAAAATTATTTCAATTTAATTTTTTGGTTGCAAATTTTGTATATTTTAGACAATGAATCCATGCCCAATTCCTAAATTCTGATATTTATAAAAATGAAGAAATGAAAAAAAAAAATTATCATCCATGAAAAATATTTAGATATAAATTGTTATTGATAATAAAAAAATTTATCAACTCATGATTTCAAGCGATAAAAAATTATTTACAGGAATTTTTTTCTAAATTATTTATTTTCCACGAAACAAACGTATTAAATTTTAAGATTACATAAAAGAATTAGAGATTCTTCATGATTTAGGGCGTGCGTGCGCACACAAATATATATGTGCACGTTTAAAGTCAGAACTTGAAGAATATTTATTTCTATGCTCGCCATGTAAAAGTCAACTTTGTTTACATTGTTACCACATGGCATAAGTTTGCCACATTGTCTATATTCGACTAATTAACATTTGTTTATTGATTTGCCATTCTCAAATATCTACCAGTTATTAACAATTAACGCTTAAAATTAAGATGGATAAAATAAAGTATCTTTAAAGATAGCCCAAAGCTTATTGGACCGACCAATAAATAGAGAAAATTTAAGAAAAAAAATCTTGATATTAAGGGCTCAACATTTATTTCTTTCGACTTACCTCATTGATTATAAATTTGAAAAAATATAAAAAGTATCTTTAAATATACCATTTATCCATTTGATGTGAGATTAAGTAAAAACACGAAATATATTGTCACATAATTGATACTCGTAATTTTATTAACTAAGTGAATAACGTATTAAAATTAAATTAGAATAATTTAAAGAACAAATCATTTTATACACGTGGATAAATTCCACTGATTTTCACTCATTTTTAACATTACAATAAATACTGAGAATTTTAATAGAATTCAGGTTAATTATATATAGTAAAGCCGGGAGCAGTGAGAACATTTACTCATGTACTCGCCATATGGAAGATTGCCTTGTCTCTATGCTTCCCACATAGTAAGCCACATGCCATAATTATGCCACATGGCCTATATCCTACCCATTAGCATTTGTTTATTGACTCGTCATTCTCAAATTTCTTGCACCTATTAGTTTAAAATTTAAATTTAAATATTGAATAAAATATCTTAAAAGGTACTCTTGAATATATACAAGCAATAGCATAGTTAATATAAATAAAAAAATATATATATATATATATATATATATATATATCTTGAAATCAATTCACAAAGGTTAATCTCCTTCGATTTTTATTTTTTTTTGGTCAAAAGCAAATATTTCATTCGTATCTCAGTATCTCAAAATGATACATAAAAGGTTCAAAACAAAGTATCTTTGATCAAAAGCCCTATGCATCCATGTGGTGCATGACTGGCTGCATACATTCAACGATGGCCTATACCTATTTGATCAATGATGAAAAATTTCTGAAGAGGGTTGTAACTTCCCCTGTCCCCTCCATCGAAGTATTGAATTCATTGCCACTGACACATCCAGACAAACCATAATAGAGCGTGTTTGCACGCATGCGCAGGTGCGTGGGTGGGTTGGGGAAGAGAGGGAGAGAGAGAGAGAGAGAGAAAGAGGATGGGGTATATCTACATGTCAAAGAAGAGGGGGGGGGGGGGGTATAGAGAGAGAAGAGAGATGTATTGCAGTCAATCTTTCTGTATATCTACATGTCAAAGCAAAGTGACCATCTCTACCAGAAAAATGAAGTCTCGCAAAGGTGGATGAGCTTCCCTTTCATCCTGCACCCAAACTTTGTTTATACCCTGCATCTATAAATATATGTATGAACAGTAAAAAGAGGGGAACAACAAAGACCTCAACGACAGAAGACAGACGACACAAAATATCTACAACACCCCCTTTAAGCGTCCAATGATGAAATCAAATTGTCAACAAGTACCGAAGCTGCAGCCTACATGTTCTTGAGCAATGATGGAAAGGCGCTGTTGCATGATGGTCATGCTGGGATAAGATGGAAAGCACAGACGATAAAAGCATGTATGGGATGATGGTAGGTGGCTCATGTCCTCCATAGACTTGTATATGTAAAGGCGAGACGCCAAACCCCGAAATCCCTCCACAGGCAGATACTTCACCGACGTCCAGAAGAAAAGGATATTCCGTTTCTGCTGTGGTGACATTTCACTGACAATCTGCATTGGATTACCAAGAGTATGAAATTGAAGAGAAAAGTAATGCAGAATTTCCATTACAACATATAAAATTAGTGAAGATAATTTTATGCCAATTAGGGAATTAACTAGGTCTCTCCAGCCATATCTAGAGGATCGTTCACCAACAGTGATGAGGTATCTTCAGGACCTACATTTTGATCCTGTGATGCAAAATTGCATCTCATCACTACTCTTCTCCAATAGTTCAGCACTAAATTACCATGACTAGAGTGTTATTGGAGGAAACTTTCCACAAGTCCAACCCAAAGAAAACTGCAATCTAAAAACCATACAAGAGTACAAACACATTATGCATCCAACACTCCCAGTCTGTCCATAATGTATTGCCATGGCAACTAGCCTCCACCATGCATCTTGCGTGGTTGAGTCACAGAGCCTAGACATCAGGAATTTTCATCTTTCTTACTTTTTATTAAAAATCCAATGCCTTTTAAAGCAAGGGCAATCTTTCCTCCCCGCAGAGTCCAGACTAAGAAATGCAGAGAACCATTTTTATGCTTGAGATAGTCAAGAGAGCATCTGTACAGATTATCTTTCAGGAGCACACACCTACAAACCTAGCCATGTAAATAGGGCCATGCTAACATAAGAATGCTTCTTACTTATTTAATAAGTTTTGGTTGATAAAGACAGGTACCATGAAATTGCACCTTGCACTTGCGCGAGGAATTGGATGACTTACCATTCATAAGCAAGCATACTAAGGACATGAGCAAGTGATAGCCTTCTCACCTAGCAGGACAACATGTACTTCTGGTATGGAGAACTTGATCACACGGGTTAAAATGTTCCTCCAAGATTATGTTGGACAGAAGAAGAGAGGTTTGCATCCATGTAAAATGTCTAAGCAAATTTTAGTAGATTGATTCTGTGATACATTCTAAGTTCAAGGGTTTTTAAACAGAAGTCTAATTCAGCAAATTTTCCCAGAGCATGCTCAGACTGACCAATGATTGGTTCCAGCTGCAAATTTAATGACAATAAGAATAAATTGAAAGAAGCTAATAATTGACCACTTCCATAACTCAAGGCCACGTTATCTCCAGTGGGAAGAAATGATGCACCCACAGATTAGACAAGCTAATTAAGTCTAATAAACATATCTACTCAAGTCCCCAAGAAGATGAAGCATTCTGACTGCGCATGGCTGATTGCCTGCTTTGGCTAGCTAATTTTAGATAAGTAACCTAATGAAAATTAGAGGTATGCTAAGATTTTAGTAAATTTGCTATATCTACTTTAACTCAAATTCAAGGTTTCTCATTTCTACTTAGAGTTGGATTTCAGCAGAATTCATGAATATGATTTAATGCAGTTTACCAAATTCAACCCATTCTTTGCTTCTGAATTCTGTCATAGAATAATGTTGTCACTCATGATGCTTAAATGAACCCAGCAGTGCTGCCTATAAGCTTTAGGTGTAATGTCCAAAGGAATTCACTCATGGCAATATCCTCCCTAATTAGGATCCAAGTCCAGCTTCATCTTTGAGATCCAAAATTTTACATAATACGGAAAACAGAATATGAGGCGCCACAGGCCTACAGCGATGAAAAGATTATGAGAAAAAAGATAATAAAAGGACAAACCAGATAACATTCAAACAAACTGCCATATGCAGAGAGAGATTATTGACTCAAAAGGTAGCATATTAAATAATAAAATCCACAAACACGGGCACATACCTTCCAAAACCAGACTATCTGAGGATCATTAAAATTGTAACCATTGTACTCTGTATGTGCCTTCCAATCTTTAACAGAAATATTATTCTCACTCCCACGTAGCATTTGATCAATATCTTCAAGCTCTAAACTTTGAAAAAAGAACTTCTGCAACCCCAAGTCGCTAAGAATATCACCAAAACCTTGTGCAAAATGCGATACCTGTTGAGAGATTGAGGTAACAAACCGATCGTTTATGAGACGATCAACATAATCATTCCTATTCTTGCTATTCACCACCATGCCCTTCCCACCATCACGGAGTTCCACAGCTCTCCTCGATCCCAACTCCTCAACTTCTCTGACGAATGTTAGTCTTAAAGCATCAGAATCAATAAATTCAGCATCCATTTCCAGAATCTGCTTGCAGCTATTATACATGTAAGGATCCGCATCTCTTATGTCTTCCAGAGAAATAGAATATCCACCCAATTGCAAGAAAAATACCCGATCCAAAACAATCCCTACTTGTACTTTATGCATCAGAGCTAAGCCTATCATTCGACCAGAGAAGTTGAAATACTTGAGGTGCAGGGGTTCCACCGTAGAGGCTGCATACCAGTAAAACAACAGAACTCAGGTAATCATCATGACCAATGTCAAATAGAGGACTTACAATCAGAGACAGAGGACAAGATGAAATAAATCATCTTAAATGTTCAAATTGCAAAACACTCAAGTGTTGATTGTCAATACTGATAAGACATTTAAAACAAAGGTAACGGAACTGTAATAACAGAAGGGCAAGGTGACCACACAAGTAGATCTCAAAAGTTTTTTTTTTTTTTTTAAAAAAAACAACTATCAACAGCCCAGCAATCCCCCAAGAAACTTTTTATGTACCCACAGCTCCATGTAGGCACCAATTAAAAAAAAAAAAAAAAATCCCCAAAGAGATGAAGAATAACAAACTACAAGAACCAAGGGTAAAAGAGAGATTCACATAAGAAAAAATGAAATGAAAATACACTTTCACTCCTAAAAAGTCGTGTGCATTGCGCATGTTAACTGAAATCGTAATGGAGGATTAACGGCTGTCACAAAATGAAATTTAGGAGAGTAATATGTTGCAGTTGAAAGTTAAGGGGCAAACACGTACAACCCAAAGTTGAAGGGGTTTTGTATTTTCCTCTTACTTGTATGAAATTTAAATACTCTACATCTAGCATGCAATTTCATTAAGACTTCAAGGTCATTGAACCAAATGAATTTCAAGTAAAGAACCCCAAATTCCTAATAGGCAAAAATAATAGCAAAACTCAACTCTATGCCCTGGACCAATCTTGCGTTTGTAAGGTCAACTTTCCAGCTGACACAACCCCCCAATTACTCCGATCAATCTTTATCTTTGTACAGCAATAAAACCAACTATTAAGCCTTAACTGACAACATGCAGGCATATGATCCATACTATGACGTTCCACTCCACTGTGTATCTAGTTCTCTGAGACTATCTTTGTCACAAAGAATAATTGTGTGGTCTGCAAAGAGAAGGGGTTCAACATGCCAAATAACCAGGTTGCCTAAAAACCCATACTTCCAAAACCAAATTGAAAATTTTTAGTTAAACCATCGCCTTGTTCAGACCAAATTCATTTGATCCAGTCCAACAGATTGGTTTCAGGTCAAAAAGTGTTAAATAAACGAAGATCAAAACTTGACTGATTGACCCATTTGGTTTGACTTTTTTTTTAACTATCTTTACGATTTGTCCTTTAGCAAAGTAGTC
This sequence comes from Eucalyptus leucophloia subsp. euroa, assembly GCA_017140325.1. Classification (NCBI taxonomy): domain Eukaryota; kingdom Viridiplantae; phylum Streptophyta; class Magnoliopsida; order Myrtales; family Myrtaceae; genus Eucalyptus; species Eucalyptus leucophloia. The sequence continues at coordinate 21,984,921 of CM029471.1, forward strand.
TCTAAAATTTTACTCATTATCGACTTGGCAGGATTGAACCCCACTTCCCAATTCTCAAAAGTCCCAATATCGTGATCTACCATCACCTTCAGATTAAAGGTTTAGCCTTTCTCTTCTTCCTACAAGAAAAGACTTTCAAACCCATCTATCATCATCTTTGAAATATTAGCCACCATAGCTCATTTATAGTTAGTACTCATCCGGTGACACAACCTCTCTCTCTCTCTCTTTGCACTAGAGCATGCTGGCAGTTGCAGAAGAAGCAAGAAAAACAAAAGACAGAAATATCAAACGAGCAATGGTAGGAAGGCAAAGAAAATGGGTTAAACCTATGTATTGAACCTAACTGACTGGGTATTTGGGCAGTTCATCTACACTTCGTGCTGTTTGTTCAACTTTTCTATCCAAAACTCTTAGTTCTGATTCTGTTTTGGTGGAAACCAAACAGGAATGTTAAAGCTACCAACCCACTCATATTCACTCTACATACTAGAGCTATAAGTGCTAATTATATGTCAAACTCCATTCGATATGCCGAAATGATAAGCAGTCCATCTTCCACTTTTTTTGGTTTCACAAAATCTAAGGACAACAACCAGCATTTTAAACAAAATCACACACATTGCCATGCAATATTACCTGGATTTGGGTAGAACCTTCTGCGATCATTGGGACATGCTACAAAAAGAGGATTTTGTTGATTGAAAATAGCTTGGCAAACCAGAACAAACCACTCGCGCAAGACACCAGGACCAGTTGCTTCCTCATTCTTAAATTCCATAAATATACCCCCATGCAAAGATTCAGCTTCTGCATTAGCTATATACTCGAATGATTCTGACAATAACTGAGACCTGTCGATCAGCATCTCATGTTGTTCCTCAAAGTCCTTTTTCACTTCAGGGAACATCATCATCACTAAGTGCCTCCTAGATTCAAAATCCATACACAATGCACGCTTCCTCTTGCTCAAAATTGTCCAAAATTCTTTCTCAGAACCCAAATAAAGTTTAGAAATGGCATTCAGTTCTTTCAAAATAGTAAGATATGGAGACCAATCAATTTCCCCACTTACGTTTGCAGATAAGCAATGCTCCATTCTGAAAAGGCACTCATCCATCTTCTTTAGCATGTCCACAAAGATATGATAAAGCAATTCGACCGCCTCCTTACACAACAGAACATTGTGGTGTTCATTTTCCATAGGCAAAGAGATTGGATGCTTGAAACCCTTGTATCCAGACATTACAGTTCGCAAAGGGCGCAAAAACATCGTGAAATCATTGACATCGCTCACACTAGCTATAGTATGAGGGAACAATTCCAAAACTTCAGACAACTTATCTGCCAGCTCTTTAACAAAAGGGAATATCTCTTTTATAGATATCGCTCTCTTCACACTTTCGGTATGTTCCAATACCCATTGAACCTTAATAACCTCCATCATCGACCCCAGACTACTCCGGCAAGACAAGTACAAGGGGTCATGAGAAGCTATTCTCCTGAGCAACTTACAAAACTCCAGCACTATTGGTGCACAGCGCGATCGCAAAGACTTTGGCAACTCAGTTATACATGATTCTAGGAAATGCCTAATTAACTCCTCGGCATGCTCCTTGTTACCCCTAATTGGCGACATGTACAGATTAACTAGCGCCTCAGGGGCAGAGCATGACATAAATATCTGAAGATGCCCAGTAGCTGAATCACCATCTTTCTTAGGAGTCGTCGACAAGTACTTTGATATCTTAGTTCTAATAGTTTTAAGAGCATCGTTCACGGTTTTACCTTCACAAAGGCGGCGAACAAGCGAAATCATGTCGTCGATGATTCGCCAAGCCTGCGGGTGCCCCGTGCTCTGCATTCGGCCGACCAAATCCAGGCTGGCATCATTTTGGATAGCACACTCGGCCAAAGATTTCTCGCACTGCAGCCGCTTCCCTCTGTAAATCAGCCACTGTTCAATGACGGGAATTCCAGTGATCAGCTGAATCCGCTCGTGCACCGACTGCACGGTATCGCTGGAATTCGCCTGGAAGACCAAGCTCTTGCCATCGGTCCTCACGAAGAACTGGAGCCGCGAGGCGAAGGCCATCCTGACGGTATCGCTGGAACGGCGGAGGCGAGGCGGCGGCTGTCGTTCGGGGGTCATTTCGGAATGCTCACGCGCCGCCGTGGACGTCGGTCGCCGCGGCGGGGAAGGAGCTCAAGGAGGCGGGGCGCGGGCGGCGGAGATCGCCGGGGGCCTCTAAAACCCTGGAATTCCACCGATCGGGCGACGCCGCCGGGCAGCAGCTAGACAACAAAAACCCAAGAAACGCACCGGACGGCCCAGCGATCGCGGCCGGGAGCAGAGAGAAAGACGGCGATCGGCGATCGGCGACTGCGGCGGCGGCGGCGGCGGCGGCGGCGATAGAGAGAGAAAGAAAGAGAGAGAGTCGGCTGTGTGCAAGCAGCAGAGTTCATCAATGGAAGCAGAGAGAGTTTTTTCAGACTTGTCTTATTACGCTAAGAGGAAATCAAAGACAAGAAGAAGAAAAAAATATTAATAAAAAGGGGAAGGAAGAAAGGAAGGATGGGGGAGGGTTCCGGTGGAGGAGGCCGCACGAACTTTTCATGAGCCTCCTCCTTCCCCTCCCCCTTTTTCTTCGTAGATGTAACAAATTGTAACGAATATACTCCTCGATTTACCGTATGCACCCAAAATTCAATTTTAATTTCCTGCTTGTTTATTGAAAAAATGGATGATACTTTACCACGTATGGTAGTTGTGCTTGTCCTAATTGAGGATCTAGTTTCTTTTTTGTCGAGTTTTTCGTTGAGATCAGGAGCTGGAGTTTTTTAAGATTAAGGTTTTTGAATGCCTAATCGGGCAAAATTATATAGTGTTTGAAGGGCTGGTGGTTGGAGAGAAAATTGATTCGGCTTCCAAGATTGGAGTCATAGTTTTCGGATTAAGGTTTCTGCATACCTAATCGAACGGAGTTATGTGGGGTTCAATGGTCAAGCGGCTATGCTTATGATGCACGATTAGAGAGAAAATTGACTTAGCTTCCGAAATTACATTCGATATCGCTAATAATGAAGATCTGCCATGCTATTAATTTAAATTAAGTAATTTCCTGATCATATAAACCTTTGTCGCCATAAATGAGGGTAATTATTATGTTACATTTTTTGAACCGCTTGAAAATATTAAGAATTTCAATAAGTATGAATTGGTACCGCTAGGTAAACTTCTTTTCAAATTGTGGGATCTATTTTTTGGTTTTTGCGTGTTATGATCAAAGGTGAATTTCAAATGAATTTTGCACTTGCCTAATTAGGCGACCTTTATGTCCAGCTAAAAGGTCAAGCAGCTTCACTTATAGTACACGAATGGAGAAGATAAACAAGTTGCATTCCATCTGGATGATCTTAACAATTTGTTGTTCTCAAAATTAAGGTAAGTAATTTTCCTACATATACACTCGCGTCACCATAAACGAGGGTAATTATCATGTTACGATTTTTAGATCGCATATGTTTATATGAAACTTTTTTTAAAATCATGGTGTTCTATTAATCTTTTGATATCCAATCATCATAATCTTTTTAGGGAATTTTTAATATAATTAAAAGGGTATCATATATAATGGATAATTTTTTTTTTTCATTTTGTTAATTTTAAGAGGTGAAAAGACTTAGGTTGTTTTCGGATAATTACTTACGTGCGTGGAACCAGGAAAAAAAAATAGTGATATCTCAATTAGATTAAAAGACAGAGGTTGTTTTTGTTTTATTTTCTCAAAAAGAAATAGCCAAAGGCTGATGCGGCAAAAAGGTGCAAAAGTCGGGGAATACGTACGGTCCCCGGGGTGAGGTCATCTACATGAAATCGTCGATCTACAGAATATTTCTTGCGGTTTGAATATCGTAAAGCATATCCATTTCACCCGGTCCATATGAACATACGATCCCGTCTCCTTCCCATCATTAGAAGAAGAAGAAGAAGAATCATCTCAAATTTTGTTATTATATTTTCAAAATTATTTCAATTTAATTTTTTGGTTGCAAATTTTGTATATTTTAGACAATGAATCCATGCCCAATTCCTAAATTCTGATATTTATAAAAATGAATAAATGAAAAAAAATTATCATCCATGAAAAATATTTAGATATAAATTATTATTGATAATAAAAAGATTTTATCAACTCATGATTTCAAGCGATAAAAAAAGTCATTTATAGGAAATTTTTTTTCAAATTATTTATTTTCCGCGAAACAAACGTATTAAATTTTAAGATTATATAAAGGAATTAGAGATACTTCATGATTTAGGGCATGCGTTCGCACACAAATATATATGTGCAAGTTTAAAGTTAGAACTCGAAGAATATTTATTTCTATGCTCGCCATGTAAAAGTTAACTTTGTTTACATTGTTACCACGTGGCATAAGTTTGCCACATTGTCTATATTCGACTAATTAACATTTGTTTATTGATTTGCCATTCTCAAATATCTACCAATTATTAACAATTAACAGTTAAACTTAAGATGGATAAAAACAAAGTATCTTTAAAGATAGTTTGAAGCTTATTGGACCGACCAATAAATAGAGAATTTTTTTTTTAAAAAAAAATCTTGATATTAAGGTCTCAACATTTATTTCTTTCGACTTACCTCATTGATTATAAATTTGAAAAAACATAAAAAGTATCTTTAAATATACCATTTATCCATTTGATGTGAGATTGAGTCAAAACACGAAATATATTTTGTCATATAATTGATACTCGTAATTTTATTAACTAAGTGAATAACGTATTAAAATTAAATTAGAATAATTTAAAGAACAAATCATTTTATACACTTGGATAAATTCCACTGATTTTCACTCAGTTTTAACATTACAATAAATACTGAGAATTTTAATAGAATTCAGGTTAATTATATATAGTAAAGCCGGGAACAGTGAGAACATTTACTCATGTACTCGCCGCATGGAAGTTTACCTTGTCTCTATGCTTCCCACATAGTAAGCCACATGCCATAATTATGCCACATGGCCTATATCCTACCCATTAGCATTTGTTTATTCTCAAATTTCTTGCACCTATTAATTTAAAATTTAAATTTAAATATTGAATAAAATATCTTAAAAGGTACTCTTGAATATATACAAGCAATAGCATAGTTAATATAAATAAAAAAATATCTTGAAATCAATTCACAAAGGTTAATCTCCTTCGATTTTTTTTTTTTTTTTAGTCAAAAGCAAATATTTCATTCGTATCTCAGTATCTCAAAATGATACATAAAAGGTTCAAAACAAAGTATCTTTCAAAAGCCCTATGCATCCATGTGGTGCATGACTGGCTGCATACATTCAACGATGGCCTATACTACTTGATCAATGATGAAAAATTTCTGAAGAGGGTTGTAACTTCCCCTGTCCCCTCCATCGAAGTATTGAATTCATTGCCACTAACACATCCAGACAAACCATAATAGAGCGTGTTTGCACGCGTGCGCAGGTGCGTGGGTGGGTTGGGGAAGAGGGGGTGGGTTTAGAGAGAGAGAGAGAGAGAGAGAGATGTATTGCAGTCAATCTTTCTGTATATCTACATGCCAAAGCAAAGTGACCATCTCTACCAGAAAAATGAAGTCCCGCAAAGGGGATGAGCTTCCCTTTCATCCTGCACCCAAACTTTATTTATACCCTGCATCTATAAATATATGTATGAACAGTTAAAAGAGGGGAACAACAAAGACCCCAACGACAGAAGACAGACGAGACAAAATATCCACAACATCCCCTTTAAGAGTCCAATGATGAAATCGAATTGTCAATAAGTACCGAAGCTGCAGCCTGCATGTTCTTGAGCGATGATGGAAAGGCGCTGTTCCATGATGGTCATGCTGGGATAAGGTGGAAAGCACAGACGATAAAAGCATGTATGGGATGATGGTAGGTGGCTGATGTCCTCCATAGACTTGAATATGTAAAGGCGAGACGCCAAACCCCGAAATCCCTCCACAGGCAGATACTTCACCGACGTCCAGAAGAAAAGGATATTCTTTTTCTGCTGTGGTGACATTTCGCTGACAATCTGCATTGGATTTAGCAAGAGTATGAAATTGAAGAGAAAAGTAATGCAGAATTTCCATTACAATTTATAAAATTAGTGAAGATAATTTTATGCCAATTAGGGAATTAACTAGGTCTCTCCAGCCATATCTAGAGGATCGTTCACCAACAGTAATGAGGTATCTTCAGGACCTACATTTTGATCCTGTGATGCAAAATTGCATCTCATCACTACTCTTCTACAATAGTTCAGCACTAAATTACCATGACTAGAGTGTTGTTGGAGGAAAATTTCCACAAGTCCAACCCAAAGAAAACTGCAATCTAAAAACCATACGAGAGTACAAACACATTATGCATCCAACAATCCCAGTCTGTCCATAATGTATTGCCATGGCAACTAGCCTCCACCATGCATCTTGCGTGGTTGAGTCACAGAGCCTAGACATCAGGAATTTCAATCTTTCGTACTTTATATTAAAAATCCGATGCCTTTTAAAGCAAGGGCAATCTTTCCTCCCCACAGAGTCCAGACTAAGAAACGCAGAGAACCATTTTTATGCTTGAGATAGTCAAGAAAGCATCTGTACAGATTATCTTTCAGGAGCACACACCTGCAAACCTAGCCATGTAAATAGAGCTCATGCTAACATAAGAATGCTTCTTACTTATAAGTTTTGGTTGATAAAGACAGGTACCATGAAATTGCACCATGCACTTGCGTGAGGAATTGGATGACTTACCATTCATAAGCAAGCATACTAAGGACATGAGCAAGTGATAACCTTCTCACCTAGCAGGACAACATGTACTTCTGGTATGGAGAACTCGATCACACGGGTTAAAATGTTCCTCCAAGATTATGTTGGACAGAAGAAGAGAGGTTTGCATCCATGTGGAATGTCTAAGCAAATTTTAGTAGATTGATTCTGTGATACATTCTAAGTTCAAGGGTTTTTAAACAAGAAGTCTAATTCAGCAAATTTTCCCAGAGCATGCTCAGACTGACCAACTATTGGTTCCAGCTGCAAATTTAATGACAATAAGAATAAATTGAAAGAAGCTAATAATTGACCACTCCCATAACTCAAGGCCATGTTATCTCCAGTGGGAAGAAATGATGCACCCACAGATTAGACAAGCTAATTATGTCTAATAAACATATCTACTCAAGTCCCCAAGAAGATGAAGCATTCTGACTGTGCATGGCTGATTGCCCGCTTTGGCTAGCTAATTTTAGATAAGTAACCTTATGAAAATTAGAGGTATGCTAGGATTTTAGTAAATTTGCTATATCTACTTTAACTCAAATTCAAGGTTTCTTGTTTCTACTTAGAGTTGGATTTCAGCAGAAGTCATGAATATGATTTAATGCGGTTTACTGAATTCAACCCATTCTTTGCTTCTGAATTCTGTCATAGAATAATGTTATTACTCATGATGCTTAAATGAACCCAACAGTGCTGCCTATAACCTTTAGGCGTAATGTCCAAAGGAATTTACTCATGGCAATATACTCCCTAATTAGGATCCAAGTCCAGCTTCATCTTTGAGATCCAAAATTTTACATAATACAGAAAACAGAATATGAGCCGCTACAGGCCTACAAGGTTATGAGAAAAGATAATAAAAGGACAAACCAGATAACATTCAAACAAACTACCATATGCAGAGAGAGATTATTGACTCAAAAGGTAACAAATTAAATAATAAAATCCACAAACATGGGCACATACCTTCCAAAACCAGTCTATCTGAGAATCATTAGATTTGTAACCATTGTACTCTGTATGTGCCTTCCAATCTTCAAGAGAAATATCATTCTCACTTCCATGTAGCATTTGATCAATATCTTCAAGCTCTAAACTTTGAAAAAAGAACTTCCGCAACCTCAAGTCGCTAAGCATATCACCAAAACCTTGTGCAAAATGCAATACCTGTTGAGAGATTGAGGTAACAAACTTATGTTTTATAAGAAGATAAACATAATGATTCCTATTCTTGCTATTCACCACCATGCCCTTCCCACCATCACAGAGTTCCACAACTCGCCTCAATCCCAACTCCTCAACTTCTCTGACGAATGTTAGTCCTAAAGCATCAGAATCAATATATTCAGCATCCCTTTCCAGAATCCACTTGCAGTTATTATACATGTCAGGATCTGCATCTCTTATGTCTTCCAGAGAAATAGAATATCCACCCAATTGCAAGAAAAATACCCTATCCAAAACAATCCCTACTTGTACTTTATGCATCAGAGCTAAGCCTATCATTCGACCAGAGAAGTTGAAATACTTGAGGTGCAGGGGTTCCACCGTAGAGGCTGCATACCAGTAAAACAACAGAACTCAGGTAATCATCATGACCAATGTCAAATAGAGGACTTATATGTAGAGACAGAGGACAAGACGAAATAAATCAATTTAAATGTTCAAATTCCAAAACACTCTAGTGTTGATTGTCAATACTGATAAGACATTTAAAACAAAGGTAACAGAACTGAACTAACAGAAGGGCAAGGTGACCACACAAGTAGATCTCAAAAGTTTTTTTTTTTTTTAAATAACTATCAACAGCCCAGCAATCCCCCAAGAAACTTTTTATGTACCCACAGCTCCATGGAGGCATGAAGAATAACAAACTACAAGAACAAGGGTAAAAGAGAGATTTACGTAAGAAAAAATGAGATGAAAATACATTCACTCCTAAAAGTCATGTGCATTGCACATGTTAACTGAAATCATAATGGAGGATTAATGGCTGTCACAAAATGAAATTTAGGAGAGTAATATGTTGCGGTTGAAAGTTAAGGGGCAAACATGTACAACCTAAAGTTGAAGGGGCTTAGCATTTTCCTCTTACTTGTATGAGAATTAAATACTCTAAATCTAGCATGCAATTTCATTAAGACTTCAAGGTCATTGAACCGAATGAATTCCAAGTAAACAACCCTGAATTCCTAATAGGCAAAAATAATAGCAAAACTCAACTCTATCCCCTGGACCAATCTTGCGTTTGTAAGGTCAACTTTCCAGCTGACACAACCCCCCAATTACTTCAATCAATCTTTATCTTTGTACAGCAATAAAACCAACTATTAAGCCTTAACTGACAACATGCAGCCATATGATCCATACTATGACATTTCACTCCACTGTGTATCTAGTTCTCCGAGACTATCTTTGTCACAAAGAATAATTGTGTGGTCTGCAAAGAGAAGGGGTTCAACATGCCAAATAACCAGGTTGCCTTAAAACCCATACTTCCAAAACCAAATCGAAAATTTTTAGTTAAACCATGGCCTTGTTCAGACCAAATTCATTTGATCCAGTCCAACAGATTGGTTTCAGGTCAAAAAGTGTTAAATAAACGAAGATCAAAACTTGACTGATTGACCCATTTGGTTTGACTTTTTTTAACTATCTTTACCATTTGTCCTTTAGCAAAGTAGTCTCTAAAATTTTACTCATTATCTACTTGGCAGGATTGACCCCCACTTCCCATTCCTCAAAAGTCCCAATATCGTGATCTACCATCACCTTCAGATTAAAGGTTTACCCTTTCTCTTCTTCCTACAAGAAAAGACTTTCAAACCCATCTATCATCATCTTTGAAATATTAGCCACCATAGTTCATTTATAGTTAGTACTCATCCAGTGACACAACCTCTCTCTCTCTCTCTCTCTCTCTCTCTCTCTCTCTCTCTCTCTTCACACGAGAGCACGCTGGCAGTTGCAGAAGAAATAAGAAAAACAAGAGACAGAAATATCAAACGAGCAATAGTAGGAAGGCAAAGAAAATGGGTTAAACCTATGTATTGAACCTAACTGACTGGGTATTTGGGCAGTTCATCTATACTTTGTGCTGTTTGTTCAACTTTTCTATCCAAAACTCTTGGTTCTGATTCTGTTTTGGTGGAAACCAAACAGGAATGTTAAAGCTACCAACCCACTCATATTCACTCTACATACTAGAGCCATAAGTGCTAATTATATGTCAAACTCCATTCAATATACTGAAATGATAAGCACTCCATCATCCACTTTTTTTGGTTTCACAAAACCTAAGGACAACAACCAGCATTCTTAAACAAAATCACACACATCGCCATGCAATATTACCTGGATTTGGGTAGAACCTTCTGCGATCATTGGGACATGCTACAAAAAGAGGATTTTGTTGATTGAAAATAGCTTGGCAAACCAGAACAAACCACTCGCGCAAGACACCAGGACCAGTTGCTTCCTCATTTTTAAATTCCATAAGTATACCCCCATGCAAAGATTTAGCTTTTGCATTAGCTATGTAGTCAAATGATTCTGACAATAACTGAGACCTGTCAATCAGCATCTCATGTTGTTCCTCAAAGTCCCTTTTCACTTCAGGGAACATCATCATCACTAAGTGCCTCCTAGACTCAAAATCCATAATATCTTTGTGCTCAAGAAGCCATTTGTGATCAGCACTTCGCTTTGCATAACGGACAACAAGCATACACAATGCACGCTTCCTCATGCTCAAAATTGTCCAAAATTCTTCCTCAGAACCCAAATAAAGTTTAGAAATGCCATTCAGTTCTTTCAAAATAGTAAGATATTGAGGCCACGCTGGACATGCAATATCAATTTCCCCACTTACGTTTGCAGATAACCACTGCTCCATTCTGAAAAGACACTCACCCATCTTCTTTAGCATGTCCCTCAAAGACTTGATAAAGCAATTCAACCTCCTCCTTACACAACAGAACATGGCGATGTTCATTTTCCATAGGCAAAGAGATTGGATGCTTGAAACCCTTGTATCCAGACATTACAGTTTGCAAAGGGCGCAAGAACATCTTGAAGTCATGGACATCGCTCCAAGTCCCCAAACTTGCTATAGTATGAAGGGACAATTCCAAATCTTTGGACAACTTATCTGCCAGCTCTTTAACAAAAGGGAATATCTCTTTTATAGATATAGCTCTCTTTACACTTTCGGTATGTTTCGATACCCATTGAACCTTAATAATTTTCATCATCGACCCAAAACTACTCCGGCAAGACAAGTACAATGGGTCATCAGAAGCTATTCTCCTGAGCAGCTTACAAAACTCCAGCACTATTGGTGCACAGCGCGATCGCAAAGACTTTGGCAACTCAGTCATACATGATTCTAGGAAATGCCTAATTGACTCCTCGGCATGCTCCTTGTTATCCCTAATTGGCGACATGTAGAGCATAACAAGCGCCGCAGGCACAGAAAATGACATAAATAGCTGAAGATGCCCAGTAGCTGGATCAGCATCATCCTTAGGAGTCATCGACAAGTACTCCGATATCTTAGTTCTAATAGTTTTAAGAGCATAGGGCACTGTTTCACCTTCACAAAGGCGGCGAACAAGCGAAATCATGTCGTCCATGATTCGCCAAGCCTTTGAGTGTCCCGTGCTCCGCATTCGGCCAACCAAATGCAGGCAGGCATCATTTTGGATAGCAGACTCGGCCAAAGATTTATCGCACTGCAGTTGCTTCCCTCTATAAATCAGCCTCTGTTCAACGACGGGAATTTTAGTGATCAGGTGAATCCGCTCGTGCACCGACCGCACGGTATCGCTGGAATTCGCCTGGAAGACCAAGGTCTTGCCATCGGTCCTCACGAAGAACTGGAGCCGCGAGGCGAAGGCCATCCTGACGGTATCGTCGGAATTCGCGGCGGCGGTGGCCGTCGTTCGCGGGGGAGGAGCTCAAGGAGGCGGGGCGCGGGCGGCGGAGATCGCCGGGGGCCTCTAAAACCCTGGAATTCCACTGATCGGGCGACGCCGCCGGGCAGCAGCTAGACAACAAAAACCCCAAGAAACGCACCGGACGGCCCAGCGAGCGCGGCCGGGAGCAGAGAGAAAGACGGCGATCGGCGACGGCGACGGCGACGGCGGCGATAAAGAGAGAAGCGATTTGGTGCGTGTGAAAGAGAGAGAAAGAAAGAGAGAGAATGAGAGAGAGTCGGCTCTCTTCTCATGCTATGCAAGCAGCAGAATTATCAATGGAGGCGGGGAGAGAGAGAGGGAGAGAGAGAGAGAGATAGAGTTTTTACACTATCTTATTACGCTAAAAAGAGGGGGGGGAAGGAGGCCGCAATTTCATGAGCCTCCTTTCCCTTTTTTTTTTTTTCCTTTTTTTTCTTTTTTTCGTAAAGAGAGAGTTTTTAGACTATCATCATAATTTTTTCAGGAAATTTCAATATAATTAAAAGGGTATCATATATAATGGATATATATTTTTTTTCATTTTGTTAATTTTGAGAGACGAAAAGACTTTGGTTGTTTTACATCGGCTCCCCTTCACTTTTGCCAATTGGTTAAGAGTGTGGGTTATGGAGCCGTTCTTTTGTATATTTATCCTTCTCTATAATATTATTATCTTTACCAAAAAAAAAAGACTTTGGTTGTTTTCGGATAATTACTTACGTGCGTGGAACGAGGAAAAATAGATTAGTGATATCTCAATTAGATTAAAAGTCAAAGGTTGTTTTTGTTTTATTTTCTCAAAAAGAAATGCGGCAAAAAGGTGCAAAAGTCGGGGAATACGCACGGTCCCGTAGTGAGGTCATCTACATGAAATCGTCGCTCTATAGAATATTTCTTGCGGTTTGAATATCGTAAAGCATAACCCCCCAAGAAAACTCTCTCTCGTAGAGCTGCTCTCTCTCGCTGGCAGAGATCTCTTCTCCCGACTCCACAGGAGTTTTCAACACTAAACCCTAAACACCCAGTCTCTTTGGAAACCTCCTGCCCTCCGACCCATACGAATGTAGTGATTTCTTGCCAAATGCCATGGATACCCATCACCCAAACCCTAACTCCAGTCAGAACACGCACCATCCTCTTTCCGCTAGAACTTGATCGCGCAGCAGGAACCGTCTACGGACTATGAACCCCAACCCAAAGCTCCCTTCAATCATCCCCTTCCCAAAGCCACAACACCTCAACGAAACTATCCCAATGAATATCCTCAACCCCAGCAGTAGATGACGAATGCCATTATCCCTCTTAGCAAGAGCTTGTGATTTGTTGCCGGAATGGAACACGAGGAGGAGAATCAACGCCATCTTGCTGCCCTGTGCAAAAGTTTAGGTCATTTATGATCAGAAAGTGATGTGGTTGAAGTGCAACAGGAAATCTCCCTCAACAAATGAATAGAATGTAGTCATACTCTCTTTGGTAAGCTAAATTTGAAACCCAATGTGAACTTTTAAGCATTTTGCAACACTATGAAGAAGGCATAGAAAACAGAGGCTATCATGTGTTCCCATAAAGAATTGGGGCTTTTCTCTTTTGTATTTGAATAAGAGGAGGAAATGGAGAGAGTTCTAAAATCAGAGCCATGGTCCTTTGCGAGCAACCTATTAGTGTTCAAGCAATGTGAGCCAGACATCTCAGAATACTGCTATAATTTTTCTAGATATGATTTTTGGGTTCGTATTATTGGTTTACCCTGAGGATGGATCATAGAATAAGTCTTTTATAATGTTGCAAGTAAAGTGAGAGTAGTTAAAGAAATACAACTAGAGTTTAGAGGAATCAGCCCCTATAAAACCGGTAAAGTCAAAGTGGACTTGGAGCTTTCCACTTCTCTCAAAACATGGGCGTTAGTCAAGATTGGGAATAAGAATCTATGGGTGGAATTTAAATATAAATGTCTCCCTCATTTCTGCTACTCATGTGGTCGAATCGGTCACTATGCATTATATTGTGAGGAGATACCATATGAAACAACAAATTAGGCAGCTAATAAGGTTGGGAAGTATGGTCCATGGCTCAAAGCAGAAGAAAGAGATCATAGTCCACATTGGGAAGCATTTTATGGCAAGGTTGATCCAAATTTTGAAGAAGATGAGTCAGTCCCTGAAACTCCCTTAATGACAGTCAATATGGAAATTGTTGCTAGGACAGAAGCTGAGACAAACACCAACCCTTCTCGGAACAAAAAATAAGTAGATGGCCCTTCTTCAAAGGAGGGAAGATATGGAGGAGAGAAAATTACACCAGGCAAAGAGGGGAGTGGAAAACATATAATGTATTTAAAAGGCTTTAATGAAGCAGGATAAAAAATTATAGGCGTTGATGGTAAAAAAAATGCTAAAGTATCAACAAGCAAAAAAACATAAAAGAGTAGAAGTTATTAGCTCTTCTCTCCTTGATGAAATGGAGTTATTAGAGACCCCCATATAGCTGGTAAAAGAGGGGAAGGATTGGGCTTTGGTGGCCAGCCCTAATAAGCCACTAAAGACGCCATGAAGATCCTAAGCTGGAACTGTCAAGGGCTGGGCAACCTTCTAACAGTCCAGGAGATAAGATCCTTAATGGCTCAAGAATTGCCCAACATGGTCTTTTTAATGGAGACCAAAAACAAGGAGTCGATGGTGGATAAAATCAGAAGATGCTAGCACAGAAGATGACCAATTGGTATTGCTGGTGGCTTGGTGCTTATGTGGAATGAGGATGTGGATATTAAAATAAACTTGAGTTCAAAACAGCACATGGATGTGAAATGCAATGATCCTTCTAGTGGCCATACTATGAGATTTACTTTCATACATGTTTTCACAAATTTCAAGGAGAGACTTTTATTATGGCAAAAGGCTCAGGATATGCACTCCAATAATCAACTTCCATAGCTTTGCATGGGGGACTTTAATGAAATTCTATATAGTTGAGAAAATGTTGGAAAGAGGGAAGCTGATCAACATTGAATAGCAGCCTTTCAGGATATGCTTAATGATTGCTCCTTAATGGATATTAATACTAAAGGCTGTGCTTTTACTTGGGCCAACAACAGAGACAATGAAAATTTAGTGAAGAAGAGGCTGGACAGAGCCTTATGTACAATGGAGTGGAGAATTACTTTCCCAAATGTTGAAGTGGTGGCCCTTCTAATAGTTGGTTCAGACCATAGCCCACTTTTACTGTCTCTACATCCTATCTGGGAGAGAAGAAGGAAGGAATTCAAGTTTGAAGCATATTGAATGGAGGAAGAAGAGTGTGGGAGAGATTATTAAAAGCTGTTGGGGAGGTGACCAGCCCTATTATACAACCTTTTCTCAGAAAATACAACATGTAACAAGGAATTGATAGATTGGAGCAAAAACAAGTTCTCTAATGCCTCTCTCCAAATTACAAGTCTCAAAAAGAAACTCACTAACATCACAAATGGGGATTCTGAATTTTCCAGCAAAGTGGAAAGCCAAGAAATTAAAGAAAATATTGAGTGGCTTTGGCGACGAGAGGAGATGTATTGGGGTATGAGGTCTCGTATAAATTGGCTACGTTGGGGAGACAGGAACTCAAAATATTTCCACGCCACTACAGTTCAACGAAAACAACGGAACATAATTTATGTGTTGCGCCTCAACGAAGACACTTGGTGTAGGGACCAAAAGATATTGAAACAACACATAGATGATTTCTATTGTTCTCTATATGAATCATCAGGTCCAAGAGATTTTTAACCTATTTTGGACATGTGCCCAACTCTAATAAACACGGAAATGAACGAAAACCTCTTGGTCCCTATTTCCATGGAAGAGGTAAAAGAAGTGGTTTTCCAACTAGGCTCCCTCAAAGCCCCCAACTCGAATGGTCTTAATGGACAATTTTATCAGTATTATTGGGAAGATATCAAGCTGGATGTGTTGAATATGGTCAGAAACTTCTTTAAATCAGGTGAGTTTGACCCCCTACTCAACAAGACTCACATAACTCTCATTCTAAAAGTTAAAACCCCAAAAAGTATTTGTCAATTCAGGCCAATCAGTCTATGCAACTTCAGTTATAAAATTATCTCCAAAGTGTTAGCAAATAGACTGAAACCATGGCTTGATGAGATAATAGCCTATGAACAAAGCGCCTTTGTTAAAGGATGACAAATACAAGATAATATCTTTATAGTTCAAGAGGTGTTGCATCAGCTGAGGATTAAAGTAAGAAAAAAGAAATTCCAGGCAATACTTAAACTGGATATGAAAAGGGCTTATGATAGGGTTGAGTGGGACTTCTTAAAAATGAGTATGTTGAAAATGGGGTTTAGCGCAAGATGGGTTGAGCTGGTGATGACATGTGTTTCCACAGTGTCATTTAGTGTCAAAGTTAATGGCGATCAAACACGGTATTTTACACCCATGCAGGGACTAAGACAAGGAGACCCATTGTCCCCGTACCTCTTCATATTGATGGCTAATGTATTCTCCTGGATGATGCATAAAGCGATTGAAGATGGGAGCATCAAAGGAATAAAACTGAACAGGTATTGCCCCACATTGTCTCATCTATTATTTGCTGATGATGCTATAATTTTTATGGATGGGACAGTTAGAGAATGCCAAAATTTGGCAAATCTTCTGAATCGGTATTGCTATGCAACTAGTCAAGCTATCAATCTAAACAAATTAGGAGTATTTTTTTAGCAAGGGCTGCCCTTTGAGCTTAAAGATGAATATGACATATAAGTTACGAGTGCCTATTATTGACAAAACAGGGAAATACCTAGGAATTCCATTTGATTGGGGACAAATAAGAAAGGAGATGTTTTCATGGATTCTTGCTAGGGTGAACACAAAGCTTGAAGGCTGTAAAGAAAAGCTATTATCTAAAGCTGGAAAAGAAATATTGATAAAAGTTGTGATACAGGCTCTTCCTCAGTACGCTATGTCCATTTTCAAAATTCCAATCTCAGTTTGTAAAGCCATTGAACAAAGGATTGTAGCTTTCTGGTGGAAACAAAATGATTCCAAAAGAGGCATGCACTAGAAGAAATGGGAAGTCTTGAAATGCAGAAAAGACGAAAGGGGTCTTGGCTTTAAAAACCTAATTAATTTCAATAAGGCAATATTAGGCAAACAAGCCTAGAGACTTTCACAATCACCATCAGCTCTATGGAGCCAAATCCTAAAAGGAGTGTACTATCCAAATAGGGACTTATGGAAGGCAAAAACAGGACAACGACCATCTTGGGGTTGGCACAACATCCTTATAGGTCGAGACACTATAGAACCGGAGGTGAGGTGGATAGTGGGAGATGGGCAAAGTATTAACATATGGCGAGACAAATGGCTTCCAAGCGGAGTGATAGGAGGACCGGCAAACAAGAATGATCTTGAGATGGTTGCTGAACTAATGAACAATGAAATGAGATTATGGGATGAGCCTAAAATTCAAGCTCTCTTTGATGAACAAGTCGCTCAGGAAATACTTTCTACTTCAATCAGCGCACAACCACAGCAAGATAGGCTAACCTGGATGGGGAATAGCTTAGGATCCTACACAGTCAAAAGTGGCTACAACAGGGTATGTTTAGTGACCAATTATCTTGACCCAAACAGAGCAACAACTTCCCATCAGCCACCTAGATCCCTATGGACTAGGTTATGGGATACTCCAATTCCCCCTAAAGTAAAGTTTTTTCTATGGAGCATATGCCAAAATGCAATCCCAATAAAGGAAAACCTCTATAACATGCGGATATTACCTTATCCCCTATGTCCCCTCTGTCTTCGGCATCCTGAAATAGCAGAACACTTGTTCTTTCTATGCAAAAGGACTCGGCAAATATGGCTTGACCCGCGCCTCAACCTATACTACAAAACGATATCAGTAACTCGCATAGACAAGTGGTTTGCAGAGTTCTTCGAAGCAAAGACTGATTTACCTTCAACATATATGGTGGCAAGCATGGTCTGGTTAATCTGGAAACTTTGAAACGACTACATCTTCAGATCCCGACCTCCCAAAACTGAATCAATAGTAGATCTCGCCCAAGCACAGGTCCAGGCCTTCTCTAGATGGATCCCAAGCAAAGAACAAAAGAAATCTAGCAGGTCAGACCCGCCCAAGATCTAGAAAGCACCGGATAGCAATAGCTTTAAGCTTAATGTGGACTGCTCTTGGACGAAGGGAGAAGAGAAAAGCTCTGTTGCTGGGATTGTTCGAGACTCGAGCGACTTGCTGATCGATGGATTTGCCGTCGAGATGCATGCCGCATCTCCTCTGCACGCTGAAGCCCTAGCGCTTCTGCATAGATTGCGCTTTTTGAACCGAAGAACAGGAAGTCATGTGGAAGCTGTTCAGTTCTAAGGAAGTGAATGGGAAGTACAGAGCGACAACTTGGCACTTGTGGAGGCAATTTTGGGCTGGGCTACAGATTCATGGGCTGTGGGTAATTTATTTCCTGAAATCAGAGAAATTTTACAACACCTATCCTTCGTCAAGCTCTCCTACTGCCCAAGAGAAGCAAACCGCACCGCCAATTGGGTCGCCAAATTGCATCGCCTCAAATCCCTGGCCACAAATTGGTTATATGCACCACCACAACCTCTTTTGAATATTTTATGTTCAGAAGCCAACTATCGTCTGCTTGTAATCCTTGCTTTAAATGAATGAATGACCTATTTCAGACCAAAAAAATAGAATATCATAAAGCATATCCATTTCACCCGATCCATATGAACATGCGATCCCATCTCCTTCCCATCATTTAAAAAAAAAAAAAAGACACTAGATTTAGATAAAATAATTGGCATGTGAATATCACGCCAAATCAGAACTTGGAAGTTTGCCATTGTGGAGTGCTAATCTCATAATTGATTTCAATTTGGAGTTTGGTAACAATCGATCTCCTCGCTGATTAAATTAGATCGTCTTTATTATCTTTTAGTGTGTTCAGCCGTTTTATTTAGGTGGCTTCGGTTGTGTGGCCGCTTTATGAGCTGCATTTTTCTAACGTAGACTGTCATACCGACATTTATTAGGCTAAAATAATGATGTGAATTGTGTCTTTCCCAAATCAGCACAACTAATCCCTGAATTTTTAAAATTTTGCTCAACATATGTATGATCACGCCCTTCTAGTTTGATAATTGGCTACGCAAGTTATATAGTCTACTTCCTAATTTACAGACAGTCAAAATTCTAGCAGTTTGAATACTTCTCTCATGCTGTATTACCTTCGACTAGTATCTAATAATATCAGCTTTGTTTCTTGTCAAAAAAAAAAAAAATACTTCTCAGGATTTTAATTGTGAACTTTTCTTGAAAAAGCAAGGCCATCCCACTTGAATCCGTCGCTAGCCACCCGCTATTTTTTCATGAACATTCGTGCAATCATCATAAAATACATAGGATCGCAAACTTTTGGCCAAACTTATTTATAAAATATGGCAATAAAATAAAAAAAAATTCCATATGGAAAAAAATAAATCGGTTCCCAAATTTGCATTTTCAGTCTTCAAAGAGCCATGGTGTTAAATTGCGAATCCAGGATGCATCCTATGATTTTTCCATCTTAGGGACAAAATAAGCCTTTATAAAAACCAGCAAATCTGCTTGTAAGCAACCATCAATTCCACAAACGCACCATCATCATCAAGTGAAAAATCAACGACAATGAGACCTCAAATCCTCCTCCTAACGATCTTCCTCACCGTCCTCCCTCTCTTGGCCGTCGCCGCTGTCAGCCGGAAGTTGGAGGCTGGACCCTGGGAGCCGATCGAGGACGTGCGCGATCCGCACGTCCAAACGGTCGCCAAGTTTGCAGTGACCACGTTCAACAGCAAGAATCACACCGACCTGGTTTTCAAGGACATCAGAAGAGGGGCGACTCAGGCTGATTGCGGCACCAAGTACTTCCTGCATCTCCTAGTGGCCCAGCCGGTGTCGCCGTGTTACGCGGCCCTTGTATTGGAGACGCTGGGGCAGAAGTCCTTGGAGCTTCTGTCCTTCGAGCGCGATACCTGCTAAGTTTGATCCAAATGAATCGATGTAAAGGCTATTTAGCTCTCTTTTCTGATAATTGTATGAGGAATAAAATTTGTGATTCGATGTGATATCATGAAATCTTTACGTTGTTTCCCGGTTCAAGAAGTTTTATCTCAGTTTCGATTATCTCAAAAAGTTCAAATCATCGTACAACTTCGCAACCCGATATTGATTTACATTTTGAAAGATTTATTGCACAATAGACTAAACTATGATGCTAGTATGCAGAAGACGATCAGTTCAAGCAATCGCAGCATTTGTGTTCTCATTTTTTGTCCTTTTCAATTTCTTGACTTCTTAATTATGGAAAAGCACTCATCGGTATTAACCGATAATTTCTCAGCAAATGACGCCAATTATAGTGCCTTTTCACTAATTATATACCCAAAATTTTAGTTGATGTTCTTAATTTCTCCAAATTTGTTGCTTCAACCGAACTTAGTCTTGTTTTGTGTTTTTTGGCTCAAATTAGGGTTCTTCTTTTTCAGTGTCACGTCTGATGTCCTTGGCAAACTGGCATTATTCAATTAATTAATTACGTATTCAAGAAATATGTTCTTTAAGGTTCCTTTTTTTCCCTTGGAAAATAAAAATGAATTATTTGGAAAATATTTTCTTAAGAACAATCGTTTCTATCAATTGAAATAATTAATCAATAAAAACTGTTTCCATTAACAATAATAATTCATGTCTAAATATTTTCGTGAACTTTGTTTATATTTTAAGTGATTTAGGAAAATATATTCAAAATCACTCATTTTCTGTAAAATAAACGGAATGTGATTTCGGTGGAGGAGGCCGCACTTTCATGAATGTAACAAATATATTCCTTGATTTATCGTATGCACCCAAAATTCACTTTTAATTTCCTGCTTGTTTATTGAAAAAAAGGGTGATATTTTACCACGTATGGTAGTTGTGCTTGTCCTAATTGAGGATCTAGTTTCTTTTTTGTCGGTTTTTCGTTGGGATGGGGAGCTGGAATTTTCTAAGATCAAGATTTATGGATGCCTAATCGGATGGAGTTATGTAGGGTTTGAAAGGCTGGTGTAGACACTTAGGCTGCGTTTGGTCGACCGGATCAAAACCAGGATATGATATGTTTTATCATATCCCGTGTTTGATAGCTGTATAGGATAGGATAAGGTCGGATATAGAAGGAATATAAACTAGATAAAAAAAATCCGAGGGGGGGTGGGATAAGGTGAGATAGGATTTCTTTTATCCGAAACATAATTTTTTTCTTTCTATGTCGTTCACCCACAAACAACTCTCTATTTCCAAAGTATCGACATTGAAGCCTTCTCCTCAATAGCTCTCCGATTCTCATCGAAATTTTACGAAAGCGACGAATTTTCAAAGGTAAATAATCATTCTCCTCAATAGCTCTCCGATTCTCATCGAAATTTTACAAAAGCGACGAATTTTCAAAGGTAAATAATCATTCTCTCTCTCTCTCTCTCTCTCTCTCTCTCTCTCTCTCTCAAACGTTGATTTCTAAAGTAGTTGTGGATTGTTTTCCTGTTTCATCTCTATTTTAGCTTACGTAGGTCAGAATTGTACTTCTTGGTTTTTTTGCTGGTTGATTGGAGATTATCTTCTTGGTAGTTTTGAATCTCTAGATTTATAAAGGCCTTTCTATTTTTGTGCAAAATATTTGATATCTTCAACGCGAATTGTTCGTTCTTGGTTTTGTTCTTCGATACCCGGATTACCAAGGCTACTGCATCTCTCTCTCTCTCTCTCTCTCTCTCTCTCTCTCTCTCTCTCTCTCTCTCTCTCTCTCTCTCTCTCTCTCTCTGTGAGATAATTAAATAATTATGGAGAATCGACAATGTTCCTATGGTGGCTGACTCAAAAGATTCGCAATTGTTCCTGTCTTGCCGTGGTTTTTCTCTCCCTTCTCCAACCCCCCTTCCCTCCCCCAATGCCTTTCCCACGACGACCGCGCACAATAGAGTTTTAGGTGCTTCTAAAGCAAGATGTGCCCATTTTACTCAATCAAATGACCAATTGGCAAGTGTTACGAGCTTCCCATATTAGCTTTAGGAAACCGAATAAGTTAGATAAGAGGCTTGCCAAATGTTGATTCGTTGTTGATGATGATGAAAATGTCGTGTGTTGTAGAAGAACCTAAAAGCTTTTTCCAAAGAAATGTAGACACCAACCATGTAAAGATATGCAAAAAATCTCACTGCACTAGGATATTTTTCGTGTGTGTGCTCTCAATTTTCACCTCATAAATTTTAGAGAAGTGATGTCTAATGCAAAATTTGCAAATAACAATATGCACATGTCGCAGGTTAATAGATTCTTAGTTGTGAAATAGCTTGTGTAGCGCCTGGTAAACTGAGAACATCACACCTGTCTTCATTCTAGAGATTGTTTTCATGATACCATTAACTTAATCGGGGGAAATCTAGTCATGAAAGGAGCAAATACCCAAATCAGAAGAAGCTTAGAATATTTCTTAATAGATCAAAAACCTAGTCTAGCATATTTCAATGCTCGAAGTCTCTATCTAGTATACCATGAAACAATTGCTGTGGGAGTGATTTGGGAGTGGTGAGAATGCACGAATTATATACTCTAATGTTCGCTGGGTATGCTTGAATGTTTGGCTTTGAAAAACAACTGAAGCAAATCCACGAGATCAAGGATTTTCTCCTTACTGCAAGGAGGAAGGAGAACCTCCTTGAAATTTATTGATTTGAAAAAAGATATTATTTTATATATTATTCTATTATCTAACCTATTAATTTGTACTTGTCTAATGTTATTTATTTTCTTTTATTAGAAATGGATCACAATGATAGAGAGGAAATTTTCAACGTTCTTATATTAGAGGAGATGAGCCTCCAAATGCTGCTTTTGTGTATGATGTATATCCTAGTAGTGTCCATTGCTGCTGAAAGGCACTACCGCAAGCATATATTGAAGGATCGGACATTTATTAGAATCCAAGCTCGTTTAGATCACCTTGACCGCCTCATTAAGAGCGATGACTTGAATTGTGTGGAACAACCTAGGATGGATAGACATACATTTACTTTACTATGCGAGTTGGCACGTACAATCGGTGGGTTAAAAGAAGATGGACTTGTAACTATAGAAGAACAAATGGCCATGTTTCTACATATACCTGCCCATCAAGTGAAAAATGGAGTCATCAAGTTCAGATTTATAAGGTCTGGGGAGACAATAAGTAGGTATTTTAACTTATTTTTAAATGCGGTGATAAGAATGTGTAGTGTGCTTATTGTCTCACCTGAACCAGTTCCAAAGGAATGTGTCGACGAGAGATGGAAGTGGTTTAAGGTATGTTTGTTATGCTATTTCATGGACTAATTTAATACTTTAAAGAGAATGTTATTTTATTAATTTTATGTTTCTAGGGTTGCTTAGGAGCATTATATGGCACATATATAAGGATACGTGTTCCAGAGGTTGATAAACCGACGTACCGAAATAGAAAGGGTGAGATTGCGTCCAATGTATTAGGAGTTTGCTCACATGACATGAGATTCGTTTATGTTTTACCTAGATGGGAAGGCTCAGCAGCGGATTCTAGAGTGCTTCGAGATGCTATAGTTAAACCCAACGGTTTAAAGATCCCCGTTGGTAAGATAAGCCATTATTAATATATTGCATTCTATGTATTGTAGGTTTTAAAGGTTCTAAGACAATTAATAATATCATCATTTGTTATTAGGTAATTATTATCTTGTAGATGTTGGATACACAAATGGGGAGGGCTTTCTTGCTCCTTGAGTGGACAGAAGGTCGTACACCAAATTCACCCGAGGAGTACTTCAACTTGAAGCATTCTCAAGCTAGAAATGTCATCAAAAGATGCTTCGATCTACTTAAGTTACGGTGGACTATTCTTAGGAGTCCATCTTTTTATCCAATTAGAATGCAAGGTCGAATAATCATAGCTTGTTGCCTTCTGCACAACTTGATAAGAAGAGAAATGGCTATTGATCCAATCGAGGCACAATTAGATGAAGTTGCTACCACTATTGAAGATGTGGAAACAATTGATGTTGTCGAGCCATCGGATCATTGGGCAACATGGAGGAAAAATTTGGCAGTACAAATGTTTAATGAGTGGAATGCAAGTCGAGGACATGGAGGAGTTGTATGCTTTTATATTATTTTAGAAAATCATTTGTTTTCCATTGTTGCAAGACTTGCATTATAAGATTTTTTTTTTTTCCATTTCTATTAGACATGTGTAATATGGTGCTGATTTGTCATTATTGAGACATACATTTCCTATATAATGCTTGAATTATGACTTTATCATTTTAAAATTGAAGTACTAGGTTGTCTCTATCATTAAATTTTATCTACCACGTTATCTTCCATCATTAAATTTTCTACCATGTTTCTTTGCCTCTATCTTTTATTTTCATAAATAGTTTCTTTGCCTCTTTGGCAAAAAACCTAGCCATGACCTTAAAAGAAGCCTTAAGTCAAGATAGTTCGCATCTACTGCTTTATATGGACGTGAACATGAGTTTACTTTGGTCAAAATGCAACTGGCCGATACTCAACAAATGTAATATATACTTTATAAATGCGAATTGTTCAAAGATCGTTCGTTAACGTGATTAACTGTCATTGCATCCTCGTGACAGTTGGAAAAAAAAAAAAAAAAAAAGCAAATGAACTTTAGAGTTTATGCTTTGTTCTAATTGGGCATTTGTTTGATTTGGTATTGGACCTGTAACAAAATGGAAACAAATGAAAAACTTGTAAGAGAGAAAAAGAATTCATGTTTCAAAGTGAATATATATTGGGTAAAGTTAATTATTTTTTGGGTAAAGAATATATTGAAATTGAGGTTACTCTAAAAGCGTTTGATGTTGAGGGGGTATCCAAAAGATTATTTCAAAGGAACGGAAAATATTATTACGATATGTAATCATGAAATTTGATGAGAATTTGTTAGTTTGAAAAAAGAAATATTGTTTTGGATGATTTTGTGAATATTAAACCTGCAAATTTGTACTTGCCTAATGTTATTGTTTTTAAAATATCCGAATTTAAATCCATAGTTCACCAAACAATAGATCTGATAAAATATGAGGATATTCGACTTTAAATCTGTAGTTCACCAAACAATTGATGGGATATGAAGAAATCCATGGATTTCTTATCCTATCCTATCCAATCATATCCCATTTAGAAATCCAGACGACCAAACGCAGCCTTAGGATACACGGTTGGAGAGAAAATTGATTCGGCTTCCAAGATTGGAGTCGGAGTTTTCGGATTAAGGTTTCTGTATTATCTAATTGGGCGGAGTTATGTGGGGTTCAGTAGTCAAGTGGCTATGCTTATGACACACGAATGGAGAGAAAATTGACTTAGCTCCCAAAATTACGTTCAATATCGCTAATCATGAAGATCTGCCTTGCTCAAAATTTAAATTAAGTAATTACCTGATCATATAAACTTGTGTCACCATAAATGAGGGTAATTATTATGTTACGTTTTTTGAACCGCTTGAAAATATTAAGAATTTCAATAAGTATGAATCGGTACATAAATGAGGGTAATTATTATGTTACATTTTGTGAACCGCTTGAAAATATTAAGAATTTCAATAAGTATGAATCGGTCCTACTAGGTAAACTTCTTTTCAAATTATGGGATCCATTTTTTGGTTTTTTCTTTATGATATAAAGGTGAATTTCAAATGAATTTCACACTTGCCTAATTAGGCGACCTTTATGTCCGGCTAAAAGGTAAAGCAGCTTCGCTTTATAGTACACAAATGGAGAAGATAAACAAGTTGCGTTCCATCTCAATCATCTTAACAATTTGTCGTTCTCAAAATTAAGGTAAGTAATTTTCCCCACATATATACTTGCATCACCATAAATGAGGATAATTTCATGTTACGGTTTTCAGATTGCATATGTTTATATGAAACTTTTTTAGAAATCATGGTTCTCTATTAATCTTTCAATCTCCAATCATCATAATATTTTCAGGAAATTTCAAATAATTAAAAGGGTATCATATATAATGGATAATTTTTTTTTTTTCATTTTGTTATGGTCCCGTCTCCTTCCCATCATTAAAACAAAAAAAACACTAGATTTAGATAAAATAATTGACATGTGACTATCACCCCAAATCAGAACTTGGAAGTTTGCCATTGTGGAGTGCTAATCTCATAATCGATTTTAATTCGGAGTTTGGTAACAATCGATCTCCTTGTCGATTAAATTAGATCATCTCTATTATCTGTTAGTGTGTTCAGTTGTTTTATTTAGGCAACTTCGCTTGTGTGGCCGCTTTACGTGTTGCATTTTTCTAATGTAGACTGTCATACCGACATTTATTAGGCTCAAATAATGATGTGAATTGTCGTCTTTCCCAAATCAGCACAACTAATCCCTGAATTTTTAAAATTTTGCTCAACATATATATGATCACGCCCTTCTAGTTTGATAATTGGCTACGCGAATTATATAGTCTACTTCCTAATTTACAGACAGTCAAAATTCTGGCAATTTGAATACTTCTCAGGATTTTAATTGTGAACTTTTCTTGAAAATGTACCGTACCAAAAAAAAAAAAATACTTTTCTTGAAAAAGCAAGGCCATACCACTTGAATCCGTCGCTAGCCACCCAATATTTTTTCATGAACATTCGTGCAATCATCATAAAATATAGAGGATCGCAAACATTTGGACAAAGATATTTATAAAATATGGCAATAAAATTAAAACCATAGCCATATGGAAAAATAATAATTTGGTTGCCAAATTTGCATTTTCAGTCTGCAAAGAGCCATGGTGTCAAATTGCGAATCCAGGATGCATCCTATGATTTTTCCATCTTAGGGACAAAATAAGCCTTTATAAAAACCTGCAAATCTGCTTGTAAGCAACCATCAATTCTACAAACGCACCATCATCATCAAGTGAAAAAACAACGACAATGAGACCTCAAATCCTCCTCCTAACGATCTTCCTCACCGTCCTCCCTCTCTTGGCCTTTGCCGCTGTCAGCCGGAAGTTGGCGGCCGGACTCTGGGAGCCGATCAAGGACGTGCACGATCCGCACGTCCAAGCGGTCGGCAAGTTTGCGGTGACCACGTTCAACAGCAAGAATCACACCGACCTGGTTTTCAAGGACATCAGAGAAGGGGCGACTCAGGCCGATCGCGGCACCAAGTACTACCTGCGTCTCCTAGTGACCAGGCCGGAGTCGCCGTGTTACGTGGCCCTTGTATTGGAGACGCCGAGGCAGAAGTCTTTGGAGCTTTTGTCCTTCGAGGGTGATACCTGCTAAAGGCTATTTAGCTCTCTCTTTTCTTAATAATTGAATGAGGAATAAAAGTTGTGATTTGATGTGATATCATGGAATCTTTATGTTGTTTCCCGGTTCAGAAAGTCTTATCTCAATTTCGATTATCTCAAAAAGTTCAAATCATCATACAACTTCGCAACCAAATATTGATTTACATTTTGAAGGATCTATTGCACAATAGACTAAACTATGATGCTAGTATGCAGAAGACGATCAGTTCAAGCAATCGCAGTATTGGTGTTCTCATTTTCTTTGCCTTTTCAATTTCTCAACTTCTTAATTATGGAAAAGCACTCATCGGTATTAACTGATCATTTCCCAGCAAAGGATGCAAATTATAGGGCCTTTTCATTAATTATATACTTAAAATTTTCGTTGACATTCTTAATTTCTCCAAATTTGTTGCTTCAACGGAACTTAGTTAGTCTTGTTTTGTGTTTTTTGGCTCAAATTAGGGTTCTTCTTTTTCAGTGTCATGTCTGATGTCCTTGGCAAAATGGCATTATTCAACTAATTAATTACGTATTTGAGAAATATGTTCTTTAAGGCTCCTTTTTTATTTTGTAATTTTTTTACATTTTTCTTTTTTTTTCCTTCCCTTTCTTTTAGCCTATTACCAGCCTCTGCCATGGCTAGCCCTCGTTTGGCTGGTCGTCGACCTTGGCCAAGTCGTTGGCCAGGTCGCTGGCCATTGCTAAGGCCTGACAAAAGGAAGAAGAAGAAAAATAAAAGAAGAAAATGAAAAAAAAAAAAAAAAAGTGGTTTTGATTCTGATGTTATTCTAGGAATAAAAGAGCAATCTTTTTTTTTTTTACTTCTTGATTTTGTTCTAAATCTATTTTTGAGAACAATTTTATTTCTAAGAATAAAAAAGTTACTAAATGGATTTTTGTTCTTCTTTTTTTTTTTTTGGGGAATAAAAGAAAATAATCAAACATTATTTGGCCGATTACCAAATAGGGCCAATGCCAACCTCCCTTTCATTTCTCATGAAAACAATGATAAATAAGTAAATATATGCATTTCAACATATAATACCCTCATTCTCTTATCATCATGTAATCATTGATGAAACAAAAGGCTTTACTTAAGCAAGCGAGTCAAAAGCAATAAAATGTCATAATTGACAATTGGTTATACTTGGCAAGTGGATATATTTGGTAAGTGAATATGAGCAGTAAATAGTCACACTGAACAGATAGGTTTAAGCAGTATGTGGTTATTTTCTACAAGTGAATGTGAACAATAAATGATCATACTAAGCAAGTGGATATGAGCAATATATGGTCATACTCAGCAAAATAAATATGAGCAATAAATGGTCATATTCAACAATTGAATATGAGCAGTATATGATTATACTAAGCAAGTGAGTATGAGAAGTAAATTTTCATACTCAGCGAGTGAATATAAATAGTATGTGGTTAAGCAATAAGTGGTCATACTCAACAAGCGGATATGAGCAATATGTCGTCATACTCATCAATGATGAATAGTAAATGGTCATACTCAAGGAGTGGATATAAGCAGTATGTGGTTATACTCTAGACAAATGAATACGAGCAGTAAGTGGTCATGCTCAACGAATGGATATAAGCAGTATATAGTTATGCTTAGTAAGTGGATATACTCAGCAAATGGATATAAGTAATAGGCTATAGCTAGTAATTAACAAAGAATATGAGCAAAGATCGGAGAGCATGAGGTTAAAATGATTGGCGTTTTGTGAGTAAAATTAGTCTAATGGATTCAATTGGAAAAACTAGAAAAAGTTCAAGACTCAATTGGCAAAACTAAAAGGTTTATGATTGAATTGCAATAGGCAATACCCAATAATTAGCTATGAGCAGTATATCCACAATAGGCTATATCGAAAAAGTGATTATGAGTAATGGTTGGTAAGTATAAGGTGAATATAATTAGTCATTTGTGAGTAAAATTAGCTGAATTGACTCAACTAGCAAAACTTAGAAAAGTCTTAAGACTTAATTAGCAAAATTAAAATGTTTTGGACTAAATTGACAATGGTGCGATATGTTTAACACTTATAGGACAATTTTCCCATATTTAGTTGTTGTCATAAAAGAATAGGCTTGCAAACTTTGGCAAAACATAAAAATAAAATATGGCAACAAAATAAAATTATAGTCATGTAAAGCAATTTTTCAGTTACCAAATTTACATTTTCCCTATGCAAAAAGCAATTGCACCAATCAATTGCATTATAGAGAAATAAAATTAAAAGAAGTAAACCTAGTATGGCAAACAAATATCCCAATTTGAGCCATGGTGTCAATCGAGTATTTTATAGTTTTTCCTATAAGGAACAAAAAAATTGCCTATAAAACCAGCAAATCTGCTAACAAGCAACCATCAATTACATGGTGAAAATATATATACATATTTATATGGCACATCTGCATTTATCACAAAATTCTATCTCCATGCATCACAGGGCCTCGGTACTAGTCCTGCGTACTTTATAAATAATGACATGAGTAGGTTCTAAATTTTCATTTGATATTTAATATAGATCCTAAATTTTATTTTATTTTTTTTCTTAATTTAATCTGTGAACTTTCAATATATTTGCTCAATATAGTCATTGTGTGGCCGCTTTACATGCTGTATTTTCTAATGTAGACCGTCATGCCAGCAATTTTTTAGGCTTAAATAATGATGTGAATTGGCGTCTTTCCAAATCAGCATAACTAATCCCTGAATTTTAAAATTTGGCTCAACATATATATGATCATGCCCTTCTAGTTTGATAATTGGCTACGCAAGTCATATAATTGTCTACTTCCTAATTTACAGACAATCAAAATTCTGGCAGTTTGAATACTTCTTAGGATTTTAATTGTGAACTTTTCTTGAAAAAGCAAGGCCATACCACTTGAATCCGTCGCTAGCCACCCGATAGTTTTTCATGAACATTCGTGGAATCATCATAAAATACATAGGATCGCAAACTTTTGGCCAAACATATTTATAAAATATGGCAATAAAATTAAAATCATAGCCATATGGAAAAATAATAAATCGGTTGCCAAATTTGCATTTTCAGTCTTCAAAGAGCCATGGTGTCAAATTGCGAATCCAGGATGTATCCTATGATTTTTCCATCTTGGGTACAAAACAAGCCTTTATAAAAACTAGCAAATCTGCTTGTAAGAACCCATCAATTCCACAAACGCACCATCATCATCAAGTGAAAAAACAACGACAATGAGACCTCAAATCCTCCTCCTGACGATCTTCCTCACCGTCCTCCCTCTCTTGGCCGTCGCTGCTGTCAGCCGGAAGTTGGCGGCCGGACCCTGGGAGGCGATCAAGGACGTGCACGATCCGCACGTTCAAGCGGTCGCCAAGTTTGCAGTGACCACGTTCAACAGCAAGAATCACACCGACCTGGTTTTCAAGGACATCAGAAGAGGGGAGACTCAGGCCGATCGCGGCACCAAGTACTTCCTGCATCTCCTAA
The DNA here is from genome assembly GCA_017140325.1 of Eucalyptus leucophloia subsp. euroa. Classification (NCBI taxonomy): domain Eukaryota; kingdom Viridiplantae; phylum Streptophyta; class Magnoliopsida; order Myrtales; family Myrtaceae; genus Eucalyptus; species Eucalyptus leucophloia. The sequence continues at coordinate 22,015,602 of CM029471.1, forward strand.
TGGCCGGGCCGGTGTCGCCGTGTTACGTGGCCCTGGTATTGGAGACGCCGAGGCAGAAGTCCTTGGAGCTTTTGTCCTTCGAGCGCGATACCTGCTAAGGTTGATCCAAATGAATCGATGTAAAAGCTATTTAGCTCTCTCTTTTCTGATAATTGTATGAGGAATAAAAGTTGCGATTCGATGTGATATCATGGAATCTTTACATTGTTTCCCGGTTCAAAAAGTTTTATCTCAATTTTGATTATCTCAAAAAGTTCAAATCATCATACAACTTCGCAACCAGATATTGATTTACATTTTGAAGGATCTATTGCACAATAGATTAAACTATGATGCTAGTATGCAGAAGACGATCAGTTCAAGCAATCGCAGCATTTGTGTTCTCATTTTTTGTCCTTTTCAATTTCTCGACTTCTTAATTATGGAAAAGCACTCATTGGTATTAACCGATCATTTCTCGGCAAATGACACGAATTATAATGCCTTTTCACTAATTATATACCTAAAATTTCGTTGATGTTCTTAATTTCTCCAAATTTGTTGCTTGAACCGAACTTAGTCTCGTTTTGTGTTTTTTGGCTCAAATTAGGGTTCTTGTTTTTCAGTGTTACGTTACGTCTGATGTCCTTGGCAAAATGGCATTATTCAATTAATTAAGTACATATTCAAGAAATATGTTGTTTAAGGCTCCTTTTTGTCTCTTGAAAATAAGCATGAATTATTTGGAAAATATTTTCTTAAGAACAATCGTTTCTACCAGTTGAAATAATTAATCAATAAAAAGTATTCAATAATAATTATGCCCAAATATTTTTGTGAACTTTTTCATTTGTTTAGATTTTAAGAGATTTAGAGAAATATATTCAAAATCACTCATTGTCTGTGAAATAAACGGAATCTGATTATGCTTAATCTTTTGTTTCCAAACTTTTGTGTCCACGAAATTGTAAATTTTGCCAATCTGTGCCGTTATCGGTTCTGGCATCTTTGCTCTCAAGGGATGTAGAAGTCAAGTATCACTACAAATCTCGCACTGGGAGCGTAACTATATGTACAATCGATTCTCCGTTTGTTCTCTGAAATTTAGAATTTGTTTGTATCCTCTTTGATATTCGCCTTAGAAAGATTAGGTTTTGGACGGTTCTCACGAAAACCGATCTAATTCCCAATTCCCTAATCCGATTTTGCTAAAGAAAGCGAACCAGAAAATGGTTGCCCTCAAATAGAATTTAGGGCTTGAACTCCACTCTTTAGTCTTCTTTCTATCTCCTTTAATTGCACTAAGATACAAGATTCAATCTACTTGGAATTTACTGTGATTCAATCTCCAATCGAGTATCAATTTTTTTTAATGACCATTCTACCTCTTCCTTAATTGTTGAGTTTTGGTTTGCTGTTGGCCGAATCTACTAATTTTATGATGGTAGAGGATTCATGTTCGTCTTATTGCGAGTTCGCCTGTTGTGACTCTCATAAGCAGAACAAGAAAATAAAATAAAAAGAGCAGATTCCAATCCAACTTAGGAATCAGACCAGTCCGGTCCCAAACCGATCAACCCGACCTCACCCTTCTTTCTCCAACATGTTTAAACTTTTATACTCACATCCCTCTTTCTCGAGCCCCTCTGCCCTGTGCCCCCAGATCTCCTTCCCTGTCGTCAATGCCTTGCCAAACTGGGGCCATCGCCCATCTCCGATTCAGTGATTCGCTGAAGCAGAGGTTGCTGGCTCTTCTCCGAAGAGAAGAGATCAGCGGCAGCATCATCGTCGTCCTCATTGGCGTCGTCTTCGAAAGGCAGAGGAAAAAGCTGGCGAGGAAGAGCAGGCGGCTGTGCTGTTGATGGCCCTGTCTTACGGCTCTGTTTATGCTTAAAGAGTCATTAAGTAGAAAGAATCAAGAATGTCAAATTGGCAAAAACGTTTTTATTTTTATTTTTTGTTTGGAAAGAAGGGGGGCGGGGGGCAGCTGTTTTGACCAAAATCGAGAGGAGGGAGTAGAGAAGGAGAGAGAGAGGCCGACAAGTGTAAGAAGTTAGAGGAGATCTGATAGTCCTTTTTGTTTCTCTGTCTTGTGCTAAGGTAATAATGGTCCTTTCATTTTGTGAAAAATATCATGTTTTCAGAAAACATTTTCCTGAAAGTCATTTTTCAAGAAAATAACTCTATTTTCCGATATTCGGCCAAAACCTAAAATTTGAGTGAAAAATATTTTCCACCGTTCGTTAGCTCATTTAATTGTTTGGGAAAAATTATCAAAAATTGAATTTTTATATTTTTAATTGACCAAAAAATTAATTTTATTTTTTTATATTTTTTTAGAAAATGATTTTTAATTATTTATATTTTTTAAAAATTTGTAATTTTTATTATTTTTTATTTTTCTTTCTTTTTCTTTTTCTTTTCCTTCCTCCTTCCTCCTCCTTCTTCCTCCTCCTTCCGCCGCCGGCGCTCCTCCTTCCTACCTAACGATGGCTGGGCTGCCGGCGGCGACCAAGACCCGATGGCCGATCCGGCAAGCTCACGGCAAGCTCGGGTGAGGCCCGAGCCCCACCCAACTCACCGGATCTGGCGAGCCGCGAGCTCCGCCCAGGCTGGTGAGAGCTCCGCCTCGCCCGATGTGGCGAGGCCCGATCTTGGGTTCGCCCGGATCGGGCTAGGCGAGCCTCGCCAACTTTGGGGCGAGGCCGGCGAGGTCACCAAATGCCGCCATGGCCGGTCGCCGCCACCGGCAAAGAAGAAGATGAAAAGGAAAGAAAGAAAAGAAAAGAAAAGAAATTAAAAACTCGATTTAAAAAAAAAAAAGAAAAAAAAAGCATAAAAATAAAACGAAAATGTATTTTTTTTTTTGTGAACTAAAACGAAAATGTATTGATAAAAATAAGTAAGAGGGAAGAAGTCATGGAAAACGTTTTCCACTTTTCATAAGTGGAAAACGTTTTCCTCACTTTAAAGGTTATTTTTTCCAATGATGGAAAATATTTTCCTTGACTAGTTCATTTTCCGTGAAACGAATACCGGAAAATTCGGAAAACATCTTCCCGAAAGTCATTTTCTGCGAAACAAATGGACCCTAAAAGTTGTCCGATTTTCGATTAGTCCCCATTTACTGCCGTTGGATTCTTGCCATCTTTGGTCAATTTGCGACTTTGGTTATGACCCAAATGCAACTTGAGGGCTCGGCATTCGTTTATGAGGCCGGAGTTTAGTTATTGGCCCGATGAGAATGGGATGCAATGCGAAACGCAATCATATATAATCGATGTCATGTATTAATAAAGAAGCTTGTTGACACCAAACGATGTCCAAGTGTTCTGATCAACGGAAGCTTAGATATTGAAACGCAGAGTGTAATTGTCAATTAGCAGAGCGAACAATCTTGAGTGAGTGATCGTTCGTAGTAAGTGTTGTTGTATAATAGGAGGTGCATAGGGCTGGTTTTTTTATTCTTCACAACCGTTAGATATAACCGTCAATGGAGAGTTATAAAAATCTTTAGTGTAATGGACCGTCCAATTAATCTAGGAATACGTATTGTTTATCTTTGTTTTTGACTTATTTTACATTTCCACTACTATTTATATTGCCGGGAATGATTGATCGTAGTAGCCGCACATTTAAATTTCTCAATATTTATATTTCTCGTCTAAATATTAACAAATGACTCTTGAAACTTCTATCATAGGATTGAAGTGGAATCGGCGCTGATTCTTTCAACAAGGAAAATTTCACCAAGAGCACCATCCGAGGAAAAGATCAATCTCATTTATTTCAGAGTCGTACGTATTTAAAAAATTGGTTATCACAGGTATCTAACATGCATAGTCTTGCCGTAAAGCGTATAATAAGCTATGGCAACTGATAAGGTAGAGAATAAAAACTTCATGTTTTTGTTAGTGGATTCAAGTCTCATATTTGTTGTTTTCTGTTGCACGATAAAATCCACATGATATTTCTAAATGGCGTGGGAGTCATATTTGAAATTATTTATCAGTTATCTCAATATAAGTAGTACTTAAGAATGAGGCAGGCTTTGCCAACTAACTAGGAGTGAGCATCAGTCCAAGGTTATCGCTGGATCGGCCCAACCTTGCCAATGCTGATCTGGTTCCCAAGGAGATTGGGTTGGTCTTTGGTCCTAAGATCCCTAGACCACGACTGTGCGGGTTGGTCTTTAGTTCTAGGAGTTTATGATCGATCTAATTCGGACCAACCCTAACTGTATGTATTAAATATAATATATCTAATATATTTATATCTAATATATTATTTGTAATTTTTTTTATAAATTCTAAAGAGAATCCTAAGTCAAACGGCATCAACAATATTAAACGGCTTCTCATGGAGTCTAAAATAGCGTAAACAACTTTAAACGGCTCCTCATGGCATCCTCCTGTGGTCCTCATTCTCTTCTGCATTCTTTGTCTTCTTAGTCTTCAATTTGCCAAATTCGAAAGAAACAACTTCCTTGCTCGCCGTTGGACACTCACCTCACTCAACTTCCTCATTCGCCGCTCAACTTCTTATCTTGTTTCATATCTCTATGAGTGGTCTTGATCATTTTTATTATTTCTTGCTTTCAGTAAGTGTGAAATTTCTATTATTGTCTTATTTTAAATTTGTTGATTATGTATTGGTATTTATAATTTGGTTGCACAACGCTGCTGCATTGTCTATGAATATATAATTTAAAATTGTAGGTTTGCATTTTCAGAGAGTACAAAAAATGAAATAAAAAAGTTATCAGTTGGTCTCGGGTTGACGAATGGGTTCAGTCCGGTCCTCCATCCAAGCTCAATAGAGTTGGTTCTCGGTCCCAAAAATTAAGGACCAACACTGTATGAGTTGATCTTAGGGTTAGGGAATGGGCTAGCCCAACCCGAAACATGCTCACCCCTACAACCAACAAGAATTAGTTTACAATAGGACTCTCACACAAACAAAATAACAAAATAAGATGACGTCATCGTGAAAATATAAATATATTCCCAAAAACTATGTGCAATGAATGGCCGTGCATCCAATTTCAAATCAGTACACCTTGTCACTACCAGTGTGCAACTCACAACAATGTGCATTTCATGACAACGTGTAATCAACATGTGACTTCATTATATTAGTGTTGATGTGCAAATCTAAGCATTGCAATCTTAATTTACATTTGATGTTATGAAGCTTTATCATGAAAATTATTAATTGAATGTAAACATACAAATTCAAGATACGTGATCACATGCAACTTCAATGTCAAGAAACTTCTATGCATTCATGTGACATTTAAATTTAAAGGATTGCGCTTTTTCTACTCCTCCTTTGGTTTTTTTTTTTTTTTGATCTGAAATACGATTACTGGATTTACTTCTTAAAGTTTTGAGGAAATACATCAAGAGCATCAATACTCAAAATATCTAGTAGGGCGGGTGGGGGATCATACAACCAATTAGTAGGAAGACAATTTAAACGACATGCTTTGGCCAGCCAATCCGCAGATCTGTTGGTGTTTTGGGAGCAGTGGGCCACGGATATATGCTGAAATTTCATCAGTAGGCTTTGGGCCCGGTCCATGAGAGGCTTCACTTGCCAGTTAATCTCTTTCGAAGCCACGACCGCTTGCACGAGGGGCAAACAGTCAGTTTGTACTTCCAGTTGGAGTTCCGTTCGATTGGAGAACAGATCTAGGGTTTGAAGGAGAGCTAGGGCTTCCGCTTGAATGGCCGAGGAAGCGTCTACGACTCTTGCAACGCCATCAACGATGCAATTGCGTGGATCCCTGCACAGACATGCGATCGCTGCTCTGTTCATGGTCGGGCGTGTTTCCTCTGCTGTCTCTGTTGTCGCATCGTCTAGTTCAACAAAGGAGGCGTCCACGTTGATTTTGAGGGCGTCGTGGGGGGGAGGTCTCCACCGATCAGGTACGGAGGTTTTGTTCTGTCCAGTTGCTGGGATTAGGGTCAACGTCTTGAAGTTTTCGAACAGAGTATTCGCCTGGATTAAAGTGTGCTGCTGTGACAGGGGGCGCTGGCTGAATATGTGTTGGTTCCGATCCTTCCAGATACTCCATAGGCGAGCAGCAACTAGTTCGAACTGATTGGTGAGCGTGGGGTTTTGTTTCAGCTAGAAGAGCCAGTCATCGAACCGTGTTAACCCCAATCTTGAAATCTTGATGTGCAGGGGTGTAGCGTTCCAAACTGGGGCAGTCCATGGGCGAGTAAGAGGATATGTTCTGTAGTTTCAGCTTCCATATTGCAGATGGCGCATACAGGATCAGGTACGATCTTTCTCCGGTAGAGATTTTCCCTTGTAGGTAGTGTGTTGTGACATGCTTGCCAGAGGAATAGCTTGATTTTGGGTAGGGTTGGAGAACGCCATATATGTTTCCAAAGGTCTGGATTTGTCTGATGTGATGAGGTTGCTGCTGTGGTGTGATAATTGTTTGGGTTTGCTCTTGCTGAAAAATATCCACTTTTTGCTGAGTAAATGCCAGATTTGGTGTGCAACCAGACCTGTTTATCTTTTGAATTAGGCACACCAATAGGGGTAGCGAGTATCTCCCGCACAATGCCTTCACCAAACATTGCTTCCACCTTCTCAGTTTTCCACTTTCCGGTGTCTTGTTCGATCAAGTCTACCACGAGAAGTGGTTCATTCCTTGTTGCTAGCCCGCCTATAGGTCCACTTTTCAGCCATCTATCGTTGCGAATTGAGAGTTCTTTTCCAGTCCCGACTTGGTACATGATGTGTGGCATGATCAGATCCCTTCCCTGAGTGATACTTTGCCAACCCCACGATGAACGATGACCTTTTCCAGCTTTCCAGAAGTCACCATGTGGATAATACAGACCCTTCATTAATTTACTTAGCAGGGAAAGGCCCAACATTGTCTTCATTATGGAGACAAAAAATCAGGAGCAAAAGGTGCAAAAATTACGGCGGAGACTCAAATTCCAGCACTCTTTCTTAGTGAATCCAGAAGGTATAGCAGGGGGATTAGCAATCTTTTGGGATGACCAGGTACTGCTGTCCATTGACTCTTTCACAACAAATGTAATCTTCACTCAATGCCAACTAAAGACTAATAACCAGCGAATGCACATCACGTTCACACATGCTCCAAATCAGTTTCAGGAGAGAACTAGATTATGGGAAAATATTCATCAGAAAAGTCTACAATATCGGTTCCCTTGGTTGTGTTTGGGAGACTTTAATGAGATTTTAAACCATTGGGAGAAAGTGGGCAAGTAAAGAGTAGAAACTTACCGGCTAACAGCTTTCAGAGATTTCCTGTACAACTGTTCTCTACTAGATCTGGAGTGTAAGGGGTGCGCCTTTACCTGGACCAACAACAGAGAGGGAGATAATATGGTCAAGAAGCGTTTAGACAGAGTATTATGTGATTCAGAATGGCGGATCAACTATCCAATAGCTGAATGCATTGCCTTACCTGCCATTGGCTCCGATCACTCCCCAATTATCCTTTCAACAAGCCCTCAGAGGAAAAGAAAGGGGAAGAACTTTAAATACGAAGCCTTCTGGGCAGAGGAGGAGGAATGCGTGTCACTCGTAAAGGAAACTTGGGCTGAACCGGCCTTCCAACAGCTTAGCGTGGCGGAGAAACTGCAGGTAGTGTCAAAAAAGCTGTTAAAGTGGAGCCAAAATAGATTCACCAATGCAAAGAAGAGGATCACAAGGCTAAACAAAGAATTACAACACTTAATGAACAGCAAGGGAGTTTCCAATGAAAGCAAGGCAGCAAAGGAATTAACAAACGAAATTGACCAGTTGTGGAGACAAGAAGAAATGTATTGGGCCATGCGATCAAGAATTAACTGGATAAAATGGGGGATAAACATACCAAATTCTTCCATGCAACCACCATTCAAAGGAGAATCGAAAACAGATATTAGTATTGAAGAATGCGAGACGATGTTTGGGTGCGTGAGGAACAAAGCACTAAAAGAGATGACCGGTGCATACTTTCAAAAGCTATATGAGTCAGTGGGGCCTCGAAACTTTCAGCCTATTTTGCAACAAATTCCAGCTTTGGTAGATGCAACAATGAATCAACACTTAGTGGAATCAGTGAGTATGGAGGAAATCATGATAGCTATGAAGCAGTTAGGAGCCAACAAAGCTCCTGGACCAGATGGTATGCATGGTCTTTTCTTCAGAAAACACTGGCCAGATATTTGCCAAGACATTTTTACAGAAATACAGCACTTTTTTACCACCGGTTATCTTAATCCTGATCTGAACAAAACACTCATAACCCTCATCCCTAAGACCCCACAACCAGAGAAGTTGGAACAGTATCGACCCATAAGCCTCTGCAATTTTGCATATAAAATCATCTCAAAAGTGCTGTCTAATAGATTAAAACCTCTTCTACCCCTACTCCTCCTTTGGTTTAGACATTCCCTATTTTTGTGTTTTGACTATATTATCTTTTGTGTGACCTACCAAATCTGTTACAACTCTACCAAAATAGTTCGTTTTTTGTTTGGTCGATTCATTTTATTTTGTTTCTTATTTTTCTTCCCTTATGGATCTCACTATCCTTCTTCTTCTATACAATTCCTAACTCTTTTAGCACGTTTCCCATCTCTGTTTTTTCTCTTGTAGTCCATTTTTTCTTTCTACACTTTTTGATTTCTCAAGTTGTAGGGCATTGAGAAGGTGATAATTTATAACACCAACCCTGATTTCCTCCACACCTTTGCTAGTACCAGCATTGTGTCCTCGTTGACCTCCCCAATAAAGCCCTTTTTGCTGTCACACACGACCTCTTCTTGCACTATGGAAAGTAATATTAAGAAGTACCACCACTCTCTCTCTCTTCTCTTTTCTAGATTTTTCTCTCCTCTTCTTGCACATGCGAGAGTGTAGAGGAAGAATAGGTGTCTCCACCATGTATAGGCATAAAAGTCTAGAGTGATAGGCGAGTTGTGTACTTTCAAATAATATGAACTGCAATTTAAATTAGTACTTTAATTTGATTGCAGTTTTCAATGTTATGTCTGAATGTTGAAATAAAAATTTTGCTTTCACAAATAATTTCTTGGAACATATTGCTATAATGCTACATTTGTCTTTTCATTTGTGTGGTTATTGCTGTTAGCCATAGACTATAGTTATGCGTAGAGTTAAACTTCAAACCGATTCTTGAACAACCATTTCGTAATTGCATATTTGGTGGGATTTCATGGGATTGCGAAGTTAAAAAATCAATGCAACTTTTTTTTCTTGCAATCATTCAATCTAGATATTGTGCAATGTCAAACTCCATTGCAACCGATGTTTAAGCATCAAGGAGAGAGAGGGATAAAGCAAGGAGAGTTAAGACAGAGAGTAGACAATGAAATAAAAAGGATCGAGCTCGCCCTCAGCTGTGGGGTGGAGGAAGTCCCCGTGTTTCACGGCAGTAACTTGAATGTCTAAACTTTTTTTTCAATGTTTAATGTGTCCCTGAATTTCTAAAAATCCACTCATAGTCCTTCCATCTGTCATGTCAGCATTTGTTTGGCCAAAATAATTATGAGAACTATCACGTTATTTTTCTAAAGTTAGCAAAAAAAGAATCCTCTATTTTTTTTTTTCTTGAGATAGATACATGTGACATGGAGGATACATGTAAGCTACGTGGATGCTAGCATTGCAAATTTAACAGCAATTGTTTGTCACATCAACTTAAGGTGTTAGAAATTTAACAAAAGGGATATATTGAGTGGATTTTTGAAAGTGTAAGTACTAGTTTGAATATTCAAGATAAAATACAGGATTACAAAGTTTGATAAAACATAAAGACAACATAGGGAAAATGGTCCAAAATTTCTAAGTCTATTATATGGTCATCAATTCAATTTAAAGTCTTTCAATTGTGCCAATTTATTCTTGAACCTTTTAACGATTTGTCATTATAATCCTTTTAGCTAATTATTCAAATAATATGTTAATGAATTAATTGACACAATTAAAAGGTTTTGGATTAGATTGGCAAATCGTCAAAATTTTAGATATAATTTTTTTTTGGTAAAAAATTTTTAAATATAAATTGGCATAATAGAAATGTTTAAAACTGAACCGATCGTCATACGATAAATTTATGAATTTTTGAACAATTAACATATGGCAACAAAATAAATAACAGTCATGAAAAAGCAACTATCAATTTACCAAATTTGCATCTTTAACTCTGCAGGAGCCATGGTGTCAATCGAGTAATCTCAGGATTTTTCCAGATTAGGACCCAAAAAAAGGCCTGTAAAGACCATCAAGTCTGCTAACAAAGCCACCATCAATTACATTGTGAAAAAAGAAGAACCAATAGAAACATATGTAGCACGGACATGGACACGGGATACATGACACAACACGACACGACACGACACGCCGATACGTCATTTCTTAAAAATAGAGAATTTCGACACGTTCGACACGTTATATATTAAATGTATTTTTATATATAAATACATAAATAAATAATAATAAAATAGCCTAGAATTAATTTACACGAAAAATATTAAATAATATCATTCATTATTTTAATTTGTTACAATAATACACAAAACTTAGAGGAAAAAACATTGTTTAAAGAAAAATGCCGAAATGATATTTTTTAATTTTTTATTTATCATATATATCATTTTTTTATTACTTCTTTCATAGTAAAAGACTTTTAAAAAAAATTCTAAAAAAAACTGAAAAAAAAATATTGACCCCGTGTGTGTATATTTACAACAATTTTATTACTTTTTTTTATTACTTCTTTTGGGTTTTTTTTTTTTTTTTTTTTCTGGAGGAACCACTTTCGCCGACAGCCGCCACGTAAACCCCCAGGTGTCGCTAGCGGAGAAACCGTCACTCCGACGCCACGCTTAAGTCACCACACAGCGTTTCAGCCTCCCTGCTTCGCAGGGGCTTCAAACCTTAGCCTCCTCGGTGAAGGACAAAGGATCTACCATCCACGCTGCAATAGCCGGTGATGGTATATTTATATTTTGACCCCTCAAGTATTAGAAATTTTTAAAATTGATCTCGTGCGTGTCGGAATCGCGTGTTGGAATTCTGGACTTGCGTGTCAGAGAGAGTTGACCACGTGTCCAATTTTTCGACACTCGTTGACCGCGTGTTGGGACGTGTCAGAGCGTGTCGGAGTGTCAGACACGACACAAAGGCTTCTCCGGAGAGTGTCTGTGCTACATAGATAAAAACAACGGCAGCAAGACCTCAAATCCTCCTCCCAACCCTCTTCCTCGCCGTCCTCCCTCTCTCGGCCATCGGTTGAGGTTTCCCCGACGGAGCATGGGAACCAATCAAGGACGTGCACAGTGAACGCGTCAAAGGGCTCGCTCAGTTCACGGTCATCGAGTTCAACAAGAAGAACCGCGTCGACCTGATTTTCAAAAACGTTGTAAGAGGGGAAACTCAGCAAGCCGATTAAATGAAGACCAAGTATCACCTGCATCTCGTCAGGGACCACCCGGCATCGCCGTTTTACAAGGCCACGGTTCTGGTGTCCCGGTGGTGGCTGCACTCCTGGGAGCTTTTGTCCTTTGAAGGTGACGCTTGCTAAGTTTAACACAAAGAAATCGATGTGAAAATCTCTCTCTCTCTCTCTCTCTCTCTCTCTCTCTCTCTCTCTCTCATTGAATGAGAAATAAAAGTCGCAATTATGTCGTACAATCACTAAGATTGGTCGAGGCTCGAATGTTTCTCAGTGGGAAAAGTTTCGTTTCAATTTCGCTCGGATTAGTCGTTATAGTTGGTCAAGAATCGGAAAAGAAATAAATGTTGTGATTCGGTGTGATATCATAAAATCGCTACAGTTGGTCGAGGCTTGAATTTTCCCCGATGCAAAAAGTTTCATTTCAATTTCACAAGTAGTCATTTATCTAAAAAAGTATACGTCATCTTACGATTTCACAAGGTGATATCAATCTATATTTTGGCATAATTTATTGTAAAAATAATGATGTGGACTGTCGCGTTATTTTTCTAACTAAATATTGAGATAGCTAGTATAAGCATCTTGTCGCGATCAATTTTTTTCGGGGTCTGGACCACCTAGGATTTGGCTAGTGGATTGTTAAGCCTAGACTTAACTCGGGCTCTTTCAAGCCCATACCAATTCGCAACTTTAGGTTCAAGTTCTCAACATTCAATTAATTTTTAACTAGGAGTCGACACTAATCTATTTTTGGTGGGTTGATTCGAAACCCAAGTAAAGTAATGGGAGATTCACTTTACTCCTACGAGCCAGAGATTTGGGTACGGGGACTTGATTACGTTAGATTTCTCTAATGCCATTTCGGTACCATTTCTTTTATTTTGAAAAAAAAAAATATTTTGCAGGCAGCTTGAATTAATTTTAAACTATTTCCCTAACATGTGAGGTTATTATGTAGGTACGCAATCCACCAATTTAACACCCAAGAAAGCAATTAAATAATGCAGGACTTACCTCAAAGCAACGAAAGCATCTGCAGCGTTAAATTAAAAGCCACATCAACAACCCTAGATATGATTTCTAATTAACACGCAATTTCTTTTTTTTTTTTTTTCACTTTTTAACGAGACTATAATCCATATGCAATGCAATGCTTTTAATCTAATATAAAATAATACGGCATGGCAACATGTAATTTAATATGTGAGCTATATGTCACGCGACATTTATTAAATGACCTGATCTAATGATGGGCAATTTCTAATTAGAAATGAACCTAACAATAATCACTAAAATGATGTGCATTTCATGGACTTAATTCTATATGACGTGCACATGATTTTTCTATTCTAAAAAATGCAATCTATCCTAGAAATTGCAACTAATTTATCCTAAGACAAATTTTATTTTTTATGAAATGCAAAACATAACTATCTAGATTAAAATTCTATCTAGCTTATATTAGGGATTGGATCAGACTAAATCCTAATTTAAACTAAGATACTGTCTTAATCTAGCAAGCTCTAACCTAAGATGCAAAAATCAATCTAAACTTAATATGCAATTTTATCCTAATATGCCATGACGTACCAAAGATGCCCTAATTCTACATGACGTATGCATGATATTTTTTTTTTGTGTTTTTATATTAATTTCGAAATTAAAACTAATACATAATTAATATGCAATTCAAATAAAAAAAACTAACAACCTAAATGAATGCACTTTCTTTTTTTGGAATTTTTATTTAAAAATTCATGATAAGATTGCAATCCTAAATATGCAAGATAACAACAAACCTAATCCTAATTAAGATTTTTTTGATTTTTTATTTTACGAAAATAAGATTTGACTCAACCAACTTGACGATAGCAAATCAAACAAGATAAGATTGATATCCAAAAATTGGTGAATCATATCTCGCGCATGAGATCGGGTTGACCAATTTTAAAATTAAATCGCGAATCGAATCTCTGGCTTGAAATTGGATTGTCGATTTTTGTGAGGGATTGCGAGTCGGATTTCGGGCGCGAAAATCGGACTGTCAATCCCTAGCTTGAGGGGCACTTTCATGTTGGAATCTTAATCAAACATTTAAGAGGAACAATTCCACTAAACAAAACCAAATATAAAGGAAAATAAAAAAACTATAACTGGATAAGCAATAATAATAAAATAAAAAATCTACCTAAATCCCTTTTCCTTTTTTTTCTTCTTTCCTTTCCCACGTGTAACTATGGGCCTCCAAGGGCAGCCGGTTGATCGTCCGGCAAGGGAACTCGCGAGGTGAGCCAGGTGAACCAGCGGCGAGAGGGATGTGGAGCACGGATCACGTGAGGGCGGATGGCCAAGGCAAGGCGGTGGCAGCTGCGGGGCACCCGATCGTCGCGGTCGCACAGCCGAGCGAGGGCGGCGTTGGGCAGATCCGAGTCGGGTCCGGTCTCGGTAGAGCTTCGATGGGCTGGAGGTTGCGGTCAAGGTAAAGCGGAAGAGCACCGGGCTATTGCGACGGAGCAGCAACGGGCGTCGAGGTCATCATGGCTTCAGCAAGCATTGGACAGAGAGCGCGGACCGGCTCGGCGGAGAGCTGGCGCGGGTTGCGTACCAACGGGGGCGAGGTCAGCGTTCCGGCGCAGTAGATCCGGCGGCGAGGGAGTCCGAGCAGCTTGCGGTTTGATGGCGTCAGCGCAGCGCGGGCGCGGGTGAAGAGAAGCCGGCGACCAGGACAGCAGATGGGGGCAGCGAATGTGGGGGAAGACGATGAACAGTAAATGTCCAATCACTTCCTCCCCTCGCTGCTTCTGCTTTTGCTTTTCACTTCTTTTTCACTTTTTTTTGCTTTTGACCTTTTTCCTCCTTTCCTTTCGACGAAGAGAAACCTAGAAAAAGCCCCCTTTCTCTCACCGTACACGATTGCTTTTATAGGTTAAAATAGGTGATTTTCGTAGAATATTTTCTCTCGCTTTTTTCAATATACACGAAGATAACCTATAACCTCCCAATCACCCAAAATCTTCTTATTTTCCTTATCTCCTTAATATTCCCAACGATCTTATCACTTATAGACTAAAGATAAGATTGCAATATGATTCTAAAAACCACCGTAATATCGCATAAAATCTTAATTTCCCACGAGATAATTAATTTAATAAAAAAAACATGGGCTTGGGCCAACTTACTCGCTTCATGGGCTTAGTCCAACTAATTTGACTCCATCCGCACCGGTCCAATAAAATGCACCTAAATCTATATGATATGTAATTAATATATATATGTATTTGGATAAAATTAAACCCTAATTTTTAATGCGATAAATGACTAAATAGGCCATTAAAATTTAGGTGTCAACACACCTAGAGGGGAGTGAATAGGTGTATAATAATTTCTCGTGATAAGTGAGCAATATGAGATAAACAATAGAAAGGAAGTTCTCCTTTCATTAACAAAAACGTATTATGATCAAAGTAAAGCAGAGAGTAAGAAAGAGAAAATTGAACACAAGGTTTATAGTGGTTTGGCTTATTCCAAGCCTACGTCCACTCTTCCGCACTGACAGCCCACCGGCTGGATTTCACTATGAACAAAAAAGTTGTTACAGCAATGTTCTCCCTTGATTCCACACTGTAGATACTCTACCACACTTCCTCAAGGTTTCTCACGAATATAGACTCTTTTGCATACAAGATTTCGCTCAATAAATGAATTGATTAAGAACAAGGAGCTTCAGACTTTAGAATTCTTCTATCGCGCACACACTCAAACAACTGGAATGTCTTCCTTATATACTCCTTTATGTCATCATACCAGTTGGCACTTATCAAAGGAATTCCTCCAATTTACCCATTGGACGGAATCAATTAGGAAGATCATTCGAGCTATTAAAGGAACATGTCGATAGCCCATCAATCATGTTCACTCATACAATTAGGATCTCGGTTTCCATAAGTAGAACCTTCCAAGTATACTTCGCCAATCATCGGATCCTTAACCTTCGAATCAGTCATGATCAAATAAAGGATTCCATTATATCATATCCAGCCAAGAGATCTTCTCCAGTCGATAAGGTCACATCCTTAAGAAACACCCAGTTCTAGATAACCCTTCTTCAACGGATTAGAAACTGTCAATGAGAATAGACTTTGAGTCTTGAGTCTGGCAATCCGGAGGTCTTCAGATATTAAATAGTAGAGTCTGCAAATCTTCAGACTAAACTGATGGAAACGTTTTGTCAGCTTCAAAATGCTTCACAAAGATTTCTCCAACAATCTCCCCCTTTTTTTTATGGTGACAAAACTTTCCTGCAGATTTGGATAACTTTGACCTGCAAAATATTACTCAAACAAATATGGATATCTTATAAAGATAAATGGCTTAATGATAACACTAAAATCTGCAACCATAGAAAATAAGTTAGTCTTGCATGTGAGTAAAGCCATCCAGAAGATATCAATAGTACTTAATATAAGCAATCAAATCCAAATCCCAAATTCAGTCCACATCCAGACACAAAAGTCAAGTCAAACATCAAAACAATCCAAAAGTTCAAAAAGTTTAAGGTTCAAAGGTTTCAAATCTCGCATCTCTCCCCCTTTTTGTCAGCATAAAAAAGGTTGAAATGGAAATGGAATAGAGTCAAGATTGCTTGGGAACACGAACAAACTGGAAATCTCCCATTGACTGGACAATGCCTTCCAGCTTTTTCAAAACCTCCTTCAGTTGAGCTACATCTTCACCCTTAGCATTTGCTTGAATCTAAAGAGCAAGGGCTTGGATCTGATTATTCAAAGAAACTGAAGAAGCTTGACCTGCATTTTGCAAATTCTGAACTTCGCATCCCAGAGCATATATCTGACCCCGCATTTCCAAGAGAACATCAAGAATTCTGCGAAAATCTGCTGAATTATCGGTCTGCGTACTGGCTTCTACACTATCAAATGGAGTAAAGGAAGACGATGGCAAATTAGTATAGTCACGCAGATTTGGCAATGAAATATCATGTCTCTCCTCAGGAAATTGAGAGGCATAGATGTCCTCTGGATCTGCTGAAGAGCGACTGACTCCTTCATTGGTAGCAGGATATGAGGACATTCCTCTTTTCTCACGGTCTCCCCCTATTTGCATGCCTCAAGGTGGAGAAGAGTGTTCCTCATGCTCTCCTTCCTCTTAATCTCTTTTCTCTTCTTCTTCTTTTTCAATTCTTTCATTCTCAGCATCTCTTTCTTCTTCTTCTCTCTCCTCTGTTTCTTTCTCCTCTGCTGCTTTCTCTTCATCTTCTCTTTCTCCAATCCTCTGTTTTGAGTCTTTCTCTTGTTGTTCCTTTGATTTTGGAACAGAACGGCTCAAGTTCTTTAATGCCATTGCAGAAATGGTGATGTCTTCCTCATCATCTTCATCCTCAACGATGAGAGCTCTTCTTTTCTTGGATGGAGCAACCATGGGCTCCTTCCCTTTTCTTTTTGCTGCCGAAGAGATTTGATGAGTTTTGACAGAGGTTTTCTCCTTAAATTTCTCCAACGCCTTGCTGAGTTCCTTCAAACGCATTTTAGTCACCATTTTCAGTCCTACCACCATATGATTACAAGATCGAGTATAGAGAATTCGTGGAGGCTGAACATTCAAATATCTGAATAACTTTGTCACAAGACCTAGATAAGGAAGTTGACATTTGTCCTTCACCACTGCTCTATACATGTGGAACATAATAGTGTGAGGAAGAGAAAACTTTTTCCCAGCAATGATGGCATACATCAGCTTTGCCTCTGAGTTTGAAACATCAGTCTTTGAAATAGATTTTGATCTGAGGCAATTAATGACAATCTTGTCAAGCGAAATGTTAAATGTGCTCATCCTCAAGTAGGAAATCTTTTCCTATGTCCTACTATCCTTAACAAGTTCCAACGTAGCTCGAGCAATTGAGACATTGATAGGTTGATATCTCTCTCTCTCTCAACTCCAATGACATCAGTCAACATATCTACATCCACTACATAGTCCTAATCTCGGACACTAAAAGAGAATCTATTCGCATCCAAACTAAGATTCGAATAGAAATATGCAGTGAGTTCAGCATAGGCTTCTGTAGAGTCAGAACAGAACTGTTCAAGTTGAAGAAGACTAAATTTTTCCCTTAAATTAACATTCACAGCATCAAGGAAATCAAAATCCACACTTCTAGGGTTTATCACCCCACGCTTCAACAACTTAGAGTATAAAAGCTTTTGTTCCTTCGATCGAAACAAGTCGGTCTTTTTTCCCTGAATTTTTGCCGCAACACCCATTATCGGTTGAAACTGACTGTACAACTTATTATCATCATTCCCATATGGCTGATTCAGGCCTCCAACATGCGGATCACTTGGGATATTAGCAAGGGTTTCTTCTGCCAACCCCGCAGGGGCAATTCCCAAACGCTCCATATTTCGTAAAAAGATGTACTCATTTCCATACCCTTTGTCCTTAAGAAACTCATCAATGTAGTTCAATGGAGTTCCACCTCTTTTCAAAGTACGATAAAACTTGTAAATAAAAGAGGGCTTTTGAATTCTTACAGGATCTGTGCCTTTGATGATTTCTTCATTTTCTCGATGAGCAACATCTTGTGAACTAGATGGAGGAGAATGACGCTGCTGAGAATGTTGTGGGCTCTGCTACTAACTGGGAGACTCTTCTTCCTCAGTGAGATCGAAATGCGTAGGCCCCTCATGCATTTGTGGTCCCCTACTTGCAATCCTCGAAGACTTCCTTTGAGACGACATCTTTCACAGTCTTTGAAAGATTCCAAACTTGACTTTCCCAAGAAAGATGACAACTTTTTCGAAGATTAAAAAAGAGAAAAAAAACATGAATGGAAGATCAGTGCTTTCTTAGGATTTTTGGAGAGTAAAGCGAAGAAGAAACAACAGTGTATAAACAGTCGAAGAGAGACATTCAAAACTTCATAAAAGAAAGTAAAAAGATGCCTTTTTAAAAAATAACTGCCTTTTTCAAGAAATTAGATAATAGTCATTTCAAAAAATAACTCCTTTTTCGAAAAGGAAATGTTCCAATAATCACGTCAATTAAAGATAGCAATAATCAAACACAGTTGATGATCGTACCTTTTCAAGATGAAATTCGAGATAGAAAATAAAATAACTTACGAAAGAAAAACTTGATCGTCTGAGACTGGGTATCTTTAGACTTTCAGTCCTGAGTCTGAATTTCCTTAGACTTTAAGATTTTGAGTCTGGAATGAATAGTTTCAAATTGATTTTTCTCCAAAAGCTTTGTGAATATATTCGCCAGTTGGTTCTTTGAGTCAACAAACTGAATGGAAACTTCTCCATTTTGAACATGATCTCTAATGAAGTGATGTCGAATCTCTATATGCTTTGCTCTTGAGTGAAGAATTGGATTTTTGGTGAGATTGATTGCGCTAGTGTTGTCACATTTAATCTCCGCGCATGAATCTTCAATTCCAAAATCTCTTAGCTGTTGTTTTATCCACAGAATTTGTAAACAACAACTTCCAAGAGCTACATATTCTGCTTCTGCTGTAGAGAGAGCTAATGTACTTTGCTTCCTTGAAAACCAAGACATTATCCTGCTTCCAAGTAGTTGACAGTATCCGAGGTGCTCTTTCTATCAACTCGCAACCCGCTAGATCTGGTCGAGTATCCAAGAAGAGTAAAGTCTCCCTTTTTAGGATACCAAAGACCAAAGTTTGAAGTTGAAGTAATGTATTTGATAATACGCTTTGCAGCACTTAGATGAGATTCTTTAGGGTCTGCTTGAAATCTAGCATAAATGCAAACACTAAACAAAATGTCAGGTCTAGAACCAGTAAGATAAAGAAGTGAGCCAATGATACCCCTGTATAGCTTCTGATCGACTTTCTTTCCTCCTTCATCTTTGTCTATCTTTAAGGAACTTGACATTGGTATATCAGCCTCTTTGCAATTATCCAGTCCAAACTTTTTGACAATATCATTAGCATATTTTTCTTGATGAATAAAAGTTCATTCCTTCAGTTGTTTCACTTAAAGCCCGAGAAAGAAGGTTAATTCACCCATCATGCTCATTTCAAATTCATCATGCATAGTCTTAGAGAATTTCTTGCACAGACTTTCATTAGGGGATCCAAAAATAATATCATCGACATATATTTGAACAAGCACAAAACTTTTGCTTTCTCTTTTGATAAACAGAGTAGTGTCTACTTTACCTTTTACAAAGCCGTTTTGAATTAAAAACTTACTCAGCCTGTCATATCAAGCTCGAGGTTCTTGCTTTAGACCATATAAAGCCTTTTTGAGTCTGAATACTGAGTCTAGTTTCCTTGGATCTTCAAACCTAGGTGGTTGTTCCACATAGACTTGCTACTGGTGCGTAAGTCTCGTTATAGTCTATCCCTTCTTCTTGTGTATATCCCTTGGCCATGAGTCTTGCTTTGTTTCTTATGATCTTTCCTTTCTCGTCCATCTTGTTCTTGAAAACCCATTTAGCACCAATAATAGATTTACCTTTCGGTTTAGAAGTTAACTCCCAAACATCATTAATGTCGAATTGCCTGAGTTCTTCTTGCATAGCTTCAATCTAGCTTTCATCAGATAAAGCTTCTTCTATGCTTCGGGTTCTATTTCGGAAATAAGAGCCACAGCACTAGACTCTTCGCGTCTTTTGGATCTTGTGCAAATTCCTTCATTAATGTCGTCAATAATAAGATATTTGGGATGACTGGACTTATACTTCCAGTTGCTGGTTAATTTGTCAAGTTGATGATCACTTCCTTCATTTGAATCTTCAACAATCATTTGTTGCTGGTCTTTCAAAGTCTGAGCTGTTTCCTAAGATTTAGACTTTGTAGAGTCTGAAGCAGGTTCAGGCTCCTCAAGATGAGTCTGAATAGATTCATTTTGCATAGAATCTTGGAATTTGACATTCATTGATTCCTTCACAGATTGAGTCTTCTTGTTGTAGACTCTGTATGCTTTGCTTGTGGTTGAATATCCAAGGAAGATGCCTTCGTCTGATTTTTATTCAAACTTGCCAACTCGATCATTTGCATTTTTCAATATAAAGCATTTACATCCAAACATATGAAAATATGAAACAATAGGCTTCTTTTCTTTGAATAACTCATAAGGGGTTTTTTCTAGAATAGGCCTTAGAAAAACTCTATTAATAATATAACATGCTGTAGAAACTACTTCAGCCCAAAAACGTGAAGAGATATTACTTTCTATTAAAAGAGTTCTAGCCATTTCTTGAAATGACCTATTCTTTCTTTCCACAACTCCATTTTGTTCTGGAGTATATGGAGAGAAGAATAAATGCTGAAAACCAGATTCATCACAAAATTTTATAAAATCTTGATTTTCAAATTCACCTCCATGGTCTGTTCTTATACTTGAAATAACATACCCTTTTTCGTTTTGAACCTTTTTAGCAAATTTTTCAAAGTAATAGAAAGTTTCAGACTTACTTGCCAGGAAATATACTCAAGTAAATCGTGAGTAGTCATCAACAATTACTAGGCAATATTTCTTACCTCCAATGCTTTGAGTTCTGGTTGGTCCAAAGAGATCCATATGCAGAAGCTGCAGTACACGGTTAGTGGAAACTTGATTTATTGGTTTAAAGAAATTTCTTACTTGTTTTCCCAATATGCATGGTGTACATAAATCAGACTTTTGGTATGATAGATTGGGTAAACCACGAACAAGCTTCTTTGCTGAAATTTTGGCTATCTGCTTCATATTTATGTGCCCAAGCTTTCTGTGCCATAAGTTTGCTTCGTCTTGAATTGAGATTAGACATTGCGATTCATTTGGTTTTACATCCAAGATGTAGATATTTCCATGTCTTCGACCTATGAATGACTGAGTATAATCTTTACTGGTTCTTGAACATATTCCTTCTTGAAAGTTGATTTTGAAACCAGTATCCGCAGTTGACTGATACTAAGCAGATTGTAGTTGAGTCCTTCAACTAAGGAAACATTGCTGATTGTAAGGTTTCAAATCTTTACAATTCCAAATTCCACAATTCTTCCTTTACTGTTTCCTCCAAATGAGACTTTTCCACCATTTATTTGAACAAGCTTTATGAAGCAATTTAAATCTCCTGTCATGTGTCTTGAGCATATACTATTCAGATACCATTTTACCTTTTTCTTGATAATGACCTGCATTTAAAAAAGAAACTCAAACTTTCTTTGGTACCCATATTTTCTTGGGTCCATTGTTGTTAGTATAATATGCAGTTTTTGCCCATACTTTCTTAACAAGTTTCCAAACCATAGGACATTCTTTTTCAAAATGATCTACACCATTGTACTTTGAACATCTAAGAGCATTGCGACTTACTGGTTTTACAAAGATCTTTTTAAAATGATTTTTGTAAGCATCTCTTGTGGGACTTCGCTTAATTCTTTCCTTCACTTTAGGAAAATCAATTAAAAGAATGATTTCAGCAGTCATTCCCAAACCAGATTTATTGAAATAAGGTCTTTGAACATAAAGTATTTTTTCCAGTTTCTCAGATCCTATTGAAAATCTTTTAGAAATATTTAAGATATCATTTTTCAAGAAATATTTAAGATATCATTTTTCAAGAATGCATTTTCTTTTGAAAGATTATCTTCATTTTCTTTCAAGGTAGAAACATTTTTGTCTAAAACTTTAACATTTTCTTTCAAAACGTTTTCTTGTTGTTTTAGTGCAGAATTTTCTCTTTTGAGTTCGGAAACCCTTTTAAGAGAAGTCTTAAGACTAAAACACAACTCATCAATGTATTTAGAAACTTTAATAGGGATTTTAAAGTTACTCACCTCAAATTCACTGTCTGAATTTGAGTCTATATCGGAGTTTGAATCTGAATCCGATTGTGCCATTAGACATATATTGGCATAATCATCATCACTTTCTTCACACTCTGTATCATTCCAGGTTTCTGCTTTAAGAGCCTTTCGATACTTTTCAGCTTTTCCTTTCTTCTTCCTTAGAAGAGGACAATTGGGTCTGATGTGTCCCTTTTTCTTACATTCAAAGCAGACTACATATTTGTTTGATTCATCATCCTCAACAGACTGAGTCTGTTCATTTTAAAAACTCTGTTTCTTTGGATTGAATATTCTTCCTTTTTTGTTCAGCTTTCTGAATCTTCTTATCATGAGAGCAAGCTCCTCATCATTCATATCGTCTTCAGAATTTGTAACATCAGAATCATCATTGGACTTTAATGCAATGGATTTCTTACCTTTAGGATCTTTGTCTTCATTGATTCGTTCCACTTCATAAGACTGAAGAGTCCCAACCAACTCATCAACAGATAGTGGCATGATTCTTTGTGTCTCTCTTATTGAGGTCTTTATGTGATTCAAATCCTTGGAGAGTCAACGCAGAAGCTTGTTTACCTTCATAGGATCAGAAATTGGTGGACCTTGATTTTCAATACCATTCACGATTTCTATAAAATGACTAAACATATCAGTTATAGATTCTCCTGATTTCATTTTAAAGGCTTCGTATTGACTGAGGAGAATGTTGATTCTAATCTCTTTCACTCGATCGGTTCCTTCATAAGTAATATGTAATATATCCCAGACTTCTTTTGCTGTAACACAAGAAGATATTTTGTTATATTTAGTAGGTAACAAAGCACAATATAAAGAATAAATTGCTTTTACATCAAGAGCTTATCTCTTGGTTATCTCTTCCTGAGTCATTTCACTATACTCAATAGTATCTTTTCCTCTCTCTGAGATAGGTACAGCTTTAGGAGTGATTCCTTTTTCTACAACGTCCCATTCCAGAGGATCCTTTGATCTTAGGAACGCCTTCATCTTGTTTTTCCATATGTTGTAATCATTTCCATCAAAATAAGGCGGTCTGGTATTGCTTTGCCCTTCTATCAGCCCTGGAGCCAACATACTAGCCATAGATCTTTAACTCTGAAGTAAAACACTTCAAACAAGTAAGTACACAAGCTCTAATACCAATTGAGATAGCTAGTGTAAGCATCTAGAGGGGGGTGAATAGGTGTATAATAATTTCTCGTGATAAGTGAGCAATACGAGATAAACAATAGAAAGAAAGTTCTCCTTTTGTTAACAAAAACGTATTATGATCAAAGTAAAGCAGAGAGTAGGAAAGAAAAAATTGAACACAAGGTTTATAGTGGTTCGGCTTATTCCAAGCCTACGTCCACTCTTCCGCACTGACAGCCCACCAGCTGGATTTCACTATGAACAAAAGAGTTGTTACAGCAATGTTCTCCCTTGATTCCACAGTGTAGATACTCTATCACACTTCCTCAAGGTTTCTCACGAATATAGACTCTCTTTTGCGTACAAGATTTCGCTTAACAAATGAATTGACTAAGAACAAGGAGCTTCAGACTTTGAAATTCTTATATCGCGCACACACTCGAACAACTGGAACGTCTTCCTTATATACTCCTTATACCATCATACCCGTTGGCACTTACCAAAGGAATTCCTCCAATCTACTCATTGGACGGAATCAATTAGGAAGATCATTTGAGCTATTAAAGGAACGTGTCAATAGCTCATCAATCATGTTCGCCCATACAATCGGATCTCGGTTTCCATAAGTAGAACCTTCCAAGTATACTTCGCCAATCATCGGATCCTTAACCTTTGAATCAATCATGATCAAATAAAGGATTCTATTATATCATATCCAGCCAAGAAATCTTCTCCAGTCGATAAGGTCACATCCTTAATGAAACACCCAGTTCTTGATAGCCCTTCTTCAACGGATTAGAAACTGTCAATAAGAATAGACTTTGAGTCTTGAGTCGCGGGCAAATCGAGGTCTTCGAGACTTTAAATAGTAGAGTCTGCAAATCTTCGACTAGACTGATGGAAACGTTTTGTCAGCTTCAAAATACTTCATGAAGATTTCTCTAACAAATATATCTTTATTTCTTTATTTTTTTCCTGTCTCTTTAGGTGAAAATAACTAGAGAGAAATAGGACGTGGAGTCTACCTATAAGCCATGGCAAATTTAACACCAAGTCAACAGTAGTTTATGGATACGTCAGCTAAAGGTGTTAGAAATTTTACGTGAAGGTCTATACATTGAGTGAATTTTTAAAAGTTTCAACAACTTTATTGCAAAAAAAAAAAAAAAAGTTTAGAGACTCCTTCGAATTTTGAAACAAGAGAGTTAAAGGACAACGCGTTATATTGTTTCGCCCAAATTGGATTCGGGCAATGAAATATCTTTCATTGAAAATAGTATTTCGATTTTTATTTATTATTTATGTGGCAACTCCAGATAAGAAATATTACAGATAATTAAAAAAATCGGTAATTTCACTTCAAATGGAACAAAATATATTGTGTTGGAAACGACAAAGCTTAGACAAAACCAAACATACACAAATTACATCAGGATTTCATCGATGACAAAATATGAGAACGTGAAGATGCAACCTGAAATTTAATCAACGACAAGGCATCTAGGATATACGGCAAGGATACACAACGAAATTTAATCGACAACTTGAATCTAGCAACTACAATTATAAAACATGCCAATGTTTCATCGAAAATGTGAGTCTACATTTCATCCATTTTTTTATAACATGTTAATACACTGCCCTACATCTTACCAGACGAAATCGACTTTTAATGGAACTTTTCTGGTATATCCATCTATGTTGTATTGCCACAAAATGAATATTGAACATCAAAAAAAAAAAATCTTTTTGACTAAAGGGAGGCTTGTGCTACTACAATGTAGATATAGATTGATGTAACACCTTTTTATTGATTTACATAACATTTCCACCTGGTTTTGAAAATCAAAATGCATTAGTTTTAAAACGACAATAAATTTATATTTCAAGAATAATTCACCATATCAACAAAAAAGATTGAAAATTATGCTTTGTGTGACAGTACTCTTGTCAAACTCAATATTTCTGTACCGTCCTTGTCGATGACTTACATAAAATCTAAATAAAATATCATCAACTCGTATCCTGTATTGATTACATTGCACTAGCGATCAATTTTTATTAACTGAGTAAATTTTAGATAATTAAATTTGTCTCAGTTCCAAATGGGTCTATAACGATTACAAGTAATTGTGTATACAACATTTAATAAAAACTTGCAGTTCCTAAAATTTTGCCTTGCCCAAGACGTGAAAGTTGCCAGTCCATCGTTACGAGAACAAATGTATATGCGAAGAAATTATCGATTTTGCAAAAGTACAAGAATGAATAACTATAATGTTTATCATCTAAGCTCGTGTGTAATACAAAGAAAAAATTACTTGATATTGTCAAATACGAGGATGAAATGCCCCTCCAATTTATCACCTAACTTCAGGCATCATGAAATTATATATGAAAATCTATGCATTTCACAATCTTGATTCTAATGTGGTGTATTTTTGTAGTAATGGCATGAGTGGTCTTTGAATTTTTTTTTTTTTTCGATATTCATTATGGTTCCTGAATTTTTCTTATTTAATTTAATCCCTAAACTTTAAAAAAAAAAAATCGATCATAGTCATTCCATCTAACATGTCAGCATCTTTTGGACCAAAATAATAACAAGAACCATCACGTTTTTTCCTTCCTTTTC
This sequence comes from Eucalyptus leucophloia subsp. euroa, assembly GCA_017140325.1. Classification (NCBI taxonomy): domain Eukaryota; kingdom Viridiplantae; phylum Streptophyta; class Magnoliopsida; order Myrtales; family Myrtaceae; genus Eucalyptus; species Eucalyptus leucophloia. Next base: position 22,041,645 of record CM029471.1, read on the forward strand.
GTGTCAAAATAGTGTGTCTATATATATATATGACGACATATCAGTAACATGGACGCTGGCATTGCAAATTTAACTGTAAATTTTTTGTCACAACAATTTAACATGTTAGAATTTTTAACAAGGATATATTTATTGGTTTATTTTTTTTTTACTGTGTAAGCACATTCAAGATAAAATATAGGGTTGCAAACTTTGGCAACGAAAATAAATAACAGTCCTCGAAAGCAATTGTCAATCGAGGAATCTTATGATTTTTCCATATTAGGACAAAAAAAGACCTATAAAGCCAGCAAATCTGCTGACAAGCCACCGTCAATGACATTGTGAAAAAGAAAGAAAAAAACGCATAGAAACAACAGCAATGAGACCTCAAATCCTCCTCGTCGCCCTCTTCCTCGCCATCCTTCCTGTCTTGGCCATCCCCGCCGTCGGCCGATGTTTCCCGGACGAACGTGAGAGCAGATCAAGGACGTGCAAGATGTGCGCATCCGAAGGGCCGCCCAACTCGCGGTACTTGAGTTCAACACGAAGAATGGCACCTGCCTGATTTTCAAAGACGTCACAAGAGGGAAGATTCAGTACCCCGATTTGAACACCGTCTAGTATCGCCTGCATCTCGTCACGGACCAGCCGTCGTCGCCGTGTTACAAGTCCAGGGTTCAGGTGTGCTTCTGGCTCCACGGCCCCCTGAAGCTTTTGTCCTTTGAAGGCAAGGCTTGCTAAGTTTGATACAAAGAAATCGATGTGAAGAAGCTATTTTAGCTCTCTCTCTCTCTCTCATTGAACGAGAAATAAAAGCCGCAATTCGATGTAAAGTCATAAAATCACCATGGTTGGTTGAAACTCAATGAAAATTTTCGTTTTGATTTGGCTGGGACTAGTCATTACGGTTGCTTGAGAATCGAACAAGAAATAAGAGTTGCGATTCAACGTGATGAAAAAATATTAGGTAGAGCTGAGTGGTCACCTCAGCTGTATAGAAGTCCATTTCGCAAATGGCACTTGTCACTCATAGGCCCGCCTTTTAGAAAACTGAACCCTTCTCTCTCTCCTTCGTTTCTCTCTCTTCTTCCCCATTTCTATCTTCTTCTTTTTTTCATTTTTTTTCTTTTTTTTTCTTCGGCCAGCCACAGGTGAGGGCCAACAAGCATCTTTCATCGGATTCAGCGAGGGCTCAACCCTCATTGCTAGGGCAAGGGTCGCCCTCGTCAAATCTAGCAAGATTTGGGAGGCAACAACATTGGGGAGGTGTCACGGCCCTCGTCAGGCCACAAGCAAGGGTCGTCAAATTTGGTGAGGGCTTGATTCTCGATGCCAAGGTGAGGGTCATCCTCGCTAGATCTAGCGAGAGCTCGAGAGGTAACAATATCAGAGCCACAAGGTTCCTCGAGGATGCAGGGGCCGAGCGAGTGCTCAAGGTCGCGAACAATGAGGGGGCTTGGGCTTGTTCTTAGACCGAGGGCGGAGGCGGCAACGGCGTGATTTGTTGGACAGCAGAGAAAGGCAAAACAAAGCTAATCGAGAAAGAGATGAAAAGAACACACAGCATCGTTCGGTGTGATTTCGTCGGACAACAAAGGCAACGGAAGAGGCAGATGCAGAGGTGACGGAGAAGAAAGAGAAGGTTCTTGCTTGCAAGGGGTTTCGGTGACACGTGTCATCCAGTGAATAGAGTAGTATTTTTATACCCGGTCACCCAAACTCTTATCTAATATTTTATCTTATGTGGTGTCATGAAATCACTGCAACTGGTTAGGACTCGAAATTTTTCCCAACATGAAAATTTTCATTTCAATTTCACTCAAAGTAATTGTTTATCTCCAAAAAGTGTATGTCATCGTACAACTTTCATAAGGTGATATCAATCCATATTTAGGTTGAATTTATTGTAAAAATGATGTGGCCGCCATGTCAACATTTATTGGGTCAAAATAGTGACGTGAACTGTCATGTTATTTTCCCAAGTGAACAAATATTTAATTCTTCTTCTTTTTTCCTTTTCTCTTTAGGTGAAAATAATTAAAGAGAGATGTGTCGTGGAGTCTACCTATGAGCCATGGTAAATTTAGTATAAGGTTAATAGTAGTTTATGGTTACATCAGCTATAGATGTTAGACTTTTTAACCAGAGGGCTATATCGGGTGGATTTTTAAAAATTTCAAGGACTAAATTTCACAAAAGAGAAGTTTAGACACTACTCTGAAATTTTATAAAAAAAAAAGAGTTGAAAGGATGTTTCACTCGAATTGGAATTGGCAATAAAATATTTTTCATTGAAAGTCGTTCTTCGATTTTTATTAGAGAAGACAAGGTCTGTAGTGATTTCATGCTAAGATCGTTCTACATTAGTTGTGAAATATCCTGGTAGTCCGTTTATAAGTGTAAGGAAAAATTACATCAATTGAGCTACTTTTTGGGGTGAGAGAATATATATAAACAGCTCGAGAACAAAATATATATCTAAAGATAAATACACATCAGAATTTAATCTACGATACTAGTCTGAAATTTCATCCATTTTCTTATACCATGTTAATACACTACATACATCCAACAAAACGAAATCGACTTTTGTCAATCAAGGATTCTTTGGATTTTTTTGTTCCATATTAGGACCCAAACAAAATCGACTTTCAATATAGGGTTGAACTTTCGAGATGAAATATAGGGTTGCAAACTTTGACAAAACATGAAAGATAACAGTCTTGGAAGGCAATTGTCAATCAAGGAATCTTTGAATTTTTTTTTTTCCATATTAGGACCCAGAAAAAGGCCTATAAAAACCAGCAAGTCAAAAGAAACAAAATCATAAGAGAAACAACGACAATGAGGCCTCACATCATCCTTCTCCTCCTCTTCCTCGCCGTCCTCCCTCTCTCTGCCATCGCCGCCCTGGGCCAACCCTGGAAGCCGATTCCGGATGTATCAGATCCGCACATCCAATCGATTGCTAAATTCGCAGTCGCCGAATTCAACAGGCAGAGACAAACTAACCTGGTTTTCAAATCTGTCCTAAGCGGGAAGGTCGCGGCCATCAGAGAAACCAGGTATCTCCTGCATCTCTCTGTGGAGGGGCAACAGCCGACGTGCTACGACACCATAGTTCTGGAGCTCGACCCCTTGCAGGTTGTGTCCTTTGACAGCAAGACCTGCTAAGGTCAATATGATGAATTCGATTTTGATTTTGCTCGAAGTGACTGTTACAATCGGTCGAGAATCGAACAAGAATTAAATAATAAAAGAGACTAGCTATTCGATTTGATATCCTGAAATTGCTACAGTTGGTAGAGGGTCGAATGTTTCCCAGTAGGAAAACGTATTTTTTTCAATTTCGCTTATAGTAATTCTTTTATCTTGAAAAGTTTATATCATGGTACGGCTTCGTAAATATAATATGATTACATTTTGGAAGAATTTATTGTGATCATTGAATCCTTTAAAAACTGCACATGGTCATTCGATTAAATAGATCATCTCGTCTTGTGCGTTTTTATTAAAGTGAACTGTCACGCCAGCATTTATAGGATCAAAATAATGATATGAACTGTTGCATTTTTTTTTTTTTTTAAGTCAAGAAATTTTTACTCCTTTATTTTTTTTTCCTTTCCTTTATGGTGAAAATGATAGAGATATATAGGATTGCCACGGCAAATGTACTGTCAAGTTAACCATAGTTTATGGTTACGTAATCTAAATGTGTTCAGAAATTTTAATTGGAGGGCAATATTGAGTGAATTTTTATAAGTTTCAACAAGCAGATCACACAAAGTAAAAATTTAAAGACTACTTTGAACTTTGAAAGGAAATTCGAAGGACAACACGCATGTTATCATCTCTTTAGTTATACATCAAGGAGAGAGAGGGATAGAGCGAGGAGAGTTAAGATAGAGAGTAGACAAGGGAATAGATTGGATCTGAGTGAAAATGAGCTCGCCCTCACTTTTTTTCAATGTTTAATGTGTTATCTGAATTTCTAAAAATCCATTCTTAGTCCTTCCATCTGTCATGTCGGCATTTGTTGGGCCAAAATAACAATGAGAATTATCACGTTATTTTTCTAAAGTTAGTAAAAAAGGAATCCTATACTCTCTTTTTTTCCTTTCTTTTCATGTTGCAATAGTGAGATAGATATATGTGACGTGGAGGATACATGTAGGCTACGTGGATGCTAGCACTGCAAATTTAACAGCAATTATTTGTCACGTCAACTTAAGGTGTTTGAATTTTAACAAAAGGGATATATTGAATGGATAAAGTGTAAGTACTAATTTGAACATTCAAATGACAAACTTTGACAAAACATAAAGATAATGGAAATTTGTCCAAAAATTCATAAACCTATTATTGTACGGTGGCCAATTCAATCTAAGATCTTTTAATCATGTCAATTTAATCTTAAACATTTTTTATGATTTGTCAATATAATCTTTTCGACTAATTATCCAAATAATATGTTTATGACTAAATTGGTACAATATAAAAGTTTTGGACTGGTTTGAAATAAATTGACACAATTGAAAAGTTTATGATCGAATCAATCATTGTAGGTTTTAGACTATTAAAGTAATTATTACTGATAACATATGGCAACAAAATAAAAAACAGTCATGGAAAAAGCATTTTTGACTCTGCGAAGAGCCATGGTTTCAATCGAGTCCTCTCATGATTTTTCCAAATTAGGACAAAAAAGAAGGCCCATAAAACCAGCAAGTTTGCTAACAAGCCACCGTCATTTACGTTGTGAAAAAAGAACAAAACATATTAACGACGGCAATGAGACCTCAAATCCTCCTCCTAGCCCTCTTCCTCACCGTGACAACCTAGACCCACGCAATACGAAGGGACGGACTAAGATCGCCTCGGCAGTATCCGGGCGAGGAGAGTGTGTGTGGGGAGGGGGATGGCGGTGCATCCACGCCTCGGTCCCCAGGCATGTGCGGGTGAGGAGAGTGTGCATGAGGAGGGGGGATGGCGGTGCGTCCGCGCCTCGGTCCACGGACATGTGCAAGGATTGAGTCCCTCTCTTGTCCCACATCGCTAGGGAGGAAGTCATGCCTTAGCTTATATGGCTTGGATCCCTTTAACTGTATATACGCGTTTTCTTAGGGAAGTATGGGCTGTTGTGAGTCCAAAGCGGATAATATATTTACAGTGAAGACCCGAGATATTACACTCACAGTCTGCCATCTCTCGGCAAGGACGTACGCAATGAGCCTGTCCATGGGCTCGCCCAGGTCGCAGTCATCGAGTTCAACAAGAAGAGCTGCGCCGACCTGTTTTTCAATGACGTCGTAAGAGGGGAGACTTAGCACACCGATTACATGAACACCAAGCATTGCCTGCGTCTCGTCACGGACCAGCCGGCTTCCCGTGTCACAAGGCCACCGTTCTGGTGTCCCGGTGGTGGCTGCACTCCTGGGAGCCTTTGTCCTTTCAAGGCTACGCTTGCTAAGTTTAACGCAAAGAAATCGATGTGAAAATCTCTCTCTCCCTCTCCCTAATTGAACGAGAAATAAAAGTCACGATTCGATGTGATGTCATACAATCACTGTGGTTGATCGAGACTCGAATGTTTCCCAGTACGAAAAGTTCTGTTTTGATTTCACTCGGATTAGCCGTTATAGTTGGTCAAGAATCGGAAAAGAAATAAAAGTTGTGATTCAGTGTGATATCTTAAAATCAATACGATTGGTTGAGACTTGAATTTTCCCCGGTGCAAAAAATTTCATTCTAATTTCACTAGTAGTCATTCATCTCAAAAAACATAAATCATCATACATCTTCACAAGGTGATATCAATCTATATTTTGGCATAATTCATTTTTAAAATAAAGATGTGGACTGTCGCGTTATTTTCCTAACTCAATAGATCTTTATTTCTTTATTTTTTTTCTCTTTAGGTGAAAATAACTAGAGAGAGATATAGGACGTGGAATCTACCTATAAGCCATGGCGAATTTAACACCAAGTCAACAGTAGTTTATGGACACGTCAGCTAAAGGTGTTAGAAATTTTACGTGGAGGCCTATATTGAGTGAATTTTTAAAAGTCTCAACAACTTGATTGCAAAAAAAAAAAAAAAAAAAAGAAGTTTATAGACTCCTTTGAATTTTGAAAAAAGAGAGTTAAAGGACAACACGTCATATTGTTTCACCCAAGTTGGATTCGGGTAATGAATATCTTTCATCGAAAATTCTATTTTGATTTTTATTTATTATTTATGCGGCGACTCCAGAGAGGAAATGTTACAGGTTATTAAAAAAAATCAATAATTTCACTTCAAACGGAAAAAAAATCATATTGTGTCGACAACAAAGCTTAAACAAAACCAAACATACACAAGTTATATCAGGATTTGATCAATGACAAAGTATGAGAACGCAAAGATGCAACCCTAAAAGTTAATTGACAATGAGGCATCTAGGATATACGGTAAAGATACACAACGAAATTTAATCGACAATGTAAATCTAGCAACTATAATTATAAAACATGCCAAAGTTTTATTGACAATGCGAGTCTACAATTTCATCCATTTTCTTATACTATGTTAATACACTGCTCTACATCTTCCAGACGAAATCAACTTTTAGTGGAACTTTTCCGGTATATCCATCTATGTTGTATTACCACAAAAATGAATATTGAACATATAAAAAAAAAAATTCTGTTTGACTAAAGGGAGGCAATTTTTGTGCTACTACAATGTAGATATAGATTAATGTAACACCTTTTTATTGATTTACATAACATTGCCACCTGGTTTTGAAAATCAAAATGCATTAGTTTTAAAACGACAATAAATTTATATTTCAAGAATAATTCACCGTATCAACGAAAAAGATTGAAAATTATACTTTGTATGACAGTACTATTGTCAAACTCAATAGTTCTCCACCTTTGATAACTCTATAAAAATAAAGTTATTTTACCTATTTTAGGCAACAATTAATGCATTATCTATGAAAAAATATTTAAATTTCCTTCTGATTATTTGAATTTTCCTTGTTTATGCAGAATAATGAGATATGGAGAAGATAAGGAAAAGAATGGCAATTATCAGGAATTCAAATAAAAGCAGCAGTGGAAGATAGATATCAAATCAGGAAATTCTTGATTTTGTTCCCTAATGTTATCTACAAACGTTGGGAGATAGATATGTCGGATATATCATATAAATAGAGACAGAGAGAGCAGCTAGGGTTTTTTTTAGAGAGGAGGGATTAGATCGTTTTCTATTGTTCTGAGAGTTTTTCAAGTGTTTTGAAGAGAAGACAAAAGTGGTGACAGAATTCTTGTTCTTTGATTCAAGATGCTAGGTTTGATTTATGTTTATATTTTTTCTTCTACTATGTTCTAATTTTCTTTTGTTAGGGCTACGATGTAGCCTAACCATGATGATATGAATTTCATGATTTTTATGTTTTATAATTGATTTCATTCATGTGAGTTATATATTATTGCGTTCTTGCTTTTGAGTGACGACCACCACTTGAATGATCTGATGTGCATGTTTGAGACGAGAGGTGATAATATGCAACTGTTCATTATAATATATAACCATGAATTAAACATGGATAGAAATATACCGCGTTATTTGTGTAGCTTTCGGTGATAAGGTGATCCAAAAGGCTCATTGTAAATCGGGAATATTCATAGTTTTTAATGCACTCATGTTTATTTTAATTCACATAGAGATATAGTGGATTAATAAGCTGAGTAGGTTTGCTATACCTAGAGATAGGATAGTAAATAGATTAGGAAATTCCGCTATCACATGTTTGATATCGTTATTGTATTCATAACAATATGAAATTCATATCTAGTGGTTATGGTGAAATCAGATGCTCTAACATATTTATCTGATTGATTTTACTGCATTTAGTCTTCAAGTTTTGTTTTTAATTTATTCTAAATTATATTTTGATTTGTTAGATAAATTTTAGAATTAATCTATTTTAGTATTTAATTAGTTTATTAATCATCGATCTCCGTGGGACGATACTTTTTCTCATCATTATATTACTTGTTCGATACGTGCACTTGCGTTTAGAATTTTACGAACAACCGTCCTTGTCGATGACTTACATAAAAGCTAAATAAAATATCATCAACTCGTATCCTGCGTCGATTACATTGCATTAGTGATCAATTTTTATTAAATGAGTAAATTTTGGCTAATTAAATTTGTGTCAGTTCTAAATGAGTCTATAACTATTACAAGTAATTGTGTAGACAACATTTATAAAAAAATTGAAGTTCCTAAAAATTTTGCCATGTCCAAGACGTGAAAGTTGCAAGTCCATCGCTACAAGAACAATGTATATACGAAGAAAATAATGATTTTGCAAAAGTACAAGAATGACTAACTATAATGTTTATCATCTAAGTTTCTGCGGACCTAAGCAGGTCCTTAAAAGGCCTTGACCACCGGGAAGTAGTCCGGGTAGAGGGAGGGGTACCCCCTCGAAAAAAATGGTACCCCCATGGGGGGCCCGGCCACATGGGATAACCCCCTTCAAGGGGTGATCCCTAGGTAACCCCACCTGGATTCCCGCGACACCTTTCCCCTTGAAACACAGGGGCATGGTACAGGGAAATGAAGGGTCTCTTCCCGAGTGGGAGGAGGTGGCCGGCCGTTTGCAAAAGTACAAGAATGACTAACTACAATGTTTATCATCTAAGTTTGTGTGTAAACCAAAGAAAAAATTAATTGATATTGCAAAATACAAGGATGAAATACCCCTCAGATAACACATGTCGTTCGGGGAATGAAGTAGTATTTTTATATTTGGCTACCCAAATTCTACCTAATATTTTCTCCGATGTAATATCATAAAATTGATGCAATTGGTTAGAACTCAAATTTTTCCCAATATGAAAAAATTTCATTTCAATTTCACTCGAAGTAATTGTTTATCTCGAAAAAGTATACATCATCGTACAAATTTATAAGGTGATACCAATTTATGTTTTGGCAGAATTTATTGTAAAAATAATGATATAGACCACCATATCAGCATTTATTGGGTCAAAATAGTGATGTGAATTGTCAGATTATTTTCCCAAGAGAGATATATGGCGTGGAGTCTTCCTATGAGCCACGGTAAATTTAGAATCAGGGGGTAACAGTAGTTTATGGTTACGTCAGCTACAGATGTTAGACTTTTCAACCAGAGCGCTATATTGAGTGGATTTTTAAAAATTTCAAGGACTAGATTTCACAAAAGAGAAGTTTAGAGACAACTCTGAATTTTGAAAAAAAAAAAAAAAGGCTAAAAGGACAACATATCATATTGTTTTGCTTGAATTGGAATCGGCAATGGAATATTTTTCACCAAAAGTCCTTCAATTTTTGTTAGAGAATACAGGGTCTGTAATGACTTTATGTTAAGATTGTCCTACATCGATTGTGGAATATGCTAGTAAACCGTTTATATATGTGAGGAAAAACCACATCATTTGAGCTACTTTTTTGGGATGAGAGAATATATACAAACGGCTCAAGAACATAATAAATATCTAAAAATAGATATATGTCAGAATTTAATCAACGACACGAGTCTAAAATTTCATCCATTTTCTTGTACTGTGTTAATACACTACATACATCCAACAAAACGAAATCAACTTCTAATATAGGGTGAAGATTCAAGATGAAATATAGGGTTGCAAACTTTGACAGAACATGAAAGATATCAGTCCAGGAAGGCAATCGTCAATCAAGGATTCTTATGTTTTTTTTCCATATCAGGACCCAAAAAAAGGCCTATAAAAACCAGCAAGTCAAAAGGAAAAAACAAAAAAAGCATAGAGAAACAACGACAATGAGACCTCAAATCCTGCTCCTCCTCCTCTTCCTCGCCGTTCTCCCTCTCTCCGCCATCGCCGCCCGTGGCCAAGGGTGGAAGCAGATCGAGGATGTGGACGATCCGCGCATCAAATCGATGGGCGAATTCGCGGTTGCCGACTTCAACAGGAAGACCAAAGCCGGCCTGGTTTTCAAAGCTGTCCTAACAGTAACAGAGGATGTCGTGGACAGCGAACAAACCGGGTATCTCCTGCATCTCTCCGTGGAGGGGGACCCGCCGAGCTGCTTCGACACCGTCGTTATGGAGTTCAAATGGCTGGACCACTGGGAAGTTTTGACCTTTGACAGTAAGAGTTGCTAAGGTTGACACGATGAATTCGATTTTCATTTCGCTCGGAGCAGTTGTTATGGTTGGTACAAGAAATAAATAATAAAAGAAAGTTGATGTGATATCCTAAAATTGCTAAGGTTGGCAGAGGGTCGAATGTTTCCGGTACGAAAAGATGTTTATTTCAATTTCGCTTTGAGTAATCCTTTTATCTTGAAAAGTTTATATCATCGTACGACTTCGTAAATATAATATCAATCTATGTTTATTGTAATCATTGAATCTTTTAAAATCTGCGCATGGTTATTTGACTGAATAGATCGACTCGTCTCGTGCGTAACGTGGACTGCCATGTCAACGTTTATAGGGTCAAAATAATGATATGGACTGGAGCATTTTTTCTCGTAAGTCAACAAATTTGTGCTTCGACCAAAAAAAAAAACAAATTTGTGCTCCTTTATTTATTTTCTCCTTTCCATTTAGGTGAATATAATGAGATATACACGATCGCCATGGCAAATATACCGTCAAGTTAACCATAATTTACAGTTACGTAATTTAAATGTGTTTAGAAATTTTAATTGGAGGGCTACATTAGTGAATTTTTAAAGTGTCAACAACCAGATAGCATAATACCACCGCCTGCGGTGGCTCAGTTAGATAAGCGCTTCAATGATGTCTACTCAGGATGGGCTCAGTTAGATAAGCACTTCAATGATGTCTACTCAGGATGGAGGAGTTCAAATCCTACGGGTCGCATGGGATCTTAAGCGCGACGTCAGGATGGTGTGGAGGATCCTAACGTGGTGGGTCCTCCGCTAGCGTCGCTCTGGTATAAAAAAATAAATAAAAAAAAAACCAGATAGCACAAAATAAAAATTTTGAGATTATTTTGAATTTTGAAAGAAAGTCGACACGCATGTTATCATCTCTTTATTTATACATTTCTGGTGGAATCCCATTAATCTCTCACAACACAATAGATCTTTTTTTCTTCCTCTCTTTAGGTGAAAATAATTAGAGAGAGAATTATTTTTAGGTCAGCTAAAGGTGTTAGAAACTTTAACTGGAGGACTATATTGAGTAGATTTTTTAAAATATCAAGAATTAGATTGTAAAAAAGAAAAGTTCATAGACTACTTTGAATTTTGAAAGAAAGAGAGTTAAAGGACAACACATCATATACTGTCACAAATTGAGGTGGAAACGACACGAAGAGAAGAAGAAAAATTGCTGAGAACTGTGCTCTTCTAATTAATTGTATTCTATATGTACAAAGGACCAATATATAATAAAAAGAAAGAATATATTTTTCTAATCTAGGTATATCAATTCTAATCCTAGATTGATTTAGTCAATCAGTCATAATCCCGGATTGATTAAATGAATCAACTATAATCCGGACAAATACAGGAGCATATCTTCCAATATATTCTTTCGCACAAATTGGATTTGGCAACAAAATATATTTCACTGAAAATCGTCTTTCGATTTTTATTTCTATGGTAACTTTGGATAGGAAATATTATAGCTAATTAAAAACATTGATAACTTCACTTCAAACGGAACAAAACATACATAAATTGTGTCGGAAATGACACAAAGCTTGAGATTGTAAGCACTTTAGACATAAGCAAACGTACACAAAGTATATTGGAATTTAAACCATACTAAAGCTTGAGAATGCAAAGATCCAACGCCAAAAGTTAATCGACGACGAGGCATCTAGGATATGTAATAACAATATATATCAAAATTTAATCGGCAGCGTAAATCTAACAACTACAATTATAAAATGTGCCAAAGTTTAATTGACAAGGCGAGTCTAGAATTTCATCCATTTTCTTATACCATGTTAATACATTACACTACATCTTACAAAACAAAATTGATAATTAATGGAACTTTTCCACTATATCCATCTATGTCGTATCACCACAAAAATGAATATAGAACATTAAAAAAAAAAAAATCTTTTCGACTAAAGGGAAGGCAATTTTTGCGCTGCTACAGTGCAGATAGAGATTCATCTAACACCTTTTTATCGATTTACATAACGTTACCACCTACTTTCAAAAATCAAAATGCGTTATTTTAAATCGACAATGAATTTATATTTCAAGAATACTTCACTATGTCAACGGAAAAGAAATAAAAATATACTTTGTATGATGGTACTCTTGTCATACTCACTCGTATCCTGAATGATCACATTGCATTTTTATTAACTGGTTAAATTTTTTTTTGATTAATTTAATGTCAGTTCTAAATGAGACTATAACTATTGCAAGAAAGTGTGCAAATTACCATGTCCAAGACGTGAAAGTTTCAAGTCATCACTAAATAAACAATATATATACAAAGAAAATATTGTCGTTGCAAAAACACAAGGATAAATAACTATCATGTTTATCATCTAAGTTTATGTGTGCTACAAATAAAAGATTAATTGATGATGCAATATACGAGGATAAAATACCCACCAAATGTATCACCTAACTTCAATTCTCACAAAATTACACATAAAAATCCATACATATCACAATCTCGATTATAATGTGGTGTATTTCCAGAGTAATGACATGAATGGTTTTTTAACTGTTTTATTCGAGGTTTAATATGGTCTCTAGATTTTTTTTTTTTTAATCTAATCCCTAAACTTAAAAAGAAAAAAATTGCTCACAGTCATTCCATTTGTCACGTTAGCATTTGTTGGGCCAAAATAATAATGAGAACTATTCTTTACCAAAAATAATAATAATAATAATAATGAGAACTATCTCGTTATTTTCCGAAGTCAGCTAAAAAAGGAATCCTCGACTCTTTTTTACCCTTCCTTCTTGTGTCAAAATAATGAGATAGATATATATGACATGGAAGATACATGTAAGCGACATGGACGCCAGCATTGCAAATTTACAAACAATTTTCGGTTACGTCAATTTAAGGTGTTAGAATTTTCAACGGAAGTGAAATATGGGATATTTTTTAAAGTGTAAGTGCTAGTTTGAGCATTCAATGTAAAATATAGGGTCGCAAACTTTAACAAAACATAAAGACACTGTCGCGACCTCTTTTTTTCGACACTCGATTAGGGATGAGCGCCAGCGTAGGCTAATGGTTTGGCTAGGTCTATTAGGCTTAGCCTGGATTCTCCCAAGCCCACTAATTCACAACTTAATAGTGTAAGTTTTTGACATGTAAGTTAATTTTAAATAAAAGTCGCCACTAATTAATTTGGGATGGGTCAATTAGAAACCCATGAGAGAAACACTCGCAACCAAAGAAACTAGGTTCGAGAACTTGATTACACTAGTTAATCACTAATGCTTTCTTTGGTACCTCATTCTTATTTAAGCCCTAAGACTTTTTGGATTTTTGAGGGGATTTTCTATGCATTTGCGGAGGAAAAAAAAATTTTTGGTCTTTTTCTCATTTTTTGAACATAAAAGCATTTTTTGATTTTTGATCTTTTTTTGAAAATATAAATAATTTTTTGTCTTCTTTTCTACTTTTTTTTGGGAAAATATAGGATATTTTTGATTTTTTTGATTTTTTGGAAAATAAATTATTATTTTTAATTTTTAGATTAAAATATTATTTTTTATTATAATATATTAATATATTAAAAACAACACTGGTCGGGTCTGGCCCGGGTCGTCAACCCGAGACCCGGACGGGCCTGCGTGCAGGCCCGACCCTTTCCTCTTTTTTTTAATTAAATTGTTATAATAATACAATAATATATAAGAAAAACGACCCGGGTCGGTTTCCCGGGTTGGAACCGATCCGGGTCACCGACGGTTAGACCAGACGGGCCCGGAGAGCGGGACCAGCCCAAGAAGGAAGAAGGAAGAAGAAGAAGAGAGAGAGGGCCGGGCTGGGGGTAAAAAGAGGATTGGGCCCTTGGCCCATAAGGGAGGGAGAAGGGGAAGAAAAGGGGGCTGGGCGCGAAGGCCCAGCCCCGACGGCTGCTGCTTTTGCTTTTTTTTTGTTTGTTTTTATTTATTTTTTGTTGTTTTTGTTATTTATTATTTATTATCCGAAAAAAAGGAAAAATACATAAATAAAAAAACTACAGCCTAATTAAAAATCTAACCAAAATTTAGGTGTCAACAGATACCATGTGATAACAAAATAAATAACACTCCTGAAAAGCAATTGTCAATCGAGGAATCCTAGGATTTTTCCAGATTAGGACAAAAATAAGCCTGTAGAACCAGCAAGCCTGCTAACTGAAGACCATCAACACCGTGAAAGAAAGAAAAAAGCACAGAAACTACGGCAATGAGACCTCAAATCCTCCTCCTGGCCCTCTTCCTCGCCGTCCTCCCTCTCTCGGCCAGCGCCACCATTGGCCTAGATATCGCCGGCGGTATATGGGAGCCAATCAAGGACTTGAAAAACGAGCACATCATAGCGATCGCCGAATTCGCGGTCACCGACTTCAACAGGAAGAGCCACACCGGCGTGGTTCTGAAGGACATCCGAGGAGGGAATTCCGCGGCGGGTGCTTCCGACTACAGGTATCTCCTGCATCTCAACGTGGAACAGCCGCCGTCATGTTACAAGGCTGTGGTTCTGGAGTATAACTGGCTGCACCACTGGGAGGTTTTGTCCTTTGATAGCGAGACTTGCTGAGATTAATACAAAGAAATCGATTTCAAAGGCTATGTAGCTCTCTCTTTTGCTATTTGAACGAGAAATAAAAGTCACGGTTCATTGGTCGAGACTTGAATATTTCCCGGTATGAAAAGATCCGTTCCAATTTTGCTGAGAGTAATCGTTACGGTTGGTTGAGAATTCAACAGGAAATTAAAATAAAGCTGCGATTCAATGAGACATCCTAAAATCGCTATGGTTGGCGGAGGGTTGAATGTTTCCTGGTACCTCAATTTCGCTTAGAGCAATCCCGTATCTCAAAAAGTTTATATCATCACACATCTTTGCAATGTGATATCGATCTACATTTTTTTGGAAGAATTTATTGTAAATTAGACTAATAGGTATGGAAAATCACGGTGCCATAGGTTTGGCAACCTGAACCTTTTCTATTCACTCATCATTTCCAAGCATATGATACGGAAAAGAATCGATATTGCAAACCACAAGGATGAAATACCCATCAAATTTATCACCTAAGTTCAGTTATCACAAAATTATATATAAAATCCACGCAATCGCCTGGCCGTGATTCTAATTGTGTATTTCTAGAGCGATGACATGGCAGTATTTGGATTTTTTTCAATGTTTAATGTAATATCTGAACTTTTTTTTCATTGATCTAATTATTGATTTTTTTTAAATGCGCTCGTAAATCATTCGATTAAGTGTACACTACGTCTTGCATATTTTTTAAATGTGGAATAATTCAACAAATCTTAGGGTGTGTTTGTTTCACGGAATACATTTTTCTCATTTTTCGGCGTTTGGGTCGCTTACGATTGAGTCAACGGAAAACATTTTCCTAGTCGATGGAAAATGTTTTCTTAGAAAAGCTTAAATTTAGGAAAATGATTTCCCCTTTGAAATGACCGGAAAACGTTTTTCGAATCTACCAAAGCTTAGATTTGAAGCTTAGTTTACAAACAATTATTCTTATAAAAATATATATTTAAAAAAATGAATTTGAATTTTTTATTGTTTTAAAAAATTAAAGTTTGGAAAACATTTTAAAAATAAAAATAAAAAATTCAAATTTGCTTCTTTTTCTTTTTGCTTCTTCTTCACGTCACCGGCCACAAGGATGGCCAATGAGCTTTGGTCTCACCAAATTGAGCGATCTCATGGCCTTCGACAACAAGGCTTGAGCTTGCCTGAGGCCGATGAGCCTCAAGCCTTGCTAAATCGGGTGAGCTCATGGCCTCCAGCAATGAAGCTCAAGCCTTGCCAGATTGGGCAAGCTCACAACCTTTAGTGGCCAACTGGCGAGCTCACAGCCTCTAGCGATAGTTGGAGCTCACCCCTTGTAAGCCAGTCGGGAACAAACTGCCAGAGGAAGCAAAAGGGATGGCATTAGAAAGCTAAGGAGTGAAGGACAAGAAGAAGGAAAAAGAGAAAAAGAAATAAAAAGAAAGAAAATCAAAAATAGAAAATCAAAGTAAATAAAAAACAACAATATTAAAATTTTGAAGTTTTTTAAATTAAAAATTCATTTGTTTTTCCTGTGATGAAGTGTGAAATTATTTTTTAATTGGATCCAAACAGCAAAAAACATTTTCAATTATATATTGCCAAATAAAGGACAACAAACCGTATTCTTGGAAAATGCTTTCTTGGAAAGGATTTTCCTTTGTCATTGAGTTTTCCGTGAAACAAACGCACCCTTAATTCTTTGATTTTTCGGTGTAAATAATGAGATATTATATATATGAAGTGGAGTTTACCAATAAGCCAATATGACATCAAGCTAACCATAGTTTATGGTTATGTCATCTAAATGAGTTAGAATTTTTAATTGGAGGCTACGTTGAGTGGACTTTTGAAAGTTTCAAGAACTAGATTGCACACATTATTATATCTCAATTTATGGCCCTGCATGTAACACTTCTGAAAAGTGTTTATGAACACTTTTTCTTTTTTTGTTAGAACAAAAAAAGCAAACGCGTTTGGTTGCGTTTCTGCTTTTTTTTTTTTGTTCTGAAACGAAAAAGAACAAAACGAGAAACAACAAAAAGTTGTTTCTCGTTCCAGAAACAATTTTCAAGAAACAAATCTCTTGTTTTTGTTTCTTCTTCTCTCTCTCCTCTTCTCTTCTCTTCTCTTTTCTTCTTTCTCTTTGGCCCGTCGCCGGCCTCGGCCTCGGCCTCGGCCATGGCCGGCCGTCGAGGGCCGGCGACGCCGTCGAGGGTTGGCGACCTCGCCGGAGCGTCGCCGGCCCCTGGTGAGGCGAGGCGTCGCCGGCGCGGTCGAGCTCGAGCCTCGCCGGCGCGGGCGAGCTCGAGCCTCGCCGGATCTGGGCGAGCCCGAGCTCGCCCAGCCAAGGCGAGGCTCGGCCTCGCCCGCGCCGGCGACGCCGAGCCTCGCCTTGGCTGGGCGAGCTCGGGCTCGCCCAGATCCGGCGAGGCTCGAGCTTGCCCGCGCCGGCGAGGCCGAGCGTCGCCGGATCTGGGCGAGCTCGAGCTCGCCCAGCCATGGCGAGGCGCGGCCTCGCCGGATCTGGGCGAGCCCGAGCTCGCCCAGCCAAGGCGAGGCTCGGCGTCGCCGGCGCGGGCGAGGCCGAGCCTCGCCTTGGCTGGGCGAGCTCGGGCTCGCCCAGATCCGGCGAGGCCGCGCCTCGCCATGGCTGGGCGAGCTCGAGCTCGCCCAGATCCGGCGAGCCCGAGCCTCGCCGGGGGCCGGCGACGCTCGGCCTCGCCGGATCTGGGCGAGCCCGAGCTCGCCCAGCCAAGGCGAGGCCGAGCCTCGCCCAACGACGGCGAGGCTCGGCCTCGCCAGGGGCCGGCGAGCCTCGCCGTGGCTGGGCGAGGCTGCCGGCCCCGTCGGCCGGTCGCCGGAGGCCGGCGGCCGGCCGAAAGAAAAAAAAAAAAATAAAGGAAAAAATGAAAAATGAAAATAAAAATATAAACAAATTAAAAGAAACAAAAAAACAAAAATGTCTACCAAACGTGTTTACATTTTTATTTTTTATTAGAACAAATTTACCAAACGCGTATTTTTGTTGAAGTGTTAAGAACGAAACACTTTTTTTTTTACGTTCGCGAACAAAAAAAAACGGCGTTAAAAACGCAAATTTATATGTCTCTTGTGAAAACGCATTAATCACTTACAATACATTAGATCGCTGCTCAATTATCCCACAGAACTCCAATGCTCCATCACGACATAATTTAGGACAACCAATGTATAAATATAAATATGTATTTATATCACTACGCCCTTCTACTATCTATTATATGGCTACAAAATCGGTGCCCAAGTCGTGCAAACTATATAGGAAACATCCGGCAGTAGGTTGAACCACTTCTCAGAAATTGGTCCAACAAACACATAAAGTCTAGAAACTAATTGGAGATTTTCGGAACATAGTTGGTTCTATTTGTAATTCTCTTGATAAAGCAGGACCGGCCCACTTAGAATCCGTCCCTAGCCGATTGATATTAATCATGAACATTCAGCAACCATTGGAAAAAATAAAATAAAAGAAGAGGAGATAATTGCACAAATGATCCATGGACTTTGGCTCCATGCGCAATATAGTTCTTGAATTTTAAATTTGTTTAATATGGTCCATGATATTTAGCTAGATATATAATGTGATCCTAAACTTTTAATTTGTTAAATATGATCTCTCGACTTTTGATATATATTCCATGTAATCCATAAACTATACGAAAATATTCAATATTGTCTTTCCATTAATTTTAGTTCAAGGACAACATTAAACATTTCATATAGTACAAGGGCTAAATTTGAACAAGTACAAAAAATCCAAGAATTACATTAAATGAATTAAAAGGTCAACATCAACATTGCACATTGAGCTAAGTTCAAGAGCCACCTTAAACAAATTATAAGTTAAGAGACCACATTGTTCATCGAATCAAAGTTTAATGATTATTTACATCATTTTCCCTAAAAGAAATTATACGGTGGTAAAGGATAAATATAAAATATGGCAAAGAAATAAAATCAGAATCATATTAAAAAAAAAAAAACAGATCTTCGGTTGACAAATTTGCATTTTCACTGAAGTATCTTGTAGTTTTCACATATAAAGGAACAAATCTGCTGACAAGCAACCATCGACTCCATCGTAAAAAGGGAAGCATCTTGTTGATGTAATCTCGCACGGCTGAGACTAGCACCATTTTGAGCTTCGCCGAAGCTTCTCCTCCTCTTTTGAAATCTTCCAATTGTTAACACGGAGTCTCAAATCTAAGTAGAGGATAGGATCGGACATCGAAGCATTACAGGAAAATCAAGCAACCACCGTTCAGGACCAACATAGAACGCCCAAAATTTTGTGCATTTTGGTTTTTTTCTTTTCTTTTTTCTTCTTTTTCAAAGATGACTTTTTGGGTCAATGCATCAATTTCGATTATTTCATCATCAATAGCCGATTTGGTTTGACAGTCAACAGAGGACAATGGGCTGAACAGCGTTGACAATCAGCGTCCAACGATGGTCGAGAGTGATAAGTTGTTCTGGTGGTGGTCCTTGCGCAGAGCCTTTGAAACCGAACTCCATCACTCCATCGATGGAAGGAAATTGTATTTTTTTTTTTAAAAAAAAACTTTTTTAATTCAATCCAAGTTTATCCCAACTCTAAGCTCGATTTTCTTATCTAGCATTTTATCCGGGCTTATCTAGTTCAGAAAAAATTGTCAAACACTCAATAGGATATTTTGTTATCCTATTCAAGCTCAAATCGAGACAACCAAATGTAGCCAAAATGTTTAAATCCTCACACAATGTCACATTGTTATATCAATTTAATATTAATGGAAGAATTTATTGCAAAATATACTAAACTATGACGTCTTTTTGGTAATCGTTTACCTAATATTTCGTTGATGACCTTACTTTCTACAAAATATATGCTTCAAAAATTCGAACTTCATCGGAACTTTATTAGGGCAACCAATATTGTAGGAAGAGTAATTCTTGTTTGTTGTTTTTTAGTGTCATGAAAATCCTCGGCAAAATGGATTAATCAATCAATTAATTATATATTCGAGAAATATGTCGTTTAATTCTTTTAATTCTCATTAAATTGACTTACTAAACATTTCTGTCCATAAGATTATAAATTTGATAATCTGTGGTTACCGGTTCTTGCATTTTGCTTTTAAGAAATCTAAAAGTCTAGTATCATTACAAATCTCGCATTGGACATTGTAGCTATAACGATCAATTCTTGGTTTGTTTCACTGGAAAGTTTGGATTTGTACAAATCTGTTTTCGTATTTGCCTTAATTAGCAAGATTAGGCTTTCATAGGGAAAACTACTATATACGCTCGTCCTACATTTGCTCAGTATTGTCGATACACCAAATTATGTTAGCTCATCTCATATTTCACGTTAGACCAATTTGTACAACTCTATTTTGATATGTGCCTCTTTATTAATATTAGGACTTTATGAGGAAAAATTATTGGACACTCGTTCTCCATTAGCCCGATCTAACGGGTTGGGCTCAGGTAAAATAAGCTAATGAAGTTGTGAATACCCAAAAAAGTTTATGACACCGTGGGGATTGGTCACGTGGTCTAGGACATGATTTGCGAGTCAAAGGACACAAGTTCGGTATTAAATATCCTTTGTCTCGTGAAATCTTGTTTAATTTGTGAAAGACAATCTCAGGCTGAGATGTATGGTTGAACACTAATCTCGCGCTCTCCACTCCCATCATAGGAGGGTAAGGGCAACAAGACAATGGTGCGAGGGCTAGCATTTTCATCCTGGTAAATGTGTAAATCAATACTTACGCCGAGAACGGATCTAACAAAAATCAAGAGAGAAAATCAGTGCTTTGCAGGAGCATCTGCGCACTTACGAGAAAAGAGTCTTGTTGAAGGAAAATCTGATCTTCATAAGAGCATCAGCTCACCGATATATTAGTCTTTTGCATGGTATACAGATGGCCCCCTCTCTGACCAATATCAAAAAGAAACAAAAAGATGTTACCCCAAAATAAGGAAAAGAAGTAATATTTTTTTGGAAGGAAATAGGAATAATGACATAAATAGTTCCTAAATTCTAGCTCAATATATAATGTGATTCATTAACTTTTAATTTGTTTAATGTGGTGCTTGAACTTTAGCCAAGCCACAAACCACAACAGCAACTTCTCACCAAATAAAGTCAGACCTATGGAAATTTATTTGGAATTCTAGAACTCTCCCCAAAGTCAAACAATTTCTCTAGAATGCAAGCCAAAACGCACTATCTACATTGGAAAACTTGACAGGAGAAGAATCGCACCTGATCCTTTATGCCCTATCTACAAAAACGAAGCCGAAACTATCGAACACACTTTGTTGCTCTGTCCTTGGACATCTCAGATATGGAGAGCCAGCCCTTTGCAAATTAAAATCACAAGACTCGGATTATCAAGACTTGATGAATGGCTGTACATGGGGAAGCAGGACCTAAGAAGTGCACGGAAATTTGAACTAATCGCCACTACTATGTGGTGCATCTGCAAAGATCGGAACCGGTACATCTTTGCCCAAAATCCCCTGCACCCACACCAAACCTTGTTCAAATCAATAGCTCTACACGAAGATTTCACAGTATGGAACAGCAACGCAAAAACGGAGAAAAGAAGCAACACTCACGCTAAGATGGCTTCCCCCAAACTCGGATGCTCTGAGAATCAACAAACCTGCAGTTTTGCGGGCCTTACTTTGGCCCATTGCATTAGAGAGTCCAACAAACCTGCAGATTGGCTTGCAAGAGCACAAAGAGAGAATCACCTCCCTCGCAATTGGGTAAACAACCCCCCAACAGCCTTGTTCGATTTATTATGCACAGATGTTTTTGATGTAATCACTCCAGACTTGCCTAAGTAAATGAATAGCAATCATATTTTCGATCAAAAAAAAAAATATGGTGCTTGAACTTTAGTCAAATATTTAATATAATCCTTGAACTTTTAATTTGTTCAAAGTGATCATTGGACTTTTGATACATATGCAATGTTGTCCTTAAACTATATAAAAATCTTCAATGTAATCCTATCATTAATTCAACATCATAGACAATATTGAATTTTTTCATATGGTTCGGGAACCATATTAAATACATTAAAAGTTCAAGAACTACATTACACATCGAGTGAAAGTTCATGAACTATCTATATCATTCCCTTTAAATCTTAAAAGATAAAATCCATGCTCTTCTAAGTTGTTGTCGGATGACAGAAAATTCGGCCATGTGAGAGCTATATATGTAAAATGAAGTCTTGTCCAAGAAAATGTTTAAGCTTTCCAAGAGCATCAGCACATTGGTAAATTGGCCTTCGATGGCTGACAAATGGCATGTCACAAAGGTTTTCGCCTCCTCCTCCTCCTCGCCGTCGTCCCCCTCTCCTTGCTCGCCGTCGGCGAGTAGAACCCAATCAAGGACGTGTGCGATTGCCCATTAAGGAGATTGGGGAGTTCGCATTTGCCAAGTTCAACAAGGACCCATGGCACAAAGCCGACCCACAATTTCAGGGTGTGATCAAGGGGGAGATCAGGTCACGTCTGGCACAAACTACCGGCTGATCCTCACCTCACCGCGAGGCACTCGCAGCGGCAGCAGTCGAGAAGGCAGTGGTGTGGGAGAAGCCGTGGGACCACTTCATGCACCTCAAGTCTTTCGATCCTGCCAAAGTTGCCTAAAAGAGCCTTTCTTCAAGTACGTATTTGTTGAATCTTACATAAACATGATACATCATAATTCGCGAAATATGACTTTTACTATCACAATATTTTTTTTATGTCACATGTAATATTCGAACGACTCTATACAATTCCTTTCACACTCATAATACACTCTACAACAATTCCTCTCACACTCATAACACACTCTACAACACACTCTTAAGACCCCTGCACACACACCACTCACTCTTTTATCTCTCTCTACTCACCCTACACACACCTCACGCATGCACTCCACACCACGCACGCGTACTCTTCTAGACAAGACCCCTATCACCCTACCACTCAACAACTCACGCGCAAGACACACTTCCTCCTATTTATAGGCTGCAAAGTCGGGTGGAGTTATGTGGTTGAGAAAAATCTGGAGAGAGAGGGAGAGAAGAGCAGTAGAGAAAGAGAAATCCGGAGAAATCCACACAGAGAGAGAGAGAGGCGGTGCTTTTTCTCAACAGTTTTTTCTGTGAATTAGCGAGGGACGCAATGTGTAAAAGCTCCTTGCTAGTGGAATGAGGAAAATAAGGTTTGCTCAAGCGTCGTGGTTATACGCGAAAAAGTTGTTTTGGTTTCTTTAGACTGTCTTGAACAGTCTACCGACAACTCTCCCCAGGCAAAACCATAGCAAAACCACCGCAATGAGACGTCAACTCCCTCTCGTCCTCCTCCTCCTCCTCCTCGCCCATCCTCCCTCTCTCTCCACGCTCGGCATCGGCTCGGCGCATGGAGAAGTGATTTCCTTCTTGTCAAAAGAGGAAACCATTTTTCCTCAATTTAAGCTCGTTGCTTTCAGTTCATGAAAAATATTTTCTACAAATCGATTAATACTGAAAAGCCGAAAAATAATCTTCTAGAAAGAATTTTTTTTTAAAAAACAAATGGACTCTTAGTTGAAATAATTTGGCTCGATGCATAAAGATGCAAACGACAAAGGCAACACCAACAAATTTATCGGAAATGGTTAAAGCAAATGAATGAAAAACATCCTCAACATCAATATATATCGAGAAAAGTTTTGGACATGTAAGTGAGCCTTAACTCACAAAACAATGAGCAATTCTGTAGCTTTCTTGCACAAAAAGAAGGGAAGTTGTCATCCAGAACATAAGGAAAGGAAACATTACTTTTCTAAACCTTCTCATAAAATTTACGACCGTCTTTATGGCGTGTTTTCAAAACCCTCTTGCGGAGATAAGTGAATTAGAAACGTAAAAAATATTAAAAAAATGTCACCAAGTCATGAAACTTATAAAATGTGTAATCAAATCTTAAAATTTAGAAAATTGATAAAATTGATACAATTAAATCCTTTCGTTTACTCCATCAAATTAGACTGAAGGAAAATGCCGACGTGGCTATTTATTATTTTCTCTCTTACGTGACATTAATCTTACTAAAATATGAAAAATAAATCTAAAATGATGTCATTTCGGCCTAAATACTAATTATTCAACCAAAATGTCAATTAAATAAAATTTGAAAAACAAAAAGAGGCAAGGGAAGGACCTGCCTCGCCACCACATTACCGCCACCAAAATGTTTTGGCGAGGCTTGTGGTGCACCCGATAACCCTTACCAGCATTTTCTTTTAATCAAATTGGATAGAGCAACGGAAGGACTTGATTGCCCCAATTTATTAAACTTTAGAACTTGATTGCACTTTTTTATAATTTTATAACTCAACTGCATTATCATTTATACAATCATAAGAAGATGGGAAAATTAGCCCAATCACTTTTAAATAACCAATTTAATTTTAAATTTTTCATTTTTATTAATTTAGTCCTTAAATATTTGCACGAACTTATCAACTTTGAATTAGAATTCTACAAAAAAAAAAAAGAATTCACCAACTATAAATAAGCTGGTCAACTATTTAGTCTCACTTTTTTTTTTTTTTTGGTCGAAAGTCTAACATATTCTTTTTGTCATATGTCCAAGAGATAAGTTCTTAGGTCCCTCCTTTCTAATCCCGTTTTATCCGTCACCTAATCCCGTGATGGAGTGCAAGATATTTAATATATTAATAATTTAATATTCTAGAGCCGAGGCTAATGAAAAGTGAAAACCTAAATTGCACATCTCGTGCTGATCTGCCACGTGCAATGACAATCCGCCACGTACCTTGCTATGATGCGCTCGCCCGCAGCTGATCCCGCCGCGCGGGACCGCGCCTTGGAAATAACGACCAGAACCGTCTGGGCAACCAGCGTGATTCGGATTTTACTGAAAAATAATTATAAAAATATTATAATATCCCGCCAGTCGCGACCGGTCGTCTCCGTCGCCCATACCACGTCAAACACATGAATAATTAAAAAATTAAAAGAAGAAAAAAAGTAGAATAATAATAATAATAAATGACACAGACAGCTTCTTTAACTTAGGTTTAATATATAATTTAATCTCTAAACTTTTAATTTATTCAATGTGATCCTTAAACTTTAATCCATAATGTAATGTGATTTAATTTATTCAACATAATCAGTGAATTTTTTATACACATTCAATATAGTCTCTAACCTATATGAAAATATTTAACGTAATCGTATTGAACGTATACCAAAAGTTTAAAATTATATTTGAACAAACTAAAAGTTTGAGAATTAATTGTATATTGAATTAAAATTTATAAATCAAATTAAACAAACTGAAAATTTATAGATCAGATCGCACATTAAGTGGAAGTTCAAATATTAAAGCACTATATGTGTCATTACCCTTAATAATAACAATAATATTAATAATAATAGTAGTAGTAATGACAGTGATGAATGATGAATGATGATGATAATGATTAAAAATTAAAAAAATTAAAAAATTAAAAAAAAATTAACAAAGAGCTCCCCGTGATTCTCTGTGCCTGCTGTTCCTTCTCCTACCTCGAGCTCTTCGATCGGAGAGAAACGGAAACCCTAGGAGAGAGAGAGGGAGGGAGGGGAGGGAAGGGGGGATTTGCAGAGGGCCGCCAAAATAGGAATCTGCATCTCCCGCCCGCCGGAGGCCCGCGGCGGCGGGTCCTCGTCGGCGGCGCTGCGGCGGCGGCTCTCCTCGCCGCAGCACCACCCGCCGGCGCCGTCGTCGACCCCGCCGCCGCCGATGCTCCTCCCGGATCCGAAGATGAAGGGGATCTTCAAGAACAAGCCCCGCACCCCGGCCGACGTCGTCCGGCAGGCGCGGGAGCTCCTCGTCTACGTCGATCGCGGCGCCGTCGCCGCCGAGCCCCGCGAGACCAAGCGCGACGAGAAGGTCCGGCCCTGTTCCCCGCTCTCTTTTTCGTTTTTTGTCCTTGTCTTGATTTCGGTGCGGCGGTGGATGAGCTTGAGATGATCCGATGACGTTTCTGATGGCGCGGCGTTTGAGATGTGTTTCTCGCGATGAAGATGTCGATGATTGGAAGCGAAGTCAGCAGCTGAGGGGGGAACTTGTTCGTTCTGTCTTTTGATCGAATTCGGATGCTTTTGAGAGTCCTTGCGATTCGCATTGGTTATATCGGAATTGCACGGTCGCGTTTGATAAAGAGTGGACCGTTGTGTTTCGCTTTCAGTCAATTCATCATTGCGAATCTCCTCATAATTACCACATCGGGCCTATCGGAAGCTCGGATTTTCAATTATTAGAGAGCTTGCTCGTCAACATTTCTTGGGTTGAGGAGCTTTCGGTCGAAGCTCGTACTTGCTTTACCTTCGCTAGTTTTACTTCGACATGAGAAATGGGTCGGATGGCCTTTATGCGACTTGCCCGTGCCGAGTGAAACGCTCGGAGGGTTTACTTTTTTATTTCTGTGTAAAAGCTGTTCGTAGCATGGTGAGGATTGAACTAAAAGTTCCTCCTGATGCTTCGCAGTCCGCACGTACGACTCTTTATGGTAGATGAGTTATGCTGTCACGAGTCTCGCGTGTTTTATTCGCTAAGAAAATGACTTTTTTAATGCATTGATACTGTTACCAGATGGACGAGTTGTACAGAAATTTAAGGGAGATGAAGTCGATCCTTTATGGAGATAGCGAATCCGAGCCAGTCGCAGAAGCATGTGCCCAGTTGACACAAGAGTTCTTCAGAGAAGACACACTGAGGCTAGTGATTCTTTGCCTTCCAAAGTTAAAGTTGGAGGTAATCTTGCCCAGATCTTTCGATGTTGCTTCTGAGGCCAATTTTGTGGGACAGTTTTTCTAGCATACATTTCAAGTGGTCTTGTTCTGCGGTGATCGATGAGAAGGACGTTTTTGTGCAGGCTCGAAAAGATGCCACTCAGATCGTTGCAAATCTTCAAAGGCAGCAAGTTCAGTCACGATTGATTGCGTCTGATTATTTGGAAGCAAACTTCGATCTTTTAGATATCCTGGTAGCAGGGTAAGCTACCTTTTCAGTCTAGAGTTTTGGAAATGTAATTCTGTGGTTACTTTCATCTTCACGTTGTATAGGGAATAGGTAGTGCTTTTTGTTAGATAAGCTTCATTACCAGAAGAAAATTTGCCGACTCTTAGAATTTCCATGTGAAACTTTTCCGTATTGTTTGTTGCCATGTCTGTAGCTAGAAAGCTCTCCACATGTTTGTGAACTAGGTGTTTATGCCATTTCTTGTATTGAAATAGTAATAGATGTCACCATACTGCGTATACTGTCAAGCTTAGAGCTTTCTGCACACTGGAATTTCTTTTACTATGTACATTTCGCCTAGAACATGATCCTGGAAAGAGAGTTCTTTTGGGTGGATGCACATATGGTCCTTACATTCTGAAATAACTGGAATTAGTCCATTAAGTTGGTAAGTTTGGATACCTCTTGAGTAGTTTCGGTAGCTATTATATTTTTGACGGTAGAAGGTGACCGGTAGAGTTCTTCAAATTATATTTTGAGCCCATTTGCTATTTCATTTTTGCTTGGGACTCTACTGAGCTTTGTCCATTGATCAGCATTTTGTTCTTTCTCCACCAGTAGCAGCCTCTGATTTATAAATATCGTTTGCTTTAGTTATGATGACACAGAAATGGCTCTGCACTATGGTGCAATGCTGAGGGAGTGCATTCGTCACCAGACTGTTGCAAGGTGAGCACGCAAAACTTGGTTTGGCTTAAATTGGCTTGCAGTAGTTAATTCTATCCATCTGCTGTTAGCAATTTAATTTCCTCTTAATTTGTGATAACTAGCTGTATCATTGCCGAATTACGGGCAGTGTTACATATCTTGGGTATTTTGGGGTCAAATTACCCATGAAATGAAATGCTTTCTGTTTCCTAGAGAGAGTAAGGTTATTATCAGTTGTAATTTTCTTGAGTAGTGAGTATATTGTATTAATGAAATTGGTTTTCATCACCTCAAAATTTTTGCTTTTGCTTTGGTTAACTATAGCAGTTTCTCCAATTCCTCTAAAATTTTATTTCTGTGTGTATCTCGTTGAACAGTAGCATAATTGGAATTATTTTGTTGGAGTACTAAGAATAGATCATATTTTCTGGGTGTTTGGTAGTTGCATATATGGATGTTGAAGTATCTACTATAGGGTGATGTCTTAGGCTACTCAATGGGAGTCTGGACTTAGAGCCCATCGCATGTCCTGATGCTGGCTGATTCATCTTATGTTTAAGATTTTCAAAAGATGTTTATGTCCTATCTTTTCTTAAAATAGTCATCTTGAAATATAGGCATCTTTCCTTGATTCAGTGAGGATTCTCATAATATTGTTCAGGTACGTGTTAGAATCCGAGCATGTGAAGAAGTTTTTCGACTATATACAGCTTCCAAATTTTGATATTGCCGCAGATGCTGCTGCAACATTCAAGGTCAAATCTTTACCTGGATCTTTTCTCTCTGTCAAGCGTGCATCCGTAGTTGTCGTTGCCATTTAATTGCTTCATCCATTCAGACTAGTTGTTTATTGCCTGTTCTAATGATTGTACAAGGCCTGTGAGCTTACACTTGCACTTCTGTGAACGTTTTTTAGCATTTGGTTTCAGGAACTGTTGACCAGGCATAAATCTACCGTAGCTGAATTTCTGACCAAAAATTATGACTGGGTGAGTAATGTCATCTCTGTTTCACTTTCGTGCATGTACCTAGAGTTGTACTTTTTGTCTTTCGAATGTATTGCCATCGGATTAACTGATCAACATGCATGCTCACGCTATTCTGTGTAATTTATTTCATTCTATTTATGTTCCTTTTTAGCCTTAACGTGACAAAAGAGTGCATACCCATAAAGTGGAGCTATATAGCCAACCCCTTTTACTGAAGCAAGGCTTGGTGGTGCTGACTGTTGTTCTAGTATGTCTTTGAGCCTGTTTGGAGGAGTTGTAGAAGTATATTTCGGTCCTTCTATGAGAGAGCACATTGAGGATGTCTATCTTTTGATGAGTAGTAATGATAGAGATGTGGAATGGAATTGTTGATTTTGTTTATGGCATGCACACTTGACATACTCTTATCCAAGCATCTGATTTCATAATTCTCTTTGGTACACGTTTATTCTGACCTGGGCAAAATGTGCTTGCCATGTTGTAGACTGACTCCTCAATGGGTGTTCTTGAGATCTAAAGAGAGGTATACATATGATTTGTTCATTGTTTACATATCAGCTGTTTGATTCAGACCCCCTCAAGATAGCAATTTTAACCATATGAACATAATATGAAGAGTTGCGATGATGTGAATGCAAATGACCTTTTCTCCCACTTCTTTTGCGGTTTGTTCTTACTCTGAATTTTGCCTTTCTATTATGTAAGTGCTACCTGATTTGTTTACTGTTGATTTCTTCTTGCAGTTTTTCGCTGATTATAACTCCAAGCTATTGCAATCTACCAATTACATTACCAGAAGACAAGCTATCAAGGTAAATTTGATGGTTACTGACATATATTTTTGAAGTCAACGACTAGGACATTTTAATTTATTGAATGCAAGATTCCTCTGACCACTATTCATGTGAAAGATGCAAGCCTTTTCCATTCTAACATTTTGGAGGATTAGAAAAGGGCAATCACTGGTACAGGAAGCACTTTAGGTCTTGTAGGTCTATATGGTCGATGTAGGTCTTGTACTGTTTTCTTCTAGATGGGAACATACAATTCACATTTTCTTTCAGCTTACAGTCATTAGGCCTTTGGGGTGCAAATTGATTGGCCCTATCATTCTGTGAGCCTGGTCATCGGTGTTTCTTGTCTTCTTCTTCCTGTGATTGATTATCGATTGCTATGAGAGATCTGCTCTTGGTTGTCTTGTCTAGTGCTGGAAGATAGTTTTTCCTAATACATGACACAAAGTTAGTCCTCAGGGCATATGCTTTCGAGAATCTGGGAAATTGGTTTGTCCCTAGGTGCAGATGAAGGAAGCATATAATTTATGCAATCCAGTAGAAAGATTTATAGTGTAGTCGTGTAATCAGCCAATAGGTTTTCTTGTTTCATAGTCAGCTGAAAGGTTATCTTAAAAATATTTCAAAAGGTCCTTTGTTTTGATTTTGCGTGGTGTTAGCCAAATGGTTTGTGTCCAGCCTGGTTAATAATATTTTCAAGGTCTTTCACATGCAATGTATGCTTTAAGTTGGGTTTGTTTTATCTTTAATTGTCTAGTCCTAACCAAGTTCATGTTATCTCTATTACCTGTGCTAATTGTTATCTCATTTTGACAGCTTCTTGGGGATATTTTGCTGGATCGTTCTAACTCAGCTGTCATGACGCGTTATGTGAGCTCGAAGGATAATTTGATGATTCTCATGAATCTTCTCAGGGTATATGTCTATCAAGATTTCTTCACTTAATCAAATATGCGTCATTCCCTCCTAGAACATGAATGAAGCTCATATCCACTCTTAACAGAACAATGTAAATGAACTTCAGAGCGATCTATGGTTTTTCCCTAGAACACATAACCAACTCCGTAATCTAGGAAGGGAAAATTTGAGTCTCTGCTTTTATTGCCATGTCCTAGACAAGACAGTATCTTTCCCGAGCTAAAACTATTCGATGAATGAATGAATGGTGCGCATCTTTGCAGGAGACGAGCAAAAGCATACAGATGGAAGCATTTCACGTCTTCAAGGTATTATATGCCAGCCGCACCCCGAAATTTGCAACTTTGGCATGATGACCCACCACATCTCTTGCTCACTCACAACTCTGAATCTGTTACAGCTCTTTGCTGCTAACCAAAACAAGCCTCCTGGAATTGTCAGCATACTGGTCGCAAACCGAAGTAAGCTCCTTCGCTTATTTGCGGATTTCAAGCTTGACAAAGGTACTGCCCCGCTCTTCCTTCCTCTTTTTTCCTCATCCTCTCCTATTCAGCACATCACAAAACAAAGCTTCAGAGCCTTATCACACGACTTCTGCCTAATTCCTGACAGAAAATGAACAGTTCGAGGCGGACAAAGCTCAAGTCGTGAGAGAAATCGCTGCCCTCGAGCAGCAGACATGAGATCAGATCCGTCCTTTTTTTCTCCATACATGTCAGGTCTTCATGTTTTGTGGTCATGGTCCTTGGCCCTCTCTCCTGTATTACTTGTCAAGCTTCCCATGATGTGAAATCACGCACACTTGATTGTAAATTATCTCCCCCCACAAAAATAAAATCCTATGAAAAGAACGGGGGTTTTCCTAAGATCTCCGGCTGGTCCCCATGGAATCTGTCGCTCCTTTCAAAAACCAATTTTTTGGGGGGAGATTTAAGATGACAAGATGCTCTTTCGTGGACCTGGAGAAGGGCCAGGCACGTGTCCCAGATGCGATCTCCCATCATCATGGCCGTGTTCGCCAATCGAACGATCGAGATGGCTTTGGGTTGAAAGTGGGCTGTTCTCCACCAAAAATGGCGGGGACCCACGACATGATCATCACAGCGATACGATGTTTTCTCTTCGTCTCTGGCTCTCGTGACGGAAACAGGGTCGGGATGGGACGGGATGGGATGGCATGGGATGGGACGGGACTCGACCCATCACTGCCGGGTCGGCAGTCTCCTCTCTCTCTCTCTCTCTCTCTCTCTCTCTCTCTCTCGTTTTCGGTCTACTGGAAAAGGTCACTGGCTTTGTGAATCGTCAAAAAGGAAAAGAAAAATACCATTTTGTGCTGAAAGCATCTATTGAAACGAAAAAAAAACGAATAAAAATACTATCACAATAATTGAGGGGGCTATCTATCTTGTCGGAGGTTCATACTCTGGGGATCAGGTAGCGTGCCAACTTCGTAGGCTTATCCTCTGTTTGAGGTGGCTTCAAATATTTTTGCTTGCTCTCTCTCTTACCCTAAGCACGTCGGATTTGACTTGGATTTGATATCAAATGCGTTTATATTTGTGAAATTAATACATCCTCATTTAGAGTAATTTAATTTTGTCTCGTTTTTTGAAAAATGAAACAATCGATGCTCTTTTTTTCCCATTAAATGCGGAAGCTGTCTCGATCACCTCCTTAATTTATCCAATGCCGACTTTTTGTAAGTTTATATGGAACCTATCTTTTTCTAAGCTGTTAAATAGGGGAATGGCGGAGGGATGAATGTTTAATCCAATATCCCATGTAATAATATCCAAATCGATCCCCTTGTTCTGATTAGTTATAATAGACCTGAAGCTTGCTCGAAAACCAATTATTCATATGCTTTTTTCAGTATCTTGAGTAAATTCATAAGAAGAATAATGATGTTTCACAACAAGTCAAGTTTGGATTTGAAGGTGCGTGTTGATCCAAATATCAAGCATGGTCCAGACCTAAATGGTTTTCTTCACTGAACCACCAACTCCAAATTCATCCTCCAATCCAAAATCATTCCAAACACAATCAAGTTGAGACCTTGATTTGTTATGATCAATCGCCATCCCTATTTCGAAATGAGTACATACTTTTTCGATGAGACAGTGAATTGAAAGTGACTTTTGGACGCAAGTTAGATGGAGAGACATAGGTTGCAACTTGCCAGCTTTGATAGGATAAGAGGCTATTAAATTGACAAGTTAGAGATTGATTTGGTGCACCAAAGAAGGTGGGTACGAAATTGAGGAGAAAAGGTTGTAACTTGTGGCGATGCAAAATCAACGTGGCTTGAAAACTGTTGAACGAGAACCCAATCTGTGGTCAACCGAGAAATGTGGACTTGGCACATCAAATCCAAAAGCATTGATGAAACTCGGCCTCTTGTGAACTGTTCTTATCTTCTTGAACCGCCCAGCCAACCCTTTTGTCCCTCCTGGACAAACATGACTTTGAAAAAACAATATAAATCCAGAAAGAAAATTATGTTTTATATATAAATATATATATAGTTTGGGCCATCTATTAAATTGGGGTTTGTTCAAGTTGAGCTTCTCCGCTGACATTTTTTGCGGTCACATCCTTTTCAAACATTTTAGAGTTTCACCGACATTCTGGGTTACACGAGTGTCGGCTTCCAATACTGGCCCAAAAAAATCCCAAATATCTGCTCAGGGAATTAATTAAAACTTTACAAATATATTAACATAGGATGAACATATACAAACCCTAGTTTCCTCCTTTTTTTTTTTCCGACTCCTCCTTTAACAATGGGTAATTACTAGGATTGAACCGAAAACTAATATTTATATATTGAACAAAATTCCCATTTTTTTTTGTTATTTTTCTTTTACGCAATGTCTCCGTCACCGTAGTACTCTCAATAATTTCACCACTTGAAGGCATTATTAAATTCAATCTAAGGAGAAAGGCTCATCTCTATCATTTTTCTTTCCTCAAATGATGAAAGATATTGAGAAACCACTATAAATTTGAATTTAAAATCCCATACTTTGATACCATAAAGGGTTTTGTGGAATTACTGTCGGTGAATGCGTGTCTAATATTTGAAACAAGATGGGATTATATGTGCAACATATGCATGTTTTGTTGGAAAAATCAACATGTTGACTAGCAAGACTGTCTAATTTACATTAGTTATTACCTAGGAGGTGGCACTGTGAACCTACTTGGGTCTGCTTAATCATGATTAGGCTCACTAGAACAGAGCAGAACACTTTGGATAAATCCGCGTGGCGCTCTACCATCGCTTTATGGGGTATCTTTTTGTAAAGTGGTCCACTTGTTCTTAATTATCATTTTTTTGAATTCTTCTGAAAAAGAGATTAAAAAAAAAGGGGCATATGGTATATGGAGTGGCTGTGACGCCATGGCTGTGTTCGAGCACGCCATTTGTTATTCATTTCTGCCAACAAAGTGGCTGGTACCCCATGCTTGTCGAATACGCGTGAGCTTTATCATGACAATCGAAAATGTACACATCACCACTCCTTATTTGCCAAAAAAAAAAAAAAAAAAATCCATTTAGCTTAGGTTAATGAATGATGAGATTATGTGTACTTTACTCCAATGAAGGTTGTAACTCGAGCGTAATCAATTTTATTTGAAGAATCTTACGAGGTGCGCTTAGTTTGGCATTTGTAAAAGATTTTGGGCCTTTTATATAAAGTTGAGGTGTTTGACGACATAATTTTATAACTCTTGAGCCAAAATTATCGTTCCCCAATATTGGCATTTCAGCAATATTGAAATGAATGATATGCAAGACTTCTTCTTGAAAATAATTATTTGTATCATTTGAAATAATTAATTGATGAGTTTTTAACAATAATTTATATCTAAACACTTTCGTTGATGATAACTTTTTTTTTTGTTTATTCATCTTTCTAAGTAATACAAGTTATCATTTTTAAGAAAATGTTCTCCAAATCATTTACTTTTTGTGAAACAAACAAGCCCTTGATGGCTCTTTTTTTTTCTCAATCTTGCCCTCACTATCCACATGAAAACATTTTTCATTGTCTCTCTCAGAACTCTAGATCTATACTCACCTGGTCACCCAGGTTGAGGTTGCCAAAGTCGACGTCGCGGGATAGGAAGTACCGACACTCTCCAAGAGCCTTCGTGTCATGTCACGTGTCTAACATTCTCAAACACTCTCAAAATCAATATTTGTCGGAAAATCCTATATTTGATCAACTTTCCCGATACTTTTCAACACTTTAGTTGAAATTCCAATATCCAAGTTTCCATCATGCAAAGTCAATTTTAAAAAATAGTAAATGAATGGTAAAATGTATATATATGAAAAAATAAAAAAAAGAATAATAATAAATGGAGAAATAAGAAAAACTTAATTTTATCTTATCTTATGACTCTCACTTCCCGTAATACACAGTTCACTCCTAAGTTTTCTTCTCTTCCCTTACAACATGTCTGACACACAAATACAAAATGTGAATTACTTATTGGAATGAAGTTGAATTTATTAAATTAAAACAATGAATGATATTAATAAATGGTAAATTAATGTTTTTAGTGTAAATTCATTCTAGGCTTTTTGTACTATTTATTTATTTGTGAATTTGAATCAAATTAATTTGATTGAAATAATCATAAAAATGATAATTCATTATGTATATATAAAAATATATATTTAATATATATATATATATATACATTTAATATATAACGTATCTCAACGTGTCGAAATTTTTTATATTTTGAAAAACGACGTGTCGAGGTGTCCTTATTGTGTCATGTCATGTATCGATGTCGGTGCTACTTAGGTTGTGGATCGCGGCCATCAAGGACAAAACAAAAACGTGCTAAAGTTACAGGAAAGGATATTGAGTGCGACAAAGGGGAGTGAGATGAAATTCCCAGGAAACGGATGAGCATAAAATTTGGGGAAATGACAAGTCTTTCCTCCGTAATTTTCAAAAGTTTAAAGAGAATCGTCGAGTTGTGAGACCAATTCATGGGGATTTCATCTTAAAAGCATTCATTTTCGCGAAACAAATAAACCTTTAATGACTTTTTTTTCAATCTTGCCTAATTGATATTTCCAAAAGCCAATTTTGCCCACTTGGAAACGTTGTTCATCTCTCTCAAAACTATAGATTTGTGCTCGCTTAGGAGCTACATGGGAATGTTTTTATTCTTTGATTTTTCTATTAATTTGCTCATCAAAATAGAAAAATAATAGAAATGCGCTTGTTAATGTTATTTAAATTTTCTATTCTTGAAATATAAAAGTAGTTAGGGAATGATTTGGA
The DNA here is from genome assembly GCA_017140325.1 of Eucalyptus leucophloia subsp. euroa. Classification (NCBI taxonomy): domain Eukaryota; kingdom Viridiplantae; phylum Streptophyta; class Magnoliopsida; order Myrtales; family Myrtaceae; genus Eucalyptus; species Eucalyptus leucophloia. The sequence continues at coordinate 22,077,194 of CM029471.1, forward strand.
ATAAAAAAACAAATAAAAAAAGTAGCTTATTGTTCTCAGAACAATTTCTCGAAATAAACTATTTTTCTTTTTTTATTTTTCTTTTGTTCTTCTTCCTTGCCATGGCCATGGCTGCCTATGACCATCATCGCCACCTCCCACCATTCCCTAGCCACCTTCGCAACGATTGCTACCCAAGTGCCGATGCTTGCCATCATCATCGCCCAACCGCCGCCCACTCGCTAACTACCACCCATGCTCTCACACAACCGTCACACAACGCGCAATGGACCACAATCGGCGGTTGATGATCAGTAAGCAAGAATAAAAATAAATAAAACAAAAATTTATGAATTGTACCAAACACATTTCATTCTTTTTCTATTTCGAAAATGTAAATTTTGTATATTTATCAAACATGTTATTTTACTCATAAATTATTTCAGAGAGAAAAAAATAAAAATAACTATCTGAAAAGAAATTGTTCCCCGAAACATAAATATTACCATTCGCACACTTAGTTGCCCTGGCCAGGATCGGATGTTGCCATCATCAAGAGCAGAACAAAAGCTTGCTGAACTTAGGGGAAAGGATTTTGAGCATGACAAAGGGGAGTGAGACGAAATCCCTAGAAATGGAAGTGCTTAAAATTTGGAGAAATGATGAGTCTTTCCTCTAGAACCTTCAAGAGTTCAAAGATAATCATTGAGTTCTGTGATCAATTCTTGAGAATTCATCTTATAAGCAATATAATAAGAAAATGTTCTCTAAATCATTCATTTTTCCAAAAAAAAAAAGCCCTTAATGACTCTTTTATTTTTCCAATCTTATCCTCACTAATCTTTTCAAAATCTGATTTTGTCCACATGAAACACTATTCGTCGCCTTTCTCAAAACTCTAGATTTGTGCTTGCATGGTCTCCGAGATCAAGGTTGCCCAAGTCAAGGTGCCATCGCCGAGAACAGAACGAACGCTTTGCTGAACATAATAGGGCAAATGATTTCGAACGCTACAAAGTGGAGTGTGACAAAATCAGCAGTAAGTCGGAAGAGCTTATAATTTGAAGAAATGATGAGTCTTTTTCCTTCAAGACTTTCAGAAGTTTAGAGAGAATCGTCGAACTCTGTGGCTGATTCCCGAGGATTTCATCTCACCTCCCCTTCATCGCATTCAAAAAGAAATTCCAAACCTATTTAAAGTGATACCTTAACATATGGAAATATAAACAGGGCGATGAGTGATGTACACACTTGATTAAGATAAAGTACCTTAGAAAAAATATGGCCGAAAATTCTCAAAAATTGTCTCAAATGGGAACACAATCCTATTCCACAATCCAAAATCCCAAATCGAATCACAATCCTCTAGGATTTGGGTGGGATTTAACTTTTGGAGAAATGATGAGTCTTTACTTGATTAAGACAAAATACCTTAGAAAAAAAAGGTTGCAGAAAATTCGTGAGGGTTGTCAAAATGAAAACACAATCCCCCACAACAATCCAGAACCCTCAACCAGATTACAATCCTCTAGGATTTGGGTGGGATTTAACTGGCCTCCATTATTAATTTCGGGTGTCATCTAATTCTAGATTTTTATAAAAATGTATGCCCAACAATCGAGTCCATCGTCTCTATAAAATTCTTAAATGATTTCGAGGAGTATTATCGTGTGGAATACTGATCATAAATTAAGCCCTGAACATTAGTACATAAAAAAAGGTACATTTGACAAGGCAACAGTGCTGCTGTTTGGTTCTGCCTATGTGCCTGAGCTGCCGGGACAAACGGTCTCTTTTGAATCCAATTAAGAGGCCATAATCAAAATTTTTATGTGGTGTACAACTCATCATGTGGGAACACATTACATCATGGCCATTAATCAATCGTGACAAATTCGTTTACTAAATAGTAATTGCATAATTAATGATTATCTGGACTGTTTTGTACGTGGACATGTAATGAAATCCTAAATTTTTAATTTAATCACTTAGAGTCAAGACCATAGGACATTTGAGTAGGCTGGGCGACCTCATTTTTATGTGTTTTTTTTATACATGAAGCAGCCACCTAACTCAACAACTAAAGTGGAATAAGTGAATTAAACTATTTCTAGCCAAAAAACAAAAGAGTGAATTAAACTATTGTTAAATAATTATAAATATTAATTTCGAAAAGAATCAAGGAGGAAGGACCGGAGACGCAAACCAATCCACGCAGCTTTTATTATTTTATTTTTGCTTTTGGTGTGAAAAGTGCACGACCTAGGTCCAGATGTACGGTTTTTACCAAAGCTGTGATCCTATCTTATATCTGCTGTATAGGCACAAATTTTCTTTTTGCAATGAGGGAGAATCAGATTCCAAATGGCGATGTCAATAGGGTACTAGTGTTTATCAAATACGATTTGATTCCTCAACAACACTGGTCTCGAAGAGCGTTCTCATTTATAAGACTCGATTCCACATTGTAAAGCGATGATCATGAATCGTCTACCTAATTAGGATTCAAGATGTAACACGTTTCACGTCCATGGGGATTTGTGCTTCCGTATTTGTCGGTGCACTTTGAGACCGGCTGAACATAGCACGAGGTGAAGACTACTGCGATGCTCAAAGAAGGGCTTGAGTACTTGACCAGCTTACTGAAATGATTAAGACATTCAAAAAGCATATAAATTCTTAAATTGACAAGGACCCTCAATTACTATTTAGCATTTGAACATTCAAGGCCCTAATAACATGCCTCACGGTTGCTATTAATATGTTTGACATTTACATATATTTCGTATCCACGTAAATGCAATATTAGTGGCTATCGAGGACCCCCTATGACATATTAGAAATGGATGATCGATTAACCATTGATTCCAATATTATCTATTGTGAGCAAGGACAGTAATAGTCCAACACCTTTAACAGGATAATCCATAAACATATTCAATTTAACCCACTTTCCTTAAAGAACTTAACTAATGAGTTATGACCAAATTAGAATTACTCACTATTTTGGACCATACCAATTTTGGAGATTTTTCTAGATATATTCTATACAAGACCCAAAATAATTAACAATTATGAACGAATAGGAAAATGATTGCCCTTATTGTTAAAAATATTTATATTGTTCACAAAGATATTTAAACACAAAACACTTTTCACAAATAATTATTTTAATAGATGTAAGAAATCATTTAATTTTTTTTTTCAATTTACTTATTTTTCACGAAACGCATATAACCTAAATTATTTATTTTTCTTTCTCAGAATATGCTGGAAAAAAAAAATAAAAAGAAGCACCTTTTTTTAAGTCAAACACCCAGATCAACATTTTGATAAAAAGATTATCTAGGTGATTAAGACTTATAATCAAAAGGAAGATTTATTTACTCCTTTAACATCTCATTTCTCATGGGGTTTCTTTTTATGCAAAGGCGCGGTCGCTAAAGAGCAGCGACAACGCATCCGCCGTCCTTTCACCCGGGTGGGGGCGGGCCCCCCACGCTCCAAAAACGACAGCTCCCGCCCCATTAAATGCCTCCCCCAACTCGCGGGACCGTCCGATCCGACCCGGGCCCCACCACTCAGAACCCAATCGCGTCATCCATCACAGCTGTGATCCAATTTCCCCGACGCATCCCGGTCGTTTTAGCGTCACCCGTGAGAATCGAAAATTCAAAAAAAAAAAAATCAAAAAATGGCCGTCGTCTTCATCATCTCCTCCTGCAACAGCTATCACACCTCTTTATTTCCTCTGCTCTTTCCGCCATGAAAACGAGCTCGAAACCTCCATCGAAGCACCTCTGAAAACCCCGTCAAGCTCTCGCCTTTTCGCAGAACCAGAAGAAACCCACCTCCCTCCGTCCCGGTAACTGAGGAAGGAAGCTAGCAGCAAGGGCGGCAGGGCGGCCCCAAGCCATGGTTTCCCTCGAGGACTCCCGCTCCAATTCCAGCCGCTTTCCTCTCCCCCGCGACTTCTCCCCCTCCTCCTCCAAAATCCACCGCCGCGCCGGCCGCTCCATGCGCACCGTCCGCTCCAACCTCTACCAGGACGGCAGCGCCTGCTCCTTCTCCGCCGGCGCCGACCACCGGCCCGAGTTCGTCTCCGAGAACCTGACCGACTCCGTCGTCGACATGCGCCTCGGCGAGCTCGCGGCCCGCTACAGCAACGCCGCCGCCGCCGCCGCCGCCGCCAGGGGGGCGAAGCCGGGCGCGTCGGAGGAGGAGCAGCTGGAGCTGTCCCAGGCCTTCAGCGACTTCTCCTCGTTCAGCAGCGACATCTCCGGGGAGCTGCAGCGGCTCGCGAGCCTGCCGGCGGCGGAGGACGGCGGCCGCGGGGACAGCGGGCGGGCGGAGGCGGATCCGAACCCGGAGGACTTCTCGCCGTGCCTGGGGTTCCTGCAGAGGGAGAACTTCTCGACGGAGATCATCGAGAGCATCTCGCCGGAGGATCTCCAGCCGACGGTCAAGATCTGCGTGGACGGGTTGCAATCTGTTTCGCTGGCCGTGAAGCGTTCAGCTGCTGCTAAACTCAGGTTCGATGCAGTTACTGGTTAAGAAGTTCCTATTGTTCCCTTCAATTTGCTTAGGATTAGCGTCTGCAAGTTCACCGTTTGGAAGAAGAATTTAGCTTTCTCCTCTGATTGTTTCTGCAATTGGGTTTTTGCTTCAAGGTTACTCGCGAAGAATCGGGCCGACAATCGAGTTCTAATCGGGGAATCCGGTGCGATTCCGGCGCTCATACCTCTGCTCCGCTCCACCGATCCGTGGACTCAAGAGCACGCCGTCACCGCATTGCTCAACCTCTCCCTGCACGAGCAGAACAAGGTCCTGATCACCAGCTCCGGCGCGATAAAGTCGCTAGTCTACGTGCTCAAGACCGGTACCGAGACCTCGAAGCAGAACGCGGCGTGCGCATTGCTCAGCCTCGCATTGGTCGAGGAGAACAAGACCTCCATCGGCGCCTGCGGCGCGATACCGCCGCTGGTGTCGCTGCTCCTGAACGGATCCAATAGAGGGAAGAAGGACGCGCTGACGACCCTGTACAAGCTGTGCACCATCAAGGTGAACAAGGAGAGGGCGGTGAGCGCCGGCGCGGTGCGGCCGCTGGTGCTGATGGTGGGGGAGCAGGGGACCGGGATGGCGGAGAAGGCGATGGTGGTGCTGAGCAGCCTGGCCGGGATCGAGGAAGGGAAGGAGGCGATCGTGGAGGAGAGCGGGATGGCGGCGCTGGTCGAAGTGATCGAGGACGGGTCGGTGAAGGGGAAGGAATTCGCGGTGATGACGCTGCTGCAGATGTGCAGCGACAGCGTCAGGAACAGAGGATTGCTCGTGCGGGAAGGTGGCATTCCTCCTCTCGTTGCTCTGTCTCAGACCGGCAGCGTCAAGGCCAAGCACAAGGTATGGTTTTTCTGAAGTTTAGAGGTTTAAAGATCCAATTTTTGTGTGTTTTTGTCTAGGAAATTAGTTCAAGTTTGACATTCTAAATTATGATATCGCCAGTAGTTGGATTAAACAACTGGGTCAAAGTACAAATGTCTTTGCTTCTCTTTCCAAATTAAACCCTGAGTGAGTAGTAAGTTCTTTAAGAGGGAAGGCAAGAAAAGTTGTTATCTTTGATGATTTGGTCAATGTTCTTCCGTTCCTTTCCAAGGTACCCGACTAAAATAAGAGCAGGATTTGGTCTGAACTTCTCTGTACCCGTGATTTTTGTCCCTTTCAGTCATCCATTTAATGTCCGAATCTTGTCTGAGCTTTAACATTGTCGACTTTCATGCCTTGCCTGTACTGGGTTTTTACTCAAACTGAGTTTCTCGTTTTGGGTTCTTGTCTGAGCTTTAACATTCTCAACTTTCACGCCTTGCCTGTACTGGGTTTTTGCTGAAACTAAGTCTCTCGTTTTGGGTTCTTTTCTCTTGGACAGGCCGAGACGCTTCTTGGGTACTTGAGAGAACCGAGAGCGGAGGCTTCATCTTCGACTCCCTGAAGGCTGTCGATCGTCCTAGTTAGGAGAGGTAAATTATACAGAGGGTTCTTTGGTTGTTGTGATGCTGTAAATAGGGAGTGTTTTTGGGGGTTTTGAAATTTGTATAGCCATGGTTGAGGGGTTGCTGGAATCTTTGTAGAAGGGAAGATCATCATTAGTTAGGAAGGGAAAGCGTTTAAGCTAAGCTAAAGCCTAGACTGAGCACGAGACTGACTGCTAGATTATATTTTGTTCTTTGGTGACCAGGTATTATTATTGGTGGGTTTTGGGGGTGGAACACAATGTTTTTGTCTTTGTGGATTTTGGGTGTTTGTAAAGAGGGATGATATATCTCGTCTTGGGTCGTTTTCCTCGTGTTTTGATTCTGGGGGTGGGCTGGTCCTGGGGGATGACTTTGTACTTTGTCAAAACGCATAATGCCAGTCGCCTTCTTGATTAGCGAAGGAGAATTAGCGATCCCAAATTTGGCTTCGGGACTTTTCTCTCTTACACACGTTACGCATTTCGTATTTCCCTTCTGGAATGGTATAGAATAAAGAATGGGAAAATGTGAACAAGACGTCGTTCTCGTCGCCGGAATCTCGGGTTTCTTGGAAGCACACGGCATGTATTGTATGCTGATGTTAGCCGGACAAAAAAGGGCTGGACGAAATCGACAGATGCCCACTTTCTTATCCTTCTTTCTCTCCTTTCAATTCCTCCACAACTTGCGGACCGCAAAGTGCTCAAGAGGACCATTCGAACTTCGGTCACGAACCCATGTTAACTCAGATATCCCAAACCAGTAGGTTTTCTCGTCGATCGAATTGCTGAATCGCGATGGCGAATTCATTGCACTGAACTGTGATCTGATAAATGTTCTCTGGTGTACATGAACGGATGTGCATATGCTGATGATGGGTGGTGGGGTTGGAGATGGGATGATGGCTCTGCAAGGGAAAGGACCGGTCCACCGGTCCCATCTGGGGTTTCTTTCGGTGAGAAGCTTGCTAAGACGACACTAGAGAAAGTGATGAGAGAAGGTGGAGGCTTTCGTTTCATTTCAAATTTCAATTCATGTCCTTTCACTCGATACCATCCACTGCATCTGCATGATGCACATTACCAATCGCGACCCTGCCCCTGCCCCCATCGTAAGACCAATTTGTATTAAATGCAGTGGGGGAACTTGCCAGGCCACCAACCGGTCCAGAGTTCCCCAACCACTATTTTGGACACTACTCTCTCTCTGTGTCGAATCCACCCCCAATTTTTCATTTGATTTTTTTGCCCGTGTTGCTCTGTCATCGATCCGTTGGCGCATTAGCTGGCAAGGCAGGTGCGTGTGCGCTTCGCTTTTGGTGCGTGTGCGTGTGCGTGCGCGTGTGGTCTCGCTGTTGGACGGCCGTTGTTGCAACCTCGAGCATCGAGCTTTGTTCTGTACTGGAAAACCTGATCCTGAAGTGAGGAGTGTCGGTGGAGATGTTGCTGTCGTCTCTTCTCGATCTGTTCTTCCAAGACCTTGTTAATGTTTCTGAACTTATAATATATGTTTAATATAATTTTTAATTTATATAAAAATAAATATTTTTTGATATTGTATTGAATAAATTAAAAATTTATATTGAGCTAAAATTCAGAATTTATATTGAGTATATTAAAATTCAAAGATCAAATGACGTCAAAGTTTAAAAACTGTTTGTATATTTATAATATTTTTGCCTGCACGATTGCGACGGCTTTGGTTTAGCGACTGTCCAGGTGCACAGTGGGCTGGACGAGAAGTACCTGGTTTTAATGATTTTCTCGTGCGATCCATTGTGACCACACGGAAAATGAAGAGAATTTTGGTACTTCTTGGTCACATTGAGAATAGATTGTTTTCGTTTTTGACCCGTGATCTGGCCATGACGGCATGGCCCGGTTGTGGACGGCTACTCGTTTCTTCTTGATTTTTTTTTTTTGCCCTTTTCCTTCAAAATTTACACAAGCGGAAGTTTCCTTTTCGAGTTTTGAGGAAGTAATGACCATTTCAATTTACTTATTATTCAATGTTAGCTAATAGTGCATGTTTCAAAAGGTTTTGATTATTTCATAGCTAAAAAGGATTGTGAATAGTTAAAAAGTATGACAATATACTCTTACTTAAAATCAAAGTTTCATTTGATCAACACGGTCTTTTTGAGTTCATATCAAAAGCTTGCCATATACTTCTTATTATTATTGTGTATTGAATAAGTGTGGAATAACTATTCTGATTGTGAAGAAAAATCAGTTGCTTATTAGATTATCGGAGGGACGTCCTTACACCTTAAATACCTGGAATTTTATCTGTATTACTTAGATAAATCTTATTACCATTGATGAATTGACTTACTTATGCAGCAAAAATTGTGTCTATCTTTATTTAGACATTGGGTGATGAGGAGAAAGAGAAAATGTCATTTTGGATTATTCGAGTCATTATTTATATTTTTGTGGATGTCGCATTGTCTCTAGATGTCACATTGATGCCAATGTTAATAGTGAAAAGGCCATTTAACAACGCAAGTATTCCAGCTAAGGCTATTTAATGCTTATATTCAATTTGAACTATTTTACCCATGATTGTAATAGATACTCTTTTAATTCCAGAGTTGAAAAGCTGCGATGCTTGATTGAGCTGAAGAAAAAATTAAGTACTCTATTGTATATAGTGTCGTTTTCCCAAGAAATAAAAAGGCATGTCTTTTATACGCTACTAAAAATACCGCGAGCACAAATTTCAAAGTGATAATAAGATTATCATCTTGCTAGAACTGTTGCTACCAAAAGTGGGAGAGTTGGTTTTGTCATCGTTTTGATTTTCAATGTAATGATTAAATGTCACACCAAAGCCATAATGCATTGCAAATTTCATGTGTTTCTCAATTGAGATTTAACAAGTGTCTTCAGAGTACACATTACCGTCCAGCAAAGAAACGCAACATAATTAATTTTTTTGGTGGAGGAAGGTAAGAATTGGAACAAAAGTCTAATGGCGGGGGCCCGCTATTTGCTCTAATATAAATAATTCTTTCTCAGCAACATAAGAGGTGACCTTAGTCTCGAGATGCAAACCAAGCCGCGAATTAGGTGACGGAGGCCCATCGAACCGAGTTCCTTATCTCAAATTGGCTGTCTAAACCCTCCTCGCCACCACCGACCCACCTTCTTTGGTCTTTGTTGTGTTATGATGTTGGACTGTCTTATGAATCTTTTCCATCGTAGTAATGAAAGAATGCATTATAGACACCCCCCCCTCCCGAAGAAAAAAGGTCTGGGATCTCCAAGTACCTTCTTCCTGCCAAGCTTTTGAGGTTCAACCTTCTATGGAAGAAGCTTATGGACTGAAATCAACGAAAATTATATTGGATAACGAGTGTTCATCACTCACTTATCTCAATTATGAGAATCTAGTGCTTCATCAAGAGGCTTTTCATTTCTTATAGTCGAATCTGAATCAGATCCCCAAAATGTCACATGCATCGTTTACAACTTGCAATGAGAAAGATGGGTCATGGATTTTGACATATCAATCTACTACAAATATCTCAAGACACTAATTAGGCAAATCTAATGACATAGTACCGAATCGATTGCTCATATAATGGGAAAAGTCAATGAATTGAAAGTTATGATACTTGTTTAGTTTCTTGACAAGAAACTGTTCTTATATTTATTAGTTTCTTCGCATGGTAGGAGAGGGATCAATTCCAAAAGGTGAAAGGCATCATCCTTTGACATGTGACCCAACACATGACCTTTCTCATTCGATATGATGAAGTTCTACTCTCTTCCGGCACTTGGACCAACCTGCCTAACTTCACCAAAACATTGCATACATCAAATGTAATTATTATGACATGTGCCTCTCACATTTTTCTTAGTGGTGTTGGACCTTTCTACTTGCATGTTCCTAATCTACTCTTGGAAAAAGCTTGTGCAAAATTGCATACATTACATGTACAATGCCAACTGACCAATGTAGGGACTCAATACATCCTCCTCCAAAACAAAACAGAAAAAGAAAAGGAAAAATTAACTAGAGTCAATCTTTTTAATCGTATGTCTTGAGCCGGACTCGCTTCGCGAGATTATAAACATCATGAATTGGTGCAATGCAAGGTTCTTTTTAAAAAAACAAAGAATTGAATCAAAGAAGCACATTTTTCATTAATATATCGTACAATATAAATAGAGAGATTGTTTAAAAATAACACTTTGTTCTACATGGAAATTGAATAAAAACAAATCAAAAAAAAAAAAATCTTTAAATGATCAACTCGGTGATGTCTCGCTTAATTGCTTGATGTCTCATTTTCATGCTAATTTGTGGAAGATTTTGCATAATCACCCTATTGATTTTATTTTTTTTTAATTATCAGCTAGGTGTACTCCTAGACTTTGGAGCTCCTTCATGATTAGCTTGGCGGACCCCTAGTGAGCCACCTAGGAAAATCTCATAAACCCATAAACCCCTCTTTCCGGATGGGGGGAATTTCAAATTCCCCACCTCTCCATTTGCATCTATTGGAGCAAGCCTTTTTCTTTTTGATTTATTAATTCAATGCTCAATCTTTTTTCTTTAATTTTTGTGATACAAAATGAGATATATATATATATATATATATATATATATATATATATATATATTATATGAAGACTTAAAAAAAAAAAACTTGTAAAAACGAAACATCATGGTTAGAGAGTGTGAGATTTTGTGAAATCACTATCGACTATTTTAAAAACTTAAGCTATTAGATGAATGCATGATTTAATATTTGATTATTCTAACACTACCTCCATACTTAGTCCAGTCTTTTTACCTAGTATCAAGGATGGACATGTTTAATTGGGGAAGCAATTGGGGCCTAGTAAGATTTTAACTCAGGACCTCCTACTCCGAAATCATGTTTCTAGACAAAAAATGAAAAATATTGAAGAAAATTTAATTGTGTATATCTCTACTTTTGCATATGTATTACAAGCCTATTTATAACATAAGAAGGATGTACACTACGAAAGAGTATACAAAATAACATTTTCTAATATAAACAAATCATGCGATTACTCTTAAAGGTAAACATTTCCAAGGCAAATCTCGCAGGTACTCTTCTCGAATTGAATTCTAATTCATTAAATTCTTTCACTTGGGTTATTGACACCCGAACCACAAATCATATCACACATAATCCTGAATCACTTCAATATGCACAAGTATACCCAAAACCTCTTCCCATTGTCGGCATACCTAACGGGGTTGGAGTTCTCGTCACTTTACACGATTCGGTATCTCTGACGCTGACCCTCACCCTTCTTTGTGCTCCAACCTTTAAGTTTAATCTCCTATCCATTTCAAAAATTACTCAAGACTTAAATTGCTCAATTACCTTTTTTCCCCCTCTTATTGCTTGTTTCAAGATCTCTCAACAAAGAAGATCATTGGTTGGGGCCTTGAATGTGGTGGTCTCTACTACTTGGAGCTCCCTCTTGAACGCATCGATTATCTACCCAGCCACCTACCCACAATTTATGGCATGCCTGTCTTGGCTAATGGCTACTTGTCTGAGTCAGTCCTTCAAGCCTTACAAGATTCTCTTCAATTTGCTTTTAATAAAAAAGATTTTGTTGAATCACTACCGATTGTTCTAAAGGCTTAAAATGTTAGATGAATGTATGGTTTAACATTTAATTATTCTAATAGAAAGAGAGAGTGTCGTTTTGGATGATGGGAGTCATTATTTATATCTTTGTGAATGTTGCATTATCTGGAGCTGTCGCACTAATGCTAATGTGGATAGTTAAAAGGCCATTTACCAGTGCATTTATTCAAGTTGAAGCTATATAACGCTTATATCCAAGTTGACATATTCTATCCATGATCTTAACAGATAATCTTTTTAATCCATAGTTGAAAAGCTGAGATGCTTGATTGAGCTGAAGAAAAAATTAAGTAATTGATCGTATAAGATGTCATTGTCCTAAGAAATAAAAGGCATACCTTTTATACACGACTGAAAATACCATGAGCACAAATTTCAAAGAAAGTGACGAGATTACTATCTTGCTAGAGTTGTTACAGTTGCTACCAAAAAGTAAGAGGGTTGGTCTTGTCATAGTTTTGATTTTCAATGTAATGATTAAACGTCACGCTACAGCGATAATGCATTACAAATTGCATGTATTTCTCGATTGAGATTTAACAAGTGTTTTCAGAATACACATTACCGTCCAATGAAGAAACACGACATAATTGATGTTCCCGGGGGAGGAAGGTAAGAATTGGAATAAAAGTCTAATGGCAGGGCCCCACTATTTACTCCAATATAAGTAATTCTTTCTCAAAGACATGAGAGGTTATCTTAGTCCTGAGGTGTAAATCGGGCCACGGATTGGGTGGCGAAGTCCCATCGAATTGACTTCTTGTTTCAAGTTGGCTGTCTAAACCCCCGCCACCAACCCACCTTCTTTGTTCTTTGTTTTTGTTATGATGTTGGACCATCTTATGAATCTTTTCCATCGTAGTAATGAGAGAAAGCATTATAGACGAAAAGAAAGTCTGGGATCTCCAAGTACTTCTTCCTTCCGAGCTTTTGAGGTACGAGCTCCCATGGAAGAAGCTTATGAACCGTAATTGAGAGTGTTCATCTTTCTCTTATTTCAGTTATGAGAATCTGATACTTTATCAAGAGGCTTTTTATTTCTTTTTGTCGAATCTGAATTGGGTCCCCAAAATGTCATATGCATCGTTTACAAATTGCAACAAGAAAGATGACTCGTGGGTTTTGACATGTGCATCTGCTATGATTGTCTTGAGACACTAATTAAGCAGATCTAATGACATAGTATCAAATCGATTACTCGTATAATGGGAAAAGCCGGCCCATGGATTGAAAGTTATGATGCTCGGTGTTTAGTTTCTTGTCAAGAAATCATTTTTAAATTTATTAGTTTCTACGCATGGTGGGAGAGGGATCAATTCCAAAAGGTGAGGATGCATCATCCAATGACATGTGACTTGATGCATGACCTTTCTTATTCGATATGATGAAGTTTTACTCTTTAGCAGCACTTGGACCAACCTGCCTAACTTCAATTCCATTGAGCGCCTCCCCACGTAATCTTAAGGGTTTTCTTAGTGGGGTTGGACCTTTCTACTTGCATTGTTCTAATCTATTCTTGGAAAAAGATTGTTCAACATTTCATACATTAAATGTACAATTGCAAATGACCGATGCAGGCACTAAATACATCCTCCTCCAGAACAAAACAGGAAAAAAAGAGGGAAAAGAAAAGAAAATTAACTAGAGTCAATCTTTTTTGGTCGTCCGACTTAGATAGACTAGCTTGATGAGATTATAGATATCTTAAATTGGTGTGGAGCAAGATTTTCTTTAAAAGAAAACAAAGAATTGAGTCAATGACACGTTTTTTCATTGATATATTATACAATTTAAATAGAGAGATAACTTAAAGATAACACTTTCATCTACATGGAAATTGAATAAAAACAAATCAGGAAAAAATCTTCAAATGATCGACTCATTGATGTCTTACTTGATGTGTAATTTTCACGCTAATTTGTAGAAAATTTTGCACCATAGCCGTGCTGATTTTTTTATTTTTTGATTTGTTACTTCAATATTTCTCAATCTTTTTTTTTTCCAAATTTTTGTGATACAAGGTAAGATGTGTGTGTGTGTGTGTGTGTGTGTGTGTGTGTGTGTGTGACGAATAAAAAAATATACCTTGTAAGAACAAAACATCATGGTTAGAAGGATTGATACCCGAGCAATAATGTCTGTCCCCTTATTATTCTGTGCTGTCCTCGGTTGTTTTCCCTCGTTCCATTGTTTTCTAAGCCACGTTGGAGTTCTCTTTCGTTTTGACTCTTTCTAAGGAATAAAATAAAAAGGAAAGACAAAAGTGCTAGTTGGACTTAAAATTCCATCAAAGTTGCCCTTGATGGCAACGTTGGCATCTTGTGCAACTCATATAAATCTTATAAATTGAAAAGAGCATATGGTAACGGATAAAATAATATTATCTCAAAGTTCAGAAAGAAGGGTTTTTATATGATAAAAAGAGCGAGAGAGGGATGATAACAACAGTTGCCTAACTTGATCTTCGATAAAAGTAATTATCAGTAGGGATGACAATGGAGCGGGGAGGGAGTGGGGCCGGCATCCTCATTTTCTATATGACCATAAGTTTAGATTTCTTTTATGGTCTAATAAAAAATTCTTACTATACCAAAGCCGAGAATAAAAAAGAAGTCATCGTTGGAATATTTCATAATTGAAATAGGAAACATTATCCTATGGAGAATTGTGAAGTGAGGATAGGATGTGGGAAAGTACTGGCCAAATCCACCTCAGCTTTGACGTCGGTTGGACCAATATGAAAAGCAAAGGGGTAATATGGGGATCCAAATACGGGAAAAAAGAGAGTTAAGGATGGGACTGAATAATCAGTGAAAGTTGAAGGACCACTGATCTTATCGACCTTTTGTTTTATTGCCTACTCATTAATCTGCCATAAAATAAGAGAGGGCAATCCAATTCGACTGGACTCGGCCCATTTATGGATTTTCTTCTTTTGTCAAGCTTAAGTACAATGCAAGACCAAATGGATCAAGAGGAGATCATCTAGGGCTTGTTTGCCAAACGTCAGTAGTCACGGCCATCGGACAGCCCCAGTCTGCCACAACTCGGCCCATAGGATCTGCTCTCCTTTTGGATAACATTTTTGAACCGGCCCGGTCCACACTCTTGAAATTTCCAGGCCCAATTTTCAATCCGGGTTGGACCGGGCCAAGCCCAATACCCAAGCCTGTTAATTTTAAGAGAATACATTGCCTAGGACTTTGAGGCATAATTACTCAAAACCCTTTAGCTGCATTTGGCAATATAGATTTCTAATTATGATAAGATTGGATAGAATGAGATTTCAAATTCAGGAATTTTGCTATATCATATCAACTATTTGGTGAGAAAGCTAAATATTTACATTTTGTCATATCCATTGTTTGATATGAATAGTATATCGGTGTAAATAAATCTAATAGTTGCACAAATGGAGGTGGTAAGAATCTCTTACATCATTCTTGCCCACTTCATTTTTATTTTCTTATTTTTTTATTATTTTACCCTCTCATTTTTTAATTTCTTTTTTCCCTTTCCATTATTCTCTAATAAAATTTTCATGATTAGTAAGGGCTCGTTTGGTAATATTTCTGTTTAAAAATTGTTCCAAGGAACAGAAATAGAAAAAAATGCTTCTGTTCCGATGAACAATTTTTGAATAAAAAAACGCATTTGGTAAATTTATTTTGGGAATAAAAAATGAACAGAAACACATTTGTTAAATTTGTGTCATTTTTTTGTTTCTTTTTAATTTTTAATATTTTTATTTTATTTTTCTTTCTTTTTTCTTTTTTTCTTCTTTTGGCCTGTCGCCGGCCTCAGCCATGGCCAGCGATCGGCCGACGAGGGTCGACGGCCTCGCCCAGCCACGGCGAGGCTCGTTGACCCTCACAAAGCTCGGCCTCGCCTTGGCTAGGCGAGCTCAAGCTCGCCCAAATCCGGCGAGCCCGAGCTCGCCTAGCCTTACCCCACGCTGGCGAGGCTCGGTCTCGCCAGGAGCCGACGACGCTTCGGCGAGGTCGCCGACCCTCGATGGCCAGTCACCGGCCATGGCTAAGACCAGTGATCGGCCAAAGAAAAAAGAAAAAAAAAGAAGAAAAAAAAAGAGAAGAAAAGAGAGGAGAGAGAAAATTTGTTCTTAAAAATTGTTCCGAAAACAAAAACACGTTTTTTTATTTTTTTTTTTTCCAAATATGTTCCTAGGAATAAAAAAATAGATTTAGAAAAAAAATGCAAACAAACGCGTTTATTCTTTTTTTTTTTTAAATTGGAACAAAAAAACAGAAATTTTATTCATAAACAGAAATAAAGAACGTTAACAAACAGGGTCTAAACTATTTTAATATACTTAAAATACTAAAATACCTAAAATATACAATAAATCTAAATACTAAATATATATTTATATATATCTAATTTATATTATAAGATAGAAAGAAATTTAAATATATAAAAAAATTAAAAAATATATTTTTATTTTTGAATTTTTACATTATAATTCAAATATTATCTTAATTTTTATTAATTTAAGAAGTTTGTTATTCCATTAAAAAAATATATTATGGATATTAGAAATTATATCAACCTTTATCTTACCTTCCCATTGAATAGTTTTATCTAGGTTATATCCTTTATATATTTGATTTTATCCGGTCTTAGACAAGAACCAAACACGTGTATTTGAAATTTTATCCTAATTATCAAGCGTAATGTTTGAATTTTGACTTCATTGCATTTGAAATGTTACATAGTATGATCTTGAATTTTGGTACCATATTGCAGAACAACCTCTGACTTTGAAAAGTCCACAAGCTTTTATTTTGGTTGCAGTCACTAGTTATTCTAGCATGCATGACCATTAAACGTTACTTGAAAATTGTTTTTTTTTTTTTTTTTTTCATTTTGACACCAAATAATGTGTACTACATGGTTAACAAAATAAATAAACATCAGAGGATGCATGGTTGATGAAATTAAGAAAACTCAATAAAGCTCATTTTCGTTGAGAAAAACAACTCAGTTCACGTTCGAGTAACACTTAACGGCTATAAAGGTAGAAAACTAATTATTACAACAAAAGCAAAAATTCGAGGATAGTCTGTAACTATTCAAAGTTCAGAGACAGTTATGCAACAATACCAAATTAGGTGGATTTTCAATAGTTAGCCCTAACTTTTCATGTCTTCAAAACACAATAAGTCAAACCCAATGGCCAGAGTTTTCGTCTAAGCCCCATTGGGTTATAAAGTGAAACGTTGACCCCTTAAGTTAGGTTTCACGGCTCAAATGAATCGGGTGGACACACATGCTCACTGCTATCGAATATTCTCAATCTCATCAACCATGATGTATCACTCTCTATTTCATAAGATCTCATTAACAATGCAGTAAAACATCATGTTGCCAAATAAAGATGCCTACAAAATAAAATTTGCCTTTTTTTTTTGGTTCTTGGTTGGTTCTAACGGGGGTTCCTTCCATATGAGCAGCAAACCCTAGAGGATCAGGATTGGGCTACTTCCCCTTCCAGAGAGCTCTGACAGAAAATGGACCAAAGAAAGTTAATAGGGGACGTGGTCCAGTTCAGCCATCTGTAGCTGTGCGTATAGGCCGTTCGGGCCATCCCCAGCTAAGCTTCTAGCTGCATCAAAATATTTAATGGCCTTTTCCATAACTACTCAATGCAAACCACATTCAATGTCATCCAAAAATGTCCTCTACTCTTCTTCGTGTATTATTGCATGCCAGACTATTGATTTCATTTTCTTGTTCTTATTCTCCAAGTAGAAGAGAAGGAGAAAAATAGTAATATTTAATTTGCATTTATGAAAAGGAATAGTCGTATCCATTGGCATCTTAATTGGGATCTCGATGATTTGTTCAAGATACAATGGGCAAATGGAGACAAACAGTCGAGATTCTCACCATTAGATTTGCTAATAAGTTGCGTGTTGATCGATGAAGATGGTGTTTGGCATAAGTTAATTAGACCATTGATCGATACTTTGCGTGTAGAAATTGATTTATGCACACTTTTTCCACATTTTAATTTATATAGATATGTAATATGCAAATTAAATAATACAAGAATATATCGTTTCATACTTAGGGATTCATAAACGAAATCTAGAAAATTTAACAGTATAATTAATTGAAGTTCACGACAAATTTATAGTGATTTAAGTGTACGCAACACACAACAGTGTAATTTTCATGAAATGATAGTTGTCATTGTGCAAGAAAATAAGAACCTCTTCTCGTCTAATAAATTAGGGTACGACCATATAAACAAATACAAACCTTCAATTGACAAGCATAAAGTGAAAACAAAACTGAAAAGAAGAAAATCAAAAGTTAGAACTCGTATGTACAATTGTCATCATCTTTTGTCAATCATAATTTTTTGTTGATACTTTAGTGCTTAATCAAATACAACTACAAAATAATCTAAATGACTAACAGAAACGGAAAAAAAAAACCAAAATTTTGGAACTTGGGTAATTAAAAGAAAGAAAAGAAAACAACCAAAATTTAACCATTTAATATGCTCAATCGTCTAAGGTGAGAATTATTGGGAATGTCTATACTGAAAAACTCAAGAGAGAGGAAAAAAAAAACTGTCCGTTATATTATTTAATGGGAATTTTGGATTGGAAACGACCTTATTGTAATATCGATAGAAATAGTGAAATTCTTCTAGAAAAATCTTTATACGGAAGAGTTACAAAAAAGTAGAATTTTCATGAATTAATAATTTATAGCATTAAAACTCATTAAAATTAATTTTTTATTATTTTCGAACAATACTCAAGGTATGGAATTAGGCAAAGTATAAATTTTGGTTGAAAGCAAAATGAGTGGATAGTGAAAAAAAAAAAAAAAAAAAAAACCTTATTGCGAGGAGAATGGTTAATCTTTGCAAATGAGAATGTTATATGCAACGACATGAACCCGCTTCGCAGGAATAAATGATAAAAAGAGCTATTTTATGCAGAATTGGATAGTTATGAATTATGAAATAATCATTCTAAATAGGGAAAGGAGTTATGTCCTGGGAATAATAAAATGTATATTGCAAAAAGATAGAAATACGTATCTTAGCGGAGTGCGGGAAACCAAACAATCTTAAAACTTATCTTATTACCAAAAATTTAATTTCAAGTATAGCTTGTTTGATTAAGCAAACAAATTATACTTGATACATATACTCTTATCAATGCGAAAATTATTAGATAGAAATAAAAATAATAAAAAATTAAAACACTTCAAAGGTTAAGCTAGATGGAGTAATTAGGAGTAATTGACACCTGGATTGAGCTAATTAGACTGGTTTGGCCCGGTTCGATTTTGAACTTGGAACTGATTTTGTGTACACCCTTTGGAGCAATAGATAGAGTTATCACATTGTTCTTGATGTTTTTAGTGGGCTTATATCAAATTGAAGTTTGTTGTCTCATTTGAAGATAACTTAATGTTTTTGAAATTTATTTTTTAAATGAAAGTAAACTTAATAAATTCACGTATTCATCTACGATATGCATTTTGGGATAGCGATGGCGACCGGGCCGCAACAATTTTCTTTTTTTCCTGTAATAGCTTGAATGAAATGAAAATTTAAAAAGTAAAAAGTCATTAATTGAGCCAGCAAACGGACGAGAAAGAGCGATAAGCTGTCGAATGTCACTGTAACTCGTCTTTATTTCAATTGTAATATAAATATTTCAAAGCAATTTTTAAACTAAGAAAAAAAAGGGAGAATGGAGGGAAGCCCAGGAGGTGATGCGGTGCCGACATTGCGCTAGGTGACGGGTCATTGAGGTCACGCAACCCCATGTCGTGCAACTAATTATTGCTCTGTTTCTAGGGTTAAAACTTGAAGTTAGATAATTTAATGAAGATAAAGTTGGAAGGAGAAAAAAATTCATTAGCCCCTCAAACTGCATCTCGAAAATGCAAAAAGCCCAAAGTAAGAAGATAAACCTTAACTTCTGATTTTTTTTTTTGTCATCGATTATACTCTATTCTTATTCTAATTCTTACTTTCAGATTTTTTATCATCGAAATCCATATTTAATACTAAATTGTTCTCATTCCAACTTTACAAGAATGTGGAGATTTGAATTTCTCATCTCCCCTTTCTCATGTGGGAAGAATGGCCTTTTGCACCAAAGACCATCGAGATTGTATTGCCAAACACAAATACTTCGGCTCAAGGGCCTTTGGAGGTCCAAAGTCAATTGTAAATGCTTCATAAAATGCAACCATACCAAGTCCTAAGCTCCCCTCAACAAAGAGTCGGTCCACAGATGAATCAAGTTAAGGCCAACCAAATTTTGACATGGGAGCAAGGACTACTCCAAACAAGTGAGGGGCGGTTTCTAATGTTGATAATTCCAATCAGACAGTGCGAATTCAATATTAGCTACCGATAAACATTCAATCCGACTTATAATACAGCATCTCAAAACAGGTGCAAATCCAGAGTCCTGAACACTATAGATGAATGATTGCATAGACGAGGCGAATCGAAATTCCGACATAGGATCGAAATTCCAACATAGGATTGAACCTTTTGCTCCCCAAAAGATCAATCGAGGGAGAAAGCAAAACCAAAGCGAGCACGACATAGGGGGACAATCCGGCAAGCATCGGGGGCTTGTCCATAAAAGGGACTTTCGGGACCGGAACGCGGTCGCCTACATAAGTCGCAACAAAGCGTCATCCTCAATCAGATCCGGTGGGAACAAAAAAAAAAAGAAAAACCCGCTAAGCCGAATCCGACCCTCCTGGTCAAATCCGGGTCTCTTTCTCTCTCCATCGTTCGTACATCCAAACCCTAACCTCCCAGATTCGATCGGCGCGTCGCCGAATCGATCCGTCCCCGATCCCGCATTGCCGATCCGACGCCGGAGCAGGGCGCCCTCGATCGTCTTCTTGCCGGAGTCGTCCTCGTCGGGGTCGTCGTCGGAGTCGTCGTCGGAGGGCGCGCTCGATTTCCGTAATCGGTATGGTTTCGGATTTGAGCGGGGTGCTTTCGCGGCGTACTACATTGGGCTGTGTTCTTTTGTGGGTTTCCGCGCGTTGGTCGATTGCGGCTTTCGTTTTGATGATCTGTGCCATGTCGGAGTCGAACGTCGTTGGTTGGTTCGCGGGTCTTTGTCCGAAAACTCCAAAACCCTCTCGCGCCGTCTTTGTGTTTTGGTCTTCGGGTCGATGGGATCTGCGTTGTGCTTGTCGTCGAGAGCGAAGTGTGGCATTGGGGAGTTCTCGATTGCCGTAAAGTTCTGATTTTTTAGGATAATCAAGTGCCGAAAGCCGCCCCACCGAGAGCCGTTTCCAAGTTTTTCTAGTTTAGCATTTCGGCAGAGGAGTGATGTCGCGATTTTTAAGGGTTCTTGACCGTTGTTTCTGGGGGAGAAGGTAAGATTTATTTAGAGAATGTCAAAGATTAGGGAGGGGCCACCTGGTCTATCAGTTTAACAGGGACCTGTTGCTCCAAGTGTTATGTTGCAGGAAGGAGAAGACTTTGAGTTTTTGGCGAAAGGCTCGAATGCGTGTCATGTGCCAATTCTGTTCAGCTTTTAGCTTACTTCAGTGATCTGTTTTTGTTGGATTGCACGCATCGATTATTAAGGGCGGCTGGACTTTTTTATGCATCCGATGGATAGATCCTGTTGTTAAACTTTTAGAGCGACTGGTGCAATTATCTTCTCTATCAATATCAATGCCGGCTTTCGGGACTCTGATTGGCTATTTTTCTGCAGGAGATCGACCATTTGGACTGGCTTTGGAGTGGAATCTTAAAAAGCTTCCAGCAGTATTGCATGGTGTGAAGCAAATCGAGTTGATTTGCAAGTCACACTACTCTACTACACTGGCCCAACATTTTTTGCATTCGGAGAGGATATCAGATCGACTTACTTTATGCTGCTTCAAGTAAAAATTCACTGCTTTTTCTTGCATTTTCCTTGCCTGGCTTGGAAGTTTCCTATTTAATCTGCCTCAGTTGCCTGGCTTCAATTATGATTTTGAACGCCTCAATTGTTTTGCAGATTGTCACAGTATATGCTCTTGTTATGGTTGCATAGATACCTAACCGTGACGAGAGAAAGATGGCTTTTCATGGTGAAGACGAGCAGACGGAGGATTACCTGTTCAAGATAGTTCTTATTGGTGATTCAGCTGTTGGGAAATCAAACTTACTTGCAAGATTTGCCCGGGATGAGTTTTACCCAAATTCAAAGTCAACTATAGGAGTGGAATTCCAAACGCAGAAGATGGACATCAATGGAAAGGAGGTGAAGGCGCAAATTTGGGATACAGCCGGCCAGGAGAGATTCAGGGCTGTGACATCTGCATACTATAGGGGAGCAGTAGGAGCTCTTTTGGTCTATGATATTAGCAGACGCCAAACATTTGATAGCGTTGGTAGATGGCTTAATGAACTTCACAGTAAGTGAGTTATTTCTAGTTTGACATGTTTTTGCTCTGGTTACTTTTTCATTCTTATGTTGAGTGCATTGGCTTGGAAACTAGTCTTTGGTCATTGAAAAAATGCGTACGGTGGAAATTGATGGCCATTAATTTCTTGTGCTAATCCTGAATCAATATGCTAGCAAATTAGTTCATCAACATTATTCCCTTTTCTTGACTAAACTGAAGTGTAGTATATGCTCAGAACATCGTAATCTGTTTGTTTTTTTTTTTTTTCCTTTTTCCATCTAAATAATCATATCTTTGGCCAGTTAAAACTCATGCGACTTGGAGTATAATTGCTTGTATTTGTTCTTTTTTCACATTTTTTGAAGTCTATGGAAATAAAAAAGAAGAATGCTTGCATTAGTATGCACCACTGAGAACTAAAAGTCTTGTTTTGTATATATGCATATGGTGTTCTGTTTACACATCTCTTATGGCTATGGGAAAAAAATGCTTGGATTAATATGTACTGCTGAGAATTAAAATTAGTTTTATCATCCGACAGCTCACTCCGACATGAATGTTGTGACTATACTTGTTGGCAACAAGTCCGATCTTAAGGATGCAAGGGAAGTGACAGTTGCTGAAGCAAAAGCCTTGGCAGAAGCTCAAGGCTTGTTTTTCATGGAAACTTCAGCCCTTGATTCCTCGAATGTTGTTGCTGCATTCAGGACTGTGGTTGAAGAGATATACGGAATATTAAGCCGGAAAGTCATGGCTTCTCAAGAACTGAAGAAGCAGGATCCGATATGGATAGGTAATGGAAAGACTGTTGTTTTACAGGGTGATGGTAATCAGGAAACCGATGCAGCACCCAGGAAAGCTTGGTGTTGTTCTGCTTAGGATTTTTACATAGGTTAAAAGCTTTAGCCTTTCATTTCACACAATTTCTTCTTCCTCCCCTGGTCGAAAAGCTCAGTAAATACTGATTTTTTTTTTTTTTCACTTTTTTGGGGGTGTATGATGGTTGAAGAAGAGGTATGAGGGGGGAGAGATAATGTACATGAGCTGTGGTGGGTGTATAATGTATGCAGCAATCTGTAGTTCATACTCATGGTTCATCTGTCTGTTGCCATCTGAATGAAGAATCTTTGTATGAGAAATTCCCTCCTTGTTACCTTGAAAGGAAATTCCAGCTGCCGTCAAGTCAAGTCCCTTCCACAGATCGTCTAAAATGATGAGGATTTTCTTCTTCTGGTCGTTTATTAGCCTCTTACGCAAAAGATCTGCTCTTCCAAGTACAGTTTCCTCATTAATCTTCATGCCTAACATGCATGTGGACAGTTTCTGTTCAATGCCATTTTAGGCTTGCAGCTTAATGAGGAATCCGTACTTGGAAGAGCAGTTCTTCTGCGTAAGAGGCTACAAAGCTACCTGATGAAGAAAATGTTCATATTTTATACGGTCTGTGGAAGAGTCTTGACTTGAAGACAGTTGTAATTCCCTTTGAAGGTGACGAGGAGGGAATATCTTATGTAAATACTCCTGATCCGGATGACAAAAACAGATGAAACTTATTGTTGATATCTCAAGAATCAAGATTTAATTCTATGTTTTTTGTGTTCTATCACTGTTCCACATCAGTTTTTATTTTTTATTTTTTTGGTTCTGTAGTTCTTTTCCAAATGCCAAGTCACACTATACCAGGGTCTATCGTGCAATGCAAGAACCCAAAATTGTTTGCTCTGATATACTGTGTCAAATTGTAGTCGACGATGGTCCTTTGCATGTCAAGAGTTGTCTTTTATTAACTATTGGGTTAGCCAGAACTGTATTCTCTAATTAAGATGCGACAGCTCCTTGATATTCTGTGCAAGACTTAAAGTTGCTCTCAGTTGTTTTAACTGCAACCATTGTGCTTTTTTCTTTAGCCATGTTGTACATAGGAATGTGATGTGTCCGATGGGCTGGCCGGCCTATGTATTCCGCTTCTGGAAAATTGTAATTGAGAATCCGTCTAGTTTTGAGATGTTGTCACTGGCTTTTGGCGAGGCTGGCAACATCCACCGACCATTATGGAGGCCGGCGAGTAGCGGCAATAAGGAAAAAAATAAAATAAAAATGAATTTAAAAAAAAAAAATCCATCTTGGTAGCAATTTGTGCTTTTGCCAGCAGTTTCCAGCTTAAATTGATTGGAGAAACTTAATAGGTACAAATCTCAAAAGATTTATAATTAAATTGATCTAATTTAGAGATACATGATTGAATTGATATCAATACAAGAAGTTTAAGACTTTTTTTATTACTTTTCCCATAAATGGGGCATAGGAGCTCTTTATAGATTGATTTTGGCTGAAAGGCAAGTTTCAGATTTCTTGTTAGAACATGTTAGATGTACTTTTTTTCTCGATCTCTTGAGCTTGCTTGAATTTATCTCAAATCAGATCGGCCTAGGCACCATAAACAAAGAAAACTACTTAATTTTGGCCTGTGGAGACCCTCTGATGCTTAAGTTAATAGATTAAGAAAATCTCGAGAGAGAATCTATCTTGACAAGAGATTCAAAGAAAAAAACGTGCAATTTCCATTCTCATCCTTTAGCCCATTGGCTATGCTTGAGAAAGGTACTAAAAGAGTCACAAGCCTATTGTATTCGTACCAAATTTATCATATTGGTACCGATTTAATCTTAAATATTTTAATCAAATCGATTTAATTTTAAACATTTTCTCATTATTATTAATTTAGTTTGTCTACCTAATTTAGGCTAGATATAGCTAACATAATATTAGCCATCTTACATGACATGATTGATATTCACATAAACTTTGTTAATTATGTTTTAATAATTTTTTTGAAAATTTTCTTTCCTTCATCTTGTCGGCATGTCGCTGGCGAGGATTACGATCCCCAACTAGGTCCTTGCCAAAGGCCCTGGCAGCCCCGTTGGCCATGGGCGAGAGGGCCTTTAGTCCTTGCCCTCATTGGTGAAAATGAAAAGAAAAAGAAAAAAATAAAAAAAATGTTAAAAATATTTATTTAAACATCAACCATGTCATGTAGGACGGCTAATGTTTATGTTATCAAATTTTGTCCTAAATTGATATATGATAGATGTTAACATAAAAATGTTTATAATTGAAAGACGAGGCATATCAATTCTTATGAGCAGAAAATTCTATATAATAAAGTTAAAAATAAAATATTTATCCAAACACACCAGAAACTCCGCATCGAAGAGAAAACTTTTCTCGCAAGTTGATGAGTCTTCTTATAATGACATACGGTGACGGTAAATTGGGAAGAGAAATCGAGAATGATGCCACGTGTCGAGTTGCTATTTGGCAAATCTCCTGCGGTGAAGTACACGACACACAGCGGAACCAGGGTGAACGACGTTTCTACTTTCGACCGAAGGAGAAGGAAGGAAAACCCAAGATTCTCTCTCTCCACGTCGATAAAAAAGTAATCATATTTCTACAACCTTTTTTAGAAATTTTTTCCTTTCTTTTTCCTTTATCTCTTCTTTTTTTGCCTTTTTACGATTTTTGTTTCCTCTTCACCGGTGGTTGAAAAGGATGGGGCACGATTTGTGGCCCACACTCAATCTGGCGAGGGATAGCCTCGCCTTGGAGGAGGTGGCGAGGGCTTGCAAGTCCTTGTCAGTTCTTGCCAGTGGTCAATGAAGGTTGTTCAAACTTTATCAGTAATTGTCGACTCTCATCGAAAAGAAAAAAAAAGAAAAGAATAAAAATAATTTAAAATTAAATTTGTATTTAGGCAAAAATACCCTTTGGCTGGTTAGAATATTATGTCGGTTGGCGATTGGTATCATCACTCTAATTTGAAACAATTATGGCCTTAAGATTTATTTTGAATCCTTATTTAAAAAAGGGATAAATACTTGTAAAAATTCTAAAATTTGTCACGAAAATGTAATTGAGTCCTAAAATTTACAAAAAGTGCAATCAAATCCTAAAATTTGTCAAAATAATTCAATTAAGTTATAAAGTTAACACCATCAGTCTTATTTACGGAAAATACCGACGTGGCGCCGATATAACATTTTAAATTATTTTTTATTTTTCACTTGGCTTTTAAAAATAATTTTTAATTCAATTTTGTTAGAAAATTATATTTAAAAACTAAAATTCATTTTTTTAAAAACTGTTAAAAAAAGAAAAAAAGAAAAGTGCAGCTCCTCTGCTGTCGCTATTGCCGCCGCCGCCCATCGCCATAGAGGCCCAAATTTGGGCACGCCAAGCGCAGGTGCGGACGCTCAAATCTGGGCATGTCGGTTCTCACAGGGGGTCGGCGATTGTCATCCGCCCTGGGAAAAGAAATTTTTTTTTAAAGAAAAGACATAAAGTATGGAAGAGTGAGAAAAAGAAATCGAGCGTGGATGCCACGTGTCGAGACACTATTTGGCGAATCTCGTACAGCGAAGTACACGACACACGGCGGAAGCAGGGTGACCACGTTTTTTACTTCTGGAACAAGGGGAAAAAGGAAATAAAATCCAAACATTCGCTCTCTCCACGTCGATAAAAAAAGGTAATCTTTTTCTTGATTCGGAGCCTCCTAGCCTGTGTACACCTTCGTCGATTGGGGAATTAGGGTTAAGCGTCGCCATTCAAATCGACGTCGAAAGAAAGGAAAGAATGGGGCGACTGTACATACAGCACCTGAGCGGGGAGAAGATATACAAGTGCAAGTTCTGCAGGGTGGACTCGGCGTCCCACGACGACATCATTTCCAAGGAATTCGTTGGGCGATACGGCCGCGCTTATCTCATGCGCAATGTGTGAGTTCCCCTTTCGGATTTTCTCTCGATTGGGGGAGGTTTCTCGGGTGATTTGAAGCGTACCCATTTCGTGTTTTGCTGGTTTTTCGGCCTATGAGTGGCAAAGGTGGGATCTTTTTGGCCTCTGGGCGTGCTTTGGCTGGTCACGTGAGGATGCATTTACGAATTCTTGTTGGGTTTTGGAGCATTATTAGCCTGAGCACTGGACAAACTTGAAAAATGGTTGTTTTGATCAATGGGGATGAGTGACTGATGATTGAGGGATATTGTAATTGATGGTCTTTGTTTGTAATTGCTTTGGTAGCTTAGAAGAGAGAGAGAGAGAGAGAGAGAGAGAGAGAGAGAGAGAGAGAGAGCTTTTTGTAATAAGCAGATTGGTGATTCTAGCATGAAAGAAGTCCGCCAAGTCTTTTTTGTAAACCTGTTTTGTGAACAAGTGGCTGTATCTTTAGTGTTACTCGGAATGAGCAAGCTTTTGTTTGGTGAACATGAGCTCTGCGGAGCCTATAAACAAGCAATAATTTACAGGAAGATGACTCAGTGTTGTGTTGTGTTGTGTTTGCTATGAATGATGTCGAAGCAAGTGATGACTTACTTCATTTGCAATGGAGTTCACATCATTCTCTGGATAAGTGTCCTGGTATAGTAGACCGGGTGTCTCTGTGCTGTCATCAGAAACTAATTTGACTGGTCTTTAGCTTTGCTGTCACATCATTATGCTGTGCCGTTTTATTGTTTAATACTGTTGCGATTCAGCTGGTTCTTTGCTAGTACTTCACTGGCTGTTTAACTATGGGATCCTTAATATGCAGAGCTTACCATCGTTTTCTCATCACTAGGAATAGTATCTTTTTGCTGACTTGTTTTTGCTTCCTATCATAACTTTGAGTCCAGATTTTTGTGGTTGAATTTGTACAGTTGCTCTTTTTATATTATTGCTTAGATTGAATTCTTATGTCATAAAAAGAAACAGATTATATGTTGTAATGTGCTGTTGCTCAATATTGCAGGGTAAACATCTCTATTGGACCCAAGGAACAGCGTCAATTATCTAGTGGATTACATACCGTGAATGATATTTATTGTAGCTCTTGCCAGCAGTTACTGGGATGGAGATATGTGAGTTTCAACTTTCTATTTTATGCCATGGTCTTAGATGCTTTTGCTTGCTCGATTATGCATGAAACCAGCCCTTGTGGAGGAAGAGATTACCTCATGTTCTCCGAACTTCAAGAAATATGAGTTGCATTCAAAAGTCAAGATTTTGCAACTTCTTTAGAAGATGCTTCAGCTAAATTGAATTTGTTTAAAATTGAATTTGTTTAAGTCTGTGCATAATACATTAATTAGAGCAGAGCATGCTTTAGCTATAGTTTCCGCTTGTTTTCAGTCCAGTGAGTGACGGGAACTTAAGGGAATTATTGTTCTCATCAATCTTACACTTTTGCTGGATTCTCCCTGAAACCTTTTTCAATGGTTATTTATCTCCAGGAGAAAGCTTATGAAGAAAGTGAAAAGTATAAGGAAGGAATGTATCTTATGGAGAAAGAACGCACATTGAAGGACGGTTGGTGATCAATGGTACAATTACAGCCATTACTGCTGGAACGGGAAGATAAAGTAATGCAGCAATGTGCTTCTTTATGGTCAAGGATGGCCATATTCCTGCACATCGAAGAGTGAATTATTTTTAGGTTGATAGTAAAGGTATATTGTTGATTGAATTCGCCGACCATCTGCCAAGGCGTTATTGAACCTACTGCTGCAAGTCCAACTGATTTAGAGTGGTTGCCATTTAGTTTCTAGGATGAAAGAACTAGGAGAGAAAATACTGTGGTGGAAAGAAAAGGTTGATATAGCTCAGGGATTATGCGTTAATTTGGCAAAATGGTCTGTCTAGTGGCATTTTGTATATGTAGTATGGACATTTTTGTATATGAGAATTTTGCTGCTATAAGAGTGAGCTATATTTCCTCTTTAAAGACAGGACTCCGATCCTGCAGATTCTTGCATGAATTTCTCAGTTGAGGGACGTTGGCGAGGAGTTCAAATTGGTTGATGGCTCGGCAGTTAGGACCTCTAAGAGTTGCAGAGGTGTGATTCTAATGTCAGATAACTTGGAGATGTGGATTAAGCTTCTAATGGACCGGCTAGTAGTGCAAAGGGCAGACGATGGTAATGGAACTAGTGTTGATACCAAACAGAGGAAAGACAGATTGTGGCAAGCAATGAATGCATTTTGGAGTATTACTTTGAGCTTGATAAGCTGCTTTATGGGGAACCTGTGTACTGTTTCCTTATAATTGTGGAAGTTTGCTTCATCTTGACCTACAATATGCTTTTCTACTCTTTTGACTCTCCGCTTTTCTTCTTGCTTCTTAGTAAAAGGGTCTTGACCCCATTTTTGGCCCTGAAATGGCGTTCTTTTCTCTCACCCTTCCGTCAGTAACGTTCCTTTCTTTTGCCTCCTCTTTAAGCAAAAGGAGTATAGTCAGTGTAAAATAAATTTCACGTACTACTTTTAAGTATTACAGTAATATTAGTTATTGAAAACTTGAGAAATGAGTATCTTAAATAAGGAATGAGAAGAATCGACCAAACTGTATCTTATTAGTTTGGAGTAAGATCTAGTGGCGACTCAATTTGATGTCATTTAGCATCTTATAAAGGTAAATTGTGGAAGGTAAATTTGTCTAAGTGAAATGATTGAGAAAGAGCAATGGTGAAAACATCACGTTTCCACCATTACTTTTCCAATAAGAGTGTGCACAGGAACCAAACCGACTTGATAACCGGACAGATTTGACCGAATTAAATCACCCGATTCTAGATGGTTTCTTTTGAAATTGGGAATAATTGGTCCACTTCTCGATTTCAAATGGGGTGACCAATTTATTTTTCTTTTAAAAATCTTTCTATTCCTTTCAAAGGAAAATTGTCGAAACTCTAAATCGGATTGATCTAGTTCAGGAATCGAATCAAGACTGACCTTTCTGATTTAATTCAGTTGAACCCGGGACAGTTCATCCTTAATTTTCAATAGAAAGAAAACTTCATAATGATGTTTTCAGGACAGTCTGCCTGATTTATGCGCAATAATCCAAGAATTTCTTCCTCCTCTTGCTTTCCCTCCACATCCTAAAACCCTAACGCCAGTCCAACACAACCAAACCAAAAACCTCCCTCCCTCCTTCCCTCTCTCTATGTCATCTCTTCTGAGGATGAAGACTCTCGTCTCCCCAACCTTCGCAGCGTTCTCCCCTCGCCTGTCCAGACCCACCTTCTCTCTTCCTCTCTCTTCCTCTAATTCGTCGATCTTCGCTCTTAAAAATTCGAACTTTCGCAGCCTCCGGCTCAAACCATGCTCGGGCAAGCCCGCCATTCGCTGCCTCCATGGGAGCCCGCAAATGGGTGCTCCTCGCTCGCCCTCTTCCGGCGAGGTCCACGTCATCGTGGGCCCCATGTTCGCCGGGAAGACCACCAGCCTGCTTCGGAGGATCGAGTTAGAGAGCAGCAGCGGGAGGTATTTGAACTTTTGTCTTTATTTATTTATTTATTATTATTATTATTATTTTATTATTATTTTGTATAATTCATTGTTCGTTGTGGGGTCATTGGTTTTTTCTGCGGTGCTGAATGTTGTTAGCTTTCTTGCTGTTAATATTTGACGTTGGCTATGGATGACTTGCTAGTAATGTTGGGTAAGTCCATCGTGCTGCTTGTGAATTTGTGCGCAGTTATTTAGCTTGTTTCTCATTGTGCTCTCTGTAAAGTTGGATTTTTGGATGGATCTCTGTACTTCTCTGGGCTGTTAGTCTGTTGGTATTTTAGGGGGTATAGGAAGAGGATAGCCAATTCAAGTAATGAATATTACATTATGGTATTGTCAAGTAGGAGCTCCTTCATTTTCCGGATTGTTATGCCATGGATGGTCACAGTTCACATTATCAGCTATAGCATCTCCCAACAAGCGGACATTACAAAGCATTTTGAAATATGGAATTGTAGAGGTGTTTAATTGTCTCGTTTTCAGTTTGGAAGCTTTCAGCAATCAATGCAATCTGCTATGCAATGTATTTCCAACAGATTTTATGACAATTGCCATCACAAGGTACTTCATGTATATGTTTGCTGATCTGCGACTGAATTAAGGGCAACAAGATATGGAAAATCTCGTGGCAGGTACCACAGGATCACCTTCATGATTGTACTACCCATTAGGATATAGGGAAGTAAGTAAGACCGAAGTTTGTAATCTGTGAACTGGGGATATGTCTAGTCTCTGATCCACGGTGAGGAAGAATTATTTGTAAATAGCTCAGTATGCTTTCTTCCTATGCATGTAGTGGTAAAAATTTCCAAAACAAAAGATCTTTCTGTTATGTTGTTCCATTTGTGGAGTGCTGTAGTCACTTGCGAGATATTCCCAGCTTACAGGTTGATCCCCGAAAGGACTTCCTCCAGCTGGATAGAACATTGAGGGGTCTTTGTTATTGTGGAAGGCTGACAGAAGCTGTCAGGCTCCTCTGTAACACTGGGGTTCAGGTGGATGCAGAGACATATGCTCTTCTGGTGCAAGAATGTATATACAGCAAAGCATATGAGAATGGAAGGATGGTCCATGCCCAAATGGTGGTTGTTGGATATGTTCCAGATGCATATATGAAGACTAAATTGCTGATATTGTACACTAAGCTGGGAGATCTTAATACTGCAAACATATTGTTCAGCAAGTTAAATACTAAAAGCTTGATTTCTTGGAATGCCATGATAGCAGGGTATGTGCAAAAGGGTGGCTTGGAAATTGGCTTGAATCTTTATTATGAGATGAGAAGCAATGGCTTGATTCCAGATCAATATACCTTTGCATCAGTTTTTCGAGCATGTGCATCATTAGCAACATTGGAACATGGGAAGCGAGCACATTCTGTTATGATAAAGAGTCATATAAAGGAAAATGTTGTAGTTAGTAGTGCACTCATTGATATGTACTTCAAATGCAGTAGTCTAGCTGATGGACAAAGAGCGTTCAATAGATCTTTGGAGAGAAATGTTGTGACTTGGACTGCTTTGATATCCGGATATGGCCAACATGGTAAAGTGACAGAAGTTTTGGATTCCTTTCAAAAGATGCTAGATGAAGGGTTTAAGCCAAATTATGTTACGTTTCTTGCAGTACTTTCTGCATGCAGCCATGGAGGTTTGGTAGATGAAGGTCGGGCATACTTTAATTTGATGGCTAAACAATATGGCATTCAACCTAGAGGGCAACACTATGCCACAATGGTGGATATTTTAGGGCGTGCTGGTAGGTTGGGAGAGGCTTATGAGTTAGTTTTGAACTCTCCCTGCGTTGAGCACCCAGTAATTTGGGGGTCACTTCTTGGGGCTTCTAGGACTCATGGAAACATGGACCTCCTAAAAATTGCAGCCAAAAGATACTTAGAATTAGAACCAGAAAATGCTGGAAAATATGTTGTCTTAGCTAATGGCTACGCTACCTTTGGTTTATGGGATAAGGTTGCAGAGGTTTGGGAAGTAATGAAGAATATAGGCACGATGAAAGAGCCTGCTTATAGCAGAATTGAAGTGAAAGAGAAGATGCATACTTTCCACAAGGGTGACCGCTCTCATGAGACGGCCAGAGAGATATGTGAGACAATTAAACAAGTGACATGCATCTTAAAGGATATTGGATTTGTTCCTGACATAGATGCTGATTAACTTGACTTAGGGAGACGGAGCTTATAATTCTGTATTATGGTTTCTGCTTCCCATGCTGGTGGGGTGTATTGGCAATGGAGTTCTTTTTATGGATGTATTGCTGATTGTGAGGTATGAGGGGCGCAATCAATATTTATCCATTGTTGGTTGATTATGCTATGCTTGGTCATTGCATTTTCAGTCAATGTCGAGAGCTCTTGATGTCCAGTCTTGTTTTGCATATGGAGCTTTCTTTACGGCCGGTTGACGTTTTGGAGCTAGTTTATCATCCAAACACTGCCATCAACTTGGCCTTGGCAGATTGACCAGCATGCAGTGCTGATATGGTGTGCATGTTGAGTGCTTAGAAGGCACCTATATCTACAAAGTAGTTTCCATTTACTAGATCAACATAGTTTTTTGAATTCTCAGTGGATTGTTACCCAACAACTACATGCGTCTACCTAAGTTGTGCACTTACCATGCTCTTAATGTCTATTGGAATTGAGAACGAATTCTAATATCTCAACCTGCAATGGTGCAAAAACAGCCTTGTTGTCCTCTCACTGATTTGTGTTGTTCTGAACCTTTATCTGTCTTCTTTGTGCAGAAGCGTAGCTGTTATCAAATCAAGCAAGGATACAAGATATGGATTGGATTCTATCGTGACTCATGATGGGGTGAAATTCCCGTGTTTGGCGTTGAAAGATTTGTCTTCATTCAAAGAAACATTTGGCCTTAATGCTTATGATCAGGTATTGCAAAGGAAGTGTATTATTTGAATAAATATATCTTTGCTGCAGAATGAGTGGCAACTGGCAATTCATGAAGTATATCATCCTTGTTGATTTATGTTTCTGTGCTTCGATGGTTATCATCAAGGCTCTACTCTAAGGACCTCATTTCCAATAAGTTCAGAAAATGTGTATTCATTTTCGCAGCTAGATGTCATTGGTATAGATGAAGCTCAATTTTTTGAAGACCTTTATGACTTTTGCCGTGAAGCTGCTGATTGTGATGGCAAGATTCTAGTGGTTGCTGGGCTAGACGGTGACTATTTGAGGTAGTAACCCAACTCTCTCTTCACCTCTTCTTTCAATCAATGCCTTTATTTGATGATAAAATACTTTCTTAAAATCCCTTACGATGGTTGGGCTCGTTTGGTTGCCAGGAGGAGTTTTGGTTCTGTGCTCGACATAATTCCTCTAGCTGATTCTGTCACCAAGTTGACTGCCCGATGTGAACTTTGTGGAAAACGTGCTTACTTCACCCTTAGAAAGACCGGTGAGACGCAGACAGAAGTAATTGGCGGTGCCGATGTATACATGCCCGTTTGCCGGCAGCACTATGTGAGCGGGCAAGCGGTCATTGAGACGACAAGAATAGTCCTAGAATCTCAGCCTCAGAAGGTCCGGTGTGGGTAAAATTATAGGCTTCGGTGGGAATTTATTCTACCAACTGCTCCAGATCGGCAATCTTAGCACTTGTATTTTGTGATGTAATGTTATGGCTATCCGGACAAATCTTAGTATTGTGCCATTGGGATGGGTTTATGTAAATGGGGAATGGTCGATTTCAAAGGGTCCTATCATGTTCATCTATTTCAACGTTTTGATGCTGAACTTGCCAAAGGATGAACGGTTCCGGTCAGAAACCTGCTCCATTTTTGTATATAAATACGCTCAGTCCATGTCAGAAACCTGACCAGCTCTATATATGTTACTTTCCTGTTTCATGTTTACCTCAATCCGCTTCTTTCGACCAATTCTTGCAGTTGCATAAGAGTCCATTCTACCTCACTCATTAGATCAGGGGTGTTCATATCGGACCTCTAATTCCAGGTTCCTCAATTCATTGAATTTCGTCACGTCTGTCGGTTCATTCAGCTCCATTTTCTGTCAGGAGGTGATTATGAGCTCAAGTTTGGATGCTCTGCATCTATATGTAGTGTATCAAATGAACTCAAATTTGGATGATCTGCATCTTCTTCTAGTGCATAAAAAGTTGAACAAACAGGGGAGGCCTCAGAATTGCAGAATGTCAGCAAGGCTGAGAACAGCCATTCAGTCCCGAAAGATGGTGTGTTTTCTCATAATGCTTTCGTCACAGGCCATCCCAAATACCAATACTCTGTATTATCCATAACAAATAACAAAAACATAGCTCCAGTAAAGTTTCTGTTTTTGCCCAAATATTGAGAGAAAGAAACGCTTTTAGTTCATAAAAGGACTGCGAAAGATCACGAAACAGAAAATTTCCTCTGCGCGCAGCCAGCGAAAAAAGATCTGACACAGCCGACGGAACTAGAGATCTTAAAAAAGCAACCTTGACATGGAACAGAGAGAGACGCCATCAATGGAATATGAGACGCCCCCCCTCAAAGATAGCGGACGACGAGAAGGACCTCGACGCCGCCGTCCATCCTTTGAACTCTGCAACGTTCCGTTCAGGAATCTGCAGACACTCCCGACAACTTCGTTCGCTCCGAACGTTTTCCAAATAAATGCGACGACTTCCTCGCAGCAGAGATTCCAAAAACGAAAACACACAGAAAAAACATGAACTAAGCAAAGAAAAAAGCGAAACCCAAGATCGGCGAGCATTCATTCGATCTATACTTGGAAGGGTGAGGGGTCATATATATAAATATAGAAAGTCCGAAACGGGGTCTCCTTCCATGAACTCAAAACCCTAGCTACTAGTTCCTCCCTAAGAGGGAAGGCCCATGGCTAGAGAGTTCAAGGCCAATTTGCAGAGACATTCACGAAAAGGCCCGTTGCGACCCAATGACAATTTCACCATTCTTGGCATTTTGAACCCATTATTTAATGCTCCAACTTTAGTATGTCCTTCAACCGTTATGTTTGAATTCTGAGACATGAAATTTGGGGATATTCCCTAGGGGTTGATAAGAGTAGATAACGGTACATTGAAATAAGGAATGCAATTCTATTAGCTTACCAGAATTACCTAGCAAACGGGGCAACCCTTCGGGTTCTTGGGTTGTGATGAGGTATAACATTAACCTTAATGAAAAGGCCCATTACGGCCTAATGACAATTTCACCATTTTGGCATTCTGAACACGTTATTCAATGCTCCATTTTCTTCTTGTGGCTAAGCCAAAGCCTTTGCACGGGGTAAAACACACATCCGGGCATCGTCCCGAAATCGTTCCTGCGGTCGTGTCGTCGGTGTCATTTCCACACGTGATTGTACCCGACTCTTCCTCAGGACCGTGAAGTCGAAAGCGAGGAGCATCGCGCCATCCCCGAAAGACAAAAGGGCGTCCGTCCGCTTTATCAGAATCTTATCGTCGAATCCATTGGATTTCCAAGCGAATTGTGTCGGGCTGGTAAGTAAATTCTTAGTAGCCATCGATGGTGGGGAGGAACCGATTAGTGGGTCACAGCACGTTCAAGCGAGCAGCTTCTTCTTTTTTTCTTTTCTTTTTTCACTTTCTAGCGTGGAAAAACAAAGATGATAGAAGTCGGCAACGTGCGATTCGCCATGGCGTTCAAGGCTCGAAGCATTAGCTTAAAAGGGCAAAAAGAAAAGGAAGGTGGGGAGGGGGATGCAAAAAGGAAGCCTTCTCAGCTCATCGCACCCAAGAATTGTGACGTGGGGAGGGTGCGAAAGGCAGATATCATTCTGTTGGGAGCGTATATCAGAACCCGATACCTTCAGTTAGAAAGATCATCAAGAGGAAGTGCAAGTTTGAGTTCGTCAACATATCCAGAATGATTCATCATTATTAAAAAACTTATGATAATAAATTATGGATCAATTATAATGTATTAACTATTTAATAACATATCAATTATTTGATGTGATATTCTTTAATATGACTTACTCACATGTATCCTAACATATTCTTCTCATGTTCCTGGTGGAGGAGATGAAAGCCACGTCTTAATGCTAGAGACCACAATTGTATTTTAGGGCATTACACTGGACCCCAACAGCAAGTTGAGAGGAAGACAGAGAGAGAGAGAGATGTTTTCGTTTTCGTTACGTTAAAAAAGGAAGCCATCGCTAATTAAAGTGTATAGTCAAAAGATTTCATCTTTATAGCCCCTACGTGAACATGGTCGTAGCCGAAGGCGTAGCTCCTGTCCCCACACGTCTTGATGGGTGACGCAATCCCAGTGAAGGCACAGAAGTTGTAACTTGTTTTTGAACTTACTATTGTTTCCTCGGAGTCTCTTTCATGCCGAGAGAGAGAGAGAGAGAGAGAGAGAGAGGGTGTCGTGGTGATTAAGGAATTCTTCACCATGAATCGTTCCACAGCCATACAAAGTACAATTGACGAATGAAAAGCATCAATCATGATCTCCACTTTGTAGAGTTATAAAAAAACAAAAACCCGACACTTTAAACGCGCATTGTATCTTGTTAGAAAGATTCGAAGTTGATAGTGAAGGGCTCAGTTAGCTTTTTCCATAAGTTTTTACAAAGTCATGGAAAGCTCGAATTTTACTTAGTGCTAACACCGCAAGTGATGGCACACATGATGGTCGGATTCTCATTAGCCGATAGACAAGATGATATCTTTTCAAGAAGAAATTCAAGATGTCGATAAAAACCTTATTTCACTGAAAAGAAAGAAAAATTCTAAGAACGTTACCCATGTACTTTAAAGATATGCAATGTGCACCCTAGCCAACAATTCGATAGCCATTACAATCCCATTTCACTGCAGATAGAATCATGGGTTCTTCTATGATTGCAATTGGCTCGTAGATCCGGATTCAATCAACGGCATCTCCCTTAGCTCTCTAAACAGTCTCATCCACTTATCATATAAAGCTGTATTGAGCAGTTCAAGAATGCGAAGAAGTGCTTGATTAACTTTATCCCAAGAGGCAAAGAAGAAAATGCCTTTGATTTGAGGTATAAAGCGAGCGCTCTTGCCATGTTGATGGACGTCATCATCAAGATAAGGGTGCTGCCGCGTTTTTGTTTATTGCTTCTTTTGTGTACGGGGAAGATAGCCTCGAGATTCCCTCTTTCCTTAACTCGATCCCTTTTAATTTTCTTGTAGCATCACCCTCCACTCATCAAATATCTCTTATAAAAGTTTTTCTCCTATTCAATCACTTGTCGGTGTTCTTGAATGGAAATTGTCCGAACAAACATGGAACTATTGTGTGGATGCTAATTTTTTTTTCCAAAATTTTCATTTTGCTATTTACTTTTAAGCATTTTTGCAAAACTCAAATGTAGTTTTATAGCATGGCAGAGTTAATCTCGACTCCCAACGAGAAGAATTTGCTCCATATGAGATGAGACATTAGTAGGCATGAATTCCCCCCGCCATCTCTATCAACATTCTCCTTCTAGAAGTTGGTGTCTTGCTGCTTTAATTTATTTTGTTTATTGCTCTTGTATAATCCAAATACAAAGGGAAAAAAAAAAAGAAAAATAACAAGTTGTATAAAATTACAAAAACTAGGGTCGAGGCATGGAATCAAGACGTCATATAGGATATTATAATTAGATGTGGGAATCCTTAGAATCTGCTTGTGGGGCATTACGATAATGTCAGGTCTAAATTAACAAAATGAAAAGTTCAGAATTCGATTAAGGTATCTACGGCAAGTTAAGGACTAATCAGGTAAATTTTGGACGCTTTCCAGATTGTTTTCTGGCATGGACGTACGGTTGGTGAGCTGGTGATCAGTGATCACATGCAAAATCCAGGGAAGCATCGGAATTTCCCCATGGGAAAATGTCGGGGAAGATGTTCTGGCAAATAAAGCAACCATTCGCAATCTCAGTCTCAATCACACTCCCATCTTGGCTTTTACTAAAGCCATCGATTTCCTCTTTTTTTCTACTTTTTCTGAGCTGGCATATGATTGGGCGAGAGCGTCGTGTTCATGGATTTCACGTCATCTTTTTTTTCGGGATTTGCAAAATTACAAACTGTTTCTGTACAGCGATTTTTAATAAATTTGGTAAAAATATTCGAGGATGTTTTAGTGCTTGTACAATAAGGGAAACTAAATACATTCCAATAGAGTCTATCTAAAGAATATGACAAACATGTTCAAATTTTGTCATGACCGATAAATAACAAAAGCCTTATATTTATTGAGTTTGTATTGATTCAGTTATAAATTTTTTTAATTTATAATAATTTTGTTATATATATTTTTATATATATTTTTTTTTTTTTGATTTTATCAATTAAGTTTATTTGGCTAGAGATCACTAAAAACTTGGTAAATCTCAAAAAAGTTGCCATCGATAGGAGTCTGATGTCTGATGAGGGTGTTGATAATCGACGCGGGTCCTAATAATGAGCATTTGATTGGTCTCGATGTTAATTTTTCAGGCAGTGCTACAGTATTATGACTAATGCCGAACAGCGCCAAACTGTACATAAATAGTACACTGTAGTATCATAGTACTAATCAACGCGTGATTAGTATGCTACAGTACTTTGGATCGTGTCGGCGTATTTAATATTATGATGAAAGTTGAAGATTGAGAAAAAAAGAACTCGAGTACAATCAAAGAACGGATCTAAAGCTATGGATTTTTCCAAGGGAATTAGGCCCTAAATTGAAATATGTCAAACCGTACAAATGAAATCAAAATGCCGATTCTTGTCCATACCTCCAAAGCCCTGCCAAAAGATAAGACATTTGTGTAGATAAGCCGAGAGGTGTTTCGTCGCATTCCACTTTTCCATTTTTCCTTCAAATTTTTTTCTGCTAAATCAACGCCCTCCATTTTGACCAACAGAAACGTCCACCCCTTACCTACCTCACGATCAGCATCGCCATCGTCATCACCACCATCACCGTCATCATCACCACAAATCTGGACGGCGGGCGCCCGAGGAGCCTCCACGTGGCGCGCCGCCAACGGTCCGTTCGACTGACAATGATTTGGGGAACGCGGCATTGGTTTACTGGGGAGTGGGCCCCGGCTCCTTCCTCTCCAATTTCATCGCGTCACATCCTCCGCGGCACGCATTATTGGAAGTGACGCGTACTTATTTTTTAAAGTGATGTTTAATTGAATTGAACATTTTTTTCCAATTTATCCTAATTAATTATGTCGAGATACATCACAAAAATGGACTCTTTTTGTGCAGATTAAAGCCGGCCGATCTGTATAGATAACTTAATTTAAGAAAAAAATCACAAAAAAAAACCCCAAAATATACACACTAGAATATGTTTACTTTGAACTTTTTTTCATATCATTAAAAACTCAAAATTCTAAATTTTTTCTCGTGATAGAAAAAACTCTAAATTTATACTTATCTGATATATTTACTCTATATCAAGATTTTCGTTAGCTGATTTTCTAGTCAAAATGATGTCGTTGTCATGGGGTGTCATGTCAATGTCGTTGGCCTTCCCCCATCATGTAAGCAAATTATTAACATTGCTCATTGATAGAATCTTATTGGAAGATAATTGTGTCACGTGGTTACAAGTTCGGGATTCTGGATGTCATAGAAAAATTTAGGACAAATGTATCATAGTTGACATAATTTAGATATTTTTGTGGTTTTCCTCTTTTAATTAAACAGGCCAAGACGGTATTTAATATTATCCCGACATATTTACCCACTTCTCTCTCGCTTTCCGGAGCAATTTATAAGGCATGATGTCGGCATTAGAAACCGCGGCTTACTATATCAATAAACATTCCGAGAATAACATCAATTTCCACGTCATCTTTGTCCCCACATATACATATATATATATATAAAAAATATATACACACACACACACACAAAAAGTGTATAATTACAAAAAATTATATAACCATAAGGAAGGGGGGTGGGGTGGGGCGGGGGGAAGAAACTGTTATTGTTGCTTCTTCATAAATAAAAGCATTTCAAAAAAAAAAAAAAATTGAAGGGCAAAGCTGCTTCGAAGAAGGAAGGAAGGAAGGCGAGGGGAGGGGGTGCGTCAACCCTTCTAGGCATACGCGCTTATTATGAAAGAGCCCCCGAGCTGCCGGCTATTTACGAAAATGCCATTTGACTCGCCCCACTCCGGAAACCGTGTCGGCATTCCGCGAAGAGCGCCCCCAGTTTTGCCATCCTCTTCCCCCCTAACCCCACGAAAGTTCGAGCGTCAACGTTGCGGTCTCCTGATTCCATTCCCTACTTCCTGTCTTAATCTTTTTGACCGCACGGATGCCCCTGTTGATTCGAGAGCTTCCCGACGACTTTCCATGTAAGAATTTGGAACCGAACCGACTAATGTCCGGTGGAATCTCCATCTTTGCCGCCCTTGTCCTAGGGCTTTGCTCGCGACCATCGATTCTTGGACCTTTGAGAACTTTTGAAGCATCTTGTGTTTGACCAAATTGACAGTGGTAGCGTCGTAAAATTCTGAGGACCCCCCAAAAAACTAGTCAGAGTTTAGGTTCTTGTTGGAATCAATTTGATTCCTTGCTCCAAATATTTGAAACTGGTCCGATTTTCGATTTTGATGGAAGAACTATCCGGGATCCAAACAAATCAAATGGAATTTGGTACTAACATCATAAAGCCTAAAAACCATAGTTTTCTCTGTTCTCTCCAATCTCCTAGGCATTTCACGATTCTCTCTAACTCGTGACTAGCCCTCCTCCTCACTTGTTTGAGCCTCATGACCTTCACTCATTCTTAACTCACTTTTGCTTGATCACCCCTGTGCATTTTTCACTTTTAACTATTTAGTTACTTATATTATTTTGCTGTAGAAAATAAAACGAAAAAAAAAAAGAAAAAGAAAAGCATGTTCTCATGTAGACCGTGTAATAGGATTGGATAGGTTCCAAGTTTGGTTTGAAGGCAAATAGGGGAGGTTCCAGATTCAAAAAATTGGGAATCAATTCTAATTATACAGGTTTCAAGTTTCAGATCTGAAGACCCATCTTAGAACCGATTGGCTCTAATTAGGTTTTTTATATCTTAGAATGGATAATCCCAACTTCGTTAAATTATGGAATGTTTGAAAGATAGATCATGACCAAATAATCCTTGTCCCCAACGTGAATGACTTATGTTTGATCAAATCAAAGAGATATGATTAATTGGACAAGTATAACCATTGAGTTATAGTAATTTGAAACTTATAGCCATGGAGTTTGTTAGAGCTGTTAAACTACAAAGATGTCTATGATATTCATAGTCAAAATATTACATGGAAAATCATCGACTTGCTGCAAATGAGGCATGTCACATGTCTATGGTGTCCCCTCGGTGTTCCTTTTCTTCCCATCCTAAGATCAACCAGTCAACCGTGTCTGATAAAAAGCTTCATCTTAAAATTCTCAATGCCGGGAGAAGTTAAGCCCTAGACAAAGTCCACAATTTTCCAAAGGACTTTTTCCTTCCTCCCCCACAAGCTAAGCTGATCTCAACTAACCCCACCATGGTAAGTTACTTGGAAAAGCTTATTTTCTTTGACATTTTTTGCAAACCGGTTGAAGTCTTCGTGTCCACAGCAGACAAAAGAGACACTTGGCCTAAAGGTAAAGGCCCCCTCCAATTCCATCACCCGCGGGCAAGAACAGACGAATTCTGCGGAGAGACATGGGTTCCGAGGAAGCTGCTTGGCTACAGTCCCGCACGTCACTTCGAAAGGCTTTGTCTTTGTGAGCTGAAAGCGAAGCTCTCCCGCACACGGCTCAACCCCACCACGCGGAGAAAATAAAAATATTCTTTTGGCCAGGGGCAGTGGCGTGATTTCGCGTCTTTCGCGTCGTCCCCATCGTGGGGTGGCAGTGTAATTTTGTAGACCCGAAGAGGGCAATCTTTTTTATATGGGGTAGAGCCTATAAGTTGAGTATAGAGCTCCACACATGCATACTTTTAGAGGAGAGAGACAGAGAGAGAGAGAGAGAGAGAGAAAGAGACGGGGGAAGGTTGGTGGCTTCTTGTTCTTGAAGAGTTGGGGAGCTGAGCTGAGCTGAGCTGGGGTGAAGCTGAGAGTTCTGTGACCCAGGTGAGCAATTTGATGTTTTCTTGAGTTCTTGATTGATGATGAATTTGAAAGACGGGTGGTGGTTTTTCCGAGAAGATGTGTGGGGGCTTTCTGTTTTGAAGTACTCTTTTTGTGTGATTTGCCCGGACAAAGTTTGCATCTTTTCGTGGTTGACGGGTTCTTGATTGAGCCGAGATGTTGTTTTCGTGATTTCGTGAGATGGGTATGTCGTGGAATTCCGGGGAGGTGTTTTCTCAGCTGATGTGGCTCATCCAGATTGCAAATCTTGCATGAATTCGGCTTCCTTTCGACCTTCTTTATGGCTAATTTTGGCCGGGGAATCAAAATTAAGCTCTCTGTTTATCGAATTGGCATGTTGATTTCTGGTGGGATCTGGTTTACGCGCGAACCTTTCTAGCTTTTTGATCCAAAGTGCAGGGCTATCTGTTCAGTGGAACCTGTTGTTGATCAGAACTTCGTATGCATAAAAATTTTCCGCCATCTCTCAGTAGGTTCTGCAGCTGCTATGAGATGCCTTTTTCTCTCTCTTTTTTCCCATTCTTTCTTTCTGACTGTTTGGTTCAACGATCGCAGAGGTTAAGGAATGAACATGGTGGCTAAAGTAGTACCTTTTTTCTAATCCTTCACGTGATTTGTGTAATTGGGATTAATGCATTGTGCTGATACTTCTTTTGATTTTTTGTCCCTTTTTGTTTATGCCTTTAATAAACTACACCAGTCACTAGAGGAGAATGGTGCCTTTACTTTGGATACTGATTTTGTTCATCTTTGTGGATGAGGTGTTTCAAACGATCAATGATTGTAATTGACATTGTACCTTTTCTCCCCAGTGGTTTCAGATATTGCTACTTTTACGCGATTGGTCCGAGGAAGCACTTGGCTGCTGTTGCTGCTGAGTATCGTATTAAGGAATTCTATGGTGCAGTGAAAGCAGATCATTTGTTTTGAGATTGCCATGTTTGTTCTTATGGCCTGAGTGATGTTCTGGATTACATAAAATATTCTACTCGAAAGCTTCCAGTATTATCTGCAAGTCAATCACCTGGAATCCTCCTAAATGCAAACATCTCACAACCGCCAGAATTCGGCCGGCATCCATGGGTTATACCATCAACCCGTGCAAGACATCGACCCTTATTGTTCGTCCAATTTTCAGGTCGTGGAAAACAATGTTAGTCCAGACATTGGCAGCCAAGGGACTAATTTCTCCAT
Organism: Eucalyptus leucophloia subsp. euroa; assembly: GCA_017140325.1. Lineage (NCBI taxonomy): Eukaryota > Viridiplantae > Streptophyta > Magnoliopsida > Myrtales > Myrtaceae > Eucalyptus > Eucalyptus leucophloia. The sequence goes on from CM029471.1 coordinate 22,120,904, forward strand.
TCAGGGTTACGATGGGCAGTACTTCACCCTCGACTCTGCTCCAGCCATTTCCAGTTTTGGTTTGTATGATTCCCCTTCGGCTGTGAGCGTTGCGTCTAATAGGAGTCCCTTTTCAACTCAAGGTTCACACTCGTATGTGTCTGATGCACAACATTCTTCTGACTATCTTTATGGGTCACCCATCAGCGGTTCTTCAGTGGCTAATGGTGCCCCTCAGATGTGGGACAAGCTGAGGGAGATTGAAAATTCATTGCTTGGACCTGAATCTGATATCAGTGATAGCTGCAATTGTTGCCTAAATAGTGGGAGCCACCAATTCACGTCAACTGGGCAGTGGGATGTAAATCAGATGATAGAGCTGATCCCTAAATTGGATTTGAAGCAAGTGCTGATTGTCTGTGCACAAGCAGTTGCCGAAGCTGACATGCCTAAGACAGCTGCTTTGATGGAGGTGTTAGAGAGGATGGTGTCTGTCTCAGGAGATCCAATCCAACGGTTGGGTGCTTACTTATTAGAAGGGCTTAGAGCGAGGTTGGAATCATCTGGGAGCATAATCTACAGAAAGCTCAAGTGCAAAGAGCCCACTGGCTCAGAATTGATGTCTTACATGTCCATCCTCTATCAGATTTGTCCATACTGGAAGTTTGCCTACGAGTCGGCAAATGTTGTAATCGGGGAAGCTATAAAGTACGAGTCAAGAATCCACATAATTGACTTCCAGATCGCTCAAGGAAGCCAGTGGATCCCTATTATCCAGGCTCTTGCACGACGAACGGGTGGGCCCCCTCTCATTCGCATCACTGGTGTCGATGACTCCCAGTCAGCTCACGCGCGCGGAGGGGGGCTCGACATTGTTGGGAAGAGGCTAGGGAAGGTTGCTGAGTCGTGTGGAGTGCCATTTGAGTTCCACGCTGCTGCCATGTGTGGAAGTCAGGTCGAACGAGAGGACCTCAAAGTGCGACCTGGCGAAGCTATAGCTGTGAATTTTCCCTATGTTTTGCATCATATGCCAGATGAAAGTGTCAGTATCCATAATCACCGCGATCGGCTGCTGCGATTGGTTAAGAGTCTATACCCAAAGGTGGTCACCCTCGTGGAGCAAGAGTCTAAAACCAATACGTCCCCATTCTATCCAAGGTTCATAGAGACTTTGGACTATTATACTGCAATGTTTGAGTCAATCGATGTAGCGCGCCCACGGGATGACAAGCAAAGGATCAGTGCAGAGCAGCATTGCGTCGCCAGGGACATAGTCAACATGATAGCTTGTGAGGAGACGGAAAGGGTTGAAAGGCATGAACTTTTGGGGAAATGGAGGTCAAGGTTTAGGATGGCCGGGTTTCAACAGTTCCCATTGAGTTCTGCAGTTACTGATGCTGTCAGAAATCTATTAAGGGAATATAACGAGAATTATAGAATCGAAGAGAAGGATGGAGCTCTTTATCTCTGGTGGAGGAATCGAGCTATGGCAACTTCTTCTGCGTGGTGGTGAAACTTGTGGGTTTTGACGAGTCTGTAAAGTTTTGTACTAGTTGTAGTTCATGTTTAGCTTAATGATTAGCTTTAATTCTACTTCCATAGGATCGGGGGGGCAATGTTTAGAACTTCCACTACACTGTCATAAAATTCCCAACTAAAATTTGAAAAAAAAAGAAAAAAGAAATCTTTGTAAATGTCTGCCTTGGAACGAAGCAGATAGAATTTTCTTACGCTGCTATTTGAATCTCCGTTTTGCCCTTGATGTTCTAATTTGGGTGATTATTGCAGAACTCTGATGAAATATGGTGCTAGTACTATCTTTGCAATTAACGAGATGTTAGTGTAGGGTAATGAAATTTTCTGGCGGCAGGGAAGGTGAATTCTTTTATCAAAGTTTCAGGTCTTGCTCAGTGAAGTCTAGAGCACTAAGAGAAAAACTGTGGTACTTGCGAAATTAACATGAGTTGGCTATCTTTCTGGGAAAATCTTGCGTCATCTGCGTTTCTCCATCCGCATCAATCCAGAACTAGCTTTAGTGAACTCAGTTTCCTGCTGATCGATCAGCAACAAGACGAGACGACGTGATCAAGCACGTAGAAGTTCATTTTTAATATTTGAAGGGGCTTTTGGCTCCTGTACAAATGCATGGAACTCAGGACACTAGAGGCAGAAGGTACTGCTCATGGTCATGGCCAACATGGCAACCTAAGTCCCAGTTTTTCCCGTTATATTAATCTTTATACGATACAAACAGCATCGTGCGGCTAAGAGAAGGGGAGCTCTGTAAGTGATTGCAAATCAATGAGTAAGACTGAGCTATGTACAGGCTTGTTTATGGCTTGTTGATGTGGGATAACCAGGAAAGCAAGTAAAACCATTAACAAGGTAACTGAATGTCAAAAAAGTCTCCTTCTGCTCCTCCTTCCTCACCAATACTCCTTACAAGTGCACGAACCTCCAAGAAAATGATGGAAGCGGTTACGATCCCTAACTATGATCTCCCTGTCGTAAATCTTGGAGATAAGTTTTATGACCAAATGACAATCATCGCATATCCGCAAGTTCTTAACAACTCTAACGGGAGTTCCGGGATTTGTACTGAGAAGTCCAAAAGCAATGGCCAGCTTCTCACTATGATGAGCCAATGCAATCTCTTTCTGTCTTTCCTCGAGATCATGTGAAACTAAAGACGTCAGTGGTTTGTACCCAGCAGCCTTCAACTTTTCGAGTATCTCACTCAACATTTGGTAAATCTCCTCTGTCCGTGGGTGTGACCTATCACCGGCAATGAATTCATGGACTGCATTGTCAACTTCAATGGAACTACTGCCAGGAACCTTCTCAATATTTACATTTCTCATCATTTTTCTCATGTGAATAACCTTGTCCCACTTCTTTTCCTGGGTATAAATGTTTGACAAGAGAACATAATTCCCATCGGCATGTGGTTCCAATTCAAGAAGATTGACTGTGGCTTCTTCTGCTAGGTCACTCTCCTTGTGGACTCTGCAACCTCCTAGAAGGGCCCTCCAAACAACAGCATCTGGTGCGAATGGCATCTTTCTAATGAGCTCCCTAGCCTCTTGAAGTCGCCCTGCACGAGCCAAAATGTCAACCATGCAACCATAATGTTCCATTTTAGGAGCAATGCCATAAACATCACTCATCGATGTGAAGTATGTCCGTCCCTCATCAACAAGGCCCATGTGGCTGCATGCACTTAAAACCCCAACAAAGGCCATATCATCAGGTTCTATTCCTTCAGCTATCATTTTGGAGAAGAATTGAAGAGCGGCTTGACCTGATCCATGGTTAGCAAGCCCCAGAATGGCAGAACTCCATGTTAGGACGTCCCTTCTGTCCATTTGGTTAAATATACGCAAGGAGCTGTCTATGTCGCCACACTTTGCATACATGTCCACAAGTGAAGTGCCAAGCTTCATATCTACTTCAATCCTGGTTCTCTTTATGTACTCATGGATCATCTTGCCCATTCCTAGTGCACCTATGTCTCCGCAGGCAGCCAATACACTGACCATTGTGATGTTGTCCGGCACCACGTTTGCTAATTGCATCTCGTGAAACAGCTTCAATGCCTCATTAGACTGCCGAGTCCTAGCATAAGCTCCAATCATGGAGCTCCAAGAAACTACATCTCTTTCCCTAGCCTCGTCGAACAGCTTTCTTGCCTCCATAACATCCCCGAGCGTGGCGTACCCATGAATCATGGTATTCCACGAAACCAAGTCTCTGTCCAGCATTTTATCAAACAAGTCACGGGCCAACTGAATTTCGCCGATCCTAACATACTCAGCCAACAGCACATTGTATGAAACCAAATCCGGTTCCTCCAAATCATCTAAAATCCTCTTCGAAATCTCTACAGAACCCAGCTTCGCATACATCTCGATCAAAGCAGTTTGAACAAACAAATCCGATTCGAACCCAATTTTAATCCCCTGAGCATGCACTGTTCGACCATTTTCCCCATCCATCAACCTACCACATGCTTGAACCACCAAAGAAAGACTAAAGCTATCGCAAAACACCCCGTCTCGACGGCGCATTCGGAGAAACAGAGACAATGTCTCGTAAGGTCTCTGGGAAACCAATTCAGCTCGCATCATGGTGTTGAAAATGAACGCGTCGGGGGACGACACCGAGTCGAAAATAGAGCGAGCGTAAGGCAACGGATCGCCGCACGAAGAGGGGTGCGCGAGCAGGGTCCGCAAGAGCTTGGCGACGACGTGGTTGTTCGCGTCGAGGCGGGTTTTCAGGACGAGGGCGTGCGCCTGCCGGAGGTGACTAAGGTTCCTGGAATTGTGGAGGAGAGACATCACCTTGTGCTCCATGGTGTAATGCCGGTTTGGAAGACAGTTTTCTTGAGACAGTCTCAGCGGGTCGGATGTTGTTTGAAGTTGCAGAGTCCGAGGATGTAACGACCAACGGCTTTTTTAACGGTCCGTGTTTCAAGGTGTGCTCTTTTCCCGTTCTTTGCAGGACGTTGAACAGTACATGGCTCGTTGACTTGGTATGTGATTATAGTTTGGTGAATTATACGATGAATCGATTTTGTAAATTGTCCTTACAGACATGATAAGAGTACTTACAGTTCCAACTATACCAGAGTAAGTATACTATCAGTGTTAAAAGTTTATTTTGGATTACTTAAGTGCTAATAAATTTGAAAAACGATCATTTCAGTGTCAACGCAGGTCAATTTGGCCAAAAATCCGACGTAGCACTTTTTTATTAAGTTTTGAAGCTGACGTGGCTCGTTGGAGAGTTAAGTCAGCATCCGAACAACAAAACAATGCCGTTTGGCGTCTTTCCCCAACTTAGAAGCCTAAATCTCCAAATTGAGATTTGAGAGAGAGAAGTCATGTTGTCTTATTCCCCGAAGAGCAACACCAGCAGCGAACGGCACCAGCAGTAGTAGTGGCACTAGCAACGGCACCAGCAGCAACAATAGCAACGCACTAGTAGTGGCACCTTCGACTCCTCTTCTTCATTCTCCTCCTCCGCCCTCGCCTCCTATTCTTCCTGCTACTTCTTGCTTGAGCAATAATCTTAGTCTCTCCTCACTCACTTGGTCAAGCAACTACGATGGTGGCCAAGTGATGACGGGTGAACGACGGTGGCCGAGTGGCGAAGACAAAAAAACCCTAATTTCAATTCACATATGAGTTATTTGGCGTTGTTTTTGCGAGGATGTCCACGTATGACGGCAAAATGACATCGTTCCTTGAGGAGGATGGAAAATGACGTCGTTTAAAAGTCACCGCAACTTTTTTTTTTAAAATATAAAAGCCACGTAATTAATCTGGCTGGAATTTCTTGCCGATGACACTAAAGTGATCGTTTTTCTCCGATTTGGCATTTAAGTGATCCAATGGAAACTTTTGGCACCAACGTGAGCGCCGTACACAACTTTTGGCATTGATAGTGTACTTACCCTGCTATACCCAATGGGAAGGAAAAAGAGAAAAAATCATCTAGTTGAAATTCGTTGGTGGCATGTGAAATAAGAAAGAAAGGAAAAGTATTTCGCGTAATGATCATATCACTCCATAACAAAGCGTGGAAAAGTCGGTTGATACAATGTTAAGAAATTAAATTTCAAAGGCAAAAGGTGATTGAGATGTATATTATATAGGCCATATATGATTGGTCGGTCACCCGTATTAATTATGAATTGTGCATAAAACACTTTTTCAGAAAAAGGATGGGGGATGATTCTCATATGGAAGTTGTGGTATGAGCACATGTCATTGCATGGTTGGGATGGTGTTTTTCGTTGACAAGGAGAGAGATGAGTGGGGGCTTTTGCGGCATATCGGCAGAAAGATATAAGCAATTTTGTGATTTATCTAAGGATTAATATTTGGATCATAATTGGTTATCACTCTTGATATTTTTTCGCCATCATTATGTAAAATGTTATAGTACAAAAACTTAAAGTTTTACGATCAACGGGTGAAATTTACTCTTTTTTGACCTGATGATTATTAAGGGATTGAGAATTCATTTCCTGAGGATCTTAAGAAACACCTTGATGTTGCCTAGGAATTTCTATGCTACAAACAATTAATGGCATCACTAAGTCAAGGTATCTACCGTTGGATGAGAGATGACACGAAAGTGTGTGATGTAACAAGCATCGTTTTAATTGTTGATAAAAGTGACTGAATGTTTGAAGTCATGGAACTTTATATCCAAATTAAATTTCTATGCTTCCATTTTTTGCAAATGCCAAATGCATGCTATGTCATCATCATTAAAGCTGGAGGACTTCATATCCAATTTGAATATGGATTCCAAAAGATTCAATTTTCCAAACATAATTGAGGGCACTCTCATGAAGTATCCAATAATTCTTCACGAGAAAGGAGCGAGATAGAGAAATGGGATGTTGACACAAGAAGGAGGGCAGCGAATGAGTGAGAGAGAGAGAGAGAGAGAGAGAGAGAGAGAGAGAGAGAGAGATGGAATTGTCGTTTGGCAAAAGTGATGAAAAATAATTGGAAGTTGCTTATTGGATAGAGAAATGGGATGTTGACACGAGAAGAGAGGGTAGCAAATGAATATGAGAGAGAGAGAGAGAGAGAAAGATGGAATTGAGCTTGGCAAAAGTGATGAAAAATAATTGGAAGTCGCTTATTGGGTAGATAGTTGAGACTTTGGAAGATTTTCAAGTCAAAGACATTGGAAGAATTCCGGCTCAAGAACTAGAAGTTGCACATTCAAATCTCAAAGAAAATTATTAGAATTTGATTAGAATTACTCTTAAACTTAATTGGAGGTTGCCCATTCAAATCTCAGTGAAAACTATTAGAACTTGATTAAAATTACTCTTAAACTTAACCGCGAGAGTTGGCACAATTAATTGAAGCATTGGGAGATTTTCAATCAGGAGTTAAAGGTGTTCGTATCTCATTAACTACGTGCAAACTGTTATGGGACCACATAATCACATAGATGAAGGATCTAACTTAACCGATTTATGAGATTTTTAAGTGTTTCATGAATCTCTAAGTAATTGGTTTTCATGCATGTGCCCTAAATTATCAAAAAAGAAAAATCACACTTAAACTAAACTATGAACTCTTATCTAAAGACGGCGACATTGGTAGGAGAGTCAATTGGATTTTTCAAATGTAATTTCAATTCTATTCTATGTAGTTAAAGTCGGAACTGAAAGAATCTTCGCTCCGATGCTTACCTTGTGACATTTTATTTTGCCTATATATTTGCCACATTGTGTGACAACTGACAAGTGGGGTAGTTTTGCCTTGTGATGCGCATTGATCAATGATGGTTTCTATTTATTTTAATTAAATTTTTGAAAAAAATTGTGAAGTTATATGAAGATCTTATTTCTTATTGAATTCAAACTTAACAGATAAGATAAATTGGAGAAAGCATTTTTAATTATACTCTATCATTTCACGATTTCTATATTCTATTTATATTTAGTTTAAATGCTAGAACATACAATTTTCTCTGCTATCAAGTCTTAGATTTATACCAAAGAAGAAGAAGAAGAAGAAGAAGATAACTAGAAAGTATTCAAATAATGCGCTTCATTAACATGGCTTATTTTCAATGAAATTTCTTAAATGTATTCTAAACAGCGAAATTTTTTTAAGTCAAACATAAAGTTCCTGCATAAATATGTCAGTGCTCAACCATTTTCTCATTGTTAGGCATTATTATAGACATGGCCGAACGTAACTGCCAGTTTTAGCACGGAATGACAATTGGGCCTAACTGACGATCATTAACAGTAATAATATAAAATGAGTTTTTATTACGAAATAAAAAACGATTCCAAATAAAAATATGGAAACCGAAGACCATTCGGTCAAGGCCATTCGTATCTAATTTTATAAATACCCCACATCCTCACATAATTGTTTAAATAATCTAATTTTCAATCTTTCAAAATTTATTGAATTTCAATTTATGCTTTGCCATTCAATTTATAGAATATTGAAAAAAGATAAAAATTAAAAATTTAAAAGAAATAGGCCAGAAATAGACTTAATTAAGGTTTGAGAAAAATAAATTAAGATTTGGGCTCTATTTTTTTTACGGAAAATAAATGATTTGGAAAATATGTTTTTAAAAAAATTAATTACTCGCAACGATTTTAAATAATTAGTCAATGGGAATTTTTTCATCATTGACAATAATTTATGTGTAAATATTTTTGGGGACGATAAAAATATTTTTCGTCGATTCATTTTTGTAAGTGATACAATTGATCATTTTTAGGAAAATGTTTTCCAAATCATTCATTTTTTGTGAAACAAAAACGCTATGGAAAACTATGTTGTTTGGGCGTTGATTTATACTTCAAACAATGTTGACAATCACTTAGAAGAGAAAAAAATAAAAAAACACACAAACATTTTTTCATTGACCAAATAGGATGGAGTTAATAGAGGAATTTAATTGCATCGATTTAATAAATTTTATGATTTAATTGTACTCTGCTAGAGACTCGTATTAATCGTTGGTGGGCTCCTGATTCACCATGGCACTAATCCATGTGATCAAGTCTCTACATCAATTAAAATCGCCTTAGAATAAATAAATCTGATTAAAAAAGCATATCTTGTCATATAAAGCACACTTCACAACACACACATGCTAGCAACTTACAGTTTGAGATAGCATTACAAAGTCCCATAATCATCTTTGAACTACTTAATCCGAGAGCCTTAATCTTGTTTAACTATAATTTGTTCTAACCTTTCTTATCATCCGTTTTTACCTGGTAGGATTAGGGCTCGGATTAACTATAATATCCTAGGTTATCCCTTTTAGAACGGGAGCCATTATCACTGTAGCAAGCGGATATGGACATAATACAAATCAAATGCACGCCTTGTCTCCAACACCTCACATCTCTCAACTCTCTCTCTCTCAATCAAGAACCTCGAATTTTTCAAAAGCTTTCTTGATTATAATAAGTTTTGAGAGAGGAGAGAGGGGCGCTTGTGCTGCACAAAAGAAGCATCCATTAAGCATTTGCAGCTTTCGCTTTGTGCATGCCATTCCAATCCAAGGACTCCAAGACAAAAGCAAATTGGTGCGAGAGAAGAAGAGAAAGAATGTTTGGTACCTTTTCTTTTGTCATTGCATTATTGTTCAATCAATGGCACTCTCCTCAACAAAAAGCAACACCTCCCTAGGATTATTCTCCCTCTCTCCCTCCTACTAAGCCTTGTCCTTTTCAACCCCTTCACGCTCCCCCACCACTTCTCTCCTACTTCCTCTTTTCTCCAACAAGAGAGAACAATCTAAACCCTTCTTTTTTTTTTTTTTTTTGTGGGAGAGTGGCCTTTTTAAGGGTATTTCCAAATATAATCGTTTTGATAAAAAAAAAAAAACCAACAATATTCATTGGTGGTTGAGTTTTGAAAGCACCTAAAATTTTTTTTTCTGGGGAGATCAATAATTAATATTTATTTTGGAAATCATATCGGACCGACCAATTAACTAAAGTATATGTTGAGTTACTAATATGTTCTCCATTTGACCGATATTTTTTTTGTCCTTAACTCAATGAAACTAGATCTAGCAATCCGATTCGATTTTTGATACGACATCGAAAACACCGCGTTTGAATGACTTTTGAAAGTTGATCATATCAAACCAAACCCCACCAAGGAAAAAGGAAGGAAAAGGGAGGCTCCATCTCCAAAGCTTTATACGAGAAAGTGGTATTCATGGGGGACAAGAGGACAGAGCATCACCCAACCATTTGTTCTTCCAAACACACCCTTCCATGTGCTAGTCCCTTTCAATTCCTTTGGACTCTTCTCTTCACCCTCTTCCTCTTTAGCCTCCCACTTTTGCCTCTCCATCCACATTCAGTTCCACACTAACACAAGCCCCACTCATTAGATTGACCACTTGACCTTTTCTATTTGGCCCTTCCAACCTTGCAGCCGATTCTCATTCCCCTCCTTTTTAAAAAGAATCACTAAAAGAATTCTCTTGGAGAACTAAATATTCATGTAATAATTAAAAAAAAAACATAAATTTATTTCCATTGTCCACATGCTATATATATATATATATATATATATTGGACGCATTAGAAGTACACACCTTACGTGAATCCATTCAATCCAAGAACCCCCAAGAACCCTCAATAACCCACCTCATATAGGCAAACCATACATCAACCCCAGCTTTCAAGCAAAAGATGGGTATTGGAGAGAGCAATGACCCCATTGTAATCCAATCCTCCATTGCTCTTTTGCAAGAGAGATTCCGGCAATTGCAGAAGGTGAAGGAGATGAGAGAGGAAAGACAGACCTTGAAGTTGCTCACAGAACCTAATAGCAAGGTTTCGAGCCCCACAGCATCCCATTGTGAGCCATTAGGGTTTTTCTTCCACCATCCCGAAGTGATGGTGAATAATATATATCCTGCTTGTTCATCCCCTCCTCAGCTCTCTCTTTCCCTCTGGCCGAGCTCACGGAGCAATTACTCGCATCTTCGGTTTGTTGAGACGCCGGCGCTAGTCACGAGTCTGTGGCCTGGGGAGACCACCTCCTTGCGTGTTTCGTCTACAAAGTATAAGGAATATGATCACTTTGACGACGTCGACACGTCTCTTCATCTGTAAAATAGGAGCACATTATATACTTTCTTTTAGGCTGATGCTTTATCGGATGAGCTTATTATATGTACTTACTCAGTACGAATGGAGTTGAGAGTTTTGCCTGGCTCAGAGCGTGATGCATTACATGGAAGAATTCCAAACTTTAAGTAGGAAAATATGTTCTTTTTGTAGCAATACTATGAACCCTTCGTTTGTGTTAGATCATCACATGGACATGAATCTTCTTTGTATCGAGTCATTTCAAGATTCTAGATATTGCATGAAAGGTCTTACTCATTTAGAGGAAGCTCATGATATTACTATATATTGTACGCAAGGAAGACAAAAAGGGGTGTTTCAACATTTGTGCGATTTAGTGGTTTTCCATTCACATACTCGAAACTTCTAACCAATATTTTTTCCTCATAACAATGATCAACAAACTTGTATAATCAACTTCAAGTTATGAACCAGATCCTATTCTCTTTAAATTCTCAGTAACAAGTTGTAAACTTCGATATAAATATTCAATGCAATTCATCCGAAAATGTATTAGAGCGGGATAAAAGGGCTGCCAACCAAAAGTTAAGTGGGCGAGTTTGGAATCTTAGCACAGTGAGTTTTTCAAATGAAAGATCATATCCGTGAAGCATGCATTGTTTCATAGTAGGACACTTTCTTACAGACGAGACATGAATAATCTGAATATGTTTAGGAGATGATCATGACATGTCGCCTATAAATCTGTGGCGTGTTTGAAATACACTACCTTTACAAGTGATGTGACATGTCTCCTTTGGATTGTCGCTCCCGATGTCCAAAAACAAACCCCAAAAGATATCGTTTCAAATCAGTTCCCTTCCCAATGATTCAATCGACAAAATCCATCGGTACGTTAAGGTACCTGTCTGGGGTGCTAAGTGCCATATTAGATGACTTGTACTTGCAGTCCTTTCAAGATCATTTGTTAAGTCCAAGATTTAATTATTTTGATTTGTGTTTTTTAACTCCAATAAGGAAATGGACCTAGACAGCAATCGGCTGTGAAAGGTAGAAAGCTCAAAGTAGAAAACGTCCTTCTGTTTTTGGCTCGTTTTCATTTTATGGTCAACAAGAGGTGCTGACTAAAACATCTTATCATAGCAACCTATGCTAAATGAAAATGTGACAATCCTATATTAACTACTAGAAGATATTATTCACTTTGATATGTTCTATACCGAATTTCATGTTTTTATTATTTGATATACAAATAAGCATTTTTCTAAAAAGTCATCTATCCCAATAGTATTCTTGTCTAAGCATGCTTGATATTGGAGTTTAAATGAGAAATGTTGTCATTACGTCAAAATGCACCTTGTATAAGTTCCAGTTTCCTATATATTGTTCCAAGAACACTTCAATCTATTTAGCACATAATTTAGTTAGTTCTTGTCTCTTTTGCCATCTTAGAAACTTGTTGAGAGCCATTCTTTATTCTAGTGCTCGGGTATCAACGACAGCTCTCCATATCGTCAAACATTATCATTACTGAAAATGTCACAAGCAAAGTAGTTTTAAACATACACCAAACTAAACAAAGTCGATAAATTTTTACACAAGAGGCTAATGACTTGATGAATTTTGGGCTAGACTTTGCGGCCTATATGTGGATCAAAGCTTAGGCCTACTAAATCGGACCCAATTATCTTGTCCAGTCCAAATCATCTAAAGATGGGCCGTCTAAAGTCGTTGAATCGTCTATAAACTCAAGATGCAAGCTCATACCTCCTAAATACGACGTTTTTAATTAACTCACTCTTTAATTGACGAGAGTGATGGTTGATATCAGAAAATGAACTCGACTAATTAACTTAATTTCTCAAATCAAGGTCGAGTTCCGACTCCATAAGTTATTCTTTACGTTCGAGCTCAATTTGATTGAACTCAATGACTAAAGTCTAATTGAATTTCTACAGCTTCTCATTAACATAACATCATTTTGTTCTCTCTAAACATATGTTGGATAACAGTCGACTTTGGATGGGGCCACAACTCAAACTTTCCTTGCTTGACCACCTCGTGACTCTACACGCCACAAATAAGAAAGTTCCTGGGGGTGAATTTCTCGGGACATCCGATATTGAAGTCATTCTGAGCTTTAAAGAAATAAAATTGACAGAGCAATGACTAATGTATATTTAATGCCTCTTATCTCGTATGGTTATTTATGGGCTATTTTGTGCTTTCTCCGATAGCCCAATTCCTCAATTTTCATGATCGTGACGTCATCTTTCTATTCATACTTGTCTCGAATCGCAAGATGCTCAAAGATGTCGTTGTTAGAATCCAGAATATTAGGTCCGGATTCCTCCCTTCCCCCCTCTACGATTCTCAAGCACACTCTTTAGGAACCGAGTTTACAATTTCATGGCTTTGAATAAGTCACGTCATGGGGCTCATCACTTACTTTTTATTGGGTTTTGTGCAAAGTTTACCATATCGACATTTGTGGAGCAAGATTAGGGAACCGAGCATGTCCCCTATGTCATTTTGATCTTCCCTCGTGGAAGCGAATCCACATCAGTCTCTAGTTTAGTGTAAAGCTCTTCTGTCCCTTATAGATTGATTGGCGGATTAATTTGGGGATTATCTCAAGCAACAGTAAAGTAAAAAATGTGACACATATAACAAAAGATGCCTTCGAATTCTTGTCGTGAGGACTAAGGAATGAATACTTGCTTGAACAGTTTTTAGCTTTTTCTAAAGGTTGAGGATATCTCTTCTTTTCCCTTTTCTATGTCTTATATTGCCGAGACGCGAATACATGCTCAGTTCAGTAGCCAAGGCAGCCAGAGACGCTCGGACACAAAATGCCGGTGCTCGGACTTGTGCTTGCTCTTCTCCTTCTCGGCTCGGCTCCAAAGAAATCGGTTCAGAATGCAACTCGAACAGGTAACAAAGTTAACAATTCACAACACCCGAATCGACGCATTTCAATTCGTTTTTGATGAATTCAATTACAAAACCCGAACCATCACTGTTTAGTTGCTGTAGTTCAGATGGGGAAGAGTCTGTGGAGTGGTGCATAGCTGACGAGCAAGCCTCAAGCGAGGAGCTTCAAATGGCGCTGGACTGGGCGTGCGGGAAGGGAGGAGCGGACTGCGCAGAAATCCAGCCCCATCGGCCATGTTTCCTGCCCAATATGGTCAAGGACCATGCTTCCTTCGCCTTCAACAGCTACTACCAAAAGTTCAAGCACAAAGGGGCCACTTGCTACTTCAATTCTGCTGCCATGATCACTGATCTTGACCCCAGTAAGCACAATGCCTTTATTTTATTTATATATTTTCTGCACTCATATTATAAATCATCCACCGATAATATAATTATATTCTGATGTCTGGTGGCAGGTCATGGATCATGCAAATTTCCATATCTCCCGTGAATGAGCGTCCAGTAGGAGAACTTCAGCCGCAAGAATTCCAGAGTGGATTGGGTACTTGGACCTCTTTATGATTACAAGCTTGTATTTTCTGCTCTTTGTAACCTTTTTGGCTAGACAGACCGACCATGATGAAACGTTCATATGAGATGGTTTTCTTCTATACACGATTTGCTTTGTTTATAATTAAGCATGTTGTAGAAGACAGCTTCTCACTAACGATTAGTAAACACCGAGTTCCCAGAAAAACTTAAGTGTATTCTGGGACTTTAGATTTTAGCTTTGACTTATAATTTTATTTTTGGGCATTTGGTGTTTAAGATTGGATTTATTTTATTTTTATTTTATTTTAAGACCTCAAATTATGAAAATATTTGAGAAATTTTATGTAATTTCCTAAAATTTTCGTTCATTTTGGTGCCAACGTCAATAGTCATGGGAACAAATTTATGACACCAACTGTTATCTTTTTTTTTTTTTTTAAAATCTCTATTGCATGACTTTTCTAAAGCATGTGAATATCAAAGAAAAGTTTTTGATAACAAATTATTCAGTTTTTCGTGTCCATAATGTTTTGATAGGTTCCGACTATTTTTTATGATAACTAAAAATCAAAATATGGATGCCGCCGAATCTACAAAAAGTTAAAAAAAAAAAAAATTACGACCTTAAGTTGTGCTTGTAGACATGGCACACCCTCAAGAGAAAGTAAAGATAATAACACGAGTGCTTGAGTTGTAGTTTTTTTTTTTTTAACTTTCTTCTTAATCAAAATCTTGCGGTTTATACACACTGACTTTTTAAATTATGAAACTCCTCAAACTCCAATAATAAATAATTATTGGTATGTCGACTAACAGACAATTACTTTGAATTATAGACGATGTTTTAAACTTTGGCGAGAAAACATAAAAGTACTTTCAGATTTCAATTAATAAGCAAAGAAACAATTGATTTACAAGATTGGGAGGATCAATCCCTCATAAGTGGAATGAGTTGGTGAGTATTGTTTAGTGAAAAAATTATAATAAAGTTTTAAATCTATTGTACTTATACCAATTCGGTTATAAATATTTTAATTTAGCTAGTTTAGTCTTAAATCTTTTGATTGTTTACCAATTTGTTCTAAACCTTTCAATTGTACCAATTTAGCTTTAAACATTTTGATGATTTGTCAATTTAGTTTTAAACATTTTTATGATTTGCCAATTTAGTCATTCCTATCAATTTTGATTAGGAATCATTAATATGATAGTCTCATCAATGTTGATCATCCTACATGGTACATAGCCGGCACTAATGTGAATAATATTTTATTTTTTTTAATTGTTTAATTATTCTGATTTTTTATTTTTTATTTTTTTGCTAACCTTGGCTAGAAAGTGACTAGTCATAGGTAAGGGTTGTGATGCCCTTGCCTCAACTAGGTAGCCTAGGGTTAGGAAAAAGAAAAGAAAAGAAAAGAAAAAAAATTAAGAAAATTTTTTCCAAAATTTTAAAATTATTCACGTTATCATTAATTGTGCCACATAGTATGGAAAGCCCGATCATTATGTCAATGATTTCTAACTAAAATTGGCCAAATCGACTAAATATTTAATATTAAATTAGCAAATAAAAATAATGCTATACTAAATTGGCAAATCGTCAATAAATTTATGACTTATCAACCAAATATAGGGCTATTGGATTTGGAAGTTTTTGAATCTTAAGTTCAAAAGTTTTCTATTTTATGCATTTTTGTATTACAAGTATATCTTCCAAAATGTACTCTTGGCTATATATATACCCACATAAGCTTAATGGAAACATACAACAAATTCCGCTTCAACATGGTATTAAGAGCCATCTAGACTAATGCCCCTTTCAACCCTAGCTTTCTTCTTCTCAATTTCCCCCCTACAAGGGTGGTTAATATGGCCCTGGAGAATCCCGCTGCCACCACCACCATAATACAAACTCCTCTTATACACTTCCTCCATTTGGATTTGCTTACCATTTCCTTTCTCCACATATCACAGCATCCAATTACTTGCTATAACAAGCACAATTGATCCTGTTTCTCAAGGGACAAAACTTCTATGTTTGTGTCGATGGAACCAAAACATGTCCTTCTTATGCAACCCAAGCAACTCTTTCGTAACGACAGGACGCTTTCATCATGAGTTGTCTAATTGTATCCCTCTTAGAATCGGTTTTACCTTTGATTATTGGTAAACCAACTAGTAAAACCATCTAAGATGCTCTCAATGTCTCTTTTAGCTTAACTTCCGCTTCATGTAGGGGGTGATCGTTCCCCTATTTTTTTTTTTTTTTTCATTACCAACTAGTAAAGCCAAAATTAGGAATTGGGGATTGGACCTATCCAAGAGAACCAGTCATTATTTTTTTCATGTTTCCATTCGAAGATTTTATTGTCCAAAGCATAATGGGGAATAAATTTAGAGCTCGATACAAGTCCTATACTTCCATCAGGATGTTTTATTATCTAGTTACAAGCTCCTACTTCCTCGGAAAAGAAATGAACAAATAAAAAAAGGACTTCAACCTAGTCCAATTCCCCCTTAAAATCGGAACTGACCGCCCATACACCACTTTTATTTTCAGGAACTAGAAATTTGATTGACACTCTCAAAATCGGACTCAACTAGCTTGGTTTTTTTTTTTTTTTGATAAACGAACAATTCTTGGTTTAACTGGTCCATTTTGCACACCCCTCACTACACGTCTATTCTCCCTTCCTCTCAATCTTCAACATTTACAACAAAAATATGACGAACTAGCATGCTAAATCCATTACTGATGAAATGGGCATTGTAGGCAAGCCTCTTAAACTGGAGGATTTCACTGTCCACATCTTTCATGGTCAAGACATTGTTCCTATGTTACTTGGTCATTCTAAAATCAATCTCATTTATAGATCTTCAAGGTCGTTTTCCCTACTCACGAGAGTAATAAGGCTTTCCCAAAATTGTAGATTTCTAGCCTTCCTCTCAGGCTAACCCTAGTACAACCAACTCTACCATACAAAAAATGCCTCTACCCCTCCCTATTCCTCTTTCTCTAGTCATGTCAGTCTAGAGGTTGTGGGGTTCACGATGGTCACCTTGGTCGTGGTCCTGATGTTTGTGGTTTTCAACAAGATTAGTTATGGTGTTCTATCTATTAACTACAAATCACACTACGATTACATGTTATTATCGCCTTCCAAGAATGGTATTAAATTAGCAAAAAAAATTAGACTAAATTGACATAAATATAATATGTTTAAGGCTTTTTTGATAATAATCTCAGCACTTAGAAGCAAGTCAAGCTGAAGTTAGGTTTGATCCATATTCACGTAGGGAAATCCCAAATGCCGATGGACGCAATGCTTGCGCAGTGCTCACATATGCAATGCGTGAAGCATACTAGAAGAAAGTGCTCGACAACAATGATTGATTGCGCCTCTTCGCATTGAGCTGTCTCCATTGCAGTCAATCGATCACCCTTCGACCGAAAGCAAAGAAAAATGTCCACACTTGACCCTCATCACCATCTCCAACCTCAGTCCTACACGTGACACGCTTCCCGAAGTCGTTTCTGATTCTAGGATTTAAAAAGGTGGACCCAGTTCTGTCCCATCATACGTAGGATCCTATTCATTTCCCTGCCCCTTCTGGCTTCGAATTCAATTCGTATTGATACCAAAAAACACGACACGACTGGATTAATTGCTATGGACCCTTCAGACGTGGAGGATACGGTGCGAGAGCTCCATGCCTTCGTACACAACGCGACCATGACTTCAGATCCAGACACGGCTGGATCGGAGGATCGATCATGGCTCACGTGGGTGCACGACCATGAAGCACACCTAACTCCTCTTGGTCCCCCCACCAAAAACCCCACAAGAAAAGCAGGACAAAATCCGGATTTGATGGTTACTTTAATCACGGGTTTTGAGATGACGAGTTGGTGCGGTACGAGCTACCATCGCCACTTTCAAGGGTGTTCTTGATGCGTTGGCAAAGTGCACTTGCGAGTTTCCTATTTGGTTAAGTTGAACATATGAAAATATATAGGTTTCGGATTTCAAATATATAAGATAAATTTCAGATTTCAAAAAGTGATAAATCTATTTTGATGAGTAGATTTTATATTTTAAATTCTCCCAATTAAAAACTTAGAATAAATTTTAATGTTCTTCTTGATTAGAGGAATTTAAAACTTGAAATCCAATACCTATAACTTAGAACTTGAAATAAGTTTTAATATTTTTCTTGATTTATATCTTAGTGTAATTTTATGATATTCCATACTGTTTTATGATGAGTGTATAATTTAGAAGTACTAATTCAAATTTTCATTTTATGACTAAAACTTTTACTTTATTAATATTTATATTTTTCGTGTGTCTAAATATAAGTTATAATTGGTGAATTGTAATAGTAAGTGGTGGTCATTAAATGTTTTAAATCATCACAATCGTTCAATTAGTAATTTATGTGGAATTTGGGTAGACTTTGTAACTAATTCTGGAACCCGTGACAAGATAGATCCAAATTTTAGAGTATGCAGGGTAGGTTTTAAGTTTTTTTTTTTTTAAAAAAAAGGAACGTATTTTAATGGGTTCTTGGTAGAATCTATACGGAATTTGGAATAGTTCGTCCCTACTCATGATTGCAAGTTATTAATAATATAGGCATTTGATTAAGTTAAGAAAAAAGATCTTATCATGTCAAGAGTTTTCTCCTAGCATGGATTTTAAAATAGTGGGCTCATTTTGGTTTTTCTTTAAGCTAGAAGAAACTATCTTGTATAACGTTCATATTACGCCTCACAATATAATATTTATTGATATTTTAATGTAAAAAACAAAGTTGTTTATCAAACGGTAGTTGTTTTACATGGATAATATGAACATGAAATAGATAATTTCTAGCAAAAGAGAGAAAAAGGGGTACCAGCATGCAATGCTTTATTGAATGTGGAGTTAAGGCATCCCTCACCTCTTATCTCTCACTCTTGTTCTCGGGACACCAAACCACTTACTGTTTGCCTCTTCCTAGGAAAAGAGAAAGGGGTCGCCCCTTCACCCTCTCAGCTTCATCTCAAGCCTGCAAATTACATTGGTCATTCCCGCTAATGCAAATCCAATGGTTTTGGATTCCTTTCTTTGGAGGGCAAGGAAAGAAATATCAGGGATTCTCTGTCCGTGCTCTCATTAAAACATGAAGACCTTATTGGGGTCACATGCGTGGATTAAGGATCCAAATTGTTGTGGGTTCCAGAATCATAACTGTACTCGATTGAAGATGACATGCTAATGGAATAGACCGCTTTAGATGCTAAAGGACTATAGAGGTTTCTCATCAAGAATCGTTGGATCACGAGATTGATGCAACTCCTTAAACCCAGATGTTTTAGCTATCTTGGGCATAAAAATTACGATTGAATTTACCCAAATACAATGCCATATTGATGGTAGATTCACCTCCGAATTCCCCTCAGTTAATGCCCCTCTTGCTCTCAGCGTGCAAGTCATGCTATTGCAGAAACCCTTTTCCACCACGTGGCGACGTCTCCTGTCTCTTCTTCCACCGAGCACTTTGGGAATCCCAAAAAGCGGAAGAGCTTCGCGGAAGGATATTTAATGCCAAACATCTTCGTAGTAAGCCTGGCGCTTTTACGTGCTGCTGTCTAGTGTCTATAAGTAGCTCCCACTCTTTCACGGTGGTTGGTCGCTGTCCGTACGTTTCACGGTGAGTGACTGAGTGGTTTTCCGGGGAGCTTGGCTTCTTGTTCTTCTTGTTTTCTTGTTCTTCACTTTTCGGAGGCCGAAAGCACGCAAGAAATGAGCTATTTGGGGGTTGGGGTGAGTCCTGGGAATGTCCCGGTGTACCACGAGACGAGCCTAAAGGTGGTCGATCGGAGGGTGACGCTTGCTGAACTGGTTCTGAGGTTTGTGATCTGTGGCCTAGGCGTGCTCACGGCTGTTCTCGTCGGCACCGACACTCAGGTCAGGGAGATCTTTACCATCCAGAAAAAGGCCAAGTTCACTGACATGAAGGCTCTTGTGTAAGACCAGACTCCAAGAACCATCATCATCTTCATCATCTGTTTCTTTCTCGGGCTCATTCTTGCTCTTGCTCCTTTTGATGAACAGAATTCTTGATTTTCAATTTTGGTGAAGAAAGATGTGATCTTGTTCTTGCCCATTTTCTGGGTTTTTTCTTCTTCATTTGAACAGTTTCTTGGTGATAGCAAATGGGATTGCCGCTTCGTACTCGCTGATCCAAGCCCTGAGGTGTGTGGTGAGCATGGTCAGAGGGAGCGTGCTCTTCAGCAAGCCCTTAGCTTGGGCCATCTTCTCTGGTGACCAGGTACGGATGGAGGATAAAAACTAGTTAAAACTTCATTTAAAAGTGGAATTTCTTTCAATAGTGTTGAGAATTCTAGTACTTTGTCCTAAATCTTGGTATTGCTATTTTGTCTGTGCGTGTCATTAAATGTGGATGGGGCTGGTTTGGTGAGGCCTTGCATCATCAAGTGAGCGAGTTAATGATTCATTCAAGAGGGCTTCGTTTGCATGTTTGCCGTGTGGTTCAAGATGCCCTAGAAACAATCTCAGAAACCGCCACATGGATGTGCTATAATTTGTAGGCGAATCTCCCATTTTAGAACGATGGAGGTCAATGCAATAATCCATCAGCATGTCCGTACTAGTAAGCGCTTAAGGAATTCATTGCTCTGTGCAGGTGATGGCTTATGTGACCTTGGCTGCAGTGGCCGCTGCTGCTCAGTCGGCGGTGATTGCCAAGCTGGGACAGCCGGATCTCCAGTGGATGAAGATTTGCGGGATGTACCAGAAGTTCTGCAACCAGGTCGGGGAGGGCATCGTGAGCGCGCTGCTCGTGAGCATTGGCATGGTGGCGCTGTCCGTGATCTCGGCTTTCGGCCTGTTCCGATTGTACAATGGAAGCAACAAGGGGAAGAGCAATTCAGGGTGGTGAAATTGTCGTTGTTGTTGTTCGTCTTTTCCTAGTGATGCCTCACGTACTCAGTCGGTCCATTTGATGATATGTAACTTGGCGGGCGATGTTGATGATGGCGACGATAATTTTAGACTGTCTTTCTGTGTCGCGTTTGTGACAGGGCATAAGCTATGCAGGGTCTTTAGTTTGATGTGGAGATGACAAGCATTGCTATTTGCTCGTCTTTTAGATTTATCGGTCAGGTTAGATCAATAAGATAGATAGTAGAGAACGAGATCATTTATCAAAACCGAAAGATCCGAATTAGCCTACAAATCGGTTTCGGATCGCATCAAATCGAGTCATCGAAAGAATTTGCTTAAAGAGACCAATGAAGCGATTTGACATTTTCAGCGAAAATCGTGAACTTCGAACGCGTTCTTTTTAAGTGGTATATTAATTTTTTCCAATTAAGCTGTTGGATTTTCTCAGATTCAAAAGAGATATTATCATTTCTAGTGTGTTATCTTTGGAATAATTGTCGAAAAAGTCTTAAATTTGTTATACAACACTCAATTTACTTATGAACCTTTCAATTGTGTCAATTTAATATTAAAATTTTTGATAATTTGTCAATTTAGTTATAAATCTTTCAATTACACTTTTTGGCCTCAATTAATGTAGCTTCATCTGTTTAAGCTTTTAGTTTAGGAATTTTGGGATAATTTTTTTCTATTATCTTTATATCACAAAATCGTTACGAGAGAGATCACCTGACCCAAATAGGTAATTCATCATCTTAATTACACAAATGACAATTGGGAAAAATCCAGAATATATGACCACCTTAAATTTCAAATGCTCATATGAAGTCTAAAAATCATGAAAATTGGGAAAAAAATATGGATGCTATTGAAGAGTGAAGATAGGCATTGGCGATTTCTATCTATTAGTGCTTGAGTTCCCGGAAGTGACACCTTAATTATGTTTTCCAACAGAGGAAAAGTGGTTTAGCAAAATGGGTATTGGATCTCTGGTAGACTACTACCCAAAAGCCCAACATAATGGCACTTGAGGCCAGACCATTGGGTGGGCTTCACTGTGCTGATAAAGCTCCTTATCTATATTGAAGATGACAAAATATTATGTCGGAACGAATATTTTGTAATTCAGTGTTTCTCACGCACACGAGTTCATATGTAGAAAATGTTAAGACTAAGAATTCGAATTCCGCAAATGATACTGATAAGGGTGGGATGACCTTTGGATTTTGGTGAACAAGCAAGGGACGTGGGCTCTCTGAAATGCTCGGACAGACAAAGTTTCGGACAATTAGTTGAAGGACTTGATATTGAGAGATATGGTCAAATCATTGGGTTTGGATGGACTGCATTACAGACGAGGTTCACTCTGCATATAGAGTGGGCAATATACTCCACTTACGTGGAACCGAAGAAGCAGCTCTAAATTGATTAGATTCGATGGCACATTGGTGTTTTAAAGCCAATTTCTTGACTTTGATTTTTACAGAGAAATGCTTTGGAGAAGCCAAAAGGGGTATGTCATTTTTGACTAAGTAAATGAAGTGCTAGGCAAGTTGGCAAAGGTAGTTTAGTGTATTTCATGTAATGTTCATTAATTAGCTTTAGATGAACATTCTAAGCTAAGAACAACCCTTACAATGGCTACTTCGACTGACATGAAGTCACAACATTATGAGGAAGCTTGGACCATTACTTATATGTGTCAAAATGAGAGGTGAAGGTGGTCAATGGGACCATTACATATATGTGTCAAAGTGAGAGGTGAAGGTGGTTGATGGGATCAAAGCACTCTCAAACTTGTTCATACATTTTGTGCTTATTCTTTTGAGAAAAGACGTGAACTTTGATTGTAATCTTTGTGATTGTATTCTTTGAGATAGTGTTGGTGTGATCATGGAAAAAGAGTAGTTTGGGCATAGAGCAAAGAATGTGTACTTCTAGGGCTATCACAATATGTTGTGGAGAGGCAACTTCCTTTTTACGTTGTCAAAGGTTAGTGGATTCCAACCTTACTATTTGGCAGTTAGAGGTGGGAGAGTAGAGTAGCTTGAATGGAAAAGCCAAACGATTAAATTCGTAATCTTTTCTGTCCTGTACTCTCTTTATATATTTGTTGGTAAAATTTAATTGCTCTACATTGTATCTTTCATCTACTAACATTGTTTCATCTTCTACCTGTTAATTTGCACCAAAAAAAAAAAAAAATCTTCAAATCCTATAACAACCTATCCCTTCCTTCTTTGTTTTAAGTTCAATCCATTTTGTAAAGTGTCAAGTCTCTTGATCATTTGACAAAAAAGAAAATGGATAAGTATACTAAAAGCTTTTAAACTTATCATGGGAGTAGAATTGAGTCATAAAACTATTTAAAAATACATTTGAGTCTTAAATCGTGTCAAAAAATTGATTTAATCAATTCCTTTTGTTAACTCTGTTTAATTGGGCTAATGGGAATTACAAACATATCTTATTTTATTGCTTTCATAAGACACGTGGTGATGATGTGGCCCTCACTAAGTGCCATGTTAGAAAAATATACAAAAATATAAAAGAAATTAAAACTAAATTTGGTTTTAAAAAAGTTAAAATCTAAAAAGAAAAACACACACACAAGCTAAATCAAACGCCTTTGTCAGTGGCTGCCATCGATGCCCATCACTAGAAAGGTGTGAAAGTCTGCTTTGGGCCTTGTCAATGGTCGATGATTGACTAGATTTAGGTGGGGGCACGACTCTCACTCAGATTTGGGCCAGTAGGCCCTTGCTAGGGGTTGGTGAGTGTTGCCACACTTTGGCAATGTGCAGGTGACCTTCACCAACCCTTTCCAGTGATAGGCAGTGGCGAGTGCTTGTGCCTCCTTTTTTAATACTTGTTTTTTTAAAATATTATCCCTTTTTTAAAAAATAAAAAAGATTCTTATGTAGGCCATATAAAGTAATAAAAGAATGTCACGTCAGCATTTTCCATTTGTTAAGTTGGATAGAGTTAGAGTAAAAACTTTAATTGTATCAATTTGATAAGTTTTAGGATCCGATTATACTTTTTAAAAATTTTAGAATCTTTGGTACCCTTATCAAAAAAGAAAAAGATCTCACGATCGGACCGGGGAGGGCCCAATTGGACCTATGTGCAGGAACGGGCCCAATCCGCCGGAGGCCCACGTCCCGCTACAGACAAGTGGGGGAGGTAAAGGGCGCGAGATCCGCGGAGCGACCGGTGGCGCGTGGCCAACACGTGTCGCCCATCCCTCCCCCTCACGTGAACATACATTTGACTCGTCTAAATCAAACGTTAATCACGTATAAGAAAATACCTCCTAATTTCGTTCACCTTTTCCGACCACTACTTTATTCTTTTAAATTTAATTAAATATAAGTCAGACCGCCTCAAAAATCAATAAAATTATCAGCCGCTAATAAATCTACACCCAAAAAATAAATACCGAAATTAAAAAAATAGACCGAAAAATTCCCACGATTTCGCCACCTGCGCGCGGTCGATCTCCTTCGCTTCCTTTCTAATCGAAACGCCACCGCCATACCCGCCGCTCCTCTGCTGCTCCGCCGCCGCCGCCGCCCGCAGCGAAACCCTAGTTCCTCGCCGGAGGGAGAAGAGCGCCGCATTCGATTCCTCGGTATCCCCGCGGAGGTCGCCGGCCGTCGCGCGCCGGTCGAGGGAAGAGGAGGAGGAGGCGAGAGGATGTCGGAGAGGTTCTCGGCGACGCTTCCGGATTGGGGACCTCAACGACTTCATTGCGCCGTCGCAGGCCTGCATCGTCTCCGTCAAGGGCCTCAAGCCGGCGTCCTCGGCGAAGAGCGATAAGCCGGAGGTGAGAATTCTGTGGCCCCGCGGTTTGGTTCGGTGTTTGTTCGACTGCGTGGCTTGAATTCGAGCGGGTCGGGGCTCGATTCGGAGTCCGTTTTGGCGGCTGCGCTTGTTGGGGAATGGTTCGGAGCTGGCGATTGGATCGGGTGGTTTTGGTTTATCGATTGTGTTTGCCAGCTGATTTGAGCTAATGTGATTGATTGAATTTGTTCCTACTTGTTTCGGTGAAGGTGGCGATCGCCAGCCGAGCTGTGAAGACAGAGCCGGTCAAAATCTCGCTCAAGGACTGCTTGGCATGCAGGTTGATTTTTTCCTCTTTTTTATTGTTAGGTGCCGCCTTTTGTGAAGAGTTTGGTTGGTGTTGTTATCAGAAAGAGAGAACGGGTAGAGCTCTTGTTAGTCTTGTATTGATTCCGTCGAACTTGCCAAATTGTGCAGTGGGTGCATTACATCAGCAGAGACGGTTATGCTTGAGAAGCAGAGCTTGGACGAGTTCCTCGCTAACATCGATAAGGGGAAGGCCGTCGTGATCTCCATCTCTCCACAATCGAGAGCTTCTCTTGCCGCTCATTTTGGCTTATCTCCTCTTCAGGTGATTCTGAGATATGCATAAGTACATCCCTGTTTCATGATCCAATAGAAGTGCTTTTACTGGGTTTTCGATGAATAGGGTCTCCACCTTGACCATGAAGCAGGGAAATGGTTTGCTCTATCCATTGTCTGCTTATCTATGTATCT
Source organism: Eucalyptus leucophloia subsp. euroa (assembly GCA_017140325.1). Lineage (NCBI taxonomy): Eukaryota > Viridiplantae > Streptophyta > Magnoliopsida > Myrtales > Myrtaceae > Eucalyptus > Eucalyptus leucophloia. The sequence goes on from CM029471.1 coordinate 22,146,491, forward strand.
TTCTATTCCAGTTTCAAGATAATTCCCAGTTTTTTCTTTGAAAAGGTTGTCATGAATCATCATTGTTCATAAATCTATGGCTAGTTATACTGGTGTGTAACATTCTACCATTCATATGCTGAGTTTCTTCCCCCTGCTTTTCAGGTTTTAAGGAAGCTCGTGACGTTTTTTAAGTCTATGGGAGTAAAGGCTGTGTTTGATACAAGTTGCAGTAGAGATATATCCCTCATTGAGTCTTGTAATGAGTTCATGACGCGGTACAAACAAAAAAAATCGAAGGGAGATAATCCTCTGCCCATGCTTGCTTCAGCATGCCCAGGTATGTGCTCCAATTGATTCTGTGAAAATACATGTATATGAACATTAGTGCAGGACATCAGTCTATCTGCATGCCCTCAAAAACTGAGAGTGAATGGAGAGGAGTGATGGTTCGGGGAATTCTAAAGAAATGGAAAAATGCTCTAAACAGACTGTTGGCCTCTTTCCATTGATGTAATGTCTTTCTATCTGCGCAGGTTGGATCTGCTATGCTGAAAAAACGCTAGGGTCCTATATTTTGCCTTACATCTCATCTGTGAAAAGCCCTCAGCAAACTATGGGAGCTGCTCTTAAGCATCATGTATGCCAAATAATGGGCCTCAGGTAGACAATCCAGCAAGAGTTTTTCTTTTTCCCTTCTTTGTCCTTCTTTTCAATATTTTAAAAGTTAGTTCGAACAGTTTATCAAGGCAAGCATCTTTAGTTTGGTTCTATAGGGAATACATGTTAGCCTGGTCAAGCTTTAGTTGCGCCCTGCCACCTGTCCCACTGTCCCCCCAGTCCCCCCAACCCCAACAAAGCAAAAACATAGTTTGCTTTTGTACGAAACATACATTGCAAGGATGTTGCAAGAATCATTTTTGTTGATAGGGATGTGGAGCTGTTTATCTTTCATGGTGCTGGTCCTAATTTGAGTAGATAGGATGATGGTAAAGTCATGTAGACTGGTTGGTCCTTTACACAGCCAATTATGGACTTAGTCGGCTAGTTTGTCAGCATGTACAACCCATCTTCATGGCGAGAAGAGAATATGAGGATTCCACATGACATTCTCATCAAAGCTAAAGCTTTTCTTATGTCCTCTAAATTTTTCAAACTAACTCCAGTGATTGTGCTTTTCCTGTGTGTTCTGTTACAGGGTGGATGAAATCTATCATCTAAGCATCATGCCCTGTTATGATAAGAAGCTGGAGGCCGTTCGGGATGACTTTGTTTTCCAGTTGGACTCTCCTAATGAAGCACAACCGGATGTAGTTCAGCTAGCTGAAGTTGATTCGGTTTTGACATCTGGAGAAGTTTTAGATTTAATAAAGCTGAAAGCCGTGGATTTCAAATCTTTAGAGGAGTCACCTCTAGACAAAATGTAAGGACACACTGAACTGTCTATCCATTTCAGTCTCCATTAACAAAGCCATTATTACATCCAATCTTTTTGTGCAGGATGACAAATGTCGATGAAGATGGACATCTTTATGGTGTCCTGGGAAGCTCTGGAGGATATGCAGAAACCATCTTCCGATATGCAGCTAAAGAACTATTTGGAAGAGACATTGAGGGTCCCCTGGATTTTAAGATCATAAGGAATTCAGATTTTCAGGAAGTGAGTTTGGAAGTAAGTGCATTTTATCTCCTCTAGCATCATGAGGAAATTAATGGATTTGTAGAAGTTTTGTTCTGACTCCAATATGAGACTTCTGTAAATACTGGAATAAGATCTGTTGGTAAGGTTTGATGCCCACTGGTCAAGCACTGATAATGTTCAGTACATTTACTAAGCTTCTTCTGGCTTTTCAATGGTCCGTCTTGGTATTGCAGCTTATGCTTTTCAATGTATCTTTGATATCTTCTTACAAAATATAAAGGTAGAATATGTTGTGAGTATTTGAGTCATGTTTTGTGTTTTCTGGTAATGATTGTTTTTGGATTTGCACTGCCTCTCCAAGTAGGACTTCCAAATTACTGGTGTATAGTTCCAGCTGTAAAGATGCTGTAGTATTTGCACTTTCTGAATCTTTCTTATGTCATTGCATTTGGTGCAAGCAGGTGGATGGCAAAACAGTGTTGAAATTTGCATTGTGTTATGGTTTCCGGAACCTGCAGAATATCGTGAGGAAAGTTAAAATTAACAAGTGCGATTATGATTTTGTGGAGGTGATGGCATGCCCTTCAGGTATGACATTTTATGTAGGTTATGCTATTCATTCATTTATGATGCACTGTCTGGTTGGACAATAATGGAACAATGATTTTGAGATTGGGTTAAGGCATTATTTTTTTAAACTATAATTAAGTATTATATCTAACTCGATTTTTTTTTTTTTTAATTTTAAGAAGTTCTTGGATTTTTAGTAATTTTTTACTAAAATTATGAAGTGGGTGTTCTATTGTTGTTGGACAAGCTGCTTTCTGTTGATATGTGTAGAAGCTCATTTTTTGTTGTATACTAAGGTGGATGCTTGTTCTGAGCGTGTGAGGAATATTTTTATTGATAGGTTGCTTAAATGGTGGAGGTCAAGTTAAGCCAGAACCAGGACAATCTGCGAAGGACTTGATTCAGAGATTGGAAACTGTTTACATGGATCAGGTACGTTGTTGGTCACATAATCTTTTTTTTCCTCAACAAGGATTGATTTTTCTCAATATGTGTTATGATTAAATTGGTCTATGGCGGACGGCAAGATGACAAATAAGAACCAGTAACCCTTCAGCACCACTTTTCTACATTTGAACATTTCTTCAAAGTATGGAGCCCATCCCACATTACTAACTGTTTGCTTGGGGGATAGAGAGAAAGAAATCCTGGGGTGGGCAGAGAAAAATTTACATTTTCCCTCCAATCCTTCGAAAAAGAGAAAAAGAAAATCCAAAAGTTTCTCAAAATTTTTGTACCCCTCTCTCATTTTCTCCCCCTCTCTAGAAGAGTAAGGTTCTTTCCTACTCTTCAGAATATTCCTATAAGGTTTTGAGCATGAGGCCATAGAAATGTTGGTCTCTTATCTTGTAATTTTGGGTTGATACTTGTAGCTTTCTGGAAGACTTTGCATCCCCATTGGGTTTTCTTGGTGAAATCCTATTTGGAGCTCTAGTATTAATTAATGCTCATATAGAAAGTAGAGATTCGGCTTGTTTATATTTTGTGATGTGTATTTCTATTTGCTCTAACAGCATCTAGAAATCCTAGTCTCTCTTCTGGGAATGCTGTTTAAGAAAAGAGTTGATACCACAAAAACTCAAGACTAGTATAACTATGACAAATTTATCCCAAGTTAATTTTTTGACCTCCAAAAACCCCACATTAGTACTCATGTGACAAATTTACCTTAAACTAGTTTTTTGGCTTGCAAAAACCCTAAACCAGTATACACGTGACAAATTTACCCTTTGTTCACAAATATTATATTTGTGATAGACAAAGGGGGAAAAACAGGTACACTTGTTAATTGCCATATGTCATCCAACTCAACAATTTCATAGTCAAATTTAATGGAAATTAATGAGGATAAATTTGTTACCAATATACCAGTTTGGGGGTAAATTTGCATAAGTTTTTCAGTTTGGGGTTTTTTGTGATATTAATCCTTTAGAAAATATCGTCTCTAATGGCGGTTTGCAAGTGTCTGTGTATGGATTTATCAAAGTAGCATCTTTTCCTTTTCACTCTTGGATCTGAGTATGACCTGTTCCTATCTTGTGCCTGTTTGTCAATTTTGCACAGGTTTCTGTTGCCGATCCTTTCAGGAACCCCATGGTCAGGAAGCTGTATGATGAATGGCTTGAGCAGCCTGGTTCAAAGAAAGCAAAGAAGTATATGCATACAGAGTACCATCCAGTGGTAAAAAGCATTTCTTCAGAGTTACATAACTGGTGAGACATATAACTTAGAGACAAGGGCTGGCAGCTCTCCTTGGTCTATGGCCCGTATCCCTCCGATATACTCTTCTTGTACCTTACAGCTCGTGACACGATAACTTAAGCCATGAGATCAGCAGCCATTCGTTGGAATATACCTCCACGGATATCTGGTTTTGAGCAAATGATTAGGGTTTGTATATTGTGTATATACGCTTTTGGTTCAGAAGAATTTTATTTACTTCAAGATTGTCGACTATCATAGAGAGGAAAGGCGGGAGTCAGTAGCCCATTATTTTCTTTGTTCTTTTTCTTCTTTTCCCTCTTTTCCTCAAAATTTTCCTCTTGCCTCTGTACAAGGCTGTCGTCATGTTTGTTTCCTTTTGAAGGAACAAAGTTGTTATTTTATGTGTACATTATGGCGATAAATAAAGTGAAGATGCAGATTAGTTGATTTACTTTCCTGTGATAATATCTATCACTGTTTCACTTGATCGACCTGCTGTACGAGCTGTATCGATGTTGGGAATGTAATGTCTCATTACTGTCTTAAGGATATCTGGGATACCCAATGGTAATGTAATGTCTGATGATTGTCTTGAGTAGATGTGGGATACCCAAGATTATCCTTGTTTAAGCACTGATTTGAGGATTTTAGGGAAATTTCAAAAGAAGGCCTTAAAGTAGAGCTGTTATTTTGAAGTAGGGTTTAAAGTTATTTTTATTTTAAATAAGGGTTCAAAGTGATCATATTTTAGTTTCAAATAAATACCTAGGGCTTCAAGTAAAAAAATGCATTTTTGGAAGAGAAATTAAAATGGATATTATTTCAAATAAGGATATGAATAGCTAATTTAATCTAGTTTAAGATAAGGGCTTAAGCTCATTTGATCGTCTAATATTCCCGGCTGGCATGCGCATGTGACAAATGGGCTTATTTGTGAGCCAAGAACGTTGGATATGATCAAAATGAAGAAATATGCGTTAGTGATATTGAGGGAAAAGTTGCCCTTAAAAAAATTCTCGAAGAACTCTAGCTTGAATTTGGGGTTTCTACAAATTGGGTCAAAGCTAAAAATTTTGGACAAAATTTGCTTGGATATTGCTGCCGGAACAAGGACGTGAGTTGCACATGAAAGCTGACCATCGAGGATTTGGCTAGCCATTAAGCTCGTGCACTTTTTCAAGCCAAGGTCAATTCTAGGTATCATTTCAAGAAACACGTCCCCACCTCAGCTTTTGTGTTACTTCAAACTCTTATTCTAAACGATGTCGATTGTAGATATTTTTTGAAAAAACAATCCTTTTTTTTAGCCCTTATTTAAAATAAACTTGTCATTTCAGACCTTTATAGAAGACAAGGTCCACTCTAACCCATTTTTTAAGAAAATGATCACATTTCATATATTTATTTAAAACATTCTCAAGACTTTAATTTGGGGCACAATAAATGTGAGTTCAAAAATGCGAATGTTTCTACAAAATTCTTAGGAGCTTAACTAGCAAATTTCATGCACTTTTAGAGAATCCATTCTATAGTTTGTGAACGTTGAGCATCCTTTGTCTTGATCATTCTACAAATGCTTGAAGATCATTTGATGAGGTAAAATTTACTCTTGGTCATGGGATGATTGAGTCCAATAATTTCTTACTAGTTACTGCACAAACTACTTTTATTTTGACCATGCGAATATATATATATATATATATATATATATATTCAATTAAACGTTACAAACATACGGATACGCAATAAAATTTTATGAAAATATTGTGAACTTCTTGAGATTCTCACTTTCCTCCTAAAGTAGAAATAATAATCATTCTGAGAGAAATACTTCTGTCCAGCACTGTCCTTGCACAATCCCTTTAAGAAGTACATTCAACATGTACGGATTTCTTGCCATAAGGATACTGTCTTAAAATGGCCACCTCAAAAAAAAAAAAAAAAAAAAAAAAAAAAAAAAAAAAAAAAAAAAAGGCCACCTCGGTGATTGAAACCAAAATCGCTTTTTTCTTTTTCTTTGAAAAATATGGAAACTCAATATCATATTTGGGAAGTTGTGATTAAGGAAATTAACAACGAACAATGCCTTATTTAATCGATTTCATACCAATTTTGGTCAACTCTTGTTAGCTACAATGATAAAAAGGGTTTGTTCACCGAACAAATTGAATTGGATATTGTACAATTTCTATCATCCTATGATGCTCTTGCCATGTAAGCGATACCTATACAGATACAGATTTTGGAAAATAACTTCAGTGAATTAAAGGAGCTCCTCAAAAATGGAAAAGAGCACCTACATTGGACTCATTGCGAGGAAAACAAAAAACATATTTTGGGAATCCACAAAAATCTCTGGCTTAAGACAAGCTGCCAAAAATACAGTCTTCTCTCCCCCCATTAAAATTCCACTTGCCCGAAGTGTAAAACCATTATTCAACGGAAAAGCTCTCCTCCTCCCACCTCCCCCCTCTCTCTTCGTGCTCCGACCCGTTTCTTGATCATCTTGATCTGCTCCGAGCCTCGAAAATGGTGCGTCTTCTTCCCTCTTCCCTCTTCCTCGTGGGGTTTCGCGAGATGGGTTCGTTTCTCTTTTGGTAATTCTTCGTGCCAGCGCTCTCTTGCGGCTCCGGGAGAGGAGAAACGGGCCGGATTTCGTGTTCTTGTTCTTGTAAAGTTTCGGTTTTTTTTTGGGGGGGTTGTCTTGATGAAGGATTGTCGTGCTCTTCCGCTGCTTCTCTGGCGTCGTGTTTGAAAGCTTTTGCATGTTCATGGGCAGAGGATTTCGGCCTGTCGTCTGTTCCTTGACAGCCGGAGGCAATTCGTGCGGCTTGTTTGGGGGTTGTCCGAAAGCTCTGTTGAAGTTTTTAGGGCTGTGGTTCAGTTTGTTCCTTTTCGACGATGATCATAGAATCTGACGATCTGTGCCTTTTCCTTTTCTTCTTTTTCTTGTCTCAAGAGAGAAAAGGCAGCAAGTTTTTATCTTTTTTGGCAGATTAGTGAGGCCATAAATTTGTGTTTTTTTTTTCTTCTTGGAATTTGCATGAAGTCTTTGTCTGGATAATCTCAGCAATTTACAGTGAAGTGCCATGACTTTTTTTTCGATCCTTGTTGTTTTGGGTTTTGACAGACGACATCAAAGCGCTTTGCCGAAAGGAAGGTTGCCAAGTTTCAGAAGAACATCACAAGGAGGGGATCGGTCCCCGAAACCTCAACCAAGAAAGGAAATGATCTCCCAGTCGGGCGAATTGTCCTCGGCTTCTTTGTCTTCGTGGTTGTTGGATCATGTATGATATGTTTCTTCTTGTCTAGTTCACATACTCAATTCTTTGCATGAGGAGCTTTACATCGTGTTTTGTTTGCTCGAATGGTTTGGTGAGACTGGTATAGCTCTTTTAGGAAGGATAAAAAAGATTTCAAAGAACTTGTGACTTGATAGGTTGGTGTAGCTCTGTTAATGGTATTTGATATAGAGAGGCTTTGAAATAGAGAAGTTGCTAGTCATCTCAGCAGGTGTGGGTAAAATGTCTCCCTTTTTTGCATTTTACAAGAGATGCAACAGAGGTAATGTAATCTCAAATCTTATGTTGCATAACTAATGACACAAACTAAAGTATGAGGAAATATCTCAATTTGTATTGTGGGTGTCAAATGTGGCGGTGTCTTAGAATGTTCTTGGGCAATTGAGCATTTTATATGGAATTATGGGTCGATGGGATCTTGAACCACTACTGAGTCATACAAGTACACATCTGTTTATCCCAGTTTCTTCTGTATACGTAGACTTTTCTGGTTGCATACTATGTCCTTGAGACTGTTTTATTGTAAAAAATCTTGCCTTTCTTCTTTCTTTGCCATATTAGCAGCATGTGCAGAATGTCCTGCTGGCACATCCGTTGTATAGTCTTGTAATATAAGATGCCAAATACGTGTATTCTGGACGGTTTCCTTTTAACATTCATTGCTGTTTGCAATTCTCTTTCAATTATAAGAGCTGATCAACATATATGAAAATGCTTAGTTTCCAGCTGTTTGTAGTGGTCATCTATATGTAGCTGATGTAGAATGCTTATTGTTATACTCAGATTTAGAGGCCTGAAGTCTCTATAGAGCCATAAGTAACCGAAACTTAGTAGTTTTGGGTACTTTTGAATTCTATAGTTGATGCTAATCACTTCGTCTTTCTCTTACCAAGGGGACTTGATTCCCATTTTCAGAAGAGTGTTTGACATGCCTTTCTATCTACTACTGGTTTGCAGCTCTGTTTCAGATAATCAGGACAGCTACAAGTAAGGGAATGGCTTAAGGGCTAGCATTAGTAGCAGAAAACTGGAGACAACAGTATGTGATTGAGTTATTGTATTTTCTTAATATATTGCGAGGAAAAGATAATGGTTTCTAGGCTGAAACCATTTCATGACAATGTGTAATGTCTAGTTATATAAAATGGATCTAGTGCCTATGTTGTGAAAATTTGGCTACTTGTGTTGATCTGACAGCATCCATGGAAAAATGGTCTTGTCACGTCCCACGGTGAATGATTAAAGGAGTGAATGCAAAGTACTGGCTAGGTGCCCTCAAATGCAGAGGAGCCCACTATAGGGAGCATGATTACTTCCAAATGACTGACTGATGTCTCCGCATCATGTGCACCGTAGTTTGCCCGCACTTCGCGCTTCAATTCATTGCCCTAAAAATATCGTATCCCGATGTATTTTAATGTACCTCCTAGTCAAAATGATCGATCCTTTTATGGAAGGGGCACTAAATTGACAAGATGATAATACATGCTGAGCTGATATCCTGCCAATATGCTTCGTCCCTTTGCTAGAAAGGGAAAAACAAGGTATGGTACAAGAGATTGGCACAATTATGTCCGTCTTGTAAGAAGGGATTGAAAAGCAACATTGGGAAAATCATTGAGCAGAAACCTATGGCCGAAATCTAAGTACATCTCCGAAGTACTGCTGGTGCATGGGTTTTCTGTATGTGCATTTACTTCCATCTTATCTGCGACCTGTGTGGGCCATCCGGTTGCTGGTACAAGGTTTCTGGCAGCCATCAGAACTTCTGGACAACTTCTTGGGACAAAGGTTGAAACCAGCTCCATAGAAAGTCTCCATATTACCATCAGAGAAGCCAAGGTATCTCGAAGAATTATAGTCTGGTTCCTCTTCAAATTCCTGCAATATTATGGTGATTCCTGAATGAAATCAGGAGATATTTCTCGGCATTCCAAGTCAAAAGATGCTTAACAATGTGGTTTGACATTATATTAAGAGCTTAGAATTTTCACCTTCGATCTTGTCTTGCCATCATTGGGAGTTAAACAAGGATTCATGTCCTTGAGGAACAGGTCATCTGGACTACCAGGGGCTGTTCCTTCACTCGAGCTAAACTCCTGAATGAACAAATCTTTAATTACTATTATTGACGAAAATATAGCAAATGCAGAAGCTAGGAGAAATAAATGCATAAACAGGCCAAAGCTAAGGAAAAAAAACCCGCATCCTATGAAATTTACCAAAGAATTAGCTGCTTCTTCATGGTTATATACAGGTGTCCTCGGAGAGCCGCCAATCTGGTGTTGAAAACGTGCCTTGGCAGAAAATTTATCCGCCTTCACCTGCTTAAGCAAAAAGCAATTCTCCATCAATGTCAATGTATGCTTGACCGCGTACAGCACTTTAATGTACAAGAAAGCACATGAATTTCCACGTGAAGTGTCCAGCAGAAACATATTCTAGACTATAGATGATGGAAACTCGTGTTCATGGCAAAATGGAATGAGAATCCAGATATACACGACATATGCTTCCCTTAAAAGGGCGGTCAGATTATACCCCATATTAGAAATTGAAGACAACCTTTTACTTCGTGAACAAGAATTATCTTCATACAAATGATTAACTGCGGAAGAAATTGTTCCAAGAACAACTACGAACTATGACTTCAACGACCGCAACAGAACTCACATAAGCTTCATACACACTGAACAGAAGTCTTATGAGTTTCTAATCATACCCATTAATTAATCCGAATTCAAGCTGATCCCCACTATATTAAAACAGCAGAAGTCAAAGCAAGGGTACCTCAGCGAGATCATCGGCAAGGCACTGGAGCTGGCCGGTGAGAGAAGAGACCTGTTTCTGGAGAGCAGGGATTATCATTTTGGCTTGCCTCAATTCTGTTCCTTGCTTTTCCAATTGTCCTTGAAGCTCATTGTTGGTCACGTCAGGGAAAAGTACCGCGCTCTTTAATGCCTTGATTTCTTCCCTCTGGCTCAAGCACAGATCTTTCAACTTCTCAACCTGCAAATTTGAGAGCACAGAGGATCCACATGCTCGAATTCAGTACAGGGTATAAAACCAGAAATTGGCATTAAGGATCAAAGAACCATGGCACCATTTTAAAATCTTCCAAAACACATCGAAGATGATGTGAATCTTACTTGTAAACATTCGAAAACATGATCAAATCTGGGGAAACACTAAGGATCTGAAACATCAGATTCAATTCGATCCACTAATTACTGGTGGTCCTTCAGTCAATGAAGTAATTTCAAATCACAAACAAAAGAAAAATGATATCTTTCCACCGAATTAGATCAGAGATCATTAGAATGTATATTGAAAAAAATCTCAGACCTTCAATCTAGCATCAACAGCATCCAGAAAAATCCCACATGGAAAATCAAGAAGCGAACAATCATAGAAGAAACGAAGAAAACAAGCAAACAAAGACCAACTCACTTCTCTGTTCTTCTGCTCGAGCGTCAATTTGAGCTCGGCGACTCCATCTCCAAGTCCTTGTTCGCGCTCAGGAGCTCCCTCTCGCTCCTCAACACCATCGCCAGCGTCCGCGCGTTGCTCCCCCCGCCCTTGACCTCCGTCAGCGCCTTCACGCCCTCTTTCTTCGCCTTCTTCTCCGATCCCCCTCCTCCGAACAGCTTCTTCGGCAGCACCGCGAGCTGGTTCCTGCCCTTCGCCCCCTTCTTCAGGTCCTCCGCGATCACGTCCACGGGGATCACCAGTTTGGCGCTCCCCAGCTTCCCCCTCGCCGCCGCTGCCGCCGACGACGACGACTTCTTCCCCATGAATCTCTTCACCATGTCCGCGAAGTTCTGGTTCTTCGCGCCGGAGGGGAGGTCGGACGATTTGGCCCTGACGAGGGCACGCGAGGAGGAGGACGAGGAGGAGGCAGGCGCGAGGGCGGGGGATTTGCCGGGCTTCTGCTTGAGCTCCGTGGAGGACGACGTGGAGGAGCGGGAGTCATAGGAGCTGTAGCGGGAGGCCGCCTTGAACGTCGCCGCCATTCTCGCCAGAGAACTTCGGTCGCCGGAGGACTTCGGTCGGCGATTTCAGATGAGCATTTGCTAGGGTTTCTGCGGGAGGAAGAAGAAGAAGAAGACGACGAAGATCTGCACAGTAGAGAGAGAGAGAGAGAGAGAGAGAGAGAGAGGGCGAGCTTCGAGCGGGAGCGAGGGAGCTGAATTTGAAAGATGAAGATGGGGACACGTGGCGGTCGGTGGGGGAGTTTCGTGGGGGGAGGGGGCGCTGTCGGAATTCAAAAAAAGATTTTCGATGAGGCGTGAAAGGCGCGCGGTCTTGCTGATTTTCGGTTCTCGTTTTGTTTTAAATTGAGAATTCGCCTCCGATCTTCCCTAAAATTATGACTCTACCCCTTATTTTCAAGGATGATGACACAAACGATTCATAGACTTTTTGGCTTAATGTGTAATTTGATTATAAATTTTTAATTTATTTAATATGCTTTTTGAATTTTAACTCAATGTGTAATATGATCCTTAAATTTTTTGTACAAGTTCACTATAGTCCTAGAATTGCATGTAAATGTTCAATATAATCTTAAATTAATAGAAATATTATATTGAATATGAAAATTTATTGAGTTTGCACTAAAAATTTAGGAACCACATCAAAAAAATTAAAAATTTAGAAACTATATTGTACATTGAGTTAAAGTTCAAGAGCTACATTAAATAGAGTAAAAGTTCATTGACCAAATTGCACATTAGAATAAAGTTCATGATTATTTGTGTCGTTTTTCCTATTCTTTTACATGAAAGGGGTAGACTGTGCTAGCCTACTATCTCGAGCCGAAACTAAGCCGGTTCAATTCAGATATGTCATGCTCATTTCAATTTCAACATTGTGCCGGTCGATTTTGTCAAAGCTTTATTCCAACGTTTGGGGATTTTTCATTGTTCTTCTCCTCTGCATTAGTTGTACTGTATTACTGGTTTAGCTTTGCAGATCGACATAGTATGGTCGTTTTGTTTTATGGTATAGGTGATTAAGCCTCTGTGACTTGTATTGGGAGAGGTCGGTTCGCTTGGTTTGAGATAACAAGATTACTTTTATATCCTGAGAAGAAAACAAAAAAGATACCCGTATCGTTTATTTGAAATCGAAGTTGCTTCCTGTAGAATCAACGTATTAGTTATGAACTCTGCGGTACTAATCTCTTTGCATCATGTTGATAGCAATCCCTCCCTATTCACTGGTCAATGGCAGTCATGCTGGTGCTAGGTGGTATGAGAAGCTCAATGAAACAGGAGGATTTATCAAAATGCACATTCTAAGTTGGGCAAAATCAACGAGGGTGTAGCTTGCTAGATGTTGTATATCTTTTACTTGATGCAGCCTGTCGTAATTCACTTCGACCGAGAATCCGGGTTGGCTCGACAGCAGAACTTTGGTCAAGTCCACAGGCGATTGGCTCCTCTAGTGAACACTGGGGAATGCGAAAGGAGTAATTCAATGACAGCATTTTCTGTCTATGAAAACACAGAGAGAGAGAGAGAGAGAGAGAGAGAGAGAGAGAGAGAGTATACAGGGTCCAAACAGTTCAGCAATAAATGAACCATTCCATTCCAATGAGTAGCATGAGGCTCGATATCCAGTTCGTTTCCTAGGAAAAAAGAAAATTTCATCTCCTCCCAGAGAAAGGGAAAGACTGTCTGAGTCTATTAACAATAAGAGTTGAACAGACTTGCACTATACTTCATCATCATTCTATGAGGGGTTACTGTCAGAAAGGTATGAACATCAAAGGTGCAAAAGCCAATTCAGTCAAAAGCTACATGCCTGCTTCTGCAGCCGAGCAAATCCCACGGGCTAAAGAAAACTGTACCTTCGAAACTGGTATACAACATCCATTTTGGATGGACCAGGACTAAAATTTTTAGGGGAAATCTTGATCCTGTAGACGGCTGAAACTGCTGCGCTATGTTACTGTACACCGAATTATCATATAAGAAAAGAAACGGATTATAAGAGTCATCATTCACCAACGTCTAGTCTCCATATACCCAACAAAATTGCCTCCAACTCTGCTTTGGGATTAATCGAGAATAGACATCCCTTCTTCGGCAGCTTGAGTCATTAAGTCTACAGCATCTGCTATTTCAAATAACCGGTTGGTGGATTGAGGGTTCTCAGTTGATGCAATTCCTTTGTCATTGCCAATGGCAGCTGCAGCAGCGTCGCTAATACCATTGTGGTTTGTAACGCCAATTGATGTTTGGACATCATCTTGACTGAAACAGCTCTGCTTGCTCGCTCCTGCACTTCCTCGGAGATCATGAGATGCAGATAAATCAGGCAACTCTTTCTCTTCTATGATCACTTTTCCCTTGTTAGAGGTTGAGTCGATTTTCTGAGACCCGGGTGGAGATTTGTTGCAGTTAGATGCCTCTTGAACAGGAGTACATGATGAGGACTCAATGCCAGCAGAAGAATTTGCTGATAGAAATGCACTGACGTCAGGTTTTGACTTAATGTCTACCCATCTTTGATCAACCCAGTCTCTTGATACACGGACATTCTTCCTGTGGAATGTAGCTAGCCTGCCTTCGCCTGAAATAATGGGAGAAAATAAACATAATTTAGCCAAAAAGCTTAGTGGGTTTACAGTCACAAATTAGGTCTTCAACTCAGAAAAATGGCAATCTACACATGAATTCCAGATCTGGAAACAAAGTAGGGGCAACCCATCAACAATTTGCTAGATTCGAGCATACCTGGGAAATAAACCTCCAGACTATTCTTTCCAGGGACTTTAAGTCGAGTCACAACACCTTCCCACCAACCATCACACCACCACACATCTACAGCCATCCCAATCTCGAAATTACAGCCACCAGAAGTCTTGGGAGGGCGTGGCCGAATTGTCTGTCGGCCTGGGCACCGCATGCCCAATTTATCAGGAGAAGCTACCTTGACTGCAGGAACCCATTCCTGTGATCAAGAAACACGGAAGTCATTTGCTTTTTTCTAAACATTTGTTCAACACTTGATATGACTTGAAAATGTCCAGAAAATGTTCACGTTCTGGTAATACAGCTATATATCTCCAGCAAATGCAACTGCTGTCTTGGACTTTCAATTATATTAAAGAGTTAGATTATCAACTGAATTCTATGCAATGCATGATTAGCCTATTTTCTAGTGCTGGATACAAGCCCCCTGTCAAAGTGCCACCAGCACGAGCACACTGACTCATCAACACCAACATCTACTTCCAGTTCAAAAGAAGCGTCCGGAAGGAAAAAGTTCAGATATTAAGACAATTCCATACCTCGAGTTTAGCAATATCATCTGCATCCAGTAGATCATCGTACCTCACTTTCAGACACTTCTCTGACCTTTGCACAATTTGGCATCTAAACCAGCAGCCTCGAATGCCACTATCTTGGCAAAGCAGCTCTATTTTGTCGTTAACCCTCAACGAGAAGGGAACTTGGGGTTCCGGGGTCGCAAGTTTGATGCCTGGATTTTTTTCGACAACTTCAATTTCAGCTTAGGGTATGTTGATGTCGATGGAGTCTGGCTCTGGGATTCTGAAATTCTAATGCCTGAACCACCACTTCCATCATTGCCCTTGCACTCTTCCTTATCCTCCCCATTCTTATCGGGATCATATTTTTGGTCTTACAGACAAAAGAACTATCAAGACGAGACAAAATTGCTTGACTCGGGTAGCCACGCAATTTAGCAAGTGAAAAGGGCTTGACCTTATTGTTCTTAAACTGCCTCGAGCACATGTATATTCCAGCTGCTGAGGCCGCTGAAACAGAAGCCATGCATCTTTCGTAATGCTGGGCAGTCAAAACCGTTGCTGGACCCTCAACACATTCGGCACTGATCATCTGAACATAAGGTGTGATGAGAACTTCCCTTGGATGCAAATTCAACTGAGGAATTATATGCTGAACTTCCTCATTCTGGTAAAACCACCGCACTTTCACCTTTTTCAGTCCTTTCTTATCCTCGTACATATCTTCCACGTAGCCAAGGTATGGACAACCTTCTTCGGCCATGATCAGTGCAAAAGAGTGGACCTGAAAATTAAGGGGTCAGAATCTTGAGGAGAAGAAAGTCCATGTGACTACGACAAATTAACCAAGTTTCATGGGAAAAATTTAGCATTTGGAACGAGAACATAGACTTACAGCAATGGTGATTTCATTTCTGTGAAAAGCTGGATAATGTGTGAGCTGTTTAGCACAAACCCAAGCAACACCAGCCCAATCAATCTCTTGGTCTATAGCTTTCAATTTCCTCAGAGGCTGAATCAATGATACAAAATTCTTTAACATAGGAAATCTCACAGGCAACAATCACAGTAATCTAATACACTAAGTTTTTTTTTTCTTTTACAAAAAAAAAAATACTCACCACAGCCTTACCAAAAAAAAAAAAAAAAAAAACATACTCACCACAGCTTCATAGGAAACCAGAGCTTCAACTGTGTCGTCATTCTCTGAATCTGCACGAACAATCCAATCTGGTCAGAAAAATTCAGACCCCAGATAAAAGCACCACAATCATTCAGAGAATTCCAGAGCATATGATAAAGATAACTCCTACTTAATAGAAAGATATCAACCAGGCAGAAGAAATGCAGCCGCCAACACTAGATACCCTATGCAATAAAGGGGTAAAAAGCATGAAATCTCCATCTCATAATGACTTGATTGACCGAAAACACAAAACACCATAGGAAGAAAGGTACACACTGAGCATTATACCAACACTGACAGTCTTGTCATCATACAATTAAAAGGTGTGAGCTATGAGACAAAAATCAAGACACAGAACATGACAAGCACCATCCTTACAGCAACTAGCTTCTTTAGGTAAAAAGAATGTCGAAGCATGCCCCAGTAAAATAAAGCATTTTGAGCAGAATTTAACTTTCATTGCGGAGCGGGAATCGTAAATGTTAAGACATGCACACACAAGGAGAAGATAGAAGTGTTTGCTTACTTCAGTTATCTGAAAGGGTCAAATGATTGTTCTGTCTGAGCACTAATGTGCAGACCAACATTTATAATGGAGAAATAAAGGGAAAGTATCAACTAACAAGGAGACTGCTTACAGTATGGCTAGGTCAGTACAAGAACATACACAGGTGTAGACACAAAACACAAAAAAGGTCAGGGAAACACACAAACATGCAAAACAATACAGAAGACCAATGTCATGGGCAGGCAACCATAAGCAGGCGCCACACCACTGGACACAGATGCGCCAAACAATGTCCCCACGGAAGGTTATTCAAGAGTGCTGCAGAGAGAATTGTAAGGCAAAACTGGCACTTGTTGAGTCTGAGATAAAAAGTTCCCAGGCTTTGTTCAACATTCAGCATGAGTAGTTCTTCCAAAGAGTGCTAGTTGATCAACATGGGTACCAAAATGAAGCGAGTGGCAGTACTTATGATGCTTTGTGTCCGATCTCACATGTGTGCAAAACACATGCATTCGCAATATCCTCTACGCAGCAGACCCCCCAAACCTCTCTCTCTCTCTACGCACGTGCGCCGCACATGCGAATAGAGATTGGCACTTTAATACAAATTATGGGAGTAATAGCATCACCATAACAAAGATTTACTTCTCTGAAGGAATGATAAAAATCAAAAACAATCAGCTTTGTAATATCATTAATAGTATCCTTTCTACAAGGAAAAGTTCAGCAAAATCATGGGCGAACTGCTCCAAAGAAAGATAATTGTACAGTGAAGATAAGGATTGATGAACTGTGGAACTACCAACTGAAAAAAATCTATCTAACAAGAATAGTGAGCTACATCCCTTAAATATGTACAACAAAGTCATAATATCTTCTTGGGATTTGTTACCCAGATAGATCTTTACAAGCACATGATGAACTAGACTACTTGATGGATATCAAGAACACTTTTCGGAAGACCACCGCCATTTCAATTAAAATCTATCAAATAGAATGAAAAAATCATTGGATTATTTTCAAAAGCTCATCATAAAAGGGTATAAATTCCAGTACCAAAAGCCAAAAAGGGGTGAAGACGACACACAACATCAGTTTGCATAGCAAAGAAAGGATCTGTAAAATCACCAAACAATGGTGTGAAGCAAGAGCAACCATATAACTGGTTATAGAAGAATCGATGATACCCATTTCGTTACAGTAGTCAGCATACTTCATTGAAGAACTCATCGCAGAAGACCTCTCTCTCTCTCCCCCTCTCCAGATAAAAGAAAACTTTGACTCTGATTAGAGAACCGTTGTAAGAAAAACTTAAAAAGCGTGCAAAAGGCACATGAGTGCAGCTCCTTTTTAAGAGAGTTTGATATAATCCATACTGTAATATTGGCAAAAAATCTCTTCAAAACAGCAACTCCATAAATGCAGTCCCGAATGCAATGAATTAAGAGTCTTGACAAGATTTCGTGGCAATCTTATCAGTCAATGAACGGCCCATATCCAACAATATCTCCCTCTCTCTTGGGGGCACATGTGCACGTGCTACATACTAGAAAATCCCAAAAGGAAGTATAAGGCAGAGAAAACTTAGCACCCCGAGAGACAAAGATGAAATTAATACAAAGGGGACACGGAAAAGACTCATCTACCATAATTGTACAGCATTAACATAATCTTCTTCATCTACGCATGATAAGCAAGTAAATCAACAGTCTGCTCTTTAGTAGTTGAGTGTGTACGTAATGTTAGCCCACTAAACTTCGCACATATGCACATGCAGGGATTTAAAATCACAGTTCAAGGTCATGAGCCTTGAAGATAGGAAGGAAGACCAATCAGCCCATGATTGATAACCATCATAAAAATCGAGGGTCCACATCATTATCATATGTATGACCACACTTCCATGGAGGCTTTAAACAAATAGTCTCTTCAGTAACATAACAAATTCGGTAGTATCAAGTAGATATGTATCTCCATTTCACAGTGAAAAATGCAATGCAAATCTCCGGTTTGAATACTAAAATGATTTTGAGGCAGGAACAGCCAGGCGACAAGGCTTCCTATTGCTGCTGCTTCTGTTATTCTTGAAGAATGTAGCATCAAGGAGGATGGGTTTTCAACATTTTTAGGCAAATCTACATTTTCAGGCAATTAAATTCCTAAAGACATAGCAATGACACTAAGAATATACCAAAGCGAAATACTGAGTAATTCACATCATTTCAAGCCCACAAAAACACGATTCTTTAGTTGGATAGTGTGATTACCAGTAACACAAGGGACAATGGAGCATTCAAGAGTAAACATGGTGAGAGCCTTTTGCCTAACACAGCTTAAAATATAAGGAAAAAATTAACATTTACTCCAGTAACACTGTTTTATTGAAATATCACCAGATGAACAACGGATATTAGGTGTAGGACAACTTCCATGGAGATACATCAACCCAATGTGGTAAGACTATGTCATAGCTAGCTGCCCACATTTTAATGATAGATAACCAACTGCCAAAACTCTAATGAGACTATATGATAATTATCTTCATCAGCTTTCTTATTTTCAAGAAAGTGACAAGAAACAACTCCTGCAAACTTTCACAAGATCCAGAAGTTGTATTCATATGTCACTCCCTTAGAATGCGTCCATTACTCCAGATCATCCACTAATCGGTCCAATTTAAGTAAATAAATATTACCTAGGGATGTTTAGGATCCTTCCTCAGATCCAGCATCATAAAAGAAGTGCTATTATCAACACTGTGATTATAGTGTCTCTCTTTCTCTCTCTCAATCACTTTCATTTTCGTAATTTGGGTTTGAACAGCATTAGCTCCCGTTACATTAAGAGTAATCATCACCCTCCTTAACTATCAACTCCAATATTTTGATCTTCAGCAAATGCATATCACTTTAAGCAATAGTCCTTTAACATCTTCAAAATCTGATGCCGAATTGTGCTAATAAGGAAAATATCCTTAAGATTATATAGCTAAAAAATGGTCACTTATTGCAAATATCTAAAATTGGTAGTGCTCAAATCTGATGCTGACATGTGCTACTCTGGAAAGTCTACCAAAGGTTATATAGCTAAAAATGACCTATTGCTAATATCTCAAATTGGTACTGCTCAAACATTTATTATGAAACAAATGCCAAAAATGTTATTTTTAATGTCCTTAACCGGACATTGCCACCCCAATATTCAGAGACATGCGAGCATATTTATCTCTGTCTTGAACACAATTGTGCATATTAAAGTTTTCAAATGATAATGACAGAAGAACCATAATTAGCCAATGGCAAGTGATTGTCAAAATTCTAGATATATGAAAACCATGTTGTACAGCTGCGACGCTTTTTGAAGGCTAACTCCACCACTATGTGCTCATTCCAAGGAAACTAACGACTCTCCAAGGAAGGTGAGATTTGTTAGACCTCTTTCATTTTTCCTAATCTTTAGCATTTCATCCAGCACATGTGCTCAACATAAAGTAAGAAGACTTATATGGGTTCTCGATTAAATCGACCACAGTATCTAGTGGTGAGTAATTTACACTAGGAATGCAGAAACATACATGTTTTCAACCTGCCTCTCAACACAATCATGTTTCATATCTATATTTCCAAAAGAGGTCGCAAAGCCATCATGACATCACATATCACAATTTACATACTAGCCAAAGAAGCCTGAGCCATGAACTCATTTGTCAGAAACCAACATTTACAAACAATTGATATAACAATGCAAGGGAAACAAATGGCATTTAAAAAATACTGAGCACTCATAGCACATACTTGAAACCAATGAGGCGAGCAACTCCACAACTTCTCTTCTAGCTCGCCACTTTCTGAACCCTTTGATCAACCCATTGGACCCGTACAACTGCACGAAATCATCTGTCGCGATATACATCATGTGCCTAATGCTCCTCTCAGTCCCGACAACTGCCAGCACCGAATTCCCCGATGCATCCTTCAAGTAAAAATGCACCACTCTATTGCCCCGCTCAGCGCACACGATCCGCTCCTCCCACGCCACGAAACCGTCCTTATCATCAGACATTCTGAACCCCTAGACCATTCACAAGGGTTCAACTTCAACCTCAAGACAAAAACAAAAATGGGAAAAAATCCCTCAATTTAAGTCTACATAATTAAAACCCTTCAGTTGGACCACTAAGACACGCTTGGGAAAGACAACCCAAAAACCCTAACATCATCCCAACCGTCCTAGCACCTTAAACCCACGAACAAACTAAGTAAAAAGAGCTTAAAAAAACGAAGCCCGGTTCAAGCCCCTGATGACAAAACCTCCCTCCGGCGTCAACACGGACAAAGCAGCCGAAAAACAATCATGGGTTAGCAAGGACCGAGGAACGCAAAAATTTTCAGAGACACAAAGAACCCGAGTACACAAAAGCCAGCGCCGCCCAAATTAGACACCTCTCAGACGGCTCCACACACAAGATAATCAGGGTGATCGAAGAGGGGGGGGAAAAGGGTCGTCGTTCCAGTCAAGAACTGAAGGGTCCTCACCGGCATCAGAGGGACGACAGGCGAAAAGGAGACATTTTGAGACCAACCCAGAACCAGCAGCACCCAGAGAACGACGAGGACGACGACGGGGCACTGTAATGTGTTGTATGGTTTGACCGCCGCACGCCCAGAAGAGATAGAGGGATTTTGGGCTAAGGAGACGAGCCACAAGCCGCTAAATTCGGCTGGAGGGGAGAGAGAGATTTTAGTGAAGCAGAGAGACAGCAGCGACGCGAAGAAGTGAAAGAATTCTTGAGTATCGTTGTACCATCAGCTAAGCATTAACGATTAACGAGCGAGAAAAAAGACAGCTTTTTTTTCTTCTTCATTTGTGCGGTTTACGGAGCAAGGCGAAGCGGCTAGGAGAGGACAAAAGCCTTTCCCCATGCACCCTGGTTTTGTGTACAGGTTCAGGGGGAAAACTTAGCCCGGAATTCGCCTTCACAAAAAGTATTCTATGTGACGGTGACAT
The DNA here is from genome assembly GCA_017140325.1 of Eucalyptus leucophloia subsp. euroa. Lineage (NCBI taxonomy): Eukaryota > Viridiplantae > Streptophyta > Magnoliopsida > Myrtales > Myrtaceae > Eucalyptus > Eucalyptus leucophloia. Next base: position 22,167,668 of record CM029471.1, read on the forward strand.
CTACTTTTGATTTGGAAAGCAATTTTCGTCCTCAGAGAATATCTTCATTGATGATAATTTACCTGCGAAAGGTTTGTTTATGATGTTTCTTCGCACAAATGGCGTTGCGATTTTTGTACTTGTGCTAGCGGTTTTTGCGGAACTAGACCTCCATGCACGGTGGAGGTGCATTGCGGTGGTGGCTGATGGTAGTTATGGGCAAGCGCCGATCCTACCGGTGTGTAGTGTGGTAGCCCGAGAGGGGTGGTTGGTGGGCGGTGATGGGTGATCGGAGACGACTTTTGAGGCTCACAAAGACATCAACTTGTTAGGGGATAGCCGTGGCCATGGTGTCTATATGATGAGTATTGCTAAGAGGAGACACCAATGGTAGTTGGGCAATGGCAACGAATGATGCCCACTACTATTAATTATGGTAGTTTTGTGACCGATAATGTTGAGAACGGAAAACGTGACCATTTTACATTGCTTTTATAGAAATGGTGTAATTTATGTTAACATCCTTTAATAAGTAAATGATGCAATCTTTCGTTATGATTGTTTTGTTATAAATAGCATCGTGCTTAAGATTAACAATTATAAGTTTGCACCAAACAAAAAAAGAAAAAAAAATCAACAATTATCATGTAGCTATGCCATACAATCCGACAAAGCTATTGGGAAAAGTGTTCATGCCGAGGCAAAATGGCACAACAGTTACAACGACCAAATCAAGGGCAAGAAGTTTTGTGAGTCGTGATTATATTCAACTTGACAATCATTAGAACATCATTATTTTTGGGGAAAATTACAAAAACATGGTACGATGAAAGTTGTAAGCTTTATTTTGGGGAGTTATTGTCTATTGTTGGCCAAAGCCAAGAAGCTAGAAAGATAGTGGTTTATCCTGTGGTGGATCTCAGAGGCCACTAATCTCTAACACGCGAACTTGTCTTATACAAAACTCTATGATTGAATCAAAAGTATTTTGACCAATGATTTCAATAAGATCCTTCCATTTAGCAGCATCTCAAATTTAATTGATTCATATACTATTCTATGATTATGTAGTTCTCCAAATTATCTCCGATGATAATTTTAGGACAAGGTTCAATTTTCCTCCAAAAGTGCATGGAATATGAAACTAACACGTGGCACTTTGCCAATCTAGGCTTAATTTAGGAATACATACTTTGAAATATTTACACTTCCTGTTTGCATATCGAAAATGCATTTGGCGGACCTTTTTCTAATGCTCTGGAGATGTTTTCTAAAAATAAACTAGAGGAAGATAAGAACGGTACTCTTGAGTTTTCCAATTTAAAAAGAAAAAAAAAAAATCAAATGCAGCAACAACAGCAACTTAAGAAAACTCTAATATGAGGAAAGTCTTTCCAGCCGGCCTAGTTATAAGGCCTCAATTCTCAGTGCAAGCCCATCATCTCCATCTCGAATCTCGATCCACCCCGTGCAATTTATATCAGTCTGTCATCATTATCCTCTCTTTCCCTTGATAAGGCGCACCAGAAAATGCTTTGCTACCACTCATACATATGAGCTAAAAGAATCACTGACTCCAAAGAAATGAAGACACTAGTTCTGCAATCTCAGTTCCTTCTTTCAAGAAACGCCAACCTCTCCAACCCAAGATCCAATGCCACCACTGTCATCCCCTCAAGAATCGTGACATCATGCAGTCAGCACCACCCTCCACCACCTCCTTCTTCTTCATCAACATCAGCATCTTCCAGATGCAATTCCATTGCAAGACCCGCGAGAGCCATCCAGAAGTCCCATAATCAGCACTCTCATCATGTTTCAACAGATGGGGGTTCAAGAAAGGTGGTTTTAGGTACTGTTTCACTTGGGATTGCGCTGCTCCTTATGGGATTTGAAGACCACCACAACAAGGCTTTGGCCTTTGGCCCTGAAGGGCCACTGGTAGAGGAGTTCTGGGAAAATGTCAGGAGATATGCACTGTATGCCCTCACAGTGAGTACAGGCGCTATTTACACTATATTGCAGCCCATCTTCGAGCTGCTCAAGAACCCGATTTCCGCTGTTCTGATCCTGTTGATCTTAGGAGGTAGCACCTTCATTGTGTACCAGGTGGTGGCTACCATGGTTGGGGTCAATGAATTCGCTTATGATTATGCGTATTAATTAATCCAAAGTTTCAATTTTTCCTGAAGATAGATTCCCATTTGTCTTTTCATGTTTCTCTCTGCTTTTATGTCTTTAACACATGAAGCATAGTTTTTGGAATAGTAGAATATTAGCAAGCCTTGCTCACAATCTATAATGATCTTCATTACCGGTTGGTTTTGCTTATCTTATGGATGATGTCCTATAATGTCATCTGATGGACTGAATTTTGTAACTGCGTTTTGTATGCTAGGCATATTAGAATGCATCCAACTACAGATAGTTTGGTTTTGGATTTTGAGAGTTTAAATGCTATGTAGGTTAGCTCAATTTGTATATAGTTTGATTGAGCCCTTCGTAGTACACATCCATGTTGAGGTTGATGCACAGAACTGTCTGAAGCCTCCAATAAAACTCACACAGTAACACATTAGTTGTCTGGGCATCCACGAAGAGGGAAAAAGAATTTGAATAAAGCCGGAATGGATTAATGAACACTTCATATGTGATTCCAACAGAAGAAAAAAGGTGCATTGAAAGAACGTCTTTCAATAGGTTGATGCAAAGATCTTCCATGTTGCTGCAACTTCTACCGTCAGCTGGTGGACATGTTCCCCGTGTCATCTCTATCCTTAGAATTTGCCCTTTTATTGTTTCCTTGGAAGTGTGCAGTTTACAATGCTTTTGTGGAATGTAATTCATGAAGTATGGCTAAACCTCTTATATCCTTAGAATTTCCCCTTTTATCGTTTCCTCGAAAGTGTGCAGTTTACAATGCTTTTGTAGGATGTAATACATGAAGTATGGCTAAACCTTTTATATCCTTAGAATTTGCCCTTTTATCAATTCCCTGGAAGTGTGCAGTTTACAATGCTCTTGTAGAATGGAATTCATGAAGTACAGCTAAACCTGTTATGGTAGTTCTGTCTAAACTCGAGAAATTGTTGAACTGTTCTTTATCTGTTGTTCTTACTTGTCGAAACACCAGAGAGATTTGTTCTTTCTAATATCCAGGCTTCCCAAATCAAAGATCATGATGTCCCATTTCTTGAAATCCCCAGAAAAATCCATGCTTGCTCTAGAGGCTTAGCTTACTCTCTAAGGTTCTCAACAAGTTTCATTGATTTTTGCAGTTCAATGAACATTTTCACAGATAAGTGCTTCTCAAGCCACTTTTATGCTCATCCGTGATTGTCAACTTATAAACTCTACCATCTTCTTAAAGATCTGCATTGTGATATTGAAAAGTTATTTCTGCAAACCAATATGCAGTGGGCCTCTCCTTCAAAGATGTCTCTTGTTGGACACCATCACAAACAAAAGAATTATGGTTGGTTTGATTTTTTGCAGGCTTGAGATGTGTCAATGTGCATGTTCCTATGCCCATAGAAACCGCTTATCATCTTTCCATTTTATAAATCATCGGAGATGGATTGTCACCATTAGTTCTGTCGCACACCTTCATGTGAGAGTACATCGATGAACCAAAACTTAATCTTAATGATCAAAACAAGTACATGAAGTTAACCATAACAGGATTAAGCCCTTGTCCATACCATGGCTAAATATCCAATATTCCAATCCTTCTCTGCCTCCTTATAGCCTCTCTATTGTCTCGTACAAACCCTGGCTGAATTCTTCACGTTTGTGATTGTAATTGTTTTTGCATTTGTGGTATTTAAACGTATCCTGAGAAACATTGGGAAATCACCAACTATACTATAGGAAGAATCACCAAAATCAGGAAAATTACAAGTTATGGGAGCTTCAGTCAACAGAACCATAGAACACCAAGATGCATAACCGTCTCAATGTTCAATAATTCCAGACAGACCTCAGAAATTCCTTGAAAGTTATCTACGAGGTCCAATGTGAGTAGGCTCTTGGCATCTCACTCTAATCAATACTCATTCGCTGAGTAAAATGCCAATCCTGCTTATACATCCCATACCCTTATTGGAATGTTTAAATAAACAAAGCATTTTGTACAAGATCCGACTTGATTATTATTATTATTATTTTTTTTTTGACAAGGATCCGACTTGATTATTTACTCAGTTGGATTTTGCAAAACTAGTTAATGAATCTATTTTAGTAGACTTCTGTGTTCCTAGCATTGCTGCTCGTTTTCTGGAGTATCCTCTTAGATGCCCCGTCTTATGGCTCTGGAGATCAGATGCTATCTGACATGGATTTGCCTCTGTAAACAAGACTTCTGAACTCAAAATGCTTCACCATCACAAGAGAAGAGGGAGGCTGAGAAGTAGAAAGTATACTCTGAGATGCTTCTGAGGAAATACTACTCGGGCAGATTTTCATTGGCACACTTGATGAGAACAAAGAGTACGTAAAATGCAAAAGAGGATAACATGCAAAGAGGAACATTCCAAATCCATGGTCTTGCCAATCTTAATTAATCTAATGTTCAGAATAAAGATGACATCGATTATATATACTCTATCTGCCTAGACACGTAAATATTGACCAACGAAGAATATTTAGATACCTTATAGATCAGTCGTGATGGCACTTTGTGGGCCTGAAATTTAACTCAACTGCTGTAATTAAATGACTTCTTCTATGTATTATGGCTGCCAGGTCCAACCACAAGGTCATGCCCAAGTGCTCAAAGCATAGTCTAGGCAAGCCTCTAGCAATAATATTAGTACTTGTTCTATTGTATTTTGGCAACATATGTACATATTGTCATTTTATTATCAAGCGGTAGAATTAACTGCAGACAACACCAGCAATGTCTTGGATATAACACAAGCTCTTTCATTTCGAGAAGATACCTTGAAGTCCTCTCGATGTTTATTTATTAACTGTTCAAGCAAGAAAAGAAGTTAAGGGATTATTTTTCAACGAATTACTTCCCTTATAAAAAAAAAAAAAAGAGCCTGCTAAAAGAAGTAATATACTGAATGATTTGCAATGAATCTGAAAGCTGCTTAAGGAAAGTATCTGATTCTCATTCACCTAACCCTTGCTGATCTGATGTTTCAAGAAGCTTTTGACTCCCAATTTTCTTCTAGTTGGGCTTCGGAAGCAGCTGTAGATTGCCAATTTGTGATACCGTGATATAATCAAGAATACACCAGAAGTGGAATCTACTTTGTAATTAAAAATTTAGTAAATTAATTAGAAGGATTCTGAAATTGCTATAAAAAAAAAAAAAAGAAAAGAAAGAAAGTAGAATGGTCTGATTCTGTGAAGTTAGGAATCTTGCCTGTTTTATGCTCTCTTTCCCACTGTTTAAGATAATGTTTTCTTCAAACTTCAGTTTTTTTTTTCCTAATATATTAGGCTGCCCCAACTGTAACATAGCTTTGCTAAACAATTAATCTTAATCATATATCTGAGAGCTATTAAAAATGTGATCTTTATGAAGGTGAAACCAATCTAATGGTACCTTAATTGCACCCTTTTAAGTTCAACTTCCCAAGCATAGTTCTTGATCCCTATCATGTTTTTAAGGTTCATGATTAAGTGGGAGAACCGCTTAGACTTTGCACCTAAAAAAAAAGAAAAGTATCTAAAAAGTCATAAATCTATTATATTGATATCAATTCAGTTATAAATATTTTTTTAATTGGATCAATTTAATTTTAAACTTTTTCATATTGGTTGCGAATTCAGTCCGTTCGATTAATTTAGGTTAGAAATTACTAATGTGAACGCTAATTATTCTATGTCGCGCGATTGTCAATAATTTTTATTTTTATTTTTTTCCTTTCCTTTTTCTTTCTCTTTTTCTTTTTGGGCCATGGCTGACGAGGGTTGGCCTTGTAGGGCCATGCCTAGGCAAGGGTGAGTGGTGGCGAGGGGCGGCCTTGCCCTCGCCCAAGCATGGCCTGGCGAGGCCAACCCTTGCCATGGATGACCTACATTTGATTTGACTAGACCAAGAAAGTTGATTTAGTTTGGCGAGCAAAAAAACTGATTTCAGATTTATAGCTTGTTGAAATATATATACATTTATAGGTTTATCTTCACCTAAAATCTTCAATTTTTGGATTAGTGATTCTAATATGGTATCAGAGCTAGTGCTATTCTTTTCTTGTATATGCATCCACCTCCATTAGTCAAAATTTCATGTGTTGCTCCTAATTTGGCTTGCATGTAAAATGTGACATAATTTAACAATGGATTTTATATGTTCTTTGTTTTCATGTGACTTTAAAATTTAAATTTTCAGTTGGAGGGTTTTTTAGCACTGCCGCAAAATGATTAATGAGAGCTGTTCAAGAATCGTACTTGCAAGAGAAAACTGCTAATGTACAGATGCATAGAGTTTTACAGTTTCCCGAGGCTTCTGAAAATTCAACAACAGTTGAATACCTGAGACATTGCACTTTTTCGTCGTCGCCGACGGGAATAGAAGAGTCTTGAACGGACAAGGACCATAATTCCAGGCGAAATATCACATGCAGGTCATGGCTGTGCCTCTGTTCAATGTAGCAAGACGACAAAGAAAGAGGCAGAAGGAAAATAATAATGCTTCTAATTTTGGCACGATACAACTGTCTGTCTTCTTACCATCTGCCAAGGACAGAAGGAAATCCCACATGTTTAGTGTAGCAGAAAGGATCATTACGAGATCTGCTTTTGGATGCTTTCTTAGATTTTAGGTTAAGGATGTCGATGATGTGGACTACGTGACATGTATAGGCGGCAGATAATTACTCCAAAAGTACACATGATTGCTTTAACTTTCTTTACGTAGCTTTGCTGTTGTATAGATTCTTGCACATAATAAATTATATCCCACATACATCAAGCACAGACGCGTATACGTGAATAATGCTTGACCTGCATGATTAGGTAACAGATGGAGCCTCCCTTTATCTTTCCCATTTTGGGGCAAGCAAATCTTGTTGTAGGTCTAGCTAGAAACTTCAAGGCAGCTACCTTTTGTTTTTCTTTTTGTTCTCGTCAAAATTGGGATCAGAGGATCTATACTCTTCATGGGATAGCGCGCCTCCGAAGAGGTCCTCCCCACTCACAAAAAAAAGTTGATTAACTTTTAAGTCCCCGCCCATCTATTTTTCATGAAGGTGGATGGATTGCATGTTGACATCCGAAAATTCAAGAAGATATGCTACGCATTGGAACCGGGATGAGGCTGTAGTGGCATATTCATCGTATGACAATAGTTAATTATACCTCAAATCAAGGATTATGAATATTGGTGCAGAACTCTTCTTATAATATTCAAAGAGGTCGGCAATGGAGATCATTCGACCAAAAAAAAAGAAAGTGCCAAAGTGCAATCACCAAAGGGTATGCTCGTCATTTCACACGGTGCTCCCCATTAGCTACAGCACTTTTGGACTTCTATAAGAGGAGAAAAAAGAGGCACCATGATTCCATGTCGACCCAAAACCCACAAAGCAAACAGGATTGCATCATTCCCTGCCCCGAGCACAGCTTGCCTTTAGCTTGCCTTTAGCTTTGCGCCCAAAAACGAAACAATCGAGCAAAAGATGGATCAAAATGACAACCTGATGAAAGTCCAGAACGTTCACAAAATCAACAGCAAGAACAGCCACTTCCTCATGAGGGCTTTGAAATTTGTCATCTCAATCTCTCTGCTGTCCTTCGTTGTGTGTTATTCCTCAGGATACTCTCTCTTCCCTCACTCCTTCAACCTCTGCTTCTCCACGATGCTCTTTCGGATTTTCACTCGCTCCCTTGAGAGGAAGTTCATGTTCCTCGTTTGCAACGGGATCTTAGCTTTTGTTGCCAAGAGCTCCTGCAGTTCTAGCAGCTCTTCGCCATCTGGGTCTGATCTTGATGGTGATGATGAATTGTTCAGGAAAAAAGACAGGTCGGCTTTGGATGACTTACCTGAGGATGAGATCAAAGTTTCAGCTTCTGGATCATCAGAAGTTGAAGCTGTGACTGCTGAAGATGCCGCTACTACTGGGTATAACGAGTACCGGGAAAATGATCTGGTTCTTGCAGCTGAAGAAGAAGGAGAAGAAGAGGGGGAGGAGGAGGACGAGAAACTTCAAGTTCAAGGAAAAGATACAGAGGAAGCAGATGAAGCTGAGCAACAGGAAGAGCAAATATTACAAGATAGAGGAGCAGAAGATGAAAATGAAACTTGGGGCGTGGAAGATGATGACAGACTCAGCAAACAAGATAAAGAAGAAGAACTAGAAGAACGTGGCTACATGGGGAAAGAACCAGAATCACCAGCAGTTGCTACAGGGAGTGAAGAGATGATGAGTACGGAGGAGTTGAATAAAAAGTTCGAGGAATTCATTAGGAAGATGAAAGAGGAGATCAGGATTGAAGCTAAAAGTCAGCTGATTGCAGTGTGATTGTAAGACAATCCTGTACATAACCAGCCAACGAAGCGAATACCATCAAGGGTTTGTCCCTTTTAGGGTGGATGGCGACGAAGCTCTCATGTTCATGACTTCTGTTTTCTTTCGAGGTCATCATGTTGTCTTTTTCTCGCACCGTTAGTCCTGTCCTAGATCAAATAGCAGCTAAGTGTAATAAACAAAATCTCTAGCCTTTCTTCTTCTACCTCCCTCAAATCATATCTATGTGCCTAGCTCTTGACGTTCAACAGCGAAGAACAAATTTCTATGCATCTTCATCTTCTCTTTACAGCTCTTCAGCAAGAGTAGAATCCAAGGAAAAGGAAAGACCAACACGTCGTAATCTATAAAATGAAAGTTCTGTGTTTTTGACATCATTTGTATTCGGAACTTTCAAAAGTCGCGGTCTAATAAGCCCCCCAAAAAAGAGGATCAAGCCCGTAATCTTGGAGGTAGTCCTCTAATCATTCGTCGTTCCGTACTGTCGTTCTCTCTTCGCGTTAGACTTAGGGATTCACGGTGTGAAAGGGACGAACGTGGAAACGGCGCGCTCTTCAGTTGACTTGGGGCTGGATTAACGTAGAAAATGCTAGAAAGAGGGAGACTCCCCTTGTCGTTGGACAAGTAATTATTACTATGACAGAACTAAAGGGTCATGCTCTTTCAACACGCTCACGAGTGATGTGATCATGTGATGTAATGTCTCTACTCTACTGCAGCAAATGAAGCTTCCGGGTTCCTTTGCATCGGAAATGATGGAAGTACTGAATTATCAGCAAGAAAGAGACGATGACATTAAGGAACAAGATGATCATGGCTGTTTGACGACGGAAGGAGTAATGAAAAACGACAACTTTCAAGAAGTTGTTCACAGTTTAGGCGGCATAGTCTCGTTATGTTGGATATATCAAACAGGCCATCTTGGCTCTAAGTGAACTAGTATTTCTCGCTCTAGAATTCTTTGAATTTCTAGAAATAGAATTAGAATGCATATGATTTCATAGTTTTAAAACAGATACCCCAAAATTACTAAAGGTTGCCTCGGTGGCCACTTTTCTCATTTGTGAAGGGAAGATGGAGAGTTTGATTCTTCACATTATTTGAGAGCTAGGGTTTGGATGTGCGGGTGAGGGGATAGAGATTCGCAACTTACACACAATACCTAGTACAATGGTTTGTAAAAGAGAGAGATAAATACATTGGAAGTCATAAAACTTATAATGAAAATACAATTGAGTCATAAAACTTTAAAAAAATACAATTAAATTATAAAACTTGTTACAAAGTGCAATTGAATCATAAAACTTTTAAAAAGTATAATCAAGTTTTAAAACTTGTCATATTGATTTAATCTAAGTCATTCCATTGATTACACTTTTTAAAAGTTTTATGACTTAATTGCATTGTCGTGACAAGTTTTACGACTTGATCAGACCTTTTGAAAGTTTTAGGACTTAATTAAACTCCGTGATAACTTTTAGGACTTGATTGCTTTTTTTGAAAGTTTGAGGATCCAATTATATTTTCGTGACAAGTTTTAGAACTTCTAATCCACTAATCCTGTAAAAGAGATATAAAATAAGATTAGACAAAAAAAGAAGAAGAAGATATCTCATGTCTCAGAAAAGTTTTAGATTTGACTCTAAGATCATGAACTAAATTAAACTTTGGCGACTTATTGGCAATATCAAGTCATCTTTTACACAAGGACTTGAATCTCCGGGCGTCACTTCTCATTCTCATTTTGTGTGTGAGGACAGGAGGATCTGCATTTTCCAATAGGTACTAACAGTAGCTAGAAAGCATAATAGCTAAGAACATATTACAAGATTTTTGTGCCATGATTAGTTATATGATTGCACATCATTGAAAAACTTAAACAAAAGTTGCATATTTTTTTGACAAGGGACTGCATCACGAAGGCCACTACTATCTTTGAGCCTACATGTATTTTGCATTATAATAATCCAAAGATGACAATGTCAACTTTATGCGACTCTTCAATTATTTAGTTTTCTTTCCATCACATGCACATAAAAATGTTCTTAGAGGAAGACCAGAAGATGTGAGTGGTGAGGGAAAGGCGATTGAGACACAATATCTCAAACCCTTTTTATCAACAACACTCTTTATAACTGCGCAAGACCCACCAAAGATATGTACTGATCGTACACAGAGAAACGAGGCGAAGTTCATGATCAGATTCACTAGGTAGGAGAAGCCAAAGCGACTCTGAAATCTGAGCTTCGACCTCAAGGATAACATGCTTTTTAGACAGACAAGGTGGCCTCAGTTAGACTGAGCAGAAGCGCCAAAACCGACTCTTAGACAATCTTCCCAAGTGGTAGAATCCCCTTTTGCTTCTGCCACCTACCTCACGTGCTCTCCAGTGGAGGAGCTCCAAGTGTCGGCTCTTTGAAACGATGGGTGCCAATTATTGGGTGCATCAATAAATTCAAGTAGATGCAAGGGGAGAAAGTAGAATACCATGACTTGAGACCCTCTTGGTTTCATCATCAATTTCTTGTGGTCTACATGATCTTTTCATAGAATGTCAAGCTACATAATGGGCTCACTCAAATACCCAATAATGTGTTTTTTTTTTTTTTTGGGGGGGGGGGAGGGAGGGTTTTTTTTTTTTTTTTTTTGGGGGGGGGGGAGGGGGGGGGGTTGGGTGGGGTTTTTTTTTTGGGGTTATTGAAACTTGAAAGTAATTACGTCTAAGAATGTAAGCACATAGAAAATCCTCTAGCGTGAAAGATTAGGGCACATCACCAAAAAAATTGTAAAAATTATGAAGCAAAATTGACATCGTGTTATGATCTGGATACTAAATAGTGTCCTCAAATCCATATGCGATTATCTTGATAAATCAATATAATGTAAGGATCGTTCTTCTTGATTTATGTTATGGGATATCGTACAGGATTGATGTTTAGTATCATCTTGAATCGGTGAAAAAAGAAACCGTTAAAGTCTTGTATCAGTACTCAACAGAACTGACAAGCTCAGTACTTTTTTGTTTTTCCTTAAACACAAATACACATGGCAATACTTTCCTTCAAAGAACGACTATTTCATGTGCATCAACAGCAAATTGGAACAAGGAAAAAAGTTTAGGGCCATTTTACATCGCGACGAAACAAAAGACAAGCCCCCCGAAGTGCCAAGATTTTAATGTGACAAGGAAAGGACATGTAAGCTGAGAACTCCTGGTGAAGGAGACGTTCCTCTCTCTCCTAGTGTTGTGAAAACCGACCATTCCTTGAGCTCCGTACACTTATGTGGTCTCAAGAACTCTGCTCATCATTTTCAACTTCTGCACCACTTCACTATATCCACAAAATATCTGTTAAAATGAGAGCGTGCTAAGCTTTAGACATGGGGCCATCTTGAGAGAGAGAGAGAGAAGAAGAAGAAGAAGAAAAAGGAGGTTCATATTGAACTGGAAATACGTCAAAAACAGGGGCACGTGACATTCAATAAAAAGACGAGTGGTCTAGAGACATCCAGCAAGGGACGGACAACTGATGAAACGCGAAGTGTTTTGGCTCTGTCTTGGAGTGTAGATGACTCGGTAGTCCCAGTCATTTGTTCCAAAATACTCAAATCTCTCCTACCCATGAAAGAACCATCTGTCCCTATCCGTATGTGCAATGTGAACGTGGGGTCCTTGAAATTCAATCACCACAGCAGTATTTTTGTCTAGAGTTAAGCTGTATACACTCCAAAACCGTCTTCTAATCGCAAACTATTAAGTAAAATGATCTCCTGATACAGTACAGGAGCATAAGATTTTTCTTTTTCCTTCGGCCGAAGCATCATACCATAGGTGACAAGTTTGTCATCCCGCACATTCTTCTGTTCATTTTCTCAGCCAAACGGCATAATGCCCGTGTTCCGTGCGTGCATAAGGTAAAGCTTGCATTGGGAAAGCGTTAACATTGCATGCACTGTGGTTTAATAATTTTGACAGTTTAGGCTTTTACAAGTAGGAATGGTCTAACAATTACATAGAACAGAACCAGGGGACTTTTACAAATGGGAAAAAACAGAGTCCAGTCTGCAAAAGAAACTAGAAGCAAACTATATCTGAAACACCCAAGTTCTCTAAAGAAGTCGATCAACAATGATAATAGCTGAAGAGCACTTACTGCCATTGGCGAGGGTGAAAAAGGTTTGAAACAGAAGCAGCTTCTTAGCCCTCTTTTTTCTGGTTGAATGAAAAGAAATCGGTGATGGTTGAAGAAGGATGAAGTTTGTTGAGTCACGCCTAAAACTTCTTCCAGGTGGGCTTCCACTTAAAAATTGTAAATCCCAAAGAGGAGCCGATGACGCATGAACTTCTGATTGAGGTTAAAGTATTAATAAACGACCGTAGAGCTAGAGAAAGCCATTTGAAACGCGACCGGCCAGGATGTTTCCGTTGCTGTCTCTTAGTTTGCAAGGAAATCTCCGCCAAATGATTGTCAAATGACTTGACTTGGATCTTGTCGTCTGTTCTGCATCCGAAACCGTGTCAGCATATGACAATTCCATGTCAAAAAACAAAGCAGGCAGAAGAAATCGGGGGGTGATTATGAGGACTCCCACCGAGGATTTTGTCCATCTTGCTGTCTTGGAACGGTGAAGGGGTAATAAACCCTGCAAATGTCTGAATTTTCATAAATTTTACAGCCCAAGCATTTATTTTTTTTATTATTCAATCAAGTACCTCGATTTTTTAAATGTTGGTCAACGTAAGATCTCCGTTAAATAAATTACCATATCCTAACTAAACAAAATTATGTCAATTCTATTTAGGTGATGGGCGATGAGGAGAGAGGGAATGTTGACTTGAACAATCCCGGTCGTTGAATGCAACTCTAGGACATCATTTGAAGAGGCCATATCAAACTCCAATTTGGATTATTAATGGCTATTTAACGACCTCAGAGTCCAATTCTTGACATTTTTTATCTGTAATTTTGATCGAGATCTCATATTAACCCATATCAAATTGAGCTACTTCTTTGATTAAAAAAATAATCTAGGCACTCGATTATGAAATGATTAAAAGTTTAGGCATTTGTGATTTGATTATCCCTTGTAGCGAACAAAGGAAATGACACAAAGGAGAATATTTCATCGCATTGCCACGGAGTCTTCCTCACTTTGGAGCTTATGTGTAGTGCGTGGCAGAGAATTTGTTTTTTCTATTTGTTTTTTACTCTTCCGTGTTCTCTTTTGCTGAAAAGCCCCCATAAAGATGAGGGTCACGGTTTAATCCTTTAACTTGTAGCAAGTTGCGGTTCCGTCCTTCTATTCTTTGAAGCAACCAAAGTCTCTAAATTGCTGAACACATTCCCTACTTCAGTACATAGCTCTGTGACGTGGGAAACCCAGTGCTGGTCTGGCATGCCGCACCAGCATAACACAGAAAAAAGTAGGGTGGAAAAAGGAAAGAAAGAAGAAAATATTAGGTGGTCCCAGACCGCCAAGTCAATGTGATCTCAGACCAATCATCAAGTTGAGAGTGCTAGTATGAACACTTAGAGGAGGTGAATAGGTGTATAAAAATAAACCTTGGCAAATATATGCGGAATAAAATAAATTTCAAGTAAAATAAATGAGTTAGGGAAGAGAATAAGAACACAAGATTTATAGTAGTTCGGCTTAATCCAAACTTATGTCCACTCTCCCACGCTAACAGCCTTCTTGGCTAGATTCCACTATGCAATCAACAAGGGATTACAACTTCGAGTGCAAACACTTAGTAGTAGATCGCACTATCTCACTAAGTCACTCTTTTGGTATTTCTCTCACGATCACAAACGTTTAAGCTCTCAAGAGACAAGTATATGATCGAAAGTCGCTTAGACTTTGAAATTATAAATTCTACGCTCCGTCTCTTTCACTTTCTCATCGGTCCATAATCTCCTTAAATACTCCTCCACTTCCAAACTACCCGTTGGACAGATCCCGGAGAATCGTCTTCCAATATACCCATTGGACAGCTACGTATCTAGAAGATTTGGTAGCCGTTGAGTGACAAAGGTAGAATCCCAAATTGATTCCGATCGCCCATATAAACGAAATCTTGGTTTTCATAAGTAAAGCTTCTTCGTATAGAAAGTTCTTGTCTTTAAGATCCAATCGTCAATCAATTAGATTGAATCAATCAAATCAATCTTGTTGTGGAATCCAAATCAGATCACTAGCCGTTATATGATTGGGCTTGAGTTACGATCTGTCGAGTCTTGATGTAAAGTCTGAGAGCAATAGACTTTACATTCTGAGTCTGAGTGCGATAGATTTTACAATCTGAGTCTAAACATATTCTGCTTACGAACGATTTAGCTTTAAGGTTCGTACCCGGTTCGGCTTCAAAAGATAGAGTCTGTCTTCTAGTTCGGCTTCAAAGCATAGAGTCTCGTCTTCCGGTTCATCATTCACGTTCGATCTAGAATTAGTCGAGTTGACAGAATTCGATGTAGAATAGACTTTGACACTAAAGTCGCGGTCTTGACTTTGAGTCTTGAGTCGGCAATCTTCGACTTTGAGTCTTGAGTTTGCCAGTCTTTAGACTTTGACATAGAAGTCTGGAAATCTTCAAAATATACTTTGGACATATGTTACGTTCAGTCTTCTGGCCATCTTCTGACTTTGATAATATCCTTTACATGTTCTATTATCTGCATGGTCTATTACTTAACCATTAAACATGTTAGTAGCTTTTGATTTATTTTATCATCTTCAAAACATCATAAGGGATTTCCCTAACACAAGTGTCATGAGAAGGTGTGGGGGCTGTTGGAGACTAGAGGGACTTCTTGCCTAAAAATTTTTTTTTCCTTCTCGTATCACTATGGACCTACTTTGGGTTTTCAGTATTTTCGGAATGCTAAATAGGGGTTTAATGATTTTTTTTTCTTCCAATATTGCCCTTAGTGATAAATACGTTTTTCTCTTTTACTCTAAAAAATTACTGTTCATCGTCTTCCTCCTTAGACTTGTTGCTCCACTGGTGAAGCTCAGCCGGCAGAGCTTAGTCGGTTGGATCTGGTCGCTGAGAAGGGTCGCTTAAGGTCAAGCAACCTCGGGCATCGACCCCATGCATGGCCGTCGCTTGGGTCACGCGACCCGCCGCCTCCCCACCACCACCGCCACCAGCCACCTCCCCCACCTCCCCCACCACAACCACTAGCTCCGGCTGCCTCTTGATTGTTCCCCTCTACTTCAGCATCTCCTCCTCATTTTTCCTTTTCTTTTTTTTTTTCCTTTTTCTTTTCACCTCAAAGCTACTTTGCAAAATTTGCCTTCACCAAATGCCCATTCCAAGATACTTGGGGAAATGCCTTGGCCTCGTTTGGTTTAGCATTTGGAAGGGACTTTGGGACTCTAAAGTCCATTGGCCGTTTGATTTTTTTAGTGACTTTGGCAAGATACAATTGCATCTCCAAGTGGTTCTAAGAGCCTTTAGCCGAATGTAGCTCTAGAGGTACTTTGGGAAGTTGCATTTTCGGAATGCAACTCCGGTACTGTTCATCTTCTTCCCTGTACTATTCATCTTCTTCGGAGAGACGAACGAAGGCCGGTGACCACCGGCCAAGGAGTGGCCCGTGCCTGCAACCGTTGCCTAAGGCGTCACCCGACCTTGGCGATCGCCACTTGGGGGTTGTGGCCACCCGGTGACCGCCACCGAAGTTGTACAGGTTGAGGGGCAAAACTTGGCCCGGAATTCGCCTTCGGAAAAAGTATTGTATGTAACGGAGACATCTACTTTTGATTTGGAAAGCAATTTTCATCCTAAGAGAATATCTTTGTCGATGATAATTTACCTAGGAAAGGTTTGTTTATGATGTTTCTTCGCACAAATGGTGTTGCGATTTTTGTACTTGTGCCAGCGATTTTTGTGAAACTAGAACTCCATGCACGATGGAGGCGCATTGCGGTGGTGGCTGATGGTAGTTATGGGCAAGCACCCATCCTACCGATGTGTAGTGTGGTAGCCCGAGAGGGGGTGGTTTGTGGGCGGTGATGGGTGGTCGGAGACGACTTTTGAGGCTTGCGGAGGCATCAACTTGTTAGGGGATAGCCGTGGCCTCGGTGTCCATATGATGAGGATTGCTAAGAGGAGGTACTGATGGTGATTGGGCAATGGCGACGAATGATGCCCGATGCTATTGATTATAGTAGTTTTGTGAACGATAATGTTGAGAATAGAAACCGTGACCATTATATATTGCTTTTATAGAAATGGTGTAATTTATGTTAACATCCTTTAATAAGTAAATGATGCAAACTTTCATTATGGTTGTTTTGTTTTAAATAGCATTGTACATAAAAGATTAACAATTATAAGTTTGCACCAAAAAAAGAAAAAAGAAAAAAGAAAAATCACCAATTATCATGTAGCTACACCATACAATCCGACAAAACTATCCGGAAAAGTGTTCATGCCGAGGCAAAATGGCACAATGGTTACTACGACCATATCAAGGGCAAGAATTTTTGTGAGTCACGATCTATATTTCCAACTCGACAATCATTAGAACATCATTATATCTGGAGAAAATTACAAAAACAGGATACGATGAGAGTTATAAACTTTATTTGGGGGAGTTATAGTCTATTATTGGCCTTAATCAGGAAGCTAGAGAGATGGTGGTTTATCTCATGGCGGATTTAGGAGGCCACTAATCTCTAACACGCCAACGTATCCTATATAAAAATCTATGACTGAATCAATACGGTTTGACCTATAATTTCTCGTTTATGTACATCAATAAGATCCTACCATTTAGCAGCATCTCAAATTTAATTTTGGTTCCTACACCATTCTGTGATCATATAGTTAAATTTTCTTTGGAATTTCAGCATAAAATTCAATTTTCTCCTAGAAGTGCATGGAATGGCACTTAATTTAGGAATATGTACTTTAAAATATTCACACTTTATTTTTGCATATCGAAAATGCATTTGACGGACCTTCTTTTTCTAATGCTCTGGAGATGTTTTCAAGAAATAAATCAGAGGAAGATAAGAAATATACTTTTGAGTTTTCTATTTTTTTTCTTTTAAAAGATCAAATGTAGCAACGACAGCAACATAAAAAATAATAAAAAAAAACTCTAAAATGAGGAAAAACATTATTTCATGAAATTATTTAGACAGGTCTTTCCAGCCGGCCCCGTTATATTATAAGGCCTCAATTCTCAGTGCAAGCCCATCATCTCCATCTCGAATCTTGATCTACCCCGTGCAATTTATATCGGTCTGTCATAAGTATCCTCTCTTTCATCCATTGACAAGGCGCACCAGAAAATGCTTTGCCACCACTCATACATATGAGCTAAAAGAAACAGTGCCCCGAAAAGGAATGAAGACACTGGTTCTGCAATCTCAGTTCCTTCTTCCAAGAAACACCAAGCTCTCCAACCCAAGATCTAATGTCACCACTGTCATCCCCTCAAGAATCATCACATCATGCAGTAAGCACCACCCTCCACCACCTCCTTCTTCGTCAGAATCAGCATCAGCATCTTCCGGATGCAATTCCATTGCAAGACCCCCAAAAGCCATGCAGAAGTCCCATAATCAGCACTCTCATCATGTTTCACTAGATGGGGGTTCAAGAAAGGTGGTTTTAGGTGCTGTTTCACTTGGGATTGTGCTGTTCCTTATGGGATTTGAAGACCACCGCAACAAGGCTTTGGCCTTTGGTCCAGAAGGGCCACTTGCAGAGGAGTTCTGGGACTATGTCAGGAGATATGCACTCTATGCCCTCACAGTGAGTACAGGCACTATTTACACCATATTTCAGCCCATCCTGGAGCTGCTCAAGAACTCGATTTCCGCAGTCCTGATCCTGATGATCTTAGGAGGTATCATCTTCATTGTGTACCAGGTGGTGGCTACCATGGTTGGGGTTAACGAATTCTCTTATGATTATGCATATTAATTGAACCAAAGTCTCAATTTCTCCTAAAAATAGATTCTCTCGTGTCTTTTCATGTTGCTCTCTGCTTTTATTCCTTCGATACATGAACCATAGTTCTTGGCACAGTAGAACATTACCAAAGTCTTGCTAAGAATACATGATGATGTTAATTGCTGATTGGTCTTGTCTATCTCTTGCATAATGTCCTATAATGTCACTTAATGAAACAGGACTGTGTAACTAGAGCTAGCAAAATGGGTCATAAACCCATATTATGACCTATTTTTAGTTATATGGGTCATATATAAGTCAAATGAAAATTAAATATGGGTCAGAAATGGATAAGGGAAAGTTAAATATGAGTATGAGAAAGTAAAGCACAAAAAAAATGGGTATGGATTATTAGGAAACCCACATTGAACCCATAGCCTTCACTCTTTAACTTTATAAAAATGTTTTTTAGTAAAAAATCAAAATTATAATTATTTTTCATATTTATATTTTATTTTATTTTTTCTTTCTTTTTCTTCCTTCTTTAGCCGGCGGTTGGCGGCAGCCCAGCAAGGCTCGGCCTCACCGACAACCGGCGAGGCTTGAGCTTGTTGGCGTCGGGCGGGGCCTCGGCCTAGCCAAATTAGCGAGATCGAGCCTCGCCAATTGTCGGCAAGGCCGACGTCGTGTGCCCGGCGGCCGGCCGAAAGAAGAAGAAAGGAAAAAAAAAAGAGAAAAGAGAAAATAATTATTAAAAAATAAAAATTATATTTTAAAAAAAATAAAAATAATTAAAATTATATTTAAAAAAATAAAAATTCAAATTTTATAAAAAAATATTTTAAAAAGAATTATAAAAATTTTCCATTAAATATATATTGCATAAAAATTGTTAAAAAATTTGTATTACATAAAAATGTTTAACAACACTTTTTTTATTATAAAAAAATCATAAAAATAATTTTTTTTTTTAGGTTTAGTTAAAGTACATAAAAATGTTTTAACAACACTTTTTTTATATAAAAAAATCATAAAAATGAGCTTTTTTAGGTTTAGTTAAAAATTTTTCATGTTACAGTTTTTAGTTATTCAATGGTATGTTCACTTCAAATAAGAGAATCATGTGCGTAGTCTAATTTTTTTTATTATAAATATTTCAATTTATAGTTTTTTTAAAACTTTTTTTAAAATTGCATTTACTATTTTTTATTTAATTTGAAGTTTTAATCCAATTAGCATATAGTAGAAGTAGGTTTTCTTAGAATATTAATAGGTTTTAGCAATGCGGGTCGTGTTGAGTATGGGTCACTTGATTTACACTACATAAATATAGGTCAAACGGATTAGATGGGTCAAATATGGGTCGATCCATTTTCGAACCGACCCAAACTCGACCGACCCACCCATTTGACAGGTCTATCTGTAACTATGTTTTGAATGCTTGGCATATTATAACGTATCCAATTACGGATAGTTTGGTTTTGGAGTTTGAGATGGTTAAATACTCGATAGGGTAGCTCAGTTTGTAAATAGCTCGAATAAGCCCTTGAGATTTGTTTATTTTCGAGGCACAATCTCAAGCTGTTGACAACTAAAACATAGACTAATCGATTGATCAGCTCTTGTTCTATTGCAAATATATAGAGCACAATCAACATAATTAACCTGGTCATCATTAATAAGGACATGATATATTCGCACTATCATGCCATGAACATAGGAATTGTCAATTATTTTAACAAGTGCAAATGCTACGTGCTGAATTATTTTTGTAAAAACTGTATTCGACAACACGCTATAGCATCAAAATAATTAACTTGGCCGTTATTAATAAGAACATAATATATTCGCACTATTATGCCAACATACGCATTGTCAATTATACTAATGAATGTAATTGCTCCAGGCTGGAATATTTTAGTAAAAACAGTTTTCCACAACGTGATATGGAATCGACGTAATCAACTTGGCCATTATTAATAAGAACATAATATATTCCCACTATTATGTGATGAACATTCGAATTGTCAATTATTTTTATTAGTACAAAATGCTACATGTTGAAATATTTTAGCAAACATTGTTTTACACAAAATGCTATAGAATCAATTTATTGAATTGGTCTATTTAGTTATATTATTGGACCGAACGAGCGTTGTTCCCTGAGATTGGCTTTGGCCCTTCATTGCATAGCTTAGATGGAAGATGAAGAAGGCCTCCTTCTAAGGGTGCCCAAGTCATCACTAAAATACCACTTTAGAAGAGCTAACTCTCATTTTCTTTTTCTAGGTCTATTGATATTGAATCGAGCCGTTTGTCATCTGCTGCCCACTACCGCCGGTCGCCGGCAATCGGTCCAGTGAGCTTGTCGGAGGCAAGCCCAGCCACTGGCGGTGGCCAGGCGGGCCTCACCCAGCCCCAGCAAGGCTCGCCCGGCCTGCCGGTGGCTAGGCGGGCCTCGCCCGGTCCTAGTGAGGCCACCCGGCCACCGGCGAGGCTCGACCGATGAGGGTCGGTGATGCTCGGTGAGGTCGTCGACCCTTGTTTGGCTGGTCGCCGGTCGTCCTAAGGCCGGCGACCGGCCACCTTGAAGAAGAAGAAGAAGAAGGGGACAAAGAAAGGAAAAAAAGGAAAAAAAGGAAAAAATAAAATTATTTTAAAAATAAAAAATGATTTGAAATATGAATTGAAATTTTGCTATTTATAGAATACATATTTAATTTTGTATTTTAATTTATTATTTAGTATTTATATTTATAGTTTATACTATAGTTTATTATTTACTTTTTAATAAAAATTTGATTAGTTAATATGTTTATTACTTAGTATAAATATAACTAATCAATAGAATTTCTATAATTTGATAAAATTTTAGAATTGGAATAGAAATTTTATGTAGTTACCAAACGCATTTACTGCTTCTTTTTCTATTCTAGAATCAGAAATTTTATACGGTTATCAAATACGTTTTTTTACTCGAAATTATTCTCGGGAACGAACAAAGAAAAATAATTTCTGATCAAAATCTGTTACCGGGAATAGAATCGTTAACAAACATGCCATAACTATCTTTGTTGAATAGGATATATAAGAATACTCCATTAATTACTTCAGAAATGGCGAAGAATAAGGACTGAAGCAGCAAAACAGAAAATGAAGAAAAGGATAACAATGGATTCTGGAGTGCAAGACAGGTCAGTCAGCTTGGACAGTAGGAAATCTTGCATTGCCCTCTTGACAAAAGGAAGAGTTCGTACGCAAAACTCGAGCTAGAAGAGCACAATTTCTCACATACGCAATCAAGACAACTCTCCGCCCCAACGTTGTAGAAAACCAGACCAGCCAGCTCCCTCATAAATAATAAAGCAAAATCATAGTATCTCTCAGTCTGTCCAAACTTCCACTAAATTAATCCGATCCCAGCTCAACCACCCCATAATATATAAAATAGCAAAATAAATAAATAATTCCACTATTATGCCATGAACATAATATATTCGCACTATTATGCCATGAACATACGAATTGTCAATTATACTAATGAATGCAATTGCTCCAGGCTGGAATATTTTAGTAAAAACAGTTTTCCACAACGTGATATGGAATCGACGTAATCAACTTGGCCAATATTAATAAGAACATAATATATTCCCACTATTATGTGATGAACATTCGAATTGTCAATTATTTTTATTAGTACAAAATGCTACATGTTGAAATATTTTAGTAAACATTGTTTTCCACAAAATGCTATAGAATCAATTTATTGAATTGGTCTATTTATTTATATTATTGGATCGAACGAGCCTTGTTCCCTGAGATTGGCTTTGGCACTTCATTGCATGGCTTAGATGGAAGGTGAAGAAGGCCTCCTTCTAAGGGTGCCCAGGTCATCACTAAAATACCACTTTAGAAGAGCTAACTCTCATTTCCTTTTTCTACGTCTATTGATATTGAATCGAGCCGTCCGCCGTCTACTGCCCACTACCACCGGTCGCCGGCGGTGAGCTCGCTGGAGGCAAGCCCGGCCACCGGCGGTGGCGGGCGGGCCTCGCCCGCCCGACGAGGCTCGCCTAGCCCAGCCCGGTGGCTAGGCGGGCCTCGCCCGGCCCCAACAAGGCCGCCGGCCACCGGCGAGGCTCGGCCGACGAGGGTTGGCGATGCTCCGGTGAGGTCGTCGGCCCTCATCGGTTGGTCGCCGGTCATCCCAAGGCTGGCGATCGGCCACCTTGAAGAAGAAGAAGAAGAAGAAGGGGACGAAGAAAGGAAAAACAGAAAAAAAAAAAAAAAAAAAGGAAAACATTAATAAAATTATTTAAAAAATAAAAAAATGATTTGAAATATGAATTGAAATTTTGCTATTTATAGAATACATATTTAATTTTGTATTTTAATTTATTATTTAGTATTTATATTTATAGTTTATACTATAGATTATTATTTACTTTTTAATAAAAATTTGATTAGTTAATATGTTTATTACTTAGTATAAATATAATTAATTAATAGAATTTCTATAATTTGATAAAATTTTAGAATTTTGGGTAAAAC
Source organism: Eucalyptus leucophloia subsp. euroa (assembly GCA_017140325.1). Classification (NCBI taxonomy): domain Eukaryota; kingdom Viridiplantae; phylum Streptophyta; class Magnoliopsida; order Myrtales; family Myrtaceae; genus Eucalyptus; species Eucalyptus leucophloia. Next base: position 22,190,591 of record CM029471.1, read on the forward strand.
ATAATAAACGACTTGGACTCTCGAAAGCATCTAGTCTTGAATAAGAGAGAGCGTTGAGATAACACATACTTAGATCCGAAACGAAAAAAGAGGAGTGGCGAACAAATAATAAAATGTACGGCTTACAAATTGTTCTGCTGCTAGCCCTGTTCGTGTGCGCTTTCATACTTCTGCGGCAGAAAGAAAGCAGAGGCCCTCAGACGTATGATGTGTTTTTGAGCTTCAGAGGTGACGACACTCACCGAGATTATGAATTGCCTCCGCGAGCTCACCGAGATTATGAAGTATGCAAGGAGTAGATGGTGCCTCCGCGAGCTCACCGAGATTATGAATTGCCGCAAAAAGCACGACAAACGAGTCTTTCCTGTATTCTATAAAGTAGATGTTCAGGATTTACGTGGCCCAAGCGGTTGTTTTGCGGACGATCTATCAAAACTTAAGGCCACCTGGGGCAAGGAATCGCAAGAATGGGCGAAAGCACTGACTTCTGTTTCGTGGATTAGAGGATGGACATCACGGACCATTGCTGATGGGTATGTATGCATGAATGTCTGTCTCTGTCTCTATGGATGTATGTATTTCAAATCTACAGATCTGTATCCGTCACAAATCTGGTTCCGAATCCCTGTGATACTTGGATGGAAATGACCGATCCGGAGTCGCTGAATTAGGAGAAGGGAGGATTCAAACTATACGCCTAATCTTTGTTTTATAAATCAATATTTGGGCAGGCACGATGGAAAGTTGGTGAAAATGGTGGTCGAAAGAGTTTCGAGTGAATTGCAGACAATGTGGATCGAACGGCTCCCCATATTTCCTATGTTGATGTCCAATTACCACATAAGATCAGGTATCTTCCAATTCCATTTTAGCCAAGTGCCTATCATTCGTAAGTCATCACGTGAGAGCTTTGGCCTCTCGTCATTTCTCAGGTGAAGAAGGCATGTAAGCTTTGCGTGGTTTATGACCTAAACCGATTTTGTGGCTCTTAGAAGTTACTTAGTCATTTTGAATTTTCCCATGATTCGCAATGGCTGCATCTTGTCATCATCCCGTTGGTTTTGTCTTGTTGGATCACAGCGTATGGTTACTTTTCGGAGAAGAAAAGAGGAGAGGTGTTCTTGACCTTTCACGGCCTTGATACACGACCCGGCTTTGCTGCTTACCTCTACCGCAGCCTTGTGGGTGCAGGAATTAGAGCGCTTAAAGATGATCATCCGTACCTGATAGGTACACGTGTTAATCAGGGGATTTTGAATGCCATCCACCATTGCAAGATATTAATTCCAATTCTCTCTGAAAATTTTGCTTCTTCTCAATGGTGCCTTGACAATCTTGCTGAGATGGTTGATTGCAAGAGAAAAAAAGGGCAAAAGATATTGACCATTTTCTACAAAGTGAAGCCCTCGGACGTGAAAAACATCTCGGGTTCTTTTGGAGAGAATATGCTTAAACATAAGAAAAAGGTCCAGCCACTTGTCTATGGGAGGTGGAAGCAAGCTCTTGATGAGATCACGTCCTCCAAAGGATGGGAATCAAAGAAAGTCGCCAATGGGTACTTACTTTCATCATATTTCCACCAAAACCTTAGTTTGATCCTATTACAGGAAACTCTCATACTACTTAAAGCTTACTTCAAATTTATTTGGCAAGCGGCAGGAATGAAGCTGAACTTTCGGCAAAGGTAGTCGAGGAGGTTTTGATGTTGGTGACAAATCCCCAGAAGCTTGATCCATCCTAATATTGACTCAATCTTGAATTTGGTAACTACTCGTTTTTAGCATATGTGGTTCCGTGTTACAAGAGGATTTTTCTCGACCATCAAATGTATCATCATTTTTTTGTCCGTCCTTCCCATTGATTTTCCCGTAGACCGGCAGTAAGTTATTGTGGAGTTAAAGAAACATGTTATGCTTGTCATGTCGTATAATTTCTTTAATAAATATGTCATTTTTAGACTCAGCTGTGACCCCATCAATGAATGTATTGTGTTCGGATTTGACAAGTCTATTCTGTTACATATAGAAAGAAGATATGACAATAAGTGGGAATGTAGACGGGCGAAAGGAGGAGAGAAAAATGTCTAAGCAATAATTATGAGAATAAATGTTTTCCCATATTCTTTTTCAAATCTTATTTTATGCTGGAATGAGCTGAGTTTTCGACTAGTTATGGTACGGAATATGTACTAGACTTTATTAGAAGGCAATTTGTATTTTATGCCGCAATGAGTTGAGTTCTCATCAGAGACTAGGTGAGCCTTTGCCTGTGGCCAATGAGGGACCTCGCCAGTCATTGTCTCCGATTGGTCACTGAGATCCAACAATCGATTGGAGGAAGAAGGAAGGGAAGGAAAAAAAAAAAAAAAACGGAAAGAGAAAGAAAATAATAAAAAAGAAAAAAGAATAAAAAATTTAAAAAAACATTAAGATATTATTAAAAGTTGTATATGGCAGCGTTGGTGTCATGTAAGCCAACTAACGTCCACATCAACAATGTCCGGTCAAAATTAATTGAAAAAATTGAATTAACACTATATCAAAAGTTTAAGATTAAATTGACATCAATAAAAATGTTTATAAGTAAATTAGTATAAATGTAAAAGATTTAAGATTTTTTTGGCACTTTTCCTCAGCACCCACTACATGCCCAGGAACGAAAAAGTCATATGATTGTAGCAAGTGGATCAAATTCTTGAAGAATGGAACGAAAATCCTCTAAAGAGACAAGGACTTACATTCCATTGGGAGTAGCAACAATGACGAATGGACTTGCACCTTAGTTTCGGGGTCTGTTCTCCGTCCCTATAGGTTGCTTAGGTTGTATTTGACAACAATTGGACATTGAAACCAGTATTTTATCATACTTTGCCAATTTCAACACGATAGATTCGACAAGAAATGTGAAAAAACTTATACTTGAAGAGTCGATTAAATAAGGCCATAAACAAACATCAGCATGTCGAAATACCTTACGAATTGTTCTTAGACCACCAAGAATCAGTTGAAAAATGCCTCTAAACGGATTAAATCAATCCGATCGAATTGGTCAACTTTCAATCCCTAAAGCCAATGCTGGTCAATGGATGATGTGGCGGGTGCTGACGTAGAAATGACGTCACGGATGATGTGTAGGTGTGTGGGATACCAGAGGCACGTAGATCTCACGAGCAGAGAGGTTGGGCGGCGCGTGCGGTGTTTGTTTGAAAAGTGGTCACCGTGATTTGACTTGTCTACAGATTTTGAGGCTGATAGGGGTGTCTATCATTAGAAACAGCCAACCTCTTTTTTTTTTTTTTTTGGTCGAAATTATAAACAGCCAACCAAACGTGTGAAAATTGCACTCGCAACCAAAAGAGTTTCGACTTATTTGCATGGAAAAAAGTTTTTGTCCTAACTTGAACACTGGGTGTCATGGGTGCCTAATTCTAGTTAATCTGCTTCTGCCTCAATCATGGATTTGACCCTGTCTCGGTGTTTTATCACATCACATGCGCAATGCACCCACATGTTAAGTCTCAAATGACAGAATAATGCTGACGCAAATGGGAGTATCGAGATAGCCTCAATCCCCTGTCTATTCAGACCTTCATCTTTCAGGTCAATTTGTCTGAATCATGTGTGCACATGATCATCATCTATGAATAAATTCTGGATTCCAAACACGCCTTATTTCTTAAAACGGTAGTATAAAATAGATGGAGAAAGCAAATTCTATGCATTTTTATACTTCAACAACAACATTCAGATACATATTTCGTCGAAATCAAATCAATGTGAAAACCACCAATCCCAAATCTTACTGCACATTAAACATTCGATAGTATGCATCGATGTTATAGGGGGCGTGTAAATCGGTCTGAAGCCTCCGATGTAACTCTTATATTGGATCAAGCTAGTTGTCTGGGCATCCGAGAAGAGGGAAGAAGACTTTAAATAATGACAAAATGAATTAATGACACTGATTAGTTTTGATCCAAACAGTAGAAAAAAAGCACATTGAACAAACATCCTTCAATGTCCATCCTAATTATTTGATTCAAGTTCAGTAAAAAGATCTTTCATGTTACTGCCGAATCTACCACAGCTGGTTGACACTCTTCCCGAGTGGCTTCTATCTTCAGAATTTGCCCTTTTTTCATTTCCTTGCAAGTGTGCAGGTTACAATTCTTTTCTAGAATGTGATTCATGAAAGTATGGATAAATGTTTTTTATGTTAATTTTCGTCTAAGCTTGGGAAATAGTTGAACTGTTCTTTATCGATTGTCCTTACTTGTCAAAGCAACAGTCTTCCGAACGTCCGAGCTTCCTGAATAGAAGATTATGATTTCCCGACTCTCGAAATCGCAAAAAAAAATGCCGTGTTTGCTTTTGGGGCTTAGCTTACTCGCTAAGATTCTGGACAAGTTTTATTGATTTTCGCAGTTGAATGAGCATTTTCTCAAATAAGTGCTGCTGAAGCCATTTTTCTGCTCATAATTGATCATAAACTCTCCCGTCTTCTTAAAGATCTGCGTTGTGATATTGAGAAGTTATCTCTGCAAACCAATATAAGATAGGTCTCTTCTTCAAAACACGTCTCTTGTCGGACACTATCACCAACAAAAGTTCGTGTTATGTTTAATTTTTTGCAGGCTTTAGATGTGTGGATGTGCATGTTGCTGTGCCTATAGAATTTGCAACATCTCCTTATTGTATGAATAAGAGGAGATGGATTATCACCGTTCAGCGATGTCACAGCACTTTCCAGGGAGAGTAGGTCCATGAACCGAAACTTAATGTCAAAACAATTACATGAAGGTAACAATAACAGGACCCAGCCCTTGTCCATATCATGGCTCAATATCCAATCCTCCTCTGCCTCCTTTCGGCCATCATTGCTTTCTAACGTCTCGTACAAATCCTAGCTAAATTCTTCACATTCGTAATTGTAATTGTTTTGAGTTGGTGGTAATTGAACAAATCCAGGGAAACATAGAAAAATCACTGCAACAATTGGGAGAACCGCCATTATTAACGGAAGAATTACTGCCTATGGGAGCTTCAGTCAACAGAACCACAGAACGCCAAGATCCATAACCATCTCAGTGTTCAATAATGCTAGATAAACGTTAAAAATTATCCACAAGATCCAACGTGAATAGGCCCAGGGTTTGAGTGGCATCTCACCCCTAGCCACGGCTCATCCGCTGATTAAAATGCCAATCCTGCTTGTACGCCCGATACTCTTCTCGGAATGTTTAAACAAGCAAAACATTTCGTTCGAGAATCCCAGTTAATTAATTACTCATTTGAGGTTTGCAAAATTAGTTAGTGTATCAATTTTATAGGTTTCTTAGAGCTCCTAGCATTGCTCCTCTGTTTCTGGAGGATCCCTTACGATGCCCCGTCTTAGGGGTGTCTAAATGGAGGTGGTGGCTCCCGAAATCAGATGCTATCTGACATGTATTTGCCACTGTAAATAAGACCTTCTGAACTCGAAATGCTTCACTATCCCACGAGAAGAGGGAGGCTGAGGAGCAGAAAGTAGACTCTGAGATGCTTCTGAGGGAATACCACTCAGGCTGAGTTTCATTGGCACTCTTGATGAGAACAGAGTATGTAAAATGCAAAGACGGACATGCCAAATCTATGGTCTCGCCAATCTTAATTAATCTAATGTTCAGAATAAAGATGAAATTAATTATATATACTCTATCTGCCTAGAAACATAAATATGGGCCAAGGCAGAATATTTAGATACCATATAAATCAGACATAATGGCACTTGAGAGGTTGGTATACTGAAATTTAACTCGACTACTGTGATTAAATGACTTCTTATATGTATTGTCGCTGCCGGGTCCAACCACAACGGTCATGCCCAAGTGCTCAAATTATAGACTAAGCAAGCCTTTATCAATTATACTAGTACTTTTTTTTGGTATTTTGGCAACATATCTAATGTCATTCTATTAACAGGAATTGGATTTAACTGCAACACCAGCAATGTCTCGGAAATAACAGAAGCTCTTTCATTTCAAGAAGATATCTTGAAGTCTTCTCGATGTTTATTTATCAACTGCTCAAGCAAGAAAATAAGTTAAAGGGATTATTTTTCAACGAATTACTTGCCTTCTAAACAAAAGAGCCTGCTAAAAGAAGTAACAATATATATATATATATATATATATTAATGCTGAATGATTTGCATTGAATCTGAAAGCTGCTTAAGGAAAGTTTCTGATTCTCATTTACCTAGCCCTTGTTGATCTGATGTTTCAAGAAGCTTTTGACTCCCAATTTTCTTCTAGTTGGACTTCAGAAGCGGCTGTAGATTGCTAATTTGTGATAATGTTATATAATCAAGGATACACTAGAAATGGAATGTACTTTGTAATTAAAAATTTAATAAATTAATTAGAAGGATTCTGGAAATTGCTGCAAAAATGTAGAATGGTCTGATTCTGATGAAGTTAGGAATCTTGCCTGTTTTATGCTCTCTTTCCCACTGTTTAAGATAATATTTTCTTCAAACTTCAATTTTTTTCCTAATACGTTAGACTGCTCCAACTGTAGCATAGCTTCGCCAAACAATTAATCTTTATCATATATCTGTGTGCTATTAAAAATGTGATCTTTATGAAGGTGAAACCAATCTAATGGTACCTTAATTGCACCTTTTTAAGTTCAAGCTCCCAAGCACAGTTCCTGATCCATATCATGTTTTTAAGGTTCATGATTTAGTGGAAGAACCGCTTAGACTTTGCACCTAAAAAAAGTATTACAAAAGTTCTAAACCTAGTACGTTGGTATTAATTTAATTCTAAAATTTTCAAATGGATCAATTAGTTTTAAACATTTTCATATTGGTTCCAAATTCAGTCCATTCAATTAATTTTGGTCAAAAATCGGGTGATTGAGGCAATTGGCTAGAGGCAATTTTATGTGGCTCGATTAAGATTGATGTGGATATTTTTTTATATAGTTTTTCAATAATTTTATGATATTTTTTTTCCTTTCCTTTTCCTTTTTCTTTTCTTTTTGGGCCATGGCTGGCAAGGGTCGCTCTCGAAAGCCATGGGCAAGGGATGGCCTTGTGCAGCCGCACCTAAGGAAGGGCATGCACTGGCAAGGGGTGACCTCGCCAAATCTAGTGAGAGGGGCCTTGTTGGCCCTTGTCTAAGCGTGGCTTGGCGAGGTCAACCCTCGCCATGAATGACCTACATTTGATTTGACTAGACCAAGAATGTTGATTTAGTTTAGCGAGCAAAAAATCGATTTCAAATATACAACCTATTGAAAAATATATATATCCACCTAAAAACTTAAATTTTTGGATTGGTTTTTATAATTTGGTATTAGAGCTAATGCTATTCTTTTTGTATTAGTATCCGCCTCTATCAATCAAATTCCATGCGTTGCTTCTAGTTCAGCTTGCACATAAGAGAGGACATTACAATGATAACGGATTCTATATGCTCTTTATATTTATGTGATTTTTTTTTCATTTAAAATTTAAATTTTGAATAGCATTGCCGTCCCCAACACGCCGAAATGATTAATGAAAGCTATTCAAGAATCATACTTGCGAGAGAAAACTGCTTATGTACAGGTACATAGAATTTTACAATTTCCCGAGGCTTCTGAAAATTTACCAACAGTCGAATGCCTGAGACATTCCACTTTTTCGTAGTCATTGATAGGAATAGAAGAGTCTTGAACGGACAAGGACCACAATTCCAGGCGAAATATCATCTGCAGGTCACGCCATGCCTCTGTTCAATGTAGCAAGACGACAAAGAAAGAGGCAGATGGAAAATAATAATGCTTATAATTTTGGCACGATACATCTGTCTGTATTCTTACCAGCTGCCAAGGACAGAAGCAAATCCCACATGTTTAGTTTAGCAGAAAGGATCATTAGGAGATCTGCTTTTGGATGCTTGCTTAGATTTTAGGTTAAGGACGTCGATGATGTGGACTACGTGACATGTATGGGCGGCAGATAATTACTCCACAAATACACATGATCGCTTTAACTTTCTTTACGTAGCTATGCTGTTGTATAGATTCTTGCACATAATAAATTATATCCTACATACATCAAGCACAGACACGTATACGTGAATAATGCTTGACCTGCATGATTAGGTAATAGATGGAGCCGCCCTTTATCTTTCCCATTTTGGGGCAAGCAAATCTTGTTGTAGGTCTAGCTAGAAACTTCAAGGCAGCTACCCTTTTTTTTTTTTTTTTTCCTGTTCTCCTCAAAATTGGGATCAGAGGATCTAAACTCTTCATGGGATAGCGCGCCTCCAAAGAGGTCCTCCCCACTCACAAAAAAAAGTTGATTAACTTTTAAGTCCACGCCCATCTATTTTTCATCAAGGTGGACGGATTGCATGTTGACATCCGAAAATTCAAGAAGATGCGCTACGCACTGGCATCGGGATGAGGCTGTAGTGGCATGTTCATTGTATGACAATAGTTAATTAAACCTCAAATCAAAGATTTTGTATATCGGTGTGGAACTCTTCTAATAATATTCAAGGGGTCGGCAATGGAGATCATTGATCTTTCCATTTTTCAAAAAAAGAAAGTGCGAAAGTGCAATCGCCAAAGGGTATGCTCGTCAATTCACACGCTGCTCCCCATTAGCTACAGCACTTACAGGACTTCTATAAGAGGAGAAAAAGAGGCACCATGATTCCATGTCGACCCAAAACCCACAAAGCAAACAGGATTGCATCATTCCCTTCCCCAAGCACAGCTTGCCTTTAGCTTTGCGCCCAAAAACGAAACAATCGAGCAAAAGATGGATCAAAATGACAACCTGATGAAAGTCCAGAACGTTCACAAAATCAACGGCAAGAACAGCCACTTCCTCATGAGGGCTTTGAAATTTGTCATCTCAATCTCTCTGCTGTCCTTCGTTGTGTGTTATTCCTCAGGATACTCTCTCTTCCCTCACTCCTTCAACCTCTGCTTCTCCACGATGCTCTTTCGGATTTTCACTCGCACCCTCGAGAGGAAGTTCATGTTCCTCGTCTGCAACGGGATCTTAGCTTTTCTTGCCAAGAGCTCCTGCAGTTCTAGCAGCTCTTCGCCATCTGGGTCTGATCTTGATGGTGATGATGAATTGTTCAGGAAAAAGACAGGTCGGCTTTGGATGACTTACCTGAGGATGAGATCAAAGTTTCAGCTTCTGGATCATCAGAAGTTGAAGCTGTGACTGCTGAAGATGCCGCTACTACTGGGTATAACGAGTACCAGGAAAATAATCTGGTTCTTGCAGCTGAAGAAGAAGGAGAAGAAGAGGGGGAGGAGGAGGACGAGAAACTTCAAGTTCAGGGAAAAGATACAGAGGAAGAAGATGAAGCTGAGCAACAGGAAGAGCAAATATTACAAGATACAGGAGCAGAAGATGAAAATGAAACTTGGGTCGTGGAAGATGATGACAGACTCAGCAAAGAAGAAGAAGAAGAAGAAGAAGAAGAACTAGAAGAACGTGGCTACATGGGGAAAGAACCAGAATCGCCAGCAGTTGCTACAGGGAGTGAAGAGATGATGAGTACGGAGGAGTTGAATAAAAAGTTTGAGGAATTCATTAGGAAGATGAAAGAGGAGATCAGGATTGAAGCTAAAAGTCAGCTGATTGCAGTGTGATTGCAAGACAATCATGTACATAACGAGCCAACTAAACGAATCCCATCAAGGGTTTGTCCCTTTTAGGGTGGATGGCGACGAAGCTCTCATGTTCATGACTTCTGTTTTCTTTCGAGGTCATCATGTTGTCTTTTTTCTCGCACCGTTAGTCCTGTCCTAGATCAATCTAGCCTTTCTTCTTCTACCTCCCTCAAATTATATCTATCTGCCTAGCTCATGACGTTCAACAGCGAAGAACAAATTTCTATGCATCTTCATCTTCTCTTTACAGCTCTTCAGCAAGAGTAGAATCCAAGGAAAAGGAAAGACCGATCACGTCGTAATCTATAAAATGAAAGTTTTGTGTTTTTGACGTCATTTGTATTCGTAACTTTCAAAAGTCGCGGTCTAATAAGCCCCCCAAAAAAGAGGATCAAGCCCGTAATCTTGGAGGTAGTCCTCTAATCATTCGTCGTTCCGTACTCTCGTTCTCTCTTCGCATGAGACTTAGGGATTCACGGTGTGAAAGGGACGAACGCGGAAACGGCGCGCTCTTCAGTTGACTTGGGGCTGGAGTAACGTAGAAAATGCTAGAAAGAGGGAGACTCCCTTGTCTTTGGACAAGTAATTATTACTATGACAGAACTAAAGGGTCATGCTCTTTCAACACGCTCACGAGTGATGTGATCATGTGATGTAATGTCTCTACTCCACTGCAGCAAATGAAGCTTCCGGGTTCCTTTGCATCGGAAACGACGGAAGTACTGAATTATCAGCAAGAAAGAGATGATGACATTAAGGAACAAGATGATCATGGCTGTTTGATGACGGAAGGAGTAATGAAAAACGACAACTTTTAAGAAGTTGTTCACAGTTTAGGCGGCATAGTCTCGTTATGTTGGATATATCAAACAGGGCATCTTGGGTCTAAGTGAACTAGTATTTCTCACTCTAGAATTCTTCGAATTCCTAGAAATAGAATTAGAATGCATATGATTTCATAGTTTTAAAACAGATACCCCAAAATTACTAAAGGTTGCCTCGGTGGCCACTTTTCTCATTTGTGAAGGGAAGATGGGGAGTTTGATTCTTCACATTATTTGAGAGCTAGGGTTTGGATGTGCGGGTGAGGGGATAGAGATTCACAACTTGCACACAATACCTAGTACAATGGTTTGTAAAAGAGAGGGATAAATACATTGGAAGTCATAAAACTTATACTGAAAATGCAATTGAGTCATAAAACTTTCAAAAAATACAATTAAGTTATAAAACTTATTACAAAGTGCAATTGAATCATAAAACTTTTAAAAAGTATAATCAAGTTTTAAAACTTGTCATATTGATTTAATCTAAGTCATTTCATTGATTACACTTTTTAAAAGTTTTATGATTTAATTGCATTGTCGTGACAAGTTTTACGACTTGATCATACATTTTGAAAGTTTTAGGACTCAATTAAATTTCGTGATAACTTTTAGGACTTGATTGCTCTTTTTGAAAGTTTGAGGATCCAATTATATTTTCGTGACAAGTTTTAGAACTTCTAATGTACTTA